>JAACJK010000003.1:0-600000 GCA_013368325.1 Ephemerocybe angulata
TTTGGGGCAAGGGGCCTCCGGAATAAAAATCCCGGACCCGGGGTCTAGGTAGGTAGGGGGGTCTGGGGCAGGGCCCCAGATAATTTTGACCTTACCTAAAAAGGAAATTTTCGCTGCAGAAATCGGTTTCTTTGGGCAGCTTGGACTGTAAAATAGTTGCCCTGAGCATATAATTGTGTTATCTAATGCCAAAATGATGATATTAGGTGCACACATAGTTGATTTGATTTGGTGCTTGGCTGGGAGATGCAAGTAGGCATAAGTTGATACAAAATCTTGTATCTACCGGCCTAGGTTATCATAGTAGTGAGTGTTTGGTACTTCAATAATAAGTATTAATCCTTTCACTGACCAGAGTGTACATTTTGGGTGGTCAAAGCAAACCTGATGATGTCATATAATTGCCATTTTCGGAGATATATTCCCGCGGGTAGGTAGGTAGGGGTACCCCTGGCACCCAAACCGAGAATTTCGACCTCTGGTCCAAAATTTCCATTCCGACAGCCCCTTGATTTGGGAGATATTCTCGGCCCTTTAGGTATAAACATGTAAACTTTTAAGTGGTCAGCCTCAAGGCAGGTCCTTGCGGCGGGAGCGTGGAACGTTACGCTCGACTCCAGCCGTCCTGGAGGGGTTTTTATGGTACAAGGTATCGGAATTAGCTCAATTCCTACTACCTAAATGCCTCGACCTCAGGAGAGTGGTGTTGAAGTACAATGCACATGTCTCCATGGCTCGCCCATTGTTCTCTTCATCTTCACACAGGCGCTGCCTCTTTCAAACTTTTCTATTGTTCTAGTGCTTCTTTGTTCTATATATCCACGATCACATTGTTCATTCATTCCATCGTTTCACATATATCACACAGCATTGTTCTCACTTCTATTGTTCCATATTCGTACGTACTTTATTGTTCTCCCGATATGGACCGTCTATTGTTCCACACAGTATATAGTCTACACTGCAAGTGGGTAGTTCCCTTATCGAACTATTGCAGGTGCGTCATGCTGTATTTCTCTTTATCTAACTTAACTAATATATCGAACTATCTCCCACTTGCAGTGGCTTCAACGACTTATAAACTTAGCAGTTTATCAAGTTATGAGCCCCGGGCTCCTCTGATACATGACACCACACGTTATCAGACACCGCGTTCTATACGCTATCACTGCCCACTCGTCACTCTTCACTCGGTCACCTCGCTCCATCACAGCTTCGTGTCGTTCATCGACGCCTTGCTCCAGCTCCACATCACACACCCCAGCCGCGTGTTTGATCTCGCTTCCGCTATCTCGGAGTTATACTCCTCTTAGCATTCCCTCACTACTGTGGTAATTTTGCCCAGAAGTTCCCTTCTTCCCTCTCCCTCACACATCGTCAATCGATCTCCACCATGTCCTCGTCCAACGAAACCACCACTTCACCCGTTCACCTCAACGTCTACACCGTCCAGGAATGGAAGCGTGTATGCATCAACAAGGCGCTTGAGTACGATGCCTATGACATCCTCATCCCTTGACGCCTCTCAGACTGAGACCCTCCTCTCCGATGTCGCCATCCTCGATCTCCCTGGCACCTGGACCACGCTCCTTGGCCAATACGAGGCCAAGAACTCCAGCTCCCGCATCACCATCCTCCAAGAACTCATCTCCCTCCACATGAAGTCCTCTGGCTTTGAGGATGAGTCCTATCAAGACTTTGGCTCGCGGCTGTTGCCCTTGGTGCACGCCTCACTTCACTGCTTCCCCCTGCCATACATGACGAAGGGAAAGTCCAAGGAAGTGGAGATCAAAGTTGGTGACGCACTGAGAAACGAACGGTGTACAGCGAGCTACCAGACTGGTATGCAGGCTACACTGCGGCACACCTCGCTCGCGACATCTCTGCAGCCATGATCGTCATCGGGCTCGGAAAGGACGACGAACTCCTTCGCCACATGCTCAACCACATCTCCACCACCGACGGTGAAACCGACCCTCTGAGATCCTCGAGCACCTTCGCAAAGCCGACTCCCTTGCTCGCAACACCTCCCTCGCTGCTGGTACCTCCTCTGCCGCTCTTCAAGCTTCGTCCAAGCCCAAGAAGACCTACAAGTGCAAGTACCATCGCTCCAACTCGCACACCAACGAGGAGTGTCGCTTCCAGAACGGAAAGGCTCAGGTCGCTGAAGTCGCTCCCCAGTCTCCTGCCATGCCGCAGGAGAGGGCCCTCATGGCACAGGTCGCTCACATCGCAAGTCCTCTCACCCGTCAGACTCCCTCTACACCCACTGACTCATCATGGAACACAGACTCAGGAGCTTCCTCACATATGACGCCCCATCGCGAGTGGATCCGTAACATGGTCAGGGTGAAGGTCCCCATCAAACTCGCTAATCACGAGATTGTATGGGCGATCGGGATGGGTACTGTGTACTTTACACCGAGGATCAATGGGAGGACTGGGCAGACTGTCGTGTTCGAGAATGTACTATATGTCCCTGATTTGCAATCCAACCTCTTCTCTCTATACGTCGTTCGTCACTGCGGAGTCCGGATCGTCATCGAAGACTCCACACTAGAGTTCTTCAAGAAGGGTCAGCTAATCCTAACAGCTACCATTCGCGGAACCACTGGCACTCTCGACGGAACCACGCTGATAAACACACAGTCAGCAGTGTTCTTCACGACGAAGGTAGACAAGGAGCTGCTCCATCAGCGACTTGGCCACATAGGCAAGGATCGTCTAGACACACTCCTTCGACAGGAGCTAGGCACAGGGATACTCGTCAAGGACGGTACTACGATGAAGGACTTCTGCAACGACTGCATCGCAGGGAAGCAGCACCGAGACCCTTCCCTTCTCTCTCTCAGCATCGCGCCAACGGACTCCTCGATCGAATCCACTCCGACGTCCACGGACCTACCACGAACACCATCTGGTTTCAAGTACTGGGTCACCTTCATCGACGACTATTCCCGCTTCAAACGAGTATACGCTCTAAAGCGCAAGTCAGAGGTGTTCCAGAAGTTCCAGGAGTTTGTCGCTGAGTGCGAACGAGTACACGGGTTAAAGGTCAAGGAGCTTCGAGACGACAAAGGGGGTGAATATATTGGGAACGACTTCGCAAAATGGTGCACAGATCGCGGCACTGTCACACGCCAACACACAGTCAAGGCGACACCCCAGCAGAATGGTGTGGCTGAACGCCTCAACAGCACTCTCGCTGAAGGTGTCATTGCCATGCTTAACCAAGCAAAGCTCCCTGCATCCTTTTGGGCACAGGCTGTGTTGTATCTCACCGACGTTTTGAACGCCACACCTCATCAGCACTCTCCAAAACCACATCCTACGAGGTCTGGCACAAGCAGAAACCTGACTTGTCCATCTATCGAGTCTTCGTGTTACGACCTGGATGATCTATTTATTCTTTTTCCTTTTCTTTTCCTTTTCTTTTCTTTTTCCTTTATTTCTTGTCTTTCATTTCTCTACTTCTCTATTATTTACAAGACGCGTCTCGGTCACGTGACACAGCACATGCGATCACATGCACAGGTCACCTGCTACATCACGGACCGGCACAGCATCAGTCAGCACCTCAGTCAGCATAACATCATAATGCACAGCACTCGCACAGCTCTTCGACTCATACACGGTCATTCCTTACATAGCATTCCACAGCTTCTGCACAGTATGTACAGCCTCGTATAGCCATAGTCATGTCACGGTCATGAAGCATAGCAGTATATACCTAGGTAGATCTCACTGTATTTCCCCAGTCTTTAGCTGGTCAATATCACGGCCTTTGTCGGAAATCTGAAAAGTGCCTTACAAGGCCAATAAGGGCCGAAAGGTGATGGCCGCCTTACGAGGCACCCTATAAGGGATAAGAATGTTATATAAGATGGGTGATTTGGCATTATAAGGCAGGTGCGGTCTCAGTAGGGCCCGGCCCACGTCGGGATCCGCATAGAGATCCCGATGTTGAACTTATCTTATCTTATCTCTGATTAGATTAGATTAGTATCTAACAACTTTACTTTTCTATCCTCCATTCCTTCTCTCCATTCTTATTGATATGCTATGGACTGACATCATAGCTTACTCGTTGCTTACTCGTACCTACACAGCATCGTCGTCACACCTCTATTGTTCTCTCTGTGACTCGTCACGCTCTCTACACATATATAATACCCTGTAGTTTCAATCTATCATCGACTTTACCAGTCATCTCAGTAGTCACTTAGTTAGCCTCTTAGCTAGTCTCTCTCGGTAAGTCTAGTTAGCCTTAGCCGCTGCGCTTAGTGTAGTGCTACTCTATAAGTTATGAGCCCCGAGAGGCCCTGGGTATGCGCTGTAATGGCTGCTCCCAACTCTCGGTTTGCGCTGTAATGGCTGCATACCCAATGGCTCTGACTTACCCTTGAGGCTATGCATCAGAATGTTCAGCGCTGTAATGGCTGCGTTCATTTTGACTGCCATCGATAATGATCTGCGCTGTAATGGCTGCGTTCATTATTGATCTTGATCTGCGCTGTCAAGGCTGCGATCAATCTGGGGCAAGAAGCGCTGTCATGGCTGCATCTTTGATTGGAGATCAATTGCTCATTTGATTCATTTCAGATCTTCAATATGTCCAACACCCTCACCACTCTCGTCTCTGTCTTCGACAGCACCAACTACTCTACCTGGTCCGACCTGATGTGGGCGTACCTGGAGTTCCAAGGACTCTCGCTCCACGTCGACGGCACACTCCCACGTCCTACTGCCGCCGCATCGTCTCCAACATCCGAGGAGCTTGAAGCCCAAGCCAAATGGGACATGCAAGACAAGCAAGCTCGTGGCGCCATCATCCTGAGGTTAACCCCTTCTGTCCGAAGTGTGGTTATTCCCAAGAGACGTCGAAAGAAGTCTGGGACCTCCTCAAGGAAACATATGGTACTCCTGGAATCACCGTGATCTACGCGGATTTCAAGAAACTTGTGTCATTCAGATTCAGTGGCAACGATCCTCGCCCTGAATTGGCCAAGTTCCAGGAGTTTCTGGATAAGCTGACCGCCAACAAAGTCAGCTTCGACCCCTTCATCCAGACCATGATGTTGATCAACGCTCTTCCTGCCAAATACGACCATCTCAACGCCCTCATCCTTCAAAGTCCTCGAGAAAAGCTCAACGTCAAGGACATCGGCGACATGGTCATCGCCGACTTCGAACGCACTCAGAACATCCACACTGCGAACAAAATGACGGCGATCAAACGGAAGAACAACGATCCTTCTTTCAATCAGCAACGCAACCAGCAGAAACAACAGAACATGCCCGCGAATAACTCCTCTGGGAACGCCTCTAACCAGGAACCCAAGAATAACTCGCGTGGCAACGCTGGTGGCAAGAAGAAGAAGGAGAAGAAGAAGAACCAAGCTCTGGCCAAGGTAATTCTCATCAACATCACCATACCCACGAAGCCCACGATCTGTCCCACATGGCGTCCTCTGCTGTCCTTCTTGGCAACATGTCGTCAATCTGGCTCCACACGTCCACAGCCCACTGCGGCCTCTGTCGTCACCATCGGATCTCAGGGATCTGTCGTCCGCAAGGCACCCGTCAATCTGCCTGCCAAGCTTTCACTCCTGCGACTGGCGACAAGATCACCTCCACCGTCACTCACTCTGTCTATCCAAGCGTCGCTCAGGCCCAAAAGATCTGCGAAGCACTCGATGTCTCTAAGACCGCTCGCAACTTGAAGGTTCTTGAGGAGATTCCCCTTGCTGATCGTCTCAGCTCTCCTCCACCGGCCAAGCGTGCTAGGAGTGAGTCTCCACCTCCCACTCCCATCAAATCTACCATCGTCGACGACGACGACGCTGTCTCACTTGGCGATGAGGATCTTACCGATCAAGATGCGGAAGGATCTCTCTGGGGTGGAGATGAAGACGCTGCTATGCAGCTTGACGAGATCAACACGGGGTACAACAATGATGCGAATTTGTACGTCCCATCCTCACACCTGACCAAGCATATCGCTAACATCTTAGCTGATCCACAGTCTCTTCGATTAAATATGTTGGACTGCAGCGACGATGTATATATGGATGCTTGTATCGCACTTAAATCTATTGCTTCTCGAATCGATTCTTTGAATCCAGCGATTAATTGTGCTCAGTGTGAGAATCCAGGACTTCAACTCTGGATATTGGACTCAGGTGCTTCGATACACACCACTGCGACGATATCGGACTTCCACGATTACCGGATTCTAGACAATGGTCCAAAGATCCGTACCGCTGCTAAAGACAGCATACTCCAAATGAAAGGAGTTGGATCGGTATTCGTTGAACACTTTGGGTATGACCCTATAACGGGAAAGCCCGCACCTGTACGATCGCGCATATCTCCAGTATTTCACATCCCCAATCTCGATACAAGACTTCTCTCTATGGGGAACTCTTACAAAGACCTGGATCATACGTGAAAGGCAACAAAGATGCGATAGGAATTTACACAGCCTCGCATCATCAACTGGTTATCTGCCGCCCGCATTCCGTTGACGATAACATCTACTGGTTTCGCACCAAAATCGTTCAACAACATAAACTTGCGGATACCGTGTCGACACTTTACAGTGTTGATTATGAAACCATGCATAAACGCTTTGGGCATCCCTCCAAAGAAGTGCTCGAAAGGGCCAGGGGGAGCACAGAGAAGTTCCCAGAAATCTCGATTCCTAAGAAAACTCCGATCTGTCGCGGATGCGCAGAAGGGAAGATGCCATCAAAGTCTTACCCTGTTTCGGAAACTCGTGCGGAACAGCCTTTTGAGAAGATTCATTCAGATCTTAAGAGCTTTCCAACTGAGTCGTACCATCGTTACATGTGGTATGTGTCATTCGTTGACGACTACTCAGGTCACGCCTGGATTACTCTTTTGAGGAAAAAGGATGACACCCTCCAAGCCGTTTGCAATTTCCTAGCAATGGTAGAAAACAATTATGGCTCCAGCGTCAAACAATGGATGTCAGATGGAGGGGGAGAATACAAGTCGCACGAATTCGACAATCTCCTCAAGGAGAAAGGAATCAAGATCCTCCAGAGCGTTCCACACGTGCCCCAACAGAATGGAAGGGCAGAACGCTTCAACAGGACAATTATGGATAAGGCTCAGGCCATGCGACTCGATGCCTGTCTACCTCAGTCCTGGTGGAAATTTGCTGTGCTACATGCGGTGCACCTCTATAACAGGACACCGATGAAGCGTCTCAAATGGAAAACTCCATATGAGTTAGTACATAAAAGGAAACCGGATGTATCCCACTTCCGTGTTTTTGGCTGTGGCGCCTACGTCTATCTTCCACCTGATGTACGAGTTAATAAACTGGCTCCGAAATCAGAGATGATGATCTTTTTAGGTTATCCGGAAGGAATGAAGGGTTATCTCTTCATGCGCCAACCCAACAATGTCCTCTTCAAGTCGACAACAGCCACCTTTGATGAGACATACTTTCCCAAGTGTAAAGACATGGTACCACGCGGTACAACCAGAGAAGGCGAACCTTCGGGATCGCAAGATCAGAATAACATTCCTCCCGAGGAAGATGGAGATAATGATGATATGCCTCATCCTCCATCACCCCCTATACCTAAAAGGGATAACGGCCCCAATCGTGACGACGATCAAGGCCCGCATCCGCCGCAACCTCTGCCTCCGGTGAACGAGGAACCTCAACAACGTGGTAGACGGCGTGCTCCACGAGGTGATCCTCCGGCGCCTACTAGAGCGTCAAGCAGACTGCGGAAAGTTCCCACCAAGCCTGGCAACTCATACGGGGAGCGGAACCCCGTTGAATCTGAGAAAATTGGTCAAACGGAGTGGAAAAAACTTGTCGGCGACACCGAGACTAGGCCATCCGGTAGTTCGCAACAGAAAGGAAAGGAAAAGGTTCCCGGACCAATTCCTGCTCCACCACCTCCTCCAGAAGTCGAAGCATCGTCTTCTGATGAAAGTGACTCTGATGAATCATCATCTGACCAAGCAGATGCCATGTGGAACGACTACGGTACCTATATTGCAAAATTGGTCCGTGAAGGGGGAGTAGAGTTTATGGAACATTTGCTGTCAAAGGCAATTCCTGCAGACTTACCTCAAAAAGCACCACGCGAGTGGACATTCCGCGATATCATGCGCTTACCAAAGCCTGAAAGGGAAGAATGGCTTAAGGCCTGCAATGAGGAGATCGAGGCTCTCTTCAAACGCGGTGTTCTTTCGCTAACTGATCTACCTGCTGGCCAAAAGGCTATAGCAAACAGATGGGTTTTCGACATCAAATCAGATGGTCGGAAACGTGCCCGATTAGTTGCCAAAGGTTTCTCACAAGTTGAGGGCATAGACTTCAACGAGATCTTCTCACCCGTCGTACGATATGAATCAGTTCGTCTCCTTTTGGCACTTGCTGCATTGGAGGGCTGGGATATTACCGCTGTCGACGTCAAAACTGCCTTTCTATATGGCAAGTTAGAAGAGGAGATTTACATGCTCCAACCTGAAGGCTTCATTATCAAAGGGCAGGCGCGTAAAGTCTATCGACTACATCGTGCCATATACGGTCTAAAGCAAGCCTCCAACGCATGGTACAAGGAGCTTGTAGGGTCAATGAAACTCTTAGGATTTCAGCGACTATCGACCGATACTGGGATTTTCATGTTCCAGGACTCTCACGGTGAATTCGTCATCGTGGTCGCTTATGTCGACGATCTTCTATTCATGGGACCAAAACCCAACCTCGTTGCGTCCAAGAAGAATCTCTTTATGGACAAATGGGAATGTAGGGACTTAGGCGAACCGTCCGAATTCCTCCGGATGCGTATCCAACGCAAGGATGGCAAGATCTTACTCGATCAAACCAACTATCTCAAAGCTGTCCTTGAGCGCTTCGGAATGATGGACTGCCGAGTTGCTCCCACACCCATGGTTGAAGGCTATCGCCCTCTACCCAACGAAGGTCCTGTTGACCCACAACTGCGACACCGCTTCCAGTCTGTGATTGGATCACTGCTGTACCTCATGCTAGGCACACGCCCTGATATTGCATATGCTGTCACCAAGCTATCGCAATTTGCAGCAAATCTGACACAAGAGCATCTCAACCGAGCGCTCTACATCTGCAAATACCTCCGAGGCACCATGGACTATTCATTGGTTCTTGATGGACGTTCCGGCAAGGGACTTATTGCCTATTCGGATTCTGATCACGCTGCTGATCTGATCAAGCGTCGATCTGTGACTGGATATGTGGTGAAAATGGCTAACGCCGCTGTCAGTTGGACGTCACATGCTCAGAAGACTGTTGCTCTCTCATCTACAGAAGCAGAATACATGGCACTGTCAGATTGCAGTCGTCAAGTTATGTGGATGAAGCACATGTTCAAAGAGCTGAAGATGAACGTTGGCAAAGTTCCAATCTGTTCCGACAACAATGGAGCTATATTCATTGGCTCCAACCCCATTCAGGAAAGGCGCATCAAACATATCGATGTTCGCTATCATTACATCCGTGAATGTGTGGAAGACGGCAACGTGGAAATTCTTCGAGTTGACACCTCTGAGAACACTGCCGATACTATGACAAAGCCACTTGGTCGCGTCAAGTTTGTCGAGTTCAGGGAACAACTAGGACTTGAGTTTTACTCGCCTTAGGTCCGCTTAGCGATCTCTGAGAGATGCACTTAGCGAGGGGAGTGTTGAACTTATCTTATCTTATCTTATCTCTGATTAGATTAGATTAGTATCTAGAACATTCTTTACTTTTCTATCACTCCATTCCTTCTCTCCATTCTTATTGATATGCTGTATGGACTGACATCATAGCTTACTCGTTGCTTACTCGTACCTACACAGCATTCCTCGTCACACCTCTATTGTTCTCTCTGTGACTCGTCACGCTCTCTACATGTATAAATACCCTGTAGTTAGACCTCAATCTATCATCGACTTTACCAGTCATCTCAGTAGTCACTTAGTTAGCCTCTTAGCTAGTCTCTCTCGGTAAGTCTAGTTAGCCTTAGCCGCTGCGCTTAGTGTAGTGCTACTTCTATACCCGACAGATAGATCCCGACGCCGCCCGGGCGGCGGGGCCAGCGCCGGCGCGCTGTGCTGGCGTCCTCACCCTTGCCTGAGCATAAAGAGGCAAAGGCAACGGAGCCACCATGCTGCTTACTCTTGGGACCACGGCACTGGTATAAGGATTTAGTTTGAGGCCACTTTATAAGGTCAGCGGGACTGCACGATTCAGGGGATGGTTTCTCAGGTGGGCGCGGAGGGTATATTGATGGGGTTTTGATGGGGAAAATGGTGGGAACAGGCGCCGGGACACCGCAAAGCAACCTGACAAGGATAGCGCAACCTGATAAGGGTGTTGCAGCCTTATCGGGCCTGCCGCGGCCTTACATGATGCATTGTAAGCGGCCGGCATGCCTTATTAGGCTACGGGCCTTGTAAGGCTGTTTTCGGATTTCCGACATTGTCTACAAGTCTCTCGCCTTGATTCTCCTCGTCTTTTCTCTCTCTCTCTCGTCCTCTGTCCTAAGTTAGGGTTAGCAGCGCACCAGACCGGTCGTTCGCTGACAATAGCTAAAGACTTCTTCTTCGTCGCCGATCACCTCGATCCTCGACACCGTCACCACTCTCAACAAACCATCAAACCTTGCCCGTGCTTAGGCGTGTGTTCCCTTATCCCATTTTCACATTATTCTCTTTTATCCCAAGCAACGCCCCTCTGTAGGAGGCAGCACCTTGGAGAGCGCGAGACTTTAGGTCTTAAGCACGTAGCGTAGAAGCCCCACTGTGAGAGGCCTAGACTTCTGATCTTCCCCGTTCGTTGTGATCTTCGATAACGGGAAGCTAAGAACCTGGTAACCGGTACTCAGAGCGATCAAGAGCTACGGCTCGGGCTTAGTTTACAAATTCCCCTTTTTACCCCTTTTCTCCTGCCCAATTAGGCCCTTTGTAGTTTGTCAACGGTCACTCTAGTCTACGTAGACACATTCCGTAAGAGCCGCCCCCTCGGAGATAGCAACTCGATCTCCACGACCTCAAGCAAATCGCATTGCGTAGACTGTACGGTATATCCTGCAGCCTGACGCATAGGATCGGACCGAGTATCCACACAAGCAACCCCCTATCCCACATCACCTACCATGGAAGCCCTCCAAGCCGCCTTAACCACCCTGGCAGGGACTATGACCAATCTTGGAAGTATTGTCGCCTCCTTCGCAACAACCTTCGAACGAAACTCTGCCGAACTCTCCACCGCTGCAAGCAACCTTGCTCTAGCCTCCGACGAACAGACCGGCCTCGCCAAAGAGCAGACCAAACTCGCTGCAGAACTTGCCAAGCACCGAGCCAATGCTGCGCTCAAGAAACTGAAACCCGACCCTCCGAAAGAATTCAATGGAGCTCCTGAAAGAGCAGGAGGCTTCATCGCTGAACTAGAAATGTACTATGACATCATGGACGTCGACGACGCGAAGCAACGGATCATTTTCGCCCTTTCCAAGATCAAAGGAGGAACCAACGACATGGCCAGTCACTGGGCGGACAGCCAGAGAACTTTCATCAAGAACCACGAACCGACAGCCGATGAACCAACCTACTTCAAGAACTGGAAGCAATTCGTCGTTACGTTCAACAGCCACTTCGTCATCCAGAACGTCTCAGAAGCCGCCATCGACAAGATGCACACCCTGGTCCAAGGCAGCTCCACCTGCGAAGAGTACACTATCCTCTTCCAGGGGTACTCGACTCAGTCTGGATATAATGAACCGGCCATGCTTGCCGAATACAAGCGAGGACTGAACAAGGCACTCAGGAACAAGATCTATGGATTGATCCCAATGCCTATGACACTGGACGATTGGGCCAAGAAGGCATGCACCCTGGACAGACAGTTCCGCCTATCAAAAGGGGAACGAAACAATGAACAGACCACCCAAAGGAGATGGACTCCAAGGGAGAACAATCGACCCACGCACTACGCCACAACCCCGGCTCGCGACCCCAACGCCATGGACATAGATCACAATTGCTCCCCTCTCATCTGCTACACTTGTGGGAAACCTGGTCACCGATCCGACTCCTGCAGGCAGGCTGTACCTGACGTCAGCTGCGCCTACTGCAAAGCCAAAGGACACAAGATCGCAGACTGCAAGTCTCCCAACAAGAAGCCCTTTGCTCCATTCACCAAAGACACTACTGCCCCTCCCCAGTACACCCGCGTCAACGACTTCGACCTTTCCGCTATGCCCGAATCCGAGATTGAGGCCCTCAAAGCCAAGTTGAAGGATTTTTAAAGGGACCACTCGAACGCCCAAGCGAGCTGGTCATGGACTCTCAGATTCTGATACCCGACGTAATATGCCCCATCCCCAATAAATTATATTTCGACGAAGAATCAGAGAACCAGGGCAGATTTAAAGGAAAGAAAGGAAAACCAGGAACGGCAGAATGGGTCGCACAGCGACTTGATGATAGCCCCGATCGAGCAGTAGGACTTCTTCTTGCATGGACACATCACAAGAAGGTCCGAGAAGTAGGAGATGAACTCATTGCCAAACTCCGAAAACTCACAGACACCGAAGTAGTAGAAGCACTGAACGGTCTTGCAACTCCCAAACAATACATAAGGAGTTTAAGGACGGACAGACAGCTTACAGCCAACATTGTCGCAAGCACGCGCGATGATAAGCGAAGCTTCTCTATCGAAGGTCTTATCGATTGTGGGTCTACCGGAAGTTGTATCGATGCTGCATTCGTCAAAGAAGAAGGGATCAACACGCGGCAGCTACCCCTTCCTATACCAGTCTATAACGCTGATGGAAGTCCAAACAACAACGGACCCATTACCGAAGTAGTGGAACTCTTCATCAAAATCAAGGACCACACGGAACGCATTGAGCTAGCTGTTTCGAACCTTGACAAGTCGAAGATCTTCCTAGGAATGGACTGGCTGGAGAAGCACAACCCCTCTATCGATTGGCAGAAGAAAGAGATCTTATTCAACCGATGCCCCCTTGAATGTACGCCGCTCATAACTGGTGACCCCGAATCAGACGAGATCAAATGGGAAGAGATCGAGGTCGGAGATCGACTGCTAGCCATCGATATCCAAGGAGAAATCAAGATCAGGGCTTTCCAAACCACTGCCTCTAAAATTGCCGAAACCAAACACAAGGCAACCAAAGAGCGCACATTTGAAGAAGTAGTCCCAAAATGCTATCATGGCTTCAAGGACGTCTTCTCAAAGGAAGCCTTTGATGAACTCCCTCCAAGGCGAGCATGAGATCATGCGATCGAACTCATACCCGGAGCGGAAGTAATGGACAGTCGAATCTATCCCCTGAACCCAGAAGAGCAGAGGCAACTAGATGCCTTCCTGGAAGAAAACCTCAAATCAGGAAGGATCAGACCATCGAAGTCACCGATGGGGGCACCCCTCTTCTTCGTCAAAAAGAAAGACGGTACTCTACGACCTGTCCAAGACTACAGACGGCTGAATGAGATTACGATCACCAATCGATATCCCCTTCCACTCATCCAAGAACTCATCGACAAACTCCGAGGAGCGCGGTACTATTCCAAGATCGACATCCGATGGGGTTTCAATAATGTCCGAATCAAAGAAGGAGATGAATGGAAAGCAGCCTTCCGCACTAACCGTGGGCTGTTTGAACCCCTCGTCATGTTCTTCGGTCTCAAGAACTCACCCGCCACATTCCAGACCATGATGAACGCCCTCTTCAGAGATCTCATCAATGATGGACACGTTGTCATCTACATGGACGACATCCTGATCTTCACAGACACTCTGGAGGAACATTGGAAACTAGTCACCAAAGTTCTGGAAAGGCTACGGCGATACAAGCTATTTGCCAAGCCTGACAAGTGCTCCTTTGAACAAACGGAAGTCGAATACCTTGGAGTCATCGTCTCCCACAACAAAGTTCGCATGGATCCAGAAAAGGTCAAAGCCGTCAGAGACTGGCCAGCTCCGACATCCGTCAAAGGAGTCCAGCAGTTCTTGGGATTCGCCAACTTCTACCGAAGATTCATCGAAGGGTTTGGAGGACTAGCGAGACCGCTCTCGGGACTCACGGGAAAGAAGGAATGGGAGTGGGGAAAGGAGCAAGAGGAAGCCTTCAAGGAGATAAAGCGGAGAATCACGACAGCACCTGTACTTACCATGCCCAACGACAAAGGGAAATTCCGAATCGAATGTGATGCATCAGACTTCGCCATCGGTGCCATCCTATCACAGCAACAGCTAGATGGGAAATGGAAACCAATTGCATTCTTGTCGCATGCCCTTAACCCAACGGAGCGGAACTACGAGATCTACGATAAGGAACTACTCGCCATCATGACTGCGCTATCCGAATGGAGACAATACCTACTTGGAGCTGAGGAGATCTTCGAATGTCACACGGACCACAAGAACCTTAGCTACTTTAGGAAGCCTCAGAAGCTCAACCGGAGACAAGCGAGATGGACCACTGAGATGCAGGACTACAACTTCACGCTCCATCACCGACCCGGGAGGACCATGGCCAAGGCGGATGCCCTGTCCAGACGAGATGGCCATGACAGAGGAGAACAGGATAATGAAAACGTCACGGTCCTGAAATCCGAGTGGTTCCGAGCGCTTTCCATTGAAACAGACCAAGACATCATGCGACGGATCTTGAAGGTGTGCAGGAATAGGGACAAGTCGGTAGAAAAAGCACTCTCACAGAAAGAAGATGGATGGGAAGAGACAGAAGATGGCATCATCACCTGGAAAGGACGGATTTACGTACCAGTTGACAAGAAGCTACGGGAAGAAATCATCAGACAACACCATGATGCCCCCACCGCTGGACACCCAGGACAGTACAAAACCCGAGAACTCATCACACGAAACTACTGGTGGCCAAAGATCCAGGACTCAGTTCGACGATATGTAGAAGGATGTGAAGCCTGTTAAAGGACGAAACCCAAACGTACCTCCCCAGCAGCCCCATTGGTCCCTAACGAGATCCCATCCAGACCTTGGGAGATCATCTCTATCGATATGATCGGCCCATTACCCGAGTCCAATGGAAGCAACGCCATACTTGTGATTGTCGACAGATTCTCCAAAAAGATCGAAGCCATACCCACAACCACCGAGCTGATGTCTAAAGGAGTAGCCGAACTATACAGGGACTATGTTTTCCGACACCACGGTCTTCCCCAAAAGGTCATCAGCGATCGAGGAACCCAGTTCGTCTCCAACTTCATGACAGATCTACTTCTTCTCCTGGGAATAAAGCACAACCGATCCACTGCGTTCCACCCACAAACCGATGGACAAACAGAGCGAATCAATCAAGAGCTTGAACAGTACCTCCGACTCTTCATCAGCGAACGACAGGATGATTGGGCAGAATGGCTCCCACTAGCAGTCTTCTCATACAATGACAAGGTCCACTCAGCGACAGGCTACTCCCCATTCTTCCTCAACTCCGGACAGCACCCTTGGAAAGGAAAAGAGGCCCAGACACGTGTAAAATCAGAACCTGCGCAACAATTCGCCGAGCGGATGAAACAAGTACATGAGGATGCACGCTCCAGCCTCAAGGCAGCAGCTGAGAAGATGAAGGAGAACTATGACCGACATCGCCGGGATGCCATAAACTACAAACCCGGAGACAAGGTCTACCTCGAAGGAACCAACATCTCGATCACCCGTCCTTCTCGGAAACTTTTGGATAAACGCTATGGTCCATTCCCCATTGTCAAGAAGATTGGGCAATCTGCTTACCAACTCCAACTCCCTCCGAAGTGGAAATCCATCCACCCTGTCTTTAACGAATCACTCCTAACTCCGTTCAAAAAACCCGAATTCCCCTCTCAACAGAAACCACCGCCACCACCACCTGTTGACGAAACAGAGGAACGATACGAAGTTGAAGCCATCCACGACTCAAAGTTCATCAGAGGGAAGCTCATTACCTCGTGGAGTGGGCTGGATACCCTGAGGAAGAACGAACATGGGAACCGGAACGGAACGTTGATAATGCAGCGGATGCTATAGCTGACTTCCACCGAAAACACCCGAGTGCACCAAGACAGATCCAACCACACCAACTCCGCTTTATCCCTTACGAGAACCTTACCGAGAACAAGAGAGCGATCTTTGACTGGACAGATGGGAAACTAAAGGAAATCCGACACTACCGAGCGAGGGGGAGAGAAGCTGAAATCGTCGAGGACGACGAAGCTAAAGGGGGGGTGATGTTACGACCTGGATGATCTATTTATTCTTTTTCCTTTTCTTTTCCTTTTCTTTTCTTTTTCCTTTATTTCTTGTCTTTCATTTCTCTACTTCTCTATTATTTACAAGACGTGTCTCGGTCACGTGACACAGCACATGCGATCACATGCACAGGTCACCTGCTACATCACGGGACCGGCACAGCATCAGTCAGCACCTCAGTCAGCATGACATCATAATGCACAGCACTCGCACAGCTCTTCGACTCATACATGGTCATTCCTTACATAGCATTCCACAGCTTCTGCACAGTATGTACAGCCTCGTATAGCCATAGTCATGTCACGGTCATGAAGCATAGCAGTATATAACCTAGGTAGATCTCACTGTATTTCCCCAGTCTTTAGCTGGTCAATATCACGGCCTTGTCTACAAGTCTCTCGCCTTGATTCTCCTCGTCTTTTCTCTCTCTCTCTCGTCCTCTGTCCTAAGTTAGGGTTAGCAGCGCACCAGACCGGTCGTTCGCTGACACTTCGGCTGCCGAGCTTTCGTTAACATCGCTCGGAAGGATCGCAAGAACCTCCAATCTCATTGGCTTTGAAACAGGCTACAAAGGATGGAGGTGCTACAATCCTATCACGAAGAAGGCACACATCTCACGCGACATCATCTTCACATTCCCTGGTCTCTCGACCACTACGCCGGCACCGGCACACACACCCATTGGCCTTGGGGATATCTGGCCTGACCTCGAGGATGAGGACGACGACGCACCGCCTCCTGCACCTCCTGCACCTCCACGAGCACCTCCATCAGACGAGGACTCATCTGACGAGGACGACGAGGACGACGAGGATGATGAGGATGATGAGGATGACGAGGATGATGAGGACGATGATGACGAGGACAACAGCGGTGCCCAACAGGCACCACCACATACACCTTCCCAAACCATGGACCTGAAAGCTCTCGGCAAGCAAACAGCATCTCGACCACAGTTCCACCCGACTTCACCTACCTCGCCTACACCTAAAGCTGAGCCACAAAAGTCTACTCCTCCTACATCGCCTGAACGTCCTATCCCTGCTCCCACGTTTCCTGCTCCTCCTCCTTCTGCACCTGCTCCTGTCCCTCGGAAACCCATTACCCAGCCAATGGTGGCACAAGGCTCGCGCCCTGTCCGCCAGAAAGTAGTCCCTGATTACTTCAAACTAACTGGGGGTACGAGGCGAACGACCAAACCAGTTGCACGATGTCAAGGGGGTGAACCGCCAGCGGATCAAGGGGGTGACAAGGATGATGAAAATCCGTTTAATCCGCCACCTCTCACAGCGCAGGACTTCGAAGACGAAGACAACGGGGACAACGACAACGTCGACCTTGAAAGAGCTCTATTCGCCACTCCTATCATGCAAGCCCTCATGGACGTCTATGACATAGGAGAATACATCCCCGCTGATGAAGCTGTGGAAATGGTTCTCATGATGGCCACTGACAAGATGGAACATGCTTTCGGAGCTGCTACACGGCCAGAAGATTCCCCACGCAGCTGGAAAGAAGCCATGTCTCGACCAGACCATGAGTTCTGGGCTGCTGCATGTCAAACGGAGATGGACGCACTCATCGCCAACGGCACTTGGGAAATCGTCAGGCTACCAGATGATAGGAAGGCAATTGGCTCTCGATGGGTATTCCTTATCAAGCGCAAGTCCGATGGCACCATCGACCGCTACAAGGCACGCCTCGTCGCTAAAGGCTACTCCCAACAACCTGGTGTCGACTATGACCAAATCTTCTCTCCTACTGCTCGTCTCACTGCCCTTCGTACCGCTCTTGCTAAAGCAGCCATGAACGGGGAATACATCGAGTCCATCGATGTCTCCAACGCATACCTCAACGGCGAGATCGAAGACAAGTACGAGGTCTACATGACTCAACCTGAGGGTTTTGAAATCAGAGGCCCCAACGGAGCGAAATGGGTCTGCCGCCTCAAGAAGGGTATCTATGGCCTGAAACAGAGCGGACGACTGTGGTATCAGAAGCTAGCAGCGGAACTCGAACGATTGGGATTCACCCAGATCAAAACAGATCCCAGCTTCTACGTATGGGAAGCCGATGGTATCCGAATCACTCTACCAGTATTCGTCGATGACATCACCATCATCTCCAAGAGTCAGGACAAGGTCAAATGGCTCAAGGAATCACTCGCCAAGGTCTTCACTCTCAAGGACCTTGGCCCAACCACCTACCTCCTCGGTATCAAGGTCGATTATGATCGCGAAAACCGCACAGCGGCACACTCCACCTCTCCCAACGCCAGTACATCCTCGATATCCTTAAACGATTCCGCATGGAAAACTGCACACCAGTCGCAACCCCTATGGATCCAGGCAGTGGCACTAGTCTTGCCAAGTACGATCTCTCCAAGCAGGAGCAACGTGAGATGAAGACTGTCCCATACATAAACACAGTCGGAGCTCTCATGTACCTTGCCATCGGAACTCGCCCAGACATCGCCTACTCCGTCGCCAAGCTCGCCCAGTTCAACTCGAACCCTGGTCCAATCCATTGGAAGGCCGTCAAGCATCTGTTTCGCTATCTGAAGGAAACGATGGACTTACGACTCACCTATCGCAATGAAGGCGAGTCTCTGTCATCAGAACTCTTCCAGGCATATACCGATGCAGATCATGCTGGATGCCTTGACACTCGTCGATCCACCTCTGGATTCCTCATCAAGATGGGCACAGGCGCTGTTAGCTGGTCTGCCAAGAAGCAGGCAACCGTCGCGGACTCTTCGACAGAGGCCGAATATGTTGCTGCCTCCTCGGCAGGACGCGAAGTCATTTGGATGCGGTCATTCCTTCGGGAACTTGGGACTACAGTCACAGGTCCTTCACGACTGATGGTCGATAACCAATCTGCTCTCAAGGTGCTTCGAAACCCCGAACACCACAGCAGGATGAAGCACATCGACATCAAGATGCATTGGATACGAGAGGTTATTAAGCGCGGCGAAATTGAGGTCCATTTCCTTCCTACCAACGACATGATCGCCGACATCTTCACCAAACCACTCCCCAAACCCGCTGTACAGCGTCACCGTCTCGCTCTTGGTCTTGAGTAATCTTCCGTGACATTGCATTGAGGGGGTGTGTTGAAGTACAATGCACATGTCTCCATGGCTCGCCCATTGTTCTCTTCATCTTCACACGGGTGCTGCCTCTTTCAAACTTTTCTATTGTTCTAATGCTTCTTTGTTCTATATATATCCACGATCACATTGTTCATTCATTCCATCGTTTCACATATATCACACAGCATTGTTCTCACTTCTATTGTTCCATATTCGTACGTACTTTATTGTTCTCCCGATATGGACCGTCTATTGTTCCACACAGTATATAGTCTACACTGCAAGTGGGTAGTTCCCTTATCGAACTATCTCCCACTTGCAGGTGCGTCATGCTGTATTTCTCTTTATCTAACTTAACTAATATATCGAACTATCTCCCACTTGCAGTGGCTTCAACGACTTATAAACTTAGCAGTTTATCAAGTGGTTCGAGTCTAGTGATAGAATATGCTTCCCTGTACATACTCTTCCCAACTAGTATTAATAGTAATGTCTCTCAAGTGAATGGTATCTTCTTCCAAAGTGTGTACTGGATATATAAGTTCAGATGTTCGAAATATGTCTTGCACAGCACAATGTTTTCAAAGAGGCGGAACCGAGCGGTCAAGTTTGTTCACGAGAGTCCAGGCACGCTCCGGCAAGGCTTTGGAGGTCGTCCAAAGGTCGTCTATGGATATCATGACGCTGGGCCGAATCATAGACTAGCCCACGGTTTCCTGCTGCCAACCTTGGAGGTAGAGGTCTACTGGTGCCAGAGGGACATGAGGTTGCAGCATGAGTGTGATGATGAACGGGCGCTTAACAAACCCCAGACAAGCGCGCGAGCGCCGAGCCTGTGAGCAAAGCATATCGCTGTCAGCATGTGTAACGTATACGGTAGACTGTCCAACCAATTGAGAAGCTCTTAAATGTGGAACCATTCAACCAAAAGACAGGATAGTAATTTATGATTGTGGAGGGAACAATTTGGAGAAGTGTCGTTGGTCTGACGACAGGTATTGCACTGGTTGCATTGCTGGCTGTGAACTTTATCGTTGTAAGTGTTGTGGCCGTTTTCTTCATCTTGAACTTCATGCGTGCGCGGAGAGGGCCAAAATATTCTCTCGTTGGCGGGGGCGGGCCTTCTAGCAGCGCTTCTGGCTACGCTGCAAAGCTGGAGTTGGGAGGGGAGGAAGGAAACAAGCTGATATTTGATTCGAAGTTGTAATCTCGTGGAACAGTCTATTTACTCATTCATTACGGACTTCTCTGTATAATTCTCGATCCTGGTTTGACTCCACCAGGAAGCCTCCATCTATGTACCCTAAAGGTCATGCACATGTCGCCCAGACCTGTGGCGGGCGAACAGGCAATCGGGAAGATCTGTCGTGAGAAAGCGACTCTGATGCGGAAGCGAACAACTTTGTTCCTTGCTCCAGAACCGCCATAAGCCGTGCACAGTCTCCCAACCCAAAGATCGTTCCATAAGCAATGCCCCACAGCCATCATTCGCATTCCGGTCAGTTCTGCAAGCATGCTTCTGGTCGTTTGGAAGAGGTTGTTCTAATACGTCGAGGATGGGCAAGACGAAGGGGGTGGACTCGGAGGGTTGAATAACCGAGTGTGAAGTCACGCCTAGGTAAGAGTTTCGCATCTAGTTCAACATCTCAAGTGCTGTCTGTTGCGCAGGGAACGACGTAATATATTGAAGTAGGTAAGTCGCGAGCCCTTCGCATTCGGTTTGGGTTTGGGCGCTTATTTTCTCTCCGCGGTCAATATCCTAAAAGTCCGAACCATATGACAGAGGGAAAGGGTCCCACTACTAGTGGCTAAGTAAACATTTCCTAGTGAGATGAAGATGCAGATGTGCTCAGATCCCATATCCTAATGGTGTCATCGTCAGAACCAGAGGCAAAACGCCTTCCATCCGGTGAAATTGAAACCGACCACACAGCGTAGCTGTGCCCTTTTGAAACAGTCAACAGCTTGCCTGTCGATGCGTCCCATACCCGTAACGTGCCGTCGTACGACCCAGAGACAACCTTCTTACCATCCGGCGAGATAGCAATTGCCGTACTGTCACCCGCATGCTCTAGGATCCTAACCAAGTTGCCTGTCGACGCATCCCAGACATTCACCGTCTTGTCTGATAGCCCAGACACGATCCACGTTCCATCCATCGAAACAGCAACGGGCGAATTCAGACTGGCATGCCCTTGCAGCACATTCCGCAAGCTGGCTGTTGTCGATGATGCATCCCATATCTTTATGGTGTGATCCCACGCCCCAAGTGCAAGCCACTTTCCATCCCTCGAGAATGCAGCTGGACTGATTCCTCCTGGGTGTCCCGCCAGGACGTGCATAGCGCCCGCCATCGCGTCCCATACCCGCACCGTTTGATCGGCGGTGGACCAAGAGCAAATCCGGGTCCCATTCCAGGAGCAAGCAACTACTTCAACAACACCCCTGTGCCCCAGAAACGTCCGCTTCATTTTTCCTGTTGTTGCATTCCATGTCCTCACCGTTTTATCCTGGGACCCGGAGACGATCCAAGAGCCGTCACCCGAGATCGCAACGCAGTGGCAACGGTCGCTGTGCCCCCACAGGACTTTTTGCATCTGGCCTGTTGACGCATCCCACACCCGTAGTGTGGCATCATAGGATGCAGAGATGATTTTCGTTCCATCCGGAGAGAACACTACGGACATAACACCCTCCTCATGTCCATGCAGTGGAGGGGGCGGTGGGGGAAGATCTCGTGGAGCGACAGGGCCTGGCTCAACACCAGCCGGAGAGATGGGGTCTTCAGCCACATCGCATTCAGGTAACGGAATAAGTTGTGGAAGCGAGGACTTCTTGAAGCTCGGCGCACGCTGTCCAAAAATGTCTTCAACACCCTTCCTCCATTCACGCTGGGCCGATTCTTCCTGAAGCTCGAGTCGTTGGAGCATGGCCGAGTGAAACTTGGACATCTCTTTGGACAGAGCGAGCGAGACCTGTGATAGAAAGAACGACTCGATGATCGGAGCCCAGTCCTTTGAATTGGCGACCATCTCGGGGTGGATAGCGTAGCCACCGAGACTGCCAAGGAAGACTGGGTTATTCCCAAGCGTTCCTTCCCACCCATCGTCCAGACCATCCCGCATAGCGTCAAGGGACGTAGATATAGATGCGTGGAGAGTTCGGAAGTTCTCCAGCTCTTTCGTGAACCATTTGGACTCCGGGACCAGCCAATCGCTCAACTCTCGCTCTTTCCATTGTGCGTTGCGCCTCAACTTCTCTAGCTCCGTGGCCGCCAGTTCCACCTTCTCGCATGCCCTCTGGTAATCGCTTTCGGTCGTCGCCATCCAGCTTTCCGTTTCTTGAGATTGGCCTGGGTCTGCTGGAGTCTCACCGCGAGCCGTTGACTCCTCCCCACTACCGCACTCTTGCAGAGTCTGGCTCCCCGACAACTGAGGCCCGTCTATCTCTGCGGCAAGGGACCGCTCCTGCTCCTCAAACGTGTCTCTCTCGTTCCGAAGGCTGGCATATTCCTCCACCACCACGTCCACGTTTTCCAGTTCCTCTGTAAATCGGGCTTCTGCATTCTTGAGTTCGGCGGAAGCAGCTTCGAATTCTTGGCGGGTAACTTCACACTCGTGTGCGACGTCCAACGCCTCCATATCAAGCTCAGCAATCATCGCATGTATATGAGCTAAGAAACCGTCGATCGTGTTCAAGAGTCGTTGTCGTCGAGTGCGTGGAGTCCGAGAGTCATCTTTTGGACCCAGGGTAGAATCGTCGCTTTTGCGTCGCTTCCATCGTTTGGATCCACTGTGGAATCATTACTGCCGTCCTTTGGACCAGGGATAGCTTCGCCGAGGGTCGTCTGAGCGCCTTTCTCTTGAATGAGGAGTGCATATTTGGCCGCTAGGTCATCCCGTTCCTTCGTCACAGACGCCAACCTCTCCTCCAAAGAGGGTTCCGAAGCCAAACTTATTACTTCTGGTCAGTAAGGTACGAGTGAGGCTCATAAAAGACGCCTACGGTATCACTTTCTCCTTGGAATATCTGGACATCGATCTGGGTCGTCAGGGGAGAACCTAAGAGTCATTCTAACCTTGAAAGTGAATAGACGCCTCGCGGATAGCCGGATTCTCTAATCGACCATCGTTATCGATCGGCAACAAGCGCAGCTGAGCATTGCTGAACGCCGAGAATACAGAATGAATCTGTGTGACGAGTTGTGACGGGGTTGAAACGAGGCGACCAGATTCAGACATTCGGCCAGATTGTAGCCCTTGCTCAAACGCTCAGAAGCGACTTGCTTGCAACATTCTGGCCAGTTCCACTAGTCCTAAGTACGGCGGCATCAGTCTATTGTCCTTTCACCTGAGGTCCGGTGTAGAATCGTGGAGTGTCGCAAGGCAAGTACAGTCGTAAGGATAATGCAGGCGTCGTCTTGGCTGTCTTTGTTGCAAGAGTGTTACGACGCACTTGGAAGCGGCCCCGAGGAGGCTGACTAAGCGCCAAAGGCGCCGACAAATACACCCCCACACAGGCACCCCGAACCGCTACCTTCGTCATTCGACCCTTCCAACCTATCCAACCACCATGCCCTGGCCAACCGGATGACCTGAAGTGCACGCACCGAAATCTGGCGGCTTCGGCCCCGGCCTCAGCCCCCTCGTCGACTTCTAGCTCCAGGGCGCCGCTACCCAGCTTTGACCCAGCGCGTCACCGGCCTCAAGCTTCAAGGGCCGCTTCTTCAACGCCGGTAGGGAGAGCGGAAAGCCCCTCGTTGCGTTGATCGTTACGCTGTTCGGGATTGGATACACCATGCACTTGAGTGAGTCTTGTTTTCTCTCGTTTTCTGTATGTTTTGTTTGTGTTTGGGGTGTGTTGCTTTCGAAGGAAGGGAGGGATTGGAGTGTTCTGGGAGGTTGTTGAAGGGAACGTGAACTGATTGGCGTTGTAGAGCACCACAAGAACCACCAGCACTAGAGAACGTCAGCTACCTAGGCACACCATCCAGATAGTCCAGTCGAGTTGAAGATGATTGCAATAGACTATACCACTCTTTAACCAGCCCAATCCCAAAATTCTTTCGTCAAGTTACTTCGAAAAAGTTGAAAACGTTAGCATCTGGGGATCCCGGAGGAAGTGGTGGCTGCGTACACGGTCTCCTGGAGTGCCTGGGTGTCTGAATGATATGTACCCCGCTGGCTACGTCCTTTAAAGGGTGCGCTCGTAGTTTTCGTGGGTCGGGCGAGTCACCGAAGCTCACTTTTGTTTCTTACCTTACACTGGCCGGGCCCTCGTGCTGCGGGGCGCTGCCAGTTCAGTTGGGTGTTGTTCCTCTCGTTCGTGTCGTATCATGGTCTTTCTGGCTGGGTCAGCTAGCCGACTAGCGGTGCTTGCGATTGTCGAATCGCGCGCCCAGTTGCACAGTGACGTTTCTCTATTTTCCGTCCTTTCGTTCGTTTCAGGGACACTCGAAGCCCCGGCATATCACAGAGACAGATGTTATCTTCTCTATGAATCGCTTGGGTACGGATGGTTGTTCATTTCAGCCAAAGTTGCCCGGTTCGAATTCATGTTAAGGGAATCTGGCTCTGTTTTTTGTGCGGGTGTATGGTGGACTGTGGAGGAGGTGTGCTGCCTGACTGTCCTTTCACGATACCGCCTCGATAAGCTTCGCTTACACCCATCGTGCATGTGCATGGGACACCTACCTACCTGCAGCCGCTACGTCGTACGCGGCAAGCCGCCTCCACAGCCGGCGGGGCAGGCTATGGTGCGGTTTGCCCAGCTGGCCATGAATGCCCTTTGATTCGTGCGCTTGGAGGTGTCGCCTTGGCTCTATGAAGCTCGAAGGCCCCCTTTGATTTGAGCGAGTCAGCTTCTCTCTCAAGCTTCTCTCGATGTTATCGTTATCTTTCGACCGTTACCCCGAGGTTTCAAGTTGGTTGGTTCTCCACGGACCCGCTTGGGCCTCTCTTGCTTTAGTCTGCAGGGCGGTGACAGATCGGTTGGTTCGGAATCCTCTCTTCCTTTCTTTCATTCCGTGCAGCTACCTTTTTATTCTGCGGGGGTTTCCAGGGCGTTTCCCTGCTTTCTTGCCGGGTTCCAGACCATGTCGGGCGCCGTGTTCGCGTTGGGCTTAGCCGGTAACCTCATGCTGCTCTGTGGGTGAGGTTGTTCTTTATCTTCAATGGTGCTTGGGATGTCGGCGAGTTGCGTGCCCAGTGGCGCGTACTGGTGATATCTGGTGCTGCTCATCCTGTCGTTGCATAAGCTGAGACAGGCAGCTGTCGGGTTGTCTCAGAATTGCTTTTCATTTCTACGGGGAAGGATGCATCATGCGCCGTTCTCTGTTCTTTTTGTGCAGAAATATGGCGTAGGATTCCGAGGTGGGGTGACCGTCCTCGCACTGTACCACATCGCGGGGTGTTCTCTTAGGGAGATGGTGTTCCTCACATTCTCTCCTTTGACTTTGTCCACACCCACCACCATGGGCCACCGACCTACAACCGCTGCGGCCGCACGTGCCAAGCCGCCTTCAGAGCTTCCAAAAGCACGTCCCTCCCTATGAATCCATGTATAATGGCGAAGAGAATGAATAACGGCGCATTACTTCCAACTGGTGTGTACAATTTAACGCTCTTCGGGTTTCTGCAGCCTAATTCTTCCTCCGCACAGGCTCGGTCTTCCCCGCCTTCTCCGCACACGCTTTCTGCCATATGATCGTGGGCTTCCCTGAGAGATCCACACATGGCGTGCATACTCGATCGAGTCATCAGTCGTTTGGTATATAGGTGGGGACACTATGCTAACGGCTTCTCGTCCATTCCGATGATGATCAGGGGGCGTATACATCCACCCTCGGTGGACGGAGACGCTGATATTCAATCTTCTGGCCACCGCCTAAACGTGCGGTAGCTTCTTTGCTAGATTGTATTATATGTAAGTATCTGGATCTCACATGCCCTCGACTTTTAATCCAGGTCCATGGAATAAGACAGTGTTTGCCTGTCATAGGTCGCGAGACCTTCATGATCGTTTGGGCGCTTATTTTCATTTTACGGTCAGTATCCTGAAAATTGAACCGTGACCAGGAAGATGGGGATTATGAAGCGTACATTGGTGATTGAATGAGGAGTCGGGGTCGCCACTGGTACTACTAGTCGCTAAGGTAAAGTGTCGGTCGTACTAGTAGTGGGCTGAAGACGCAGGTGCGCTCAGATCCCATATCCGAATTGTCTTATCGACCGACCCAGATGCCACACGCTTTCCATCGGGTGAGAAGGCGACCGAACAGACAGCATCGCTGTGCCCCTCCAGGACACTCTCAAGCTTGCCTGTCAATGCGTCCCACACCCGTGCCGTGTTGTCGTACGACCCAGAGACAACTTTTTTTCCGTCCGGCGAGATAGCAATCGACGTAACGATATCCATATCCCCCTCCAGGCACTTTAGCATGGTGCCTGTCGACACATCCCAGACCCTCGCCGTGCCATCGCATGACCCAGACACGATCCGTGTTCCATCCATTGAAAAAGCAACGGACCAAACCTCACTACTGTGCCCTTGCAACACCTTCTGTAGCTTGCATGTCGTCGAGGATGCATCCCATACACGTATCAGCGCATCCGACGCCCCAGATACAATCCGCTTTCCATCCCTCGAGAATGCCACTGATCTCACTGCCGCGAGGTGCCCCTCCAAGATGCTCTGCACCACGCCCGTCGACGCCTGCCATACCCTCACCGTCTTGTCCATTGACCCCGAGCAAATCCGTGACCCATCCCAAGAGAAAGCAACTGCCATGACATAGCCATCGTGGCCCGCGAGCACCCGGTGTGCCTTTCCTGCTATGGCGTCCCATGTCCTCACTGTTTTGTCCTCGGACCCAGAGACGATCCAAGATCCGTCACCCGAGATCGCAACGGACGAGCACCAGTCACTGTGCCCCTCCAAGATACTCCGCACATTGCCTGTTGATGCATCCCACACTCGCACCGTTTTATCGGCCGACCCAGAGATAATCTTTGATCCATCTCCGGAGAATACGACGGACGTAACAGGCCAGGTATGCCCCCGTAATGGAGGAGGGGGTGGCGGGAGATCTGGTAGTGGAGCACCCCCACCGGGTTCTTCAGATGGCGAGACAGGGTCTTCATGCACATCGCCGTCCGGTCCTTCAGCCAACGGAATGAGTTGCGGCAACGAAGACTGCTTGAAACTCGGTGCGCGCTGTCCAAAGATGGCTTCAACACCCTTCTTCCATTCACGCTGGGCTGATTCTTCCTGAAGCTTGAGTCGCTGGAGCACGGCCGAGTGGAGCTTGCTCATCTCTTTAGACAGAGCGAGCGAGGCCTGCGATAGATAGAACGATTCGATGACCGGAGCCCAGTCCCTAGTATGTGCGACCATCTCCGTGTCGGAATGGACGGCGTAGCCGGCAAGACCTTCGAGGAACACTGCGTTTTTGCTGAGCTTCCCTCCCCATTCGTCCTCCAGCCCATCCCGCATCACGTCAAGGGACGCAGATATGGAAGCTTGGAGAGCTCTGAAATTCTCCAGCTCTTTCGTGAACCATTCGGACTCGGGAACTAGCCAATCGCTCAACTCTCGCTCTTTTCCTTGCGCGTTGCGCCTCAACTTCTCTATCTCCGTCGCCGCCAGCTCCACCTTCTCGCATCCCCTCTGATAATCGCTTTCGGTCGTCTCCATCCAGCCTTCCGTTTCCTTGAGGTTCGCCTGCGCTTGCTTGAGTCTCACCGCGAGCCGTTGTCTCTTCCCCACTACCACGCTTTGGGCCCCCGACAACTTTGGCCCGTCTAACTCTGCGGTAAGAGATCGCTCCTGCTCCTCAAACGTGTCTCTCTCGTTCCGAAGTCTGTTGTATTCCTCCACCAGCGCGTTCACGTTCTCCAGTTCCTCTGCAAATCGGCTTTCGGCATCTTTGAGTTCAGTGGAAGCAGCTTCGAATTCCTGGCGTTTGGCTTTACACTCATGCGAGACGTCCAACGCCTCCCTTTCGAGCCCAGTGATCATCGCAAGTACCTGAGCTGAAAAACCATCGATCGTGTCCACGAGTCGTTGTCGTCGAGTGCGAGGGGTACGGAAGACGTCCTCGGAGTCCAAGGTCGAATCGTCCCGGGCGTCCTTTGGACCAAGAATAGCTTCGCTAAGGGTCTTCGGAGCTCCCTTCTCTTGAAGGAGGAGTGCGTACTTGGCAGCTAGGTCGTCCCGTTCCTTCGTCACAGCCGCCAGCTTCTCCTCCAAGGTGGGCTCCGAAGCCACACTTGTTGCACTTAATCAGTCAGGTATGCGTGGGTTACACGAAAGCCCACCTACCCTAATTCCTCCTCGGAATCTCTGGACATTAGTTTGGGTAGTGAAGGGAGGGCTCAAGAGACGTTCTGAACGTTCAAGTCAAGAAGCGCCCCGCAGATAACCGCATTCAACTCTAAACGATTATCGTTATCGATGACGATAAGCGCCGAGCGTGAACGCGCGAATTATTACATGTGACGAGATGTCAGAATCAGTCAGCTCATTGCGCGTCCTGCTTGTAACGTTATAACCAGCTCTGGCGGTTGTAGACCTGGTCCTTCATATTCACTGGCATATATAGTCCCACCACCCTCACGCTTCGCTTGCCCCATGTCCGAAATTAGCGCCCAAAGAGCGCCGTGCATTGGCCATATGGTGGGCGACCCGCCGCCATTGGAAGGAGATTGAATATATATATATATATATATGTGTGTATTGATACTTCGCAGTAAGAACCCAAGGGTGCTGGAGGTCTTCATTGAGGATGTAGGGTACTAGATAAGTATGCCATATGCCGAACCTTCTGGCGATGCGTTAATTAGAATAAAGACGAAACAAGGACATGGTAGGGGTATATAGTTACTGTATTCACCGAAAGATGAAGTCGATGGCTCCTGCATAACCGAGCTAAGCTTAATGAGATGGTTATGTAGGTGCGCTCACGTCCCATATCCTAATGGTGTTATCGAAAGCACCAGAGGCAAGGCGTCTTCCATCTGGTGAGAATGCAACCGACCAAACAGTGCCGTTATGCCCCTCCAGGACACTCTGCTGCTTGCCTGTCGATACGTCCCACACCCGCACCGTCTTGTCATACAACCCAAAGACAACAAGACTGCCATCCGGTGAGATGGCAGTTGACCCAACGATGCCGGCATACGCCTCCAGGATCCTCACCATGCTGCCTGTCGACGCATCCCAGACCCTCATTGTGTGGTCTGCTGACCCAGATACGATACGTGTTGCGTCCATTGAAAAAGCAACAGACATAATCCCGTTGGTATGACCTCGCAGCACCTTCTGCAGGCCGCATATCGTCGATGATGAATCCCATACTATGATCCTCCCATCCCAGCATCCAGATACAATCCTCATTCTATCCCTTGAGAATGCAACCGATCTGATTCCTTTGGAATGCCCCTCCAGGACGCTCTGCACCACGCCGGTCGACGCGTCCCACACCCTCACCGTCTTGTCCTCCGACCCCGAGCAAACCCGCGACCCATCCCAAGAGAAAGCAACTGCTGTGACACGGCCATCATGCCCCGCGAGCACCCGATGCGCTTTTCCTGCAACCGCATCCCATATCCTCACTGTTCTGTCCTCGGACCCAGAGACGATCCAAGACCCATCGCTCGAGATTGCAACGGACGTGCAAACACTACTGTGCCCCGTAAGGACACTCTGCACTTTGCCTGTTGACGCATCCCACACTCGCACCGTGTTATCCAGCGACCCAGAGATGATCTTTGATCCATCCCAAGAAAATACGACAGACATAACACCACAGGAATGTCCCTTCAGGAGAAGAGGAGGAGGAGGGGAGAGATCTTGTGATACACCGGCACTGGGCTCTTTAGACAGCGTGAGGGGATCTTCCAGTACATCAGTTGTGGGTTTTTCAGCCAACGGAATGAGTTGCGGGAGCTTGAAGGACTTCTGGAAACTAGGCGCGCGCTGTTCGAAGATGGCCTCCACACCCTTCCTCCATTCACGCTGAGCTGATTCTTCCTGAATCTTGAGTCGCTGGAGCACGGCTGAGTGGAACTTAGACATCTCCTTTGACAGACCGAGCGAGACCTGCGATAGAAAGAGTGACTCGATGACCGGAGCCCAGTCTTTTGAATGGGTGACCATCTCGGGGTGGACGGTGTAGCCTCCGAGACCTTCAAGGAACACTGCGTTGTCGCCGAGCTTCCCTTCCCACCCATCCTCCAGCCCGCCCCGCATCGCGTCAAGGGAAGCAAAAATGGAACTCTGAAGAGTTCGGAAGTTCTCCAGCTCCTTCGTAAACCATTCGCATTCGGGGGACAGCCATTCGCCCAACTCCCTCTCCTTCCGTTGCACGATGCTCTTCGGCTTCTCTATCTCCGCCGCTGCCCGGTCCACGTCTTCACATCCTTTCTGGTAGTCTTCCTCAATTATTGCCATCAAGCCCTCCGCGTCTTTGAGGTGCGCCTGTGCCTTTTTGAGTCTCCAGCCGAGTCGTCGCTTCTTCCTCGGCGAGTGGGGCGCGTCTAGCTCTGCGGTAAGAGACTCCTCCTCCTCCTCAAACGCGACCTTCTCCCGCCGAAGTCTGGTATATTCTTCCACCAGCTCGTTCACGTTCTCCAGCTCCTTTTCGAATCGGCCTTCAGCAGCCTTGAGTTCGGCGGAATCAGCTTCGAGCTCCAGGCGAGTCGCTTCACACTCGTGCGAGACGTCCAATGCCTCCCTGTCGAGCTCGGCAACTGTCGCAATTATTTGAGCCGAGAAACCGCTGATCGTGTCCAGGAGTCGTTGTCGTCGATTGCGCAGGGTACGGGTATCCTCGTTTGAGCCGATAGTGGAATCGCGACGGCCGTCCTCTAGAAGGGCAGCTTCGCCAACGGGGGTGACAGCTCCTTTCTCCTGGAGCAAGAGTTCGTACTTGGCAGCAAGTTCGTCTCGTTCCTTCGTCATCTGCTCTAACTTCCCCTCCAATGTCTCGAAAGTGTGTGGGGCCCGGTCTTTGAATTCGTCCGATCCAATCACTTTGTCGCTTGCTTCTTGGAAGAAGAGAACGTGGGTAACGGACATGGACCTGGCGATTCGCCACGTTCAATAGCTATTGCCCACGCATAAAGACATTACTCACCCCTTTACAGCAAGGTGCTCCTCCAACATTTGAAGAATTTCCTCTGTCTCCTTTCCGCGGCGGCCTTCCGGCTGATAGCCATCGAGTCCGGGAGTGTCGAGGAACGTCAAGACCCGCCCATCCGCCAGAGGAACACTCAGGTACTCCACGATGCCCATCGTAGGGGTCCCTTCCGCTGCAGAAGGGATATGTGTCGCATTCCCAGCCACATCGCAAACAGTCCTGATAAACTGAATGATCTCGCCGTTATCAAGGCAGCCATCCTGCGAATACTACACTGCAAGGAATAACGCACAGACGTTTTGCCGGAATCAACTTTGCCTATAACGCTGTGTCCATTTCGTGTCAGTCAGCTTTTTGTCTTCCTGATGAACATAGAGGCCACCTACGCTATCACTTGCTGCTTCAAGTCTCTGAACATCGCTCTGGATCGTCAGGGAAGTTGAGGTCAAGATCCATTCCAAGTCGATTCTAACCATGCGAGTGATTCAATCACCCCGCAGATAACCGTAAGTTGTAATCGATTATCGCTATCGATTGACAACATGCGCTGAGAGAGAACGCCGAGGATGCAGAAAGAATCCGTGTGACGAGTTGTGACGAGGCTGAAACGAGGCTTCAATTTTCAATGAAAACCTTCTTCGCAGGTTCCGGCCCCCAAATACTAGTAGGTAAGTATGCCGCCACAAGTTCTAGCTATATTGGCCGTAAGCCCGTGCTTCGTATCCACTGGCCCATTCTCCCTTGCCCCAGTGTTCCTCTTACCCGATGTCCATGAAATTAGCGCCCACTCTAAGATGAAGGCTGGGCATTGGCCCTAGGCCAGAGGGCCGGGACCCAGACGGAGGAGAATAAAGGTGTATTCTTGCATTAGTTCTTCGACTTTCTTCGACGAGCACAAGGGTGCCAATGGTCTGCATCGAGGAGGGTCAGAACAAGGGCGGCATCGCCTGGGCGTTTAAGTTGTGTCGATTGCTTTCATTTTCCTAATACCTGAGACCCACTTGAAAGTGTTCCAAGGCTAATCTAGTCGCAAGACCGCCTGCTATAGGCCGTGTCTTGGCTGTCGTCGTTGTAGGATCATGGTGGGGTGGTGGTGGTGGTGGTGGTGGTGGTGGTGGTCAGTGGTCGACCGGAGCGCGGAAACTGCCCCGCGAACAACCGCGTCAAACACGTACACATGCAGTTTAACCGCATGACAGACCGTTTGCACTTTAAGCTTTAATCTACTACCTTACTACTACCTTACGTTCGCGCCATAAATCTGAGCTTCACGCGCACGGGCATTTCTAAGGTGGTAAGTGTCCTTTGTTGGGAATCGAGCGCACAAACTCGCACCAAGCATGACCGTGACACCAGTGTCCTCAGGCATGCCCCTCCTCCCAGTATCCATCGCGCACGTCCTGGATCTCAGCTTAGCAGCAATGTACGCCGGCTCTCTAGGGTCTTTAATACGCCTCGAACCATACAAGACTCTCGTTTGCCATGGATGTAGATGTGAAGGGTGTTAGCGCAGGGTGCTGCAGGAACGAGAGCGCAGGGTGAACGAGCGGTGGAGGGACGACCCGAACGTTATCCGCGCCCGGCGCATAGCCGTTTCTATGGCTAGCCTCACTTGCTGCACTGCTGTCGAAGCCATAATCGCAACGTCCGCGAATGGGGTGCGTTATCCTCACTCGTATACAAGAGGACGAATGAATAGCGACTGATGACTTGATACAGGCGGTGCTCGAGGTTATGAACCACACACGAAAGTACCTCATGGCTTCACACTCGGATCCTCCCTCTTCCCCATCTCATCACACCCATCCTCTTCCTCGGCCCCCTCTACGCGACATACCTCCAACAAACCCTCCCATTCCAGAAATTCTGGTTCCCCAAACAAAAGTTCCTAAACCTCATAGGCCTCCGTACCTACACCCTCGTACGTCCACCCGTCCCATCCCCACCCCACCCCATCCCCGCTTCTATCCACCTTCACAAGCTCATAAACTAAATTGAATTGAATTGGATGTAGGGCCCCCTCACCGAAGAAATCGTCTTCCGCGCATGCGTCCTCGCACCATACCACCTGGCAGGCTGCTCCCCCACAAAGATGGTCTTCCTCACACCCTCTCCTTCGGGCTTGCGCACGCGCACCACGCATGGGACACTTACAACCGCTACGGCCGTACACGCCAAGCTGCGCTCAAAGCCGTTCTAGGCAGCAGTACGTCTTCCTATCTCCTCCCTCTAAATCTATTATTCTCTCCTCCCTATCAACATCCACCCATGGCGCAGACTTGGAGTGACGTCTTACTGATAAAATACTGCGCGTATTAGCCTTTCAGTTAATCTACACAGCCCTCTTCGGCTTCCACGCAGCCTACCTCTTCCTCCGCACCGGCTCGCTCCTCCCCGCCGTCTCCGCGCACGCCTTCTGCAACATCATGGGCTTCCCCGAGGTCGCGTACGAGATCCGGACGTGGCCGCATCGCAAATACCGTACGTCTCCCTTCATACCATTACTCTACCTTCTTTTGCTTGAGCAGCTTTTACTTGTCATGGGAAATGGATAACAGACGCTAATTCGACGACTCTTCACAGTGATTATCCTGCTATACCTCCTCGGCATCGCAGGCTATGTGTATACCATCCCTCGGTGGACGGAAACGCCTGGGTCAATCTTCTGGCCTTCTGCCTAACCCAGCTGCACGTTATTGCTAGAATGTACTACTATATATGAGTATCTAGATGTTATATTCGGCCTGAGAATGATATGAACGATATTACGGGTATCCCAGGTCTCGATATATATAATGGACGACAGTAAAGACCTGAGATCCGAGTGAACCTGCGTTCGATAGTTTGGGCGCTTATTTTCCTTCCACAGTCCATTGGCAGCCCACGGTGTAGCCCTGTTGTGCCGTGCAACCTGTTGGTCCTCTCCAGCACGCTGACACTTTCTATGTGGGATCACAGGGAACAGGATGTGAGGAAGCAGAAATTGAGTTTGATAGTTTACTATTCCAAACTGGAAATGTGTTGAATAACGAATGGTAACCACGAAGATGAAATAGCGTACATCGGTGATAGAAGGAGTCAGTGTTCCTTCCACCAAGTAAGCTAAACTGAAGATAAAGATGCAGTTGCGCTCAGATCCCATACCCTAATGGTGTGATCGTGACCACCAGAGGCAACACGTCTTCCATCTGGGGAGAATGCAACCGACCAGACAGCATCGCTGTGCCCCTCCAGGACACTCTCAAGCTTGCCTGTCAATGTGTCCCACACCCGCACCGTCCTGTCATATGCCCCAGTAACGACCTTTTTTCCGTCCGGCGAGATAGCGATTGACTTAACCATAGCTGTATGCCCCTCCAGGTTCATAAGTACGCTGCCTGTCGACGCATCCCAGACCCTCGCCGTACCATCGGCTAACCCAGACACGATCCGCGTTCCATCCATTGAAAAAGCAACGGACCAACTTGAAGTACCGGGCCAAACCGCATGGCCAGTGCTGTGCCCTTGCAACACACTCTGCAGGGTGCATGTAGTCGATGATGCAGCCCATACCCGTATCGTCGTATCCAATGCCCCAGATACAATCCGCTTTCCATCCCTCGAGAATGCAACTGAAGTGATTTCTCTGGTATGCCCCTCCAGGATGCTCTGCACCAAGCCTGTCGCCGCATCCCATACTCTCACCGTCTTGTCGTTTGACCCCGAGCAAATCCGGGACCCATCCCACGAGAAAGCAACTGCCACGACATCATCATCATGCCCCACGAGCACCCGGTGCGCTGTTCCTGTCATTGCATCCCATATCCTCACAGTTTGGTCCTCGGACCCAGAGACGATCCAAGACCCGTCGCTCGAGATTGCAACGGACGTGCAAACACCACTATGCCCCGTAAGGACACTTTGCACTTTGCCTGTTGATGCATTCCACACTCGCACCGTTTTGTCGGCTGACCCAGAGATAATCTTTGATCCATCCCAAGAAAATACGACGGACATAACCCAATTGGAATGTCCCTCCAGGAGAAGAGGAGGAGGAGGGGAGAGACCTTGTGGTACACCGGCACCGGGCTCTTCAGACAGCGCGAGGGCCTCTTCCGGTACATCAGTTCTGGGTTCCTCAGCCAACGGAATGAGTTGCGGTAGCGAAGACTTCTTGAAACTCGGTGCGTGCTGCCCGAAGAGGGCTTCAACACCCTTCTTCCATTCTCGCTGAGCGGATTCTTCCTGAATCTTGAGTCGCTGGAGCACGGCCGAGTGGAGCTTGCTCATCTCTTTAGACAGAGCGAGCGAGACCTGTGATAGATAGAACGATTCGAGAACCGGAGCCCAGTTCTTGGGTTGTGCAACTATCTCGGGGTGGATAGCGTAGCCACCGAGACCGCCCAGGAATACTGGGTTATCACCGAGCTTCCCTTCCCATCCATCCTCCAGACCATCCCGCATAGCGTCAAGGGAAGTGGAAATAGAACTATGGAGAGCTCGGAAGTTCTCCAGTTCTTTCGTGAACCATTCGGTCTCGGGGACTAGCCAATCGTTCAACTCTCGCTGCTTCCCATGCACAATGCGCTTCAACTTCTCTATCTCCACCGCTGCCAGTTCCGCTTGCTGACATCCCTTTTGGTAATCTCCTTCCGTCGTCGCCATCCAGCTTTCCGTTTCCTTGAGGTTGGCCTGCGCTTGCTTGAGTCTCACTACGAGCCGTTGCCTCTTCCCCACTACAACGCTCTGGGTCCCCGACAACCTTGGCCCGTCTAACTCTGCGGCAAGGGACCGCTCCTGCTCCTCACAGGTGTGTCTCTCCTTCCGAAGACTGGCATATTCCTCCACTACCGCGTCCACGTTCTCCAGTTCCTCTGCAAATCGGCTTTCGGCATCCTTGAGTTCGCCGGAAGCAGCTTCAAGCTCCTGGCGGGTAACTTCGCACTCGTGTGCGACGTTCAACGCCTCCCTATCGAGCTCAGCAATCATTGAGATTATCTGAGCTGAGAAACTGTCGATCGTATCCAAGAGTCGTTGTCGCCGAGTGCGCCGGGTACGGGAAGCCTCCTTTGGACCTAGGGTAGCATCGTCCGAGCTTCCATCCTTTCGACCTGGGGCAGACGCCCCATCGCCGTCCTTTGGGCCCAGAATAGCTTCGCCATGGGTTGTGGGTCCGCCTTTCTCCTGAAGGAGGAGTGCGTACTTGGCAGCTAGGTCATCTCGTTCCTTCGTGATAGCTGCCAACTTCTCCTCCAAAGTGGGTTCCGGAACCACACTTGTTGCATTTAGTCAGTCAGGTACGCAGGAGGTACATAAGCGCTTACGCTGTTACTTTCACCTTGGAGGGTCTGTACATCGATTGGGGTACTGTGGGGAGAGCTTAAGAGCCATTCCTGGCAGCATCGATCAAATGAATAACTTCAAAAAGCGCCCCCGCAGATAGCCGAGCTCTGTGCATAGCCATCGTTATCGATGGCGATAAGCGCTGAGCATGAACGCCAGAATGGATCTATGTGACGAGATGTGACGGGGCTGGAAGAGGACGTAGAATCAATCAGCTTATTGCGGACCTTACTACCAACCCATAGCAGCTGCTTGTAATGTTCTGACCAGCTCTGCGGGCTGTAGGCCTGGTAGCTCAAATGCAGTGGCCTAGCCGCTCCACCCTCACACCTCTCTTGGCCGATGTTTGAAATTAGCGCCTGAAAAGCGCCAGGCATTGAGGCCAATGCAAGCGTCGTTTAGGCTGATGTCGTTACACGAGATCGTGGTCAGTGGTCAACCAACAGAGCCGGGAACGCGACGGGCGATGGCCCCAAGGGACCAGTGGCTGACCGAGTGCCGAAGTCGCCGATAACGGCAAGATAGCGGGCGCCTAATGAGGATGGGGTTACTCCCTCTCTCCCTTTACTTCATTTATGGGGGCTTGAGCGTCAATTGAACCGTAACCATGGAGCACATGTACATTGGTGATAAAAGGAGCCAGTGTCTCCTCTACTAGGTAAGCCAATCTTAATGAGATAAAGCTGCAGGTGCACCGACATCCCAAATCCTAATGGTGTTATAGTCTCCCCCAGATGCAACACGTCTTCCATCCGGTGAGAATGCAACTGACCGAATAGTATCGTTGTGCCCCTCCAAAACTCTCTGCACCTCGCCTGTCGATGCGTCCCAAACTCGCACCGTCTTGTCGTACGACCCAGAGACAACCTTTCCACCATCCCGCGAGATAGCAATCGACGTAACAAGATATGTATGCCCCTCCATGTTCCTCATTACATCACCTGTCGAGAGATCCCAGATCCTCACCGTGTGGTCGTACGACCCAGAGACAATCCGTGTCCCATCTCCTGAAAAAGCAACGGACGAAACCGCATTGGGATGCCCTCGCAGCACCTTATGCAGGCTGCATGTTGTCAATGATGCATCCCATACCCTTAAGGTCGTATCCCACGCCCCAGATGCAATCCACTTTCCATCCTGCGAGAATGCGACTGAATGGACTCCTCCAGTGTGTCCTTTCAGGACACTCTGCACAACGCCTGTCGACCTCTCCCATACCCGGACCGTGTTATCGCTTGACCCAGAGCAAATCCTTGACCCATCCCAGGAGAGCGCAACTGTCTTGACAGGGCGACTGTGGCCCTCGAGCACCCGTTGCACTTTTCCTGTCCTTGCATCCCATATCCTCACTGTTTTGTCGTAGGACCCGGAGACGATCCAAGAACCGTCGCCCGAGATCGCAACGGATGTGCATTTGCGACTGTGCCCCTCCAAGACTTTCTGTACCTGACCTGTTGACGCATCCCAGACCCGTATCGTATTATCTTTGGACCCAGAGACAATCTTCGTTCCATCCCGAGAGAACACCACGGACATAACACCACCGTCATGTCCATGCAGTGGAGGGGGCGGTGGGTGGAGATCTCGTGGGACACCAGACCCGGGTTCTTCATAAGGCGCGGCGGGGTCTCCAGCCGGCACAACAGGGCCCTCAGCCACATCGACTCCAGGTCCTTCAGTCGACGGAATGAGTTGCGGAAGTGAGGACTTCTTGAAACTTGGCGCGGTCTGTCCGAAGATGGCTTCAACACCCTTCCTCCATTCTGTTGGAAGATTATGTAACCCGCTTTACAAATCAACCTTCGGTCATACAGACAAGCTACGCTACACTGCTTACACAGCGGGAGCTCACAGCAGTCTACGACTTAATTGGGTCTAACACCAATTAGCACTCTGGGTTTACAAGACCGGATAGCTCAGTGGTTAGAGCGTTCCCCTAGATTGGACAGGTCCTTGGTTCAAACCCAAGTCTGGTCATTTCTTTTCCAAAGGTCACTCATCGTAACGAGTTGCACGATAATCATTGTGTAATTCTTATCATGGTAGCAGCAACTACGTTGTGGGAATTGATTTGTACCGGCTTAAGGGGGTATGTTGGAAGATTATGTAACCCGCTTTACAAATCAACCTTCGGTCATACAGACAAGCTACGCTACACTGCTTACACAGCGGGAGCTCACAGCAGTCTACGACTTAATTGGGTCTAACACCAATTAGCACTCTGGGTTTACAAGACCGGATAGCTCAGTGGTTAGAGCGTTCCCCTAGATTGGACAGGTCCTTGGTTCAAACCCAAGTCTGGTCATTTCTTTTCCAAAGGTCACTCATCGTAACGAGTTGCACGATAATCATTGTGTAATTCTTATCACATTCGCGTTGGGCTGATTCTTCCTGAAGCTCAAGTCGTTGGAGCACGGCCGAGTGGAAGTTGGTCATCTCTTTGGACAGAGCGAGCGAGATCTGCGATAGATAGAACGAATCGATGACCGGAGCCCAGTCCTTGGAATGTACAACCATCCCGGGGTGGACGGGGTAGCCATCGAGACCTTCCAGGAACACTGCGTTATTGCCGAGCTTCCCTTCCCAGCTATCCTCCAGCCCGTCCCGCATGGCTCCAAGGGAAGTGTAAATGGAACTCTGGAGAGCTCGGAAGTTCTCTAGCTCTTTCGTAAACCATTCGGACTCCGGGGAGAGCCACTCGTCCAGCTCCCGCTCCATCCCTTGTACAGTGCGCTTCAACTTCTCTATCTCCGTCGCTGCCAGTTCCACTTGCTCGCATCCCTTTTGATAGTCTCCTTCGGTCGTCGCCATCCAACTCTCCGCGTCTGTGAGTTGGGCTTGCGCCTGCTTAAGCCTCACCGCGAGCCGTTGCTTCTTCCCTTCAACTGCTCTCGGGGTCCCCAACAACTGAAGCCCGTCTAACTCCGCGGTAAGAGACCGCTCCTGCTCCTCAAGCGTATTTTTCTCTTGTCGGAGTCTAGTGTACTCCTCCACCAACGCGTTCACGTTCTCCAGCTCCTCTGAAAATCGGCTTTCCGCATTCTTGAGTTCGGCGGAAGCAACTTCGACCTCCTGGCGGTTGGCATCACACTCCTGTGCAACGTCCAACGCCTCCTTTTCGAGATCAGTAATCATCGAGAGTACATGAGCCGAGAAATTGTCGATCGTATCCAAGAGTCGTTGTCGCCGAGTGCGCCGGGTATGGGGAGCCTCCTTTGGGCCAATGGACGCTATCCGGCCAGCAGTCGGATAACGTCCACTCTTTGGGCCTATGGTCGCATCGTCGCTTCCATCCTTTGGACCCAGTACGCCCATGGAATCTGTTGTGGTGCTTGCCACAGGAATAATTGGAATCTCGAACCGAGACTATGCTTGCTTCTAAGAGCTTTATTAATCCTCCAGGCGTACAAGTGGCCCAACTGCTGTGTGGAGAATAAGTAGAGCCGATTGGGTTCACGATTTAAATTGTGTCCTGACTCACAGGAAAACTTCGAAGAACAGTCCCGGAAATGTTTAAGCACCCAGTGAGGATTCGCCAGAGTGTGCAAGCTCTTCCTACTCCTGACAAGGAGAAAGATCTGAGAAAGCAATATACGAAGTGAAGGAAGAAAGAGAGTTGAGATAAGTAAGTAGTGATGTTACGGCCCTGGCTTGGCCCAAAAGCCGCGGCTTTGGCCTGGCCCACCATGGCCCCGGCTCACTCAAAACTTGAAGCCGGGCCAACGGAAATCTGAGGCCGGCGGCCTGGCTTGGCCTTGGCTTAAGCCGGGGCTTGTGTATATAAAAAACTTCGCAAAATCTGCTGATATTCCATACAAAAAACATAGCCTAAGTACTAAGGACATCATCATCATCATCGCCCAAGCCCCCATCCCATACACCGGGCTCTATCTCCTCTTCCCACTCAGCATCACCATCATCATCTACAACCTCAAGTTCAGCCTCGGTGACACTACTCAAGCCTTCTCGGAAGATCACATCCTTCCGAAGATGGCACTTCATAAATTGAAGTGCCTCGACGAGATCGGGAAGGAGCCGGTTACGGCGCTTGCTGATCGTGATTCCAGCGGCCGAGAATGCGCGCTCGCTCGACACTGACGATGCCATAATGGCAAGGTGGTCTCGGGCGAGGGAAGCCCATGTTGGCAGGCGTCCTGCATTGTCCTGGAAACGGATAGGTGAGATAGAATAACGTATACAGGAATTGAAAGAACATACCGCCCACCACGACAAAACTGATTGGCCGGAACCGAGAACATCGTTCCCATCCATGTACGCGTCGAACTCGTGTTGCCATGGCTTGTCGTGGGTGACGGGCGTGGGGACAGAGGGGGCCGTGTCTTCGTTGTCCGAGTCTACATCTTCCATCCGAGAGGGTGCCGTCGTCTGGGTAGGCTGGGAATAGACCGGGGATGATGTGCCGTAGAGTTCAATATAGCGCTCCTTAAACTAGGTAACTGAGGTTAAAGAGTACCAGGAGAGAGGAGAAGAGACTCACAACTTCCAACGTGTTCTTCCGCGCGTCTTGCTCCAACTCCTGTGACCAGTTCTTCTGGAAATAAGTCGTCTTGACACTGGGATCAAGGACTGGGGTTCGGTTAGACATGACATGAGAAAAAGTTCTGGGTAACAGAGTAGTACGTACTCATGGAAACGTTGTACGCCGAGCTCGTCGATGTCCGAGTATAGTAAGCGGAGACCTTTGCAGCCCCGGCCTCAAGTGCGTCCCGGTAGTGGGCATTCTTCGGTTTGTTTGCGCGTGATGACCAGGCCTTGTAGAGCTTCTCGAGCGCGGGAAGGGCGTTGTGAAGAACAGGTTCGGTTTCTGACGAGAACGCTTGTTGGGATTCATCAGCGTGCTGCTGGTATCAACATCAGTCAGCAAACGACGACGGACATGATGAGCACAATGTATCACGTACCTTCAACAGGCTTGTAAACTCTTCCACCCTTTTCCACTCCTCATCCGTCAAACGAAGCCCGTCGATTTTAGCACGTTTCTCAAATGACGGCTCTTCACGCGCAATTTCGTAAATGAACTCGTCGGTATACTGCAGGAGTCAACATTAGAAAGGTCATCGGGGTTCAGAGGAGGAGAAACTGACCTCGCGCAGGTCGAGGCAGCGACGAAGCATGATGTAGGACGAAGCCCATCGCACCTTCATGTCGAGAAGGAGGGTGCGAGGGGTCTTGACACCTTTCCGGACTTGAAGATCCTTGAACAGCGCGGTTCACTTTGCAGACGACCTGACCTGTGGTGTGATACAAGAGGTCAGGACATAAGTTTAGATGCCAGCATGCATCACGTACCTTGACTGTAGCCGAGCGAACGAGTCCTACCTCGTCTCGCTTTGCGCCTAACGCTCCTTCCGTCTCGAGTGCAGCGTCCAAGGCCCCGGTGTTGGCAGGATCATAGTGCTCCGTCTTGCTGTAGGTTGTGAGCACGGCTTGGGTGGCGAGATTTATGATGTGGGCAAGGCAGCGTATGTGCGATGCTTCGTAGTCCCAAGGCTTGAGGTTCGGGTGGTCACGAGCGCGGCGGCGGTTGAGGTGTATCGCGAATTGTTGAAGCATTGTCGTATTGTTGCTGGCGTTGTCGCAGGTGATCCAGCCGACCTGTAGGATATCAATTTTGGGCGCAGGTGGGAAAGAAGAGGAGACATTACCTTGTGTGCAACACCGAGTCGCTTGACGATGTTGTACAGAGCCTTCCCCAGCCGAACACCGTCGTGGGCGGTGTTCATTACCGTAAAGCCCACCAATGCGCTCTCCAGCTTCCAGTCCGTCTTCCCCGTGCCCTTCACCTTCACGTCCTCAACCCAATGTGCCGTGACGGCAAAGTATGCGTCTTGATTGCTCGCTTGCCACGCGTCGCAGGTGAGGCTGATTTTTCCACCCACAGCATCACTCTGTCATGAAACGAAGGTTAACGAATGAAAAGGGAATGAAGGTCTGTACTCACCAGCAGCCGTTTACGCAAGTCAGAGAGATTCTTCTTGAAGAGTGAGATGATGTACTTCCGGGTGCGATGGCGGTTGGGTATCTTGACTCCTTTCGTGGCCCGGGCAGCGACGGCGATCATGTGTTGGAACCGCGGGTGTTCGAGCGCTTGGATCGGCTGGTATTCGTTCATGTCAGTTGAGACTCGAGAGTTGAGAGACGAACGTACCTGGTCCGTTGATATCAACCACTCGACGGCAGCCTCTTGAAACAAATCGTCGGTGAATGGAAGGAGCTGCGGGGTATCGCAGATGTGATCGTCGAGAGTCTTCTGCCTCATTCCGGTTTTTGAGGCCTTCTCGGCTGCGAGTTTCCTTGCGACGACGTGCTTCGGTAGCTTCGAGGTGAAGTTGTTCTTGCGGCACCAGGTGTTGTAGCTGGTCTAGAGAGGTAACGAATATAAGTATGTCAACGAGCGAGGGAAAGAATAATAAAACATACCTCATGCTTCGAACCGATGTGGCGACGCAATGTCGTGGCTTCGCTTACAATGAACATGGGCCTAGGTATAAGTTTGTGAGTACAGAGAGAGTCAATGGGGTACAAAGACTCACTTCTTGGGGTCACCGTTGCACTTGAGACAACGACGATAGGGCTTTGTCTCCCCCTTGTCATCTGTGACATCCTCCTTGGGAGCGAAGAAACGGTCGATATTCCGAGTCGCGCTGAGCTTCACTACGGGGACCTCAATCTCGCTCGACGACGACTCGCCATCATCATCGACCTCAATAGGATCAGCTGGAGAGTTGGCGCTTGGTGTGGTGGCGCTTTTCGACTTCGATTTCCCCTTCTTCGTGCCCTTGGAGCCACCTTGATATCCCAATGAGCAAGCTTGATAGGTGCGAGGTAAGAGAGACGTACTTTTCTTTTTCGTTCGGTGGCCTTTCTTCTTTGGAGGCTCATCCTCACTCTCCTCGTCGCTGCTTTCAACCACACCTAGGGTACTTTATCAGTCCAATGCTCAAGAGGCAGAATGCAGGGTACGTACGCTTTTTTCCTTTGTGAAGGGTTTTATTCTTCTTAGGTGACGGCTCAGAATCTTCGTCGTCGCTGTCGAGCTCGATGGGCGTCTGTGATTGAAGAGAATTGGCCGCGAAAAGAGAAGTGGGAGGAGGGGATGCGCCGGCAGGTGGTGGGAGGGAAGAAGCAGGCTGTGCTGTTATGGCAGCGGCTGCGCGCTCTTTCGCCGCAGCAGCTTCCTTTGCGGCAGCGATCGCACGGGCATCTCGGTGGGAATCCGTTGCGGGAATGGTGTCGTTGGAAGGGTCAGCCACGCATGAGCTGGGAATAGCCACACGCTTCCGCTTTAGAGGATTCTCTGGATCTGACATTGCGAGTCGTCGGAGCTCGGGGATGGGGGATGGGAATTTGCAGACGCCGGAGAAAGACTGACCTGGTAAGGTTTGGGAGGCCACTATCCATGAACCTTATTTTGCCAGTTGCAGTGATACGGCTGATGGAGCACTCAGTAGGAAAGGTATAGTTTATTGAAGCGCGCCTTTGGATTTCGCTACAAATAAGAGCAGAGGACTTGACCGGGAAAAAAGTCGGAGTTTGAAAACGGCTTAAGCCGCGGCTCCGGCTCTTACAAATCTTGATGCCGGGCCAAAGCCCACTTCGGGCCAGCGCCTAAATGCACGACGGCCTTGGCCTGGCCTGGCCTCATAAGGGCCTGGCTTTGGCCGGCCCTTGGCTTAAGCCCAAGCCATAACATCACTATAAGTAAGTACCGCTTAGTGTGTGGCAGTGTGGGTTTGTTTGTCGGCGCCATCGCCGCTTGGTCAGCACTACTGTACACCTTCGGAGATCGGCACCGTCGGTCGGCCTTTGGTCGGCCTTGGCTCGGCCTGTGACCACCATGGTCTCTTGCGACAACAGCAGAGATGACACCCAAATGCATTGGCCTTGCAGCCTTCTCGACCTGGCCTCAGACGGTAGAGAAGGGAAATAACAATCGGTGCATGTTCATTCTTTCTCTTGACTCACTCTACCAGGGTCCGGTCCGGCCTATCGCCACAGCACCTCTTCAAGTTTGGGCGCTTATTTTTCATCGACGAGGACTGGGGATGGACTTGAAGTGCCGGACCTACAGCCACCAGCGCCGGTCAACGCTTCACAGTGAAAGACCTTTGAACATTCGAGTCAGAACTGCATTAGGCAGAGTGATTCTGACATCCACTTCCGGCCTCGTCACAGCATGGATCACGGAACGCGGTCATCTGCGGGGCGTGCACGCTGGGAATCGCTCTTCGGTTCGTTCTACCCTGACAACCCACATCGATGTCCCAAGATTTGAAGGAGCAGGTGATAGCGTAGGTGACTTTTATGGCTCGCACAGCAGACTGACTGAACATAATCAGCGTTATAGGCAAATTCGACTCGGGCAAGACTACTGTGCGTCATTCATTTCGTTCACATAATGCCTTTCTTGCTGACGACGAGATTAAGTTTATCAAGGCCGTTCGCGATGCAACGTCGAACGCTACACACACCCGACCTTCAGCTGAAGAAGCACCGACACTGGGGGTGGTGGAGTACCGCGTCCCTCTTCCTGGTGGCCGGCTATTAACGTTCATCGACACTCCGGGGCTCGATGGTTATCAGGCGGGAGGAGAAAAAGCGAAAGAGACGGAAGAGATCCTTCGAATGTTGGAGGAGCACATTACTGCAAAAGGGTGGGTACCGCAGGAGTAACGGTTCCACATGCCCATGGTTGACAACTAGGGAAATTGCCAGGTTTACGCCCGTCACTCACGTCCTCGTCTTCTTAAGCGCAAACGACATCAACTCGAGCGAATTCAAGGGTCGGGCGCGACGCACGTTCGAGAGGCTCTTTCCAAACTCTCAAGTAGCTTGTATCACCACTCATTGGGATCAAATTGAAGGCGACGACGGCCTTCCGATCACAGTCGAAGAGGCGAAAAGTAAGGAGGAAAGTATATATGCCAGTGCGACGAGCGGAAGCCTCCTGGAGTACCTTCACGCCGGCAGGGAAGGCAACGTTCTTCGTTTCCGGTCAGGCCTGTCTATCGAAGGCTACTCATTTCCCCAGGACATTATCCACAAACTCTTTGGCGGCCAGGTCGGTTATGACTGGGATAATGAAGCTGCGTCAAGCTAACTCATAAACCGTTTATTCTAGGCTTCGGATCCCACTTTGGAGGAACGATTAGTGGCTATGACCAAGGAGCGGGACGACCTCGCCGCCAAGTACGCACTCCTCCTTCAGGAGAAAGGTGGTCCAACGACGCTTGGCGAAGCTAGTCCCGGTCCAAAGGACCCCAGTGAAGATTCTACCCTGGACTCAAAGGACGTCACCCGGACTCCACGTACTCGACGACAACGACTCTTGGACACGATCAACGGATTCTCTGCCCAGGTACGGGAGAGGTTACCGAGCTCGAAAGGGAGGCGTTAGACGTGGCGCACGAGTGTAAATCCAATCGCCAGAAGTCCGAAACTGCGTTTGCCGAGCTCAAGAATACCGGAAGCCGATTTGCAGAAGGGCTGGGCAACTTGGACGCGGTGGTAGACGAATACACCAGCCTCCGGCAAGGGAAGGACATATTCGAGGAGCAGGAGCGGTCTCTTACCGCAGAGTTAAACGCGCCTCAGTCGCCCGGGAGCCAGAGTTCTGTCAGAGCGATACCGGCGGGGACGAAGCAGCGGTTCGTGTTGAGACTGCAGGAGGCGCAGGCCAACCTCAAAGAAACAGAGAGATTGATGGCGTTGGTCGCGGGAGACTATCGGCAAGGATGCGCAAAAGTGGAGCTCGAGGCGGCGCAGATAGCGAAGTTGAAGCGTATTGTGCAGGGGAAGGAGAGGGAGTTGGGTGAATGGTTGTTGCCGGAGTCCGAATGGTTTACCAAAGAGCTCGAGAACTTCCGTGCTCTCCAAACCTCCATTTCCACTTCTCTTGACGCTATGCGGAGTGGGCTGGAGGATGGGTGGGAAGGGAAGCTCGGCGACAACACAGTGTTCCTCGAAGGCCTCGGTGGCTACACCGTCCATTCCGAGATGGTCGCGCATCCAGAGGACTGGGCTCCGGCTATCGAATCATTCTACCTATCGCAGGTTTCGCTCGCACTGTCCCAGGAAATGGTCAAGTTCCACTCAGCCGTGCTCGAGCGACTCAAGATTCAGGAAAAATCTGCCCAGCGAGAATGGAAGAACGGGAGTGAGGCTATTTTTGGGCAACGTGTGCCGAGCTTCATGAAGTCCTCACTCCCGCAACTCATTCCGTTTACTGAAGAACCCGGAGTCGGTGTTACAGTGACTGTCGGCCCGTCTGGAGACCCAATCGTGCCGTCCGAAGACCCAATCGTGCCATCTCCAGACCCAATCGTGCCATCTCCAGACCCAATTATGCCATCCGAGGACCCAATTGTGCTGGCTGATCAACCCGGTTCTGGTGTCCCACACGACCACCTCCCGCTGCCCTCTAGGCCACTGGTTGGAAACGGCGGTGTTATGTCCGTGGTATTCTCTCTGGATGGAACGAAGGTTGTCTCTGGGTCCACCGATAATACAATCCGGGTGTGGGATGCGTCGACTGGCCAAGTGCAGAAAGTCTTGACCGGACACACTGCCAACTGCACATCCGTTGCGATCTCGGGCGACGGTTCTTGGATCGTCTCCGGGTCCGACGACAGGACTGTGAGGACATGGGATGTAATGACAGGAAAGGAGAAACAGGTGTTGCTGGGGCACACGGGCGCTGTTAAAGCAGTTGCTGTCTCCTGGGATGGGACCCGGATTTGCTCTGGGGGAGATGATCATAGGGTGAGGGCATGGGACGCGGCGACAGGCGCTGTGCAGAGCATCATGGAGGGGCACACCGGAGGAGTCAACTCAGTCGCATTCTCGAGGGATGGAAAGTGGATCGCGTCTGGGGCGTGGGATCAGACGATAAGGGTATGGGGTGCACCATCGACGAAAAGGGTATGGGGTGCATCATCGACGAAAAGCAAACTGCAGAAGGTGCTGCAAGGGCATAACAACGGGGTTATGTCTGTTGCCTTTTCAATGGATGGGACACGGATTGTGTCAGCGTCATCCGACTGCACGGGGAAGGTCTGGGATGCGTCAACAGGTAGCCTGTTAAGAACCCTGGTGGGGCATACGCGTATCGTTATGTCAATTGCGCTCTCGCCGGATGCCCGTAGGATTATCTCGGGGTCGTACGACCACACGCTGCGGGTGTGGGACGCATCGACAGGCGAGGTGCAGAATGTCTTGGCGGAGCACAGCGGCATTGTTTGGTCAGTTGCATTCTCATCGGATGGAAGACGAGTTGCTACTGGGTCGTTTGATACAACGATCAGGATATGGGATCTGAGCGAACCCGCGTCTTTATCTCATTAAGATTAGCTTCACAAGTAGAGGAGACACTGGCGGCCCATCGATGTATACTATGTCAGTTTCCTGATCACCGTTCACTATTTGAAACGTTCCCATCCGCTTCTTTGGACTTGACATTTTGGAAATTACTACAGTACTTACTGTAAGCTGTCAACCTCATTTCATCTTTGAAATGAGTCGGGCTGCCTTCCATGGCGGCGGTTTACCCAGACATGCTGCACGCACCACAGAATGCGGCTCTCTTGCCCATGTGTACACGATTGCATAGACACTTGTCAGTGTCTCGGCCTCGCCAGATTCCTGGACACTGAAAGTGGGAAGGCGGGATGTGACGAGATTGAGAGAATCTGTTTCCCTATTGCATTCTTTACTCGAACGTCCCGCCCCTCATAAGGGTTTTGCTGCGACGCTCTGTACACCTCTGGCGGGTTGAATACGGTGCCTCAAGCCCGCACCCACTGGCCTAGTCCCTATTAACGAAGAATAAGCGCCCAAACACAAGAGTGCTGGGCACTGGCCTTAGGCCGGCGACAGCAGAGATAGAATGGAAACGCACCGATTTTTATTTCGATCCTCTAACACATGAGACCTTGTCGAGGTAGCTACAAGGCCAGCGCAGGCGTCGTCTCGCCTGTTGTCGTTGCAAGGTCATGGTGGTCGGTGGTTGACCGGCAAAGCCGGGAGTGGAACGGGCGGCCCCGAAGCGGCTGACCAAGCGCCGATGTTGCCGCCGACATGGAGATCGGACGAACTCCCTTTCAACTCCCTTTAGGTTTCTCCCCTCCCTTCGTGTATCGCTTTTTCAGATCTCTCTCAAGTAGAAAAGGCTTGCGTGCATTCCGCTCTACCGTGCCGACCTGCTGCCAGCGCCCAGCACTAGTCTCGGCGCTTATATTTCGTCAACAAGGACTGTTATAGGCCACTGGGGAAGGACACGAAGAACTGGACCTACGAAGTACAAACCAGAGCTGGCTAGAGCGTCGCAGCGAAAATCCATCTAAGGGGCGAAACTTCGAGTATCGACTGCAATAGGCAGACTGATTTTGACATCCTTCCCTAACCTCGTCACAGCTCGTCACCGTGATGTGGATTCATTCTGGCATTCACGCTCAGCGCTTGCCGCCCATCGATAACGATTATAATAGGCAAATACAGAATGCGGTTATCTGCGGGGCGTCTAATCGCCTGCACGCTGGGAATGGCCCTTAGCTCCTACCCCGACGACCCATATCGATGTCTAAAGATTTGGAGGAGCAAGTGATAGCGTAGGTAGCCTTTACGTACCTCAAGAAAGCCACTTAGCTGACTGACGGAATGCACTCAGCGTCATTGGCAAATTCGACTCCGGAAAGACTACTGTGTGTTTTTCTTTCCATTCCCTGGTGATAGAGTGACTTTCTTATGACGACGACATTCAGTTCATCAAGACTGTCTGCGATGCAGCGGCTGGAGAGACTTCAACGCTGGAAATCGTGGAGTACAGCGCGGCCCTTCCTGGCGGACGGGTATTGAAATTCCTTGACACTCCCGGACTGGATGGATATCAGGCGGGGGATGGCCACGCAAAAGACACAGAGGAGATTTTTCAAATGTTGGAGGAGTATATCAATGCAAAGAAGTGAGTGCCTATTCTAGCTACGGGGGATAACGATTGACTGTGGGTGGTCACTAGATTCACGTCCATCACTCATGTCCTCGTCTTTCTAAGCGCAAACGACATAACGATGACCGATTTCAAGGGGCGGGCGCGACGCACCTTCGAGCGGCTCTTTGCAAATTCTGAGGTCGTTTGCATCACCACTCATTGGGATCAAAGGGAAGGTGACGACGGCCTTCCGATCACCGCTGAAGAGGCGGAGAGGACAGAGGAAAGTCTCTATGTCAATGGAACGACGAGCGGGAGCCTTCTGGAGTACCTGCACGCCGTCAGAGAGGGCAACGTCCTCCATTTCCGACTCGGAACCGGTCTTTCTCTCGAATCCTACTCATTTCCTCAAGACATCATTCGCAAACTCTTTGACGGACGGGTAAGTCGTGCCTCGGGTACCTAAGCTGCGAGCAGCGAGAAGCTCATTTATGAATCGACTTTCCCCCTAGGATTCGGAGTCCACTCTAGAGGAGAGATTAGCGACACTGACCAAGGAGCGGGATGACCTCGCTACCAAGTACGCACACCTCCTTCAGGAGAAAGACGGTCCCACAACCCATGGCGAAGCAACCCCTGGTCCCAAGGACGCCAGTAAGGATTCTACCCCGGGCTCAAAGGACCTCACCCAGACTCCACGTACTCGACGACAACGACTCTTGAACACGATCAACGGTTTCTCTGCCCAGGTACTGGAGATGGTTACCGATCTCGAAAGGGAGGCGTTAGACGTCGCGCACGAGTGTAAATCCAATCGCCAAGAGTGCGAGACTGCTTCCGCCGAGCTCAAGGATGCGGAAAGCCGATATGCAGAAGGGCTGGAAAACTTGAACGCGGTGGTGGAGGAATATACCCGACTCCGGCAAGATAAAGACACATTTGAGGAGCAGGAGAGGTCTCTTACTGCAGAGTTAGGCGCGTCTCAGTCGCCGGGAAGCCAAAGTCCTGCCAGAGCGATACCAGCGGGGAAGAGACAACGGCTCGCATTGAGACTCCAGCAGGCCCAGGCTAACCTCAAAGAAACGGAGCGCTTGATGGCGATGGCCGCGGGAGACTATCAGCAAGGATGTGAAGAAGTGGAGCTGGCAGCTGCGGAGATCGAGAAGCTGAAACGCGCTGTGCAAGGGAAGGAGAGAGAGTTGAGTGAGTGGCTGTCTCCGGAGTCGGAATGGTTTACGAAAGAGCTGGAGAACTTCCGAGCTCTCCATAGTTCTATCTCCACTTCCCTTGACGCGATGCGTGGTGGGATGGATGATGGCTGGGAGGGGAAGCTTGGCGAAAACGCAGTGTTCCTGGAAGGTCTCGGCGGTTACACCGTGCACCCCGAGATGGTCGCGCATCCAAGGGACTGGGCTCCAGCCATCGAATCGTTCTACCTGTCACAGGTGTCGCTTGCCCTATCCAAAGAAATGGCCAATTTCTACTCAGCCGTGCTCGAACGAGTCAAATTTCAGGAAGCCTCCGCCCAGCGAGAATGGAAGAAGGGCACTGAAGCCATCCTCGGGCAGCCCGTGCCTAGCTTCAAGAAGTCCTCCCTGCCGCAACTCATTCCATTGACTGAAGGACCTGGAGTCGATGTTGCTGAAGACCCTGTTGTGCCGTCTGAAGATCCAGTCTTGCCGTCTGATCAGCCCGGTTCTGGTGTCCCCCAAGATCGCCTCCCGCTGCCCCCAGGGCCCCTGGTTGTAGACTGTGCTGTTATGTCTGTGGCATTCTCCCGGGACGGAACGAAGGTTGTCTCTGGGTCCCACGATAACGCGGCCAGGGTGTGGGATGCGTCAACTGGACAAGTGCAGAAAGTCTTGACAGGACACAGTGCCAATTGCACGTCTGTGGCGATCTCGGGGGATGGCTCTTGGATCGTCTCCGGGTCCGACGACAGGACTGTGAGGACGTGGGATATAACGACAGGAAAGCAGCAACAGGTGTTGCTCGGGCACACTGGCGCCGTTAAGTCAGTTGCGCTTTCCTGGGATAGCTCCCGGATTTGTTCTGGGTCAGACGACATGACGCTGAGGGTCTGGGACGCGTCGACAGGCATAGTGCAGAGCATCATGGAGGGGCACACCAGAGCAATCAACTCAGTCGCATTCTCGAGGGATGGAAAGTGGATTGCGTCTGGGGCGTGGGATAAGACGATAAGGGTATGGAATGCATCATCAACGAACGGCAGCCTACAGAAGGTGCTGCAAGGACATGACAACGGGGTCTTGTCTATTGGCTTCTCAGTGGATAGGACACGCATTGTGTCTGCGTCAGCGGACTCCACGGTGAAGGTCTGGGATGCGTCGACAGGTAGCCTGTTAAGAACGCTGGAGGGACATACGGGTATTGTTATGGCAGTTGCTCTCTCGCCGGATGGCCGTAGGATTGTATCTGGGTCGTACGACGCCACAGTGCGAGTGTGGGACGCATCGACAGGCGAGTTGCAGGTTGTTTTAAGGGAGCACAGCGGCATTGTCTGGTCGGTTGCATTCTCATCGGATGGACGACGGTTTGCCTCCGGGTCGTTTGACTCGACGATCAGGATATGGGAGCTGAGCGCACTTCTATCTGTAGCTCATTAAGATTAGCTTAACGAGGAGACTTGGAGGAGACACTGGTTCCTCCTTCCGTTACCGATGTATGATCTGCAGCCTGTGCTGTTCGACGCCTGCCATTCTGATGTTTCCAGTCTATTTACTGTAATGACTTGGTAGAAGTTCCTCGCCAAAATTAGTTCAGATTGATTCCGTATGGGCGTTTTGAGAGGCCGAAAGAACCCAGCTGGTGAACACATTCGTCATGGGAGGTTGGGGTCCTAGGACGGCTCTGAAGACAAGAAGGAAAGGCAAACATTACAATTGGTTGACGTCCAAGTGGCCCCAACAGCAGTAGAGCACAGGCGCACCTAGGGGAAGGTCTGTGCGATGGGCCGTGGCGTCGTCGTCTTCGTCGTTGTAGGGGGCGGGATGCTGGCACTCTTGTATCTTCATAAGCTACGGAGGTGGGCTGCGTAAGAAGTAAGGCCAAGATAGATGTCTGAGAAGTGCTGCTGGGAAGCAGTCAACGCGCGCTTCTTAGTAGCCGGCGCTTATTTTGAAACGAAAGGGACTGGAAGTTTCATACCCTAAGAACAGAGAGAAAGTACAATTGATTTGACCCCAGCTTATTAGAGACGTGGCACTGTCGCATTACAACGGTGCTGGTGTGGTTGTGACCGCTGTTATCGTCGTCGCAGCTGCGGTTGGCGCACACTGTGCATACCCTAGGGAGTGGAAGGAAAATATTCAATGAAACGGGCAGACACAGTCAAGTTGGATTACAGCTCACAGGAGTTTATGGTAGAGAAGTACAGATCCGTGCTGAATAGACCAAGAAGATCGGGAGTTGGCAATGATCTGCTTGGCGGATATCCGACGCTCACCTTACGCACCGAGTCCCCCCAATCAAGCCCTGACCTCCACCTACGCACAATTATAAGCATCACCCACTTTTACTCAAAGATCAAAAACTTACACTGCCCAAAGGTCTTTACTGGCTCTACAGAACTGGGGATGGGGCTGGTGGTTCCACCCCGCCGCGCCCGGTTTCTTGCTCTCACTCGGCGCGTTTCCAATGCACCAGTGTAAAGTCGAAGCTCAAATAAAACTCGGGTAATATTTTAGATTCAAAAACCTGCTTTTCATAAGTAGTATATTGGGCGGTCAAGCCGCGCCCATGGAGGCGGTCAGGTCGTCGCAACTCAGTGGTCAGTGCGCATGGGGCCGTCGGAGTCAGAATTAATTCGGCATGTTCCGAGAAGTGACCGTGACGTCACGCGTTTAAATCCCGCCGCGTCTGGAATCTGGATCGCGTCAACTCTTGCGACTCTTTCTTCCTTTCCCCCACCACGCCCGCTTCCTCTACGATGATCCTGTGACTCTCCCCCCGCACATTAAATCTATCTCAGACTGTTTCCGACGTCTACCAGGCCCCATGTGCCGTGTTGTGGGCATATCGCCTTACCCACCCAGGAGCTGGACCACAGATGTGGCGGTACTGTAAGTACCAGCAGAGCTTACAGGCTCAAATGTGACTCTAGTCCCTATTTCGGACCTTGAGGAAGGATAGAGGCTAATTCGGCCTTTGGCGGGTACATTCTCTCCGCGCTACAAGTCGGGCCCGAGAGTTCAGGTGCGTCACCGTCGATTCTCAGTATCTCACACGTCTGATGCTCCTTTTTTGTCGGTTTACCTCACGAGAATGCTCGCCTCGATCGCGCCTCGAAGTCGGTAAGCTTCATCTCAGACCTCACTGTTCGCGGAGTTCAGCGAATCTTCGGAGTTAAGCGCCCAAGCTATAACTGATGTGGTGCTTGCCGCAGGAATGGTTAGGACCTAGAACCGAGATTATGCATACTTCTACAACCTCAATGATCTCTTAAGCATTTATGAGAGCGGTACCAGAGTGTCCGGTCCGTTCCAATACCGTTACAAGAGATCGAGCCCATTGAATACAAGCGCCCATAGATACTTGTCGCCCGGCGGCGCGGTTGATCTCGACGTCGGCCTTGTTACGAAAAGGGCCATGCCATGCCGCCTCCACCCAAATACAATTTGCAGAACTAATAATGCTTAATCTAGGACTAGGGATATTCGACGAAGGCCTTTCGACTGAGCTCGAGTGAAAAAGTCCTGCCCTCCAATACAGTCACAGACTCACAGTTTTGGCACCTCCGACTGGGACCCTGATACGACGGTTACCTCACACCAAGTAAATCCAGTTGAACGCTTTCCGAGTCAGGTTTAGGACCGTTTAGCCGGTTGCACATTGAACTTGAAAACTTCCCTTCATCCGACGCTCTTGCCGACGCATCGAGGCTCCAAAAGATGACATAATATTGCTTCCCGATATGGGTTGCCTTGCGGACAGGCACATCACTGCATCGCTGCGCGAACAGCCTTCATCCAGCTTCATCCTCAGTTGCGAGCGGGCTCAAAAACCTTCTGCACAGGTTCAGGCCAAGGCATTCCCTTCTCCCAACCACCATGTCTGGGTATCCTGAGGTACGTGGATCGAACAAAACGAGGCTCTAATCTCAATTTAAACCCACAGGCAGACGAAAGTCAACGGCGTAACTATCACGATGGATACGGCCCTGGAGCCCCTGCGTATCCTCCAACATCGACACCGAATCCCTATGATCCCTACGAGACCCATACAAACCCATACGATACGCCAACAAATCCCTACGATACCCAATATACCCCTCTGAACGACCCATTCAACCCACCCCAGCAGCAACACTATGCAGCGCCGCCCCCACCCCCGATGCTCCCCAACACCTACCAAAACCAGAGCCCCTTCGCCGCAGTTGGAAGCCCACCGCCTCTGCACCCCGGATCCCCACCCATAATCACCCATACCCCGCCGCCCCCCTCGGGCTTTGGACAGGCGCACCTCCAGTTTGGGGCGCCACAGAGCGGGGGGTACGCGAGGCAGTCGGGCTACGAGCTGCGCGATGACGGGTACAACGACGACGACGACACGGGCGACATTCCCCTGCTGCGGCGCGACCCTCAGTCGTCGAACAGCTTGCAGGTGGGAGGAGGGCTCGAGGACGGTGGGAGTCGTCCTGGATCTGTCGCGCCCGACGATAGATCGGAGGTCAATATCCGGTATGGGAGGATTCCGCAGCGCGTGCCGAGGCGATACAAGACCGTGAAGAAGGTCGAGCTGTTCCATGGCAACTTTGTGCTGGATAACGCCGTGCCGCCGAAGCTGCTGGAGATGTGCCCGCGGCGCGACGAGCGCGAGTTTACGCATATGCGGTATAGCGCGGCAACGTGCGACCCGAATGACTTCAAGAACTCGGGCTTCACGCTGCGCCAGGTGCACTACGACCCCCCGCGCAAGACGGAGCTGTTCATCGTCATGACCATGTACAATGAGGACGAGGAGCTGTTCTGCCGCACCATGCACGGGGTGATGAAGAACATTGTGCATCTCACGAAGCGCGACCGGAGCAAGACGTGGGGCAAGGAGGGGTGGAAGAAGGTCGTTGTGTGCATCGTGAGCGACGGGCGCGCGAAGATCAACTCGAGGACGCTGAGCGTTATCGCGGCGATGGGCGCGTACCAGGAGGGCGTCGCCAAGACCAAGGTCGGCACGAAACCAGTCACGGCGCATATCTACGAGTACACGACGCAGATCTCCGTTACGCCGTCGCTCAAGATCGAGGGTGGAGAGAAGGGATTCGTGCCGGTTCAGATCATTTTCTGCTTGAAGGAGAATAACCAGAAGAAGATCAACTCGCATCGGTGGTTCTTCAACGCCTTCGGCCCCATCCTCGATCCCAACGTCTGCATCCTCCTCGATGTCGGTACCATGCCTGGACCCACCTCCATCTACCATCTGTGGAAAGCGTTCGATATCAACTCAAATGTTGGTGGTGCTTGTGGCGAGATCGTCGCGCTCAAGGGCAAGTATGGGCAGAATCTTATCAACCCCCTCGTTGCGGCTCAGAACTTTGAGTACAAGATGTCGAATATCCTCGATAAACCGCTCGAGTCGGTGTTTGGGTATATCACTGTGCTTCCGGGTGCCTTCAGCGCCTACCGGTACATCGCATTGCAGAACGATCCCAAGACGGGCGAGGGGCCACTCCAGAAGTACTTTTTGGGCGAGACGATGGTGCGTATCCAGTTCTCTCTCGAAGGGTGTGCGTACTAACCTGTCCTAGCACGGCGCAGGCGCAGACATCTTCACCGCCAACATGTATCTTGCTGAGGATCGTATCCTCTGTTGGGAGCTCGTATCGAAGCGGGGCGGTTCGTGGACACTGCACTACGTCAAGTCCGCCTATGCGGTCACGGATGTGCCTGACCAGGTCCCCGAACTGATCTCCCAGCGCCGTCGGTGGCTCAACGGCTCGTTCTTCGCCGCTGTGCACTCGGTGGTGCACTTCCACTACCTTTACCGCTCGTCGCATTCGTTCATGCGCAAGTTCTGGATCCACGTCGAGATGTTTTATCAGGTGTTTAACTTGATTTTTGCGTGGTTCTCTTTGGTGCGTACTGTGGTTTTGGGTCGAGTGCGAGTGCTGATGTGTGTTGTAGGCCAACTATTATATTGCGTTTGCGATCCTTTCCCAAGCGATGGAGGATAAGGAGTTTGGGCTTAAAGGCATCAATTACTTTAACATCGTCATCAACTACATCTACGTCGGCCTGCTCGTTATGTGCTTCATCCTGTCGCTGGGTAATCGGCCGCAGGGTGCCAAGTGGTTCTACACGGGGGCGATGATTGGGTTTGCGCTTATTACGGTGTACATGACAGTACGTCTTCCTCCCCGTTTCATTCTCCTCGACTTTTTGTGCAGAAGCTGACTTTCGCTTTTATGATGGTAGTTCTCGGCGTTCTTCTTGGCTGTGAAGGGTATACAGAATATCGCGAAGGCGGAGAAGTTGACGTTTGCGAGTATATTTACGAATAGTATTTTCCGGAATATCGTACTGTCGCTTCTCGCCACGCTGGGGTTGTATATCTTGGCTTCCATTATCTTCGTACGTCTCTCTCCTCCTCCTCCTCCTCCTCTTCATCCTTTTGTGGATGGTGCTGACGATGACGCAGTTCGAGCCCTGGCATATGATCACATCTTTCCTCCAATACATCCTCATGGCCCCGTCGTACATCGCTGTCCTCAACGTCTACGCCGTACGTGTCTCTCATTCCTTCTTTTGTTCACCAACTCATATATAGGACTTATAGTTCTCAAACGTGCACGATGTCTCGTGGGGAACGAAGGGTGACAACAAGCCCGCTGCGACTTTGGGTACCGTCTCGACGAGCAAAAACAAGAACGAAGTCGAGGTGGAGGTGCCGACAAGCGAGAAGGATATCAATGCCTTGTATGACGATGCTATCCATGTATTGAACACGAAGCCGCCGAAGGTGGAGCAGAAGGTGGATGCGAGTACGCAGCAGGAGGATTATTACCGGAATTTCAGGACCAAGTATGCTTTCTTTTCTTTATTTTGGGTATCGTTTGTGAAATTGAATGCTGACGGGTGTACTTTTTAGTGTGTTGTTGTCGTGGACGTTGACGAATGGGTTGCTTGCTGCTGCGATTGTGTCGACCCTGTCGAAGGGAGATGGGGAGTCGCCGAATGCGCAGAAGGTGGTTGGGGGCTACATGGCTTTCTTGTTGTTCTCGGTTGCGGGTCTTGCGTGTACGTCTCCCTCTTCTTTCGCGTTCTTGGTTGTGCTTCAGGATACTGACATGGGTTCTTTTCCAGTTGTGCGCTTCGTTGGATCGACGACGTATATGATTATCCGACTGTTCGCGGGCGAGTAGATGGTTTATCTTATTCCAGGCTCGATTATGATACACGAACCCTTTACGATTTCTTGGTCATGCTGCTTTCCTCTCCCTCTCTCCCTCCTTTCGTTCTTTTTGTTTTTCATCGTTTTGGACTGTTGCGGATCCGAATAGACTTTGAATCTCCTACCGTGTATTGTATCTTCTACCCGATCTGTCGAGAACTAACCCGAACCGCTGTATTGCCTTGCAATGTATCGTCTCTTTTTCCACTCTTTACCACTGCTTTGCCTTTGCATTACGTTGCTTCGGCAACCCCGCCTCGCCGCCTTGCACGCTACGGGCCGACGATCAAAGCAAAGAATATCGGTCCGCCTAGCTCAATCGGATAGAGCGTCAGACTCTTACCATACGGCCCCACCAGGATGTGTCGTCGGATATCTTCCACTCATCCCCCGACATCGGGCCCAGGCGCCCACCTCTTCCCTTCTTTTGTTCCCCGGGTTTCTGACAGTGCAGAGCGGAATGGAGACGCGCGAGGGGTGGCGATTGATGTGAGCCGTTGTGGCGTAGTGGTAGCGCGTCCCACTTGTATCAGCAATGGGAAGGTCATTCGTTCAATCCGGGTCTGCGGCATAGTTTTTTGTTTTGTTCCGGGCAATACCAAATCATAAGTCCTGATCTTCTAAGTCCTGAATCTTCTTCTTGGAATTCTATCCCTTTTTCCTCTTCCTTCCATGATGCCCTGCGCAGTGAGGGGCCCCAGCTTCCCGGCATGCGAATATCATGCATTACATTCCGACCATTTGCCGCCCATTGTCTTCTTCCTTCAAGGCCTTATTCTTGATTGGGCCAGGTCCTCAATTCCGTCTATAACCCTACGTGCCTTTGAAATTCGGAAAAATAGATATTGCGGCGAAGGATATATAGAAGGTTAATGGAATCACATCAGTCAAGGCTACGAGCAACCAAACTCCTCCGCACAGTATGAGTCCAATCGCAAGACTCTTCACTATCTCTGGCTACATTTTGGTCCTTACCCAGGCCAGCAGTGTGTCCGCCGAGGACACCATCACACCGCCCCCCGCTACGACCACACCGACGACGCCGTCTTTTCCCACCACATTGACATGCACCCAAGGCGGGCCTGTGCCGCACTGCTGCTCGGGCACATCGACGGCGTGGACGTCGACGCGGTATAACGTCTGCCCCTCCTTCTTTTGCGTCAAGGACGGTGTTATCGCCTCGCAATGTGGAACCACCAGCCCCGGGCCCATCCCCAACCCTGTAGAGCCGGTCAAGACTCTTGGGCAATGTATGTTTCTGATCTTTCAAGAAAGTGGATGAGGCTCATGATTGTGCATAGGTGGAGGTCAGGGCTGGATTGGGGGCACTCAGTGCGTAAGGTAAGCGCCTCATCTCATGGATCTGCTGAGTAGAACATTGCCAACTCCCGATCTTCTTGGTATATTTAGCACGGATCTGTACCGCTCTGCCATGAACTCCTGTGAGCTGTAATCCAACTTGACTGGGTCTACCCGTTTCATTGAATATTTTCCTTCCACTCTCTAGGGTATGCACAGTGTGTGCCAACCGCAGCTGCGACGACGATACCAGCGGTCACAATCACACCAGTGCCGTTGTAGTGCGACAGTACCACGATACCGCAAGACTTCTTTAATATGCTGGGGCCAAATCAATTGTAATTTCTCTCTGTTGTTAGGGTATGAACTTCCAGTCCCTTTCACAAAGACAGGTGTTTCAAAATAAGCGCCGGCTACTAAGAAGCGCGCGTTGACTGCTTCCCAGGAGCGCCTTCCACGCATGCTACCCCTTCACACAAGGTCCACTCACCTTGAGGTCAAGGCTGGAGCTCTTCACTTCGGAATAATACATCTATCTTGGGCTACTTCTTGCGCAGCCCACCTCCGTAGCTTGTGAAGTCTCGGACAGACCTTCCCCTAGTGCGCCTGTGCCCTACTGCTTTTGGGGCCACTTGGATGTCAACGAATTGTAATGTTTGCCTTTCCTTCTTGCTGCGACGACTACCTCGGAGATACTGGTCACTCCAGCGTCTTAAATGTAAGTTGTAACGTACAAACTGTTTCCAGAGTCCATAGAAACTACCCCTTGTTCTAGATCCCGAAGGCCAAGAAAGAAGAAACCGTCCTTATCGTTGATTCGCTCTGCAAAGGAGCCTATCCTGACACGTGTAAGCAAGCTGAACGGTGCAAACTATTGGAGAGGTTCGCACTTAAGCGCCCAACTCGACTCGGACGTTGCCACCCGGCCGAAAGTGCCGTTCTGGCAGGGCCGCAACCATCGGGATCCGGATTGACGGCGGAACTTGGGCGGAACAGTCGAGACGCTCAGGCTGTCAAGCTGGTTCCGGCCGTCTCGTTCAAGCTTTCTCGCTCCGTTTCTCTCCCTTCTTGACTTGCCACCCTCCATTCCCTTTTGCTGCGCTACTAAACCGACACTCATTTCTTCTTTCTACAGAAGTCATACCAGTTTCACGGCTTAGCCCGGCTTCTCCATCCACAAGGTTCCAGCGACACTGTCAAACTGAAAATTCTGAGCCCTCACTAATATGCCCCACTAGATATCACGGTAGAAGATCCAAGAAGGACTACATAGTCCTTGGCCATTGTTCTTGGTTCATAATCTGCTTAGTCCAACCCCAGGTAGTCCGGAAGTACCTGGGTTATCGCGCCTCGTGCCAGCAATCATATTGCTTGTGCCGAATGCTTGACTACCACGACTCGCAGCTTTAGAAACGGACAACATCTAGTGGGCATAGAAGAGCCTACACTCCGTATACCCCACACTACCCAGCGTAACATGAGGATACCCTGCAGAACATTTCAAAGACTTGGCTTTGCTTTGCCGCAGTCGCATGGCCGGAATCTCCGCTCAATCTCATCCGGCGCCCATAGAAGCAAAACAAGCGCCTTGGTTTGTCAGAGACATTCAGCTGAGCTAGGTCAGCAGGCCGTGCGTCATCGAGCCCCCACCATTTCCGGACACCACGAGTCTGATCGAGACTACCATAATCGAGACTATCACCAATACTCCTTCCGTTCCACCCACAACTCTGCTCCTGCTTCTTGGCTCTCATTATCGATAAAAAGGCCAACACTCTCAGCAGCATCTAGCCTAGAATATACGCAGGCGATACAGCCAACTCTTCCTCGACATCGACGTCATCACTCCTCCCCACAATATTGGGGCCGCCGAGCTTACAGCATGGCCGAACGCTCAGACCCTCCTAGAACCGACTCTCAAGCACGACAGTATCGTGGATACAAACGAACGCTGAACCTAACAGATCCCAGCGACGAGCGAGACTACATCCCTCTCGGTGACCATGGGCTCATTGGAAACCTGCGCACCGCAGCGCTCGTCAGTTTAGATGGATCCAGTAAGTAACGGGTTTGTTATTCTGGTATCTGTGTTCTCATTCGAGGCTTTTTACCAGTCGAGTCGTACTGTGTTCCCCACTTCGACTCGCCATCTGTCTTTGCTCGAATCCTGGACAAAGATAAGGGCGGACACTTCAGCATCACCCCTATGATACCCTTTACGACGAAACAGAACTATCTTCCCAGTTCCAACGTCCTCCAGACCAAATTCATGAACGACGAAGGCGTCGTAAGCGTGACCGGTGCGTCCAGCACGATCCCTGGTGTATGTTGAGCCAAAGTCTGACGAATCTCCTTAAGACTTCCTTCCACGTCCTCCTATGTCGGGGTCCAGCCCCAGCAAGCCCCTCCTGCAATGGCTCATTCGCCGCGTCGAATGCGTCCGCGGTGGCCTTCCCATGCAAATGCAATGTGTCCCGGCCTTCAACTACGCCCGCGACGCGCACGTCACTACCCTCATCGACGACGACACGATCCCCACGGACATCGACGCCTCCGAGCTTACGAAGCAGAAGATGCGCAAGCGCGCGTACTCCAAAGTCCTGGAGCGCGAGTTCGGCCAGCACCTGCGGCGCGGGTCCGCAGACTCGACCTCCACAGACGGAGGCGCTGTGTTTGAGGACGAAGGCAGCACCGGTTTGCACGCACTATCCGCCCCTCGCGAAGAACCCGGAGAAATCTGCACCAATTTACCGCACGTTAAGGCGCTGTTCGAATCCCCTTCTATCAGCATGGACCTGCGCTACGTCACGTACACGGAGAGCGCGGGCGACGGCGATGAAGACGGCCCTCCGAGCGTCGTGCTCAACCTGCTCGATCTGAGCAAGAAAGGGCATAAGGGAATGGGCGTGGCCAGCGAGTTTGAGCTGAAGGAGGGTCAGGGAGTGACTTTCATCTTCCGGATAGTACCTGGCTCCCCAGACACTTCTGGGTTTTGGCTTGAACAAACGCCTGCGAATACTGTGCCACCTACTCCTGACGTAGAAGTCAAGCAGCCAACATTTGGGTTTGCCGCGCCGTCGAAGGATAGCCAAGGCCTCAAAGTGGACACGAATGTTGTTGTGCCTCACGAAGATGACAAGGGGTTCGCAGCTGGCGTCGCCTTTGGAAAGAAGCTATCTCGCCGCGCTGCCAGGGCGGGGAAGAGGCCCACGGACGACCCATGGCTGACGAAGGAACTTCTCTGCAAACTTCTCTCGGTATGCTTCTGCTCCTTCAGTTGTGAAACAGGGGCTAACGCTTGCCTAGACGACGAACAGGTACTGGTACGACTGGATTCGCAAGTCGACTTATACGGGGTCCTGGAAGGAGAGTGTACTGCGCTCCGCGCTCGCTCTCAAGCTTCTCATCTTTGAGCCAACTGGAGCTGTGGTTGCTTCCCCAACTTTCAGCCTCCCGGAGTACATCGGGGTGCGTTGCAGTGATCCACTTCCTACCCAGTCGGCTTACCTTATCCTTCTGAATTCGATGATAGGGCGTAAGGAACTGGGATTACAGGTTTAGCTGGATTCGAGATTCGAGCTTTACTCTCTATGCGTTGATCAGGCTCGGGTTTGTTGATGAAGCGAACGGTATGTCTGATATTTTCGTGGTTCTCTTAAATGAAACTGAGGTTGACATTCACCTGTAGCCTATCTCGAGTTCATCTTCGATCGGATCCGAGACAAGAACCCCGACGGCTCGATCCAGATCATGTACACCATTCATGGAGAAAAGGATATGGAAGAGATCGAGCTTGACCATTTGGATGGGCACAAGGGAAGCAAGCCGGTCCGAATTGGGAACGGCGCTTCGGACCACGTTCAGCTGGATATCTACGGAGAGCTTATGGATTGTATCTATCTCGGTCAGAAGTTTGGAAAGCCATTGGTATGTCGTTTAGTTCAGGCCCCCAACTAGCCACTCACGAACTTTTGCTAGGCGTATGACGATTGGGTCCTCGTCCGTGAAATGTAAGCAGACTTTTCTTCGTCATGCGCCCATCCACTAAGCATCCCTCCCTGGCTTCTAGTGTTGACTACGTCGTGGAACACTACAACGATTCCGACTTGTCCATTTGGGAAGTCCGGGACATGAAGCGCAACTTTACATACTCCAAGGTGATGCTTTGGGTTGCGATCGACCGCGGCCTGCGCCTCGCAGACAAGCGATCTCTTCCCTGCCCGAACCGGTACAAGTGGCTTGACGCAAGGGATACATTGTACGAGGACATCATGAACAAGGCGTGGAACAAGGAGGAGAAGTTCTTTGGGCAAAGCTATGAGGAGACGGATGTCTTGGATGCTGCGGTTTTGATTATGCCGTTGGTTTTCTTCATGCAGGCGTCGGACCCTCGGTTTTTGAGTACTCTCAAGCGGATCATGAAGTCCCCGGAGAAGGGAGGGCTTATGGCGAATGTGAGTTCTTTTGCGGCTCCAGTTTTCTATGGAAGTGTGCTTATAAGGCTGGTTTGATAGAACTTGGTTTATCGGTATGATACAAAGAAATCTGGGGATGGGGTCGGTGGGGAGGAAGGGACGTTCTGTCTCTGCACCTTGTGGTGCGTAGAGGCTTTGACGCGGGCAGGAAACACCGACCGGGCGTTGTTGCTCAAGTCCGTGTCGATGTTCGAGGTACGTCGTCCCCACAGTTCTTTGTCGATTTTCTCTCATGAATTTTGGTCAGGATTTCCTCCTCTACCTCAACCATGTTGGGCTGTGCACGGAGGAAATTTCGGATGCTGGTGAAGCGTATGTCCATTCCCTCGTTACTGTCGAGCCAATTTGGATGCTAATGTTCCTCTCAGTCTCGGCAATGCCGTCCAGGGATTCACCCACGTTACACTCATTTCCGCCGCGTACAACTTGTCCAGGACCATGCATGATATGCACGAGAAAACAGCCTAGAATTCATTTGAAGAGGAAAAATGTAGCTGCATGTACGACAAATTGATAGATTATTGTTGCTTCGCTTTCCACAATGAATACAAGTATCTTCAGGGCTTGCAAGTTGCGTGGTACGGCTTGGTTGAGAAGATGATTGCGCCCTGGTGAGTAGGCGGAGGTTCATTCTTGATCTTGATCCTTCGCAGTCTTTTCCCAGTTTACATGTAACGAAGACCGGATGATACGCCACCGAGAAACCCGGCGAACAGGCCCCTCGGTTTTCCTTGAAACGGTCTTCAACGGGCTTAACGTGGCAATTGAATCTGAGACGACATATAAGTAAGGACTAGAAGCACCCCTTCGGATTCAGAATACCCGAGTTACCGTACCACCGTCGAAAGCCCAGTTCTCTACATCGAAGAAGAGCAGGATGCCTATCGTGACCTCAGTGACCAAGATGCTCGGCATCCGAGTGTATGTTTGTTCTCTCCAGAGGCTGTGGGCTACGAGCAGAGTTAATGAGATGATCCGCACACCAGGCCTGTTATCCAAGGAGGCATGCAATGGTGGGTACACACATCCTCTACGGTATCTTGAGCCTAGCGACTAACTGAGGTCTATCTATGCAGGGTCGGAGTCCCCGCCCTCGCAGCCGCAGTGTCCGAAGCAGGAGGCCTCGGTACGCCCCTCCCCTCCCCACCAACCCACAACACATACTGAAACAACCCCACCCCCTTCCCCTGTCGACCCACTCGCAGGCATCCTCACGGCGCTGACGCAGCCCTCGCCCGATGCGCTGCGCGTCGCGATCCGCGAGACGCGCAAACTGACCTCGAAGCCCTTCGGCGTGAACATCACGCTCCTCCCGAGCATCAACCCCCCAGACTACCCCGGCTACGCGCGCGCGGCGGTCGAGGAGGGCGTGCGCATCTTTGAGACTGCGGGGAATAATCCGGGGCCTTTGATCAAGTATTTTAAGGAGAATGGGTGTATTGTTATTCATAAGTGCACGACTATTCGGCATGCGAAGGTGCGTTGGGCAGCGTTGGGCTGGGTTTCTTCTGTGTGGGAGGGATACTGATGCGTTTGGCTCGGGTAGAGTGCGGAGAAGCATGGGGTGGATGTTTTGAGCATTGATGGGTTTGAGTGTGCGGGGCATCCTGGTGAGGAAGATATCGGTGGAATTGTTTTGGTAGGTGCAACCTGGTTACTCGGGATATTAAGGACGCGTTCTAATGGTATGCATAGCTTGCCCGTGCTGCTAGGGAGCTCAAGGTCCCCTACGTTGCCTCTGGTGGTATCGCTGATGCTCGCGGTATTGCTGCTGCCCTCGCTCTCGGAGCTTCAGTGCGTTCTTGATCCAACCCTTTTCTAAACCACGCTGACGCCTGATTCTAGGGTGTAAACATGGGTACGCAGTAACTGGCTGTTGGCGTTATACATCTCTTCCTAACGATATAATTGACATGCACAGGAACACGCTTCATGTGCACCGTCGAGAGGTACGTCCAGACCCACCCTTCCCTCCCTCCTACACGCTCACTGACACCGCCCAGCCCAATCCACCAGAACATCAAAGACAAGATCGTCGCCTCCACCGAGCGCGACACAGTACACATCTTCCGCACGCTGCACAACACCGCGCGCGTCTTCAAGAACAAGGTCTCCATGGAGGTCGTCGCCATCGAGAAGCGCGGCAACGCCAAGTTCGAGGACGTCAAGGACCTCGTCTCCGGCGCGCGCGGGAAGGGCGTGTATGATTTGGGCGACCCGGATTATGGGATTTGGACGGCGGGGATAGCTATGGGGTTGATTGAGGATATCCCGACGTGTAAGGCTTTGGTAGAGAGGTTGGAGAGGGAGACGGTGGAGATAATTGGGGGGCTTGGGGGCCTTGTAAGAGGCGGGGAGAGGGCGAAGCTTTGATTAGGTGAGTTGTTTGGGGTTTGGTCGATGAGAACTGTCGCTAGAACAAGCTGTATTGGAGTAGACCTTACCTTGAGATCTAGGGAGACCCATGAAATTTGGAACATAGGATTCATAAATGTCCGTCGTCGATTGTGTGAAGCTTTTCTTGCCTGTCTTCACGGGATAGGCCCGTGTTCAAAGCGCGCTGTGGACTGAGTTGTTCTCCTCTTGTCCACTTCCATTTCCTCCCTTCCTCGGTGAGACTCTATGTCAAGATCAGTCTTGAAGCATGCGAAGTTGATCAGCGGTAATGTCCACTTTTTGAGGGGTTTTGGTGAGCGCTATGCGCCAGTTGGCGTAGCCGAGGTAGCGGGCGCCTAATATTCTCCCGTCTATCCCGCGCACCCTGGCCATTTCAGACCTCAGGCGTAAGCCACGCTAATAAACTCACTCACCAAGACGAGATGGCCGGGGAAAGAGGGTTGCATAGTACGGACAGGGAGGGGCGAGCAGCAAATGGCCAGAGGCCGGGGAAAGAGGGTTGCATAGTACGGGCAGGGAGGGGCGAGCGGCGAATGGCCAGAGGCCGGCAAAGGCCGGCGGAGCCTGAACGCCGTTTGGCGCAGGAGGCGTCCACCCCCGCCAAAAGAGATCGTGACCCAGCCCCCGCCAGGGAGCTGTGGCCCAGGGCAGAGCGGATGATTGGGACGTTACGATGTAGATGAGGCTGCTTTGGAGATTGGACTTGCCCAGCGGATTGACCCCAAGGTGCTGGAGGAGTTCAAATGGAACTACGCGTCATTGGAAAATCCACCCGACCCGGCGCCTGTCGAGACATTCTCGGACGCGACCATTCTCGCGCCAGCCTCGTACAGAGGTTCCGTCCCAGCGAGGACAATCGAGCGACGGGATATTGCCGTCAATGGCACTACAGTGCGTACTTTCAGTTGTCAAATGCGACTTGACTACTGTGCAGATGCGTTATGTGAATTCTGATAGTGCTCGACTAGTTCACAGCTGGAATCGGATACACACTGGAAATCTGCGCGAATTGGATATCTGCTTACCTTCTCGGTGAGGACATGAAGCTTCCTGACTCAGTAGAAGCAGCTACGCGTCACACTCTGCGCGACTTTGCATGGTCTAGGAGGCGATATCCTCAGTATACGGGCTGGATAAACCCGAGCGTGACGAGCGTGATGCCATATTTCTGGTAAGGATGATTTCCCGTTCCTATTGTATCCTAGACCAGAGAGCAGACGTAGACCGATCCCTCTATAAGCTCGATTCAAGCGGCAGACGAGATGTTGGAGGACATGTATCTTCCAGGTGTGAGGAGTGGTGGAAATTGGTTAACGTGGTTGTTCAAGCCGATCTCTATGGAGGAACTGGGAACGCTAGGCGAGGAAAGGGCGAAGAAGAGAGGGGAAATTCAGTCGCGATAGGCCAACCTTAATTAAACTCTTTATCTTTCTTAGATTGGCCAGTGTGCAAGCTGGTGTACTTGGGCGCTTATTCGACTTTCGGCGCTTAGCCACCAGTCGACATACATCGATCATCGATGGCGCATCGAGAACATTCAAGCTAAGTCAATTTGGGCTATTGGGATGGTACAATCATGTCTAGCCTCCGAGAAATCGACTGTCGTTTAGCATGGGGGAGGATGCGCAATAACGCTTGATGCAGTCTTGAACAGTGCAACCTCGTTGGCCCTCCTCGTCACCAAGCCAGGCAACACCGCCCCACCCGCCTTGTTCCACTTCGGCAACTCCTCTGCCGCTACCGTATTGGGCGTCTCCCCGTTATTCAACCTCGTAATCAACGTCGACGACCCGGCATTGGCGCACCCCACGTTAAACGCCCACGAAACAAGCGCGCCGTACTGGTTGTCGTTGAGTCTCACACTGTCGACGATGTCACGGGCGATGCAGTTCTGGAAGGAGACAAGGTCGCTGTGGAGGAGGCTGGTGGCCGTGGACTCGGTGAGGGGGAAGCTGTAGGGCACTTCGGAGCAGCCGCTGGTCTGGCAAAGATGGCCGTAGCCGACTGTGGGGAGGCCAATTGGGTCTGGGGCGGGTTTGGAGACGAAGCCTTCAGACTTCTTGATAAGCGCGATGGTCGCGGTGTTCACCGATGGAGGAGTGCAGCCGCTGGCGGGGAGGCAGCATTTGAAGTCGGACGGCCCGGGGCATAGTCCTATGCACAGATAGTCAGTACTGAATCATGCGCTTGGTGCGTTTAGCTAGCCTTACCGCTCTGCGTGTTGCCTGTGGTACATGTGCTGGCGATTCGGCATTGTCCCCCGCTTCCGCAGGTCTTTGTGCAGCATTTCACGTCGGCTGGGTCGTTAGGGCAGAACCCGGAGACGGAAGTCCCTCCACCGCCGGAGCAGGTGGAAGTGGCCAAACAAGCGCCCGGAACACCGTTGGCGGTGCAGGGCCCGTTCAACGCGGCATTCGTGAGAAGAGGGAGGCAGACAAGAGCAGTGATAATGAAGGAGCGCATGATGGGTTGTGTTGAATGGACTGGTTGGGGAGGGCCACATTTTATACCTGCCCGCGGTCGTCAAGCGGATGCTTATCGGCGTACATTTCATTGAAGGGCGCCGCAAGAGAGCTCCCGCACGCTTCTACTTCCAGGATGCAAACACGCAGTCCCCGAAAAGCTTAGAAGAAACCCAGCGAGCAGGAGAGAACGCGTGGTGATAATTAACAGAAGTCGACAGAGCGCACGTTGCAGATGGTTTTCATGTCGACCAGGGCGTCAGGTGGTGCAGCGTCAATTCCATTTTGAAATTGGAATGCATGGAGAAGTGGAGGCCGAGTCGATTGTTGACTGTTGAACTATCATGGGTGACACATGCACGCTACATGGGGTGATAAGGCGGCATCCCACTGACCTTCGTCGATCCTTATCTGCAACGATGGGGTCATAAGGTTATATTCTGGGGGCGCGGGAATCGTCATTGGGCTTCAGTCGGGGATCGAGGCCTAGATATACATCAAGTTGCTGCAAAGGATCGCAATGGAAGGATAGAGCCCAAAGATAGTTCGCATCTCAAGCGTACTTAATTTCAGTCTAGCTCCTCCAGGCTTGCCTCGAGCACATCCCAAGACGGTAGCCCAAATACAGATGGAAGTGCATCCCAAAGATTGTCTCGGCCATGTTCGAAGCTCGCCTGAGCTGCAGTTCTGCACTCACTGCATAGTCCTTGGCATTCGACTTCGTCCCAGACTCCGAGGGCTTTCGCAACGTCCAGCCTCGGAGTGTACGTCTGACTGATGAGCCCGAGAAGAAAGTCCCAACAATCACAGTCGCTGTCTCCGATAGGCTTGAACATCCAAGAGAAGGTGTGCCGACGCAACGCCGCGTAGAGATTGTTTTGGGAGCAGAGAAGATGCCGTCGGATGTCCTCGTGAACATATGAGATTCTTCCGTTGCTGCTTTTTGTTCCTTCAAACAAGTAGGCCTGATGGAAGATTAGCGAAGGCTTGGTAGAATATTGGAGTCCATACGGGATAGCTCGTATGCGCTATCGCATTAAAGTAGATCAGGGGCAAGGCCTGGTTCAAGCGAAGATCGTAGGCGAGGTTGACCACATCAGACCAGGAGTGTGAATCATCCATGTGCATCCTCTCTGTGTCGATAGTACCATCGTCTGTTACCATAATCGTGTCCCAGTCAGGTCCAAATGCATCTAGGAATCTTTCCAATGCTTCAGCTCGGTACGACCTGAAGCCGTATTTGTGTCCCAGTCGAAGCATTGCCGAGATTTGAATGAAGGATAGAGTGTCGCCAGGTCGGGTTTTACTATTCGGGTGTTAGATGACCAGAAACAAAAGGATTCTTCTGTTCAGTGTTCACGCACCTAAATCCGTGATATATCAGGGTTAGCAACTCCTCCCATTCGCTTCCAAGGTCTCCTTCCATTCTAACGAGGGGGCAGCCAAAATCAGGCTCGATGTCCATGTCTGGCCGAGCAAGTAGGAACATGTCTCTTAAAACAGGAGAGTGCAACGCAAGGACACTTCGATGGACGCGAAAGATAATGCTTTCAGCTTGAAGGATGATATTGCCGTCGTCAAACCAGAGGGTTGAGCGAGAGATTCCAGGAGGGCCAGGATTTTCACGATTTGTCGGTGAGTCGATCCTTTTTCTTTTGTGTACGGGTTCCATCTTCGTATGTGCTAGCCAGCTGTCGAAGGTATGGGGATTTAGTGAATAGCGAAACAAGGTGAAAGGCTAAGCAAAAACGAGTTAGAACTGTGACTTCGACGCCAGTAGTCACGGGTCACATGCCTGCATGTCACGTCACATGATTGTCACTTTGCTTGACTTCGTCGTCTGTGTCAAACATCAGCGACAGGGGCCGAAGCAACCGGCCCTTCAGTTACAGTACTTCCGCACTACCACTGCGTCTGCCAACGATGATTAGATTCATCCTCGTTCAGGTAGCTAGTCTATCTATCATAACAGTACAGCGAAATCTGACACTGATACTTCAAATGTGTAGAACAGACAGGGCAAAACAAGGCTGTCGAAGTGGTACGTTCCATATGACGACGATGAAAAGGTCTGCGCCGAATAGGAGACATAGCAGCATGGCTGACATATGCTCTACGCAGGTTCGCCTAAGGGGTGAGGTCCACAGACTAGTGGCACCTCGAGATCAAAAGTACCAGTCCAACTTCGTTGAAGTACGTGCTTACAGCACCATGCACACCGTCGAATCTAACACGATTCAATAGTTCAGGAACTATAAGATTGTGTATCGGCGTTATGCCGGTCTCTTCTTCTGCGTCTGCGTAGACGCTAATGATAACGAGTTGGCTTACCTGGAGGCCATCCATCTCTTTGTGGAAGTACTCGGTGCGTTCATAATGTCCAGTCGTATTTCCAACCACTCATGGGAAAGAACCCGTCGCTATAGATTCATTCTTTGACAACGTATGCGAACTGGATCTTGTTTTCAACTTCTACAAGGTATGCATATCATGTTTCATGCAATGGTTACTCGTACTCACTCATTCTAGGTTTACGCAATCCTCGATGAGATATTCCTGGCGGGGGAGATTGAAGAAACCAGCAAGGATGTTGTACTATCGCGCTTAGAAGAATTGGAAAAGCTTGAATGAATTCCCAGTTTTCTCTGCCTTGAGATGGACTTGATTCATCGTTTGGCAGTGGGTTGTATCTCCACGCAAACGAATATCACCGAAGTAGCCTTCGCAGGCGTGTTTCACATCGTCTCGCTCAATGATTGGGTAGGCAAGACGTCCGCTTTAAATCGCTTCTGAACTGCAACTGATCCGTCTCTGAAAGGTTTAGGTTAGGTACCCATCTGCCCATCTGCTGATCCTCCAATGGTCCGATTGCATCTCTTGCATATGATAATGCGGCCAATTAGGCGTGGACATGGGCGAATAGGTGAGCTCGGTGCCCCCAAGGGCTCTGCCTCCGACCTCCTTCCAATCACTATTGGAAAACTTGAGGACGAAACTCTTCCTACTGGCTTGAACGGCTCGCTAAGCACGTGAGGTACAAGTGGAAGCCACTGTCTGCATGTGCGTAGGGCTGAGAACCTCCAGCGGAGTAGGCGTATCCGAAACTTTTGGTTGGATGCAACAATGCAAAGTCCACGCTTCGGACCCCACATCTAAGAAGACCAAACCTCCGTAAGGTGCGCCCCGTGAACGGAGGATCATACCCGAGACTTGGAGTTGAACCGTTTTCTCAACCTTTTCCAGGGCGCCGCATAAGACCCATATCTAGACTCAACTTAAACTGAGCGCTCATGTAGACGCCTTCACCTTCAACATCGACAGTGAACCCCGGATTATAAGGATTTATGGGTCTTCGGAGTTCCGCCAAAGATCCTGGGTCCAGGGGCGAAATACCGGGGAAATGATTACCCATGCACACGACATATTACGAGACGGTAAACGCCAGAGTCTCCGGTCTGTCGTAAGGCATAGAAGATACTTAGGAAGAACCATCGAGCTGTACCTTTGTGCTGGCGAATCGGGGTTGGCTCAATACGCACTCGGGCGGGGGCTGGCAGGGGTACCCGTCTTGCTCTCGAATCGGAACGGCAACAGGGAATCACGTTACCATTGCTATCTCCCCCCACACAGATTACAGTGATCACCGTACTGTGAAGAGCGGAGACCTGTGGAGACCTCCTCATATAGCGCTCCTCGGGAAGACTCGACGCCTAACAGTGCCGGTTGTTGGCTCCTCAACAAAATCTGAATCCGTTCCGGAATCCGTAGTAGCGGTGAGTGAAAATTCTCATCGTAATCGCGAGATGTCTGAAGCCAAAAGGTCCGTTTTACCTAGAGTGACGAAGTAGCCTTTGCAACCCCAGAGTGGCGACCGATGAGGGCATCGTAACTTAAAGATACGCTTCTACCCCTTCCTCGTTGCTGTGGAAGCGCCCTCGTCGGCGACCACGCCCAAGCCTTATCGGCAGTTCGTCAGGCAACCCCAAGGTTGCCTCCTCCTCCACATCCAGTGAAGATCCTGCCACGCGACAACCGCATGGCTTCCACGTGGGTAGGCTTCCGTCGAGATGTTTCGAAGGCTCTCGAGGAGAGATTCGTGACAAGATGGGATACCCTCCGTGACGAACCTTGATTGAGTCGGTCATGGAGAGGTCCCAGTCATGTTTAGGGTTCAAAACTGGCTAACGGCACCAACCCCTTGGGAAGAAAAAACTCAAACGACTGATCCCTCCGGAGATCGCCTCAGATTCCGAAATGCTACCGTCGTTTGGATTTCCACGATAGGGAAGACATATATATGCCCTCGGGAGCGACGCGCAATTTGTTCTGGACCTTCCGCCCGGCTGGTAAGCACCATCTTCCGTCTCATTATCCGTGTAGCTGAATAAACCACCGTCCTAGAAACACACTAAGACGCCGACCCCGCCAATTTGACTCTCAGCTCGCGCCCCGCTTGCTGACGTTCGTTTTGTGTCGACGGCGGTGCTCTTACAGCTCACATTGGTCTCTCCTGGTGGGAGCTGGTAAGTACTCGCCAGTATCCTCGCGTCCTTGTGTTTTCACCTCGCTTCCCCCTCGCGCCAGGCTATGCTCCATTGTGCATGGAGCTGACTCTGGAAGCCATTACCATCATCGTGAACAACACCGGCAGTCGTTCCGATATCGCTGTTCTTTGCAGGGTCTCAAAGACGTTCCGGCGAGTCGCAGAGCGGGCGCTCTACAACACCATCTATCTCCGAACGCCGGGCGAATCACAGGCTGTCTCGAACACCCTCGCGACCTGCGCGCGTATCGCGTCCCTCGTCGCGTCTCTCACCATTTCCATCGTAGAGGAAGACGAAACTGAGGATGAGAGCGACGAGTCCTACGAGGATGACTATAGAGACGTGTTGCCGGAAGGGTTCTGGGAGGGGATGGCTGTGGCTCTCCAAAAGGCCACCAATCTACGGTCCCTCACGATACACTCTCAGGGCACCTCCATCCCGGCCTCTGCAGAGATACTCCGCAGTACAACCTTCTCCCTTCGCAAATTCCACTGCGACTTTGACTGGGACAACGACCTCGTTCAGTTTCTCAACGCCCAAACCGAACTTCAAGACCTTTACATCCTAGACTTCAAGCAAACCCTCACCACAAACCCCACTATCCAGACGACCACCACGATTAGCACGCCCCCACCCCCCACTTCATCGATGACTCTCAACGCCTCCGCTATGCCTAACTTAATGACTCTGGAATGCACATTCTCAGAAGCCGCCGATCACATTGTCCCCCACCGCCCCATTACCCACCTGAAGACCTGCTTTTCTCGGACAGAGATGTCTGAGAAGCGTGTAGAGATGGACAGACTGTTCACCAACATCTCCCTATCATCCAAGGCTCTTCGCTCCCTTGATATAGCCGACTCATCCTACAGCGAGTCCTTCGCTATGGAAATCCTCCGTAAAGTCGTAAGTACAGAGGTGACCCGCAAAGATCTCCGTTACTTAGGGACACTCGTGTTGCCCGTCGAGGGGCAGGAAGTGAGTGCCCTTTACCTCGTATCTGACCGCGCCCGCTTATCGAGTTCTTAGCGCTTGCAATTCTACGGCCTGCTCATGAAACTTCCCGCCCTCAAGTGCCTTGAGGTGGAAGTCTCTGCGTGGGTACCACCTCCGACGTCCACCGCAGCCTTTCGCGCTCTAGCAAGCGAGCTTCGGCTCTACTGCCTCACCGTGACGTCGGTTGTGTTTGTCCTCGATTTCGAGCGAACCCTTGTGACGATAAGGAATGGCGTATGCGCCGTGAACGCGGATGCCGGTACGGATCTTCTATGGCGAGAAATGTAATCTCCCCTCCCCACACCCATGAACACTGATGACTCGGACATTTATTCCCTTCTTTTCTTCTCGTCTTCCTTGCTTCACTGAACTTTCCTTGATATTGGTACTTCACCCACTCTCGTTCGCTCTCTCTTTCTTATGCGTCATTAAATATCTTATTTTTGCCTCATTTACCTAATTATCAAGACAGCAGCTCGGCCATTACAGCCTCGATACCTCATTGCAGCAATCACACTCCTTACTTCATCATGCACCCCATTGTAGCCCGTATTCTAGTTCGCCTATTCGCTCGCTTTATTCTGTATCTATTTATCCATGTATTCTTCTCTCTTCTTCCGGTTCTCATCGTCATCAATAGAGCTTCCTGTATACCCGGTGCTTGTATAACTTCTCGGGATGGCCACCAGTTTCGTATATACCTCAGAGCGCCGTGCATTCTGCGTGCTCTTTCAGACATTCGATTCCGTTTCATGGCTACTTTTACTGCGAAGGTCTTATCATGATTTCATGCTATGTCGGCTGGTCAGGCGGCGGCGCACAAAGGTACCGAGGCTCCCATCCCTCTGAGTTTACCGTTCAGCTGACCAGATATGATAGTTATGTCTTTATTGCAGGAACCGACTTTGCACAGTATTCGTGCCTTCGATGTACAATTCCCGCGGCCTTCTTGTGGTCTTCCATTCAGAGAACCAAGGTCGCCGCTGTTCGTAGTAAAGCGCAAACTTGCCGTGGGGCCGAAGTCCAACTCACGATGGGCTCGGGGGTCACGGGAGGTTGGGCCCAGAGTCCAGACTCCAGAGTCGCGAGCGATAATGTCCAAGCAATCCCACTAGAAATTCGAGCGAAGGTTCTTAAATCGCACCCGTTGCTGTATCTCGATGCAGGCACAGCCTCCTGCTTTCCCCTGGGGACAGGGTATCCGGGCTTCCCACTATGTACGAGAGCAGGACACATATTACTCAACAGTGAATCCTACTCTGGTATGAAGCCGGTTCACACGAGGATCACTTCCCAAGTTCCCTGAAAGGCGAATACTACCTTGAAGATATGTATCATTAAAAGAAGTCCCCCGAAGTCAGTGCTCGAACGCGTGGCAGTTCTATCTTCGTGAGTATCCACTCCGCGTTCATTATCATGATTGGGCATTCCTCTCGGATAAGAACTCAAGAAACGGTGTTTAATTCCTATCCTGAGCCTCTGTGACATATTGTACCCCGGTATCGGACTCTGTTGAGACCCGGACGCAGAACACTGCCATACACTCACGAAAGATGAGGCAAGTGCACATTTAGCGGAGGTTCTTCACCGATCATACTGACCAAATCGAGTCCGGGTTTAGGACCGTATCACGTCTCGTAATTTCCCCACTGTCCGGCGTCCTCGCATGTCGCACACTGCCTAATAGTAGTAGGGGCACGGGTCCAGTGGTGGGTACGGATCGTCCTTCTGGAGCCGCCTCCGCTGGGAAAGGAGCATGGTTGCGGTCGCCCTGGAAATTACTAGTACTATACACGGGTACGAATTCTTGACCCAGGACTGCGCAGGGTTGGCGTGAGGGCCTTACTCGATGCTCACCCGGCACTCTCCATCCGAGCTATACGTGTTTCAATGATATATTCTCATAGATTTAGGTGCAGTCGGTAGAAGGCTTCTCAATGATTCATAATGTCCCATGCATCGCATATATAAAACCTCCAAGAGAGATACCTACTGTCGGGATGAGGGTATGTGGAATGGTGCGAATATCGGCAGCTTTTCTTGCTCAAATGCGTGGTACCTCAATTAAGTATGGTTGATTGAATCCCGCATTGTTGAATCATGGGACTAGATGAGACTGTAGACTGTTCGACGTGAGTGGTCTTGTTTTGGCCTTAATCACCGTCTGACCAACGCCACAAAAATGCAATAATGAGCAAAAGGGTACGAGTTCAAGTTGTTGCCCGATTTATCCCCTGCGAGCCACATGTTCAAGGCAGCTTTACTACCCAGCGCTTTGGATATTCTCAACATCGGCCTTGTTTAGAACCCTAAATTCTACCAGTCCTTCCCACTGCTGTAGAGTTGATAATACCAGACCATGGGTTTCGCGGAGTTCCTGTGGCATGGTTGAGGCTTAAATGAAGGAGTATATTGCATTGTAGACCTTCTCCTCCTGGTACCCTTCAAGCGCCTTGCTTACCTTTTATAGCCGAAGCGCTGAGTGGCGATCGACAGCCGAGACAGCTTTCCCATGCGTTCGGGTTTAACGCGGATTAGATCCCGGTTCCGTCGTGACGTCACGCGTCAACTTGCAATGGGCGGATGTCGTTGAACGGCTGCTATTCAAAAGTGAATCCCGGTTCAGTTCTACTCGGTAAAGCTTCAGGAGACTTGAATTGAGAATACATGCTACATACATACAAAATGGTAGCATCAAGATTCAACAGTACCTTGATACGGTGGAGGGGTAAATAAGAGCAGAGGTTGTAAAATAACTTCGATAAGCTTTTCAAAGTCCTGTAATATCAGTCCTTAGAGGTGCAGAAACCTCCCACTGCAAAGTCAAGGTGACCTTGCCCTGGGACGGAAGCGCACACAACCAACTAATCTTCCCGTCCTTCCCAAGTGACACCACCTCATCCTCCGAGCTTACATCCTCCGCCCCATACCATTGCGCCAAAATACCCTGGCCCACCTTCGCTGGGGGAGGAATTTTGACCCCAGCCTTATTCTCGGTCCAGCCAGCCTTGAGGGTGCCCGAGTCTGGGAGCTCTAGCGCAGGCGAAATGAGCTTCACGTTGATCACCGAGTTCTCGGAGACGGGGATTTGGTCAATGACCTTGACGTTTTCGATGGCAAGGGATTTGGTGTTGTGGAGGGTGATACGTCGGGTAAAGATGTAGTTGGTGGCTTTGGTCATGAACCCGGACTGCGACACCTTCTTGGAAAGAGGGAGGTACGTGACGCGGATGGAGGGGTCAAGTCTGCAAGACTGTGAGCATTTATCGTGGAATGAAGGGATAGAGCGTACCCGAGGGGACAGTCGAAGCTCTCTTCAGGGCTTACTGCAGGAACTTCGGAGCGCGAGATGAAGCTCCCGTCCACGTACACGCTGGCAGGCCCATTTAGCAACGTATACTGGGATGCGTTCTTGATGACAGCCTGGAGACAATTTGAGCCCTTGTAGGCAAGATATACACGAAAGGCTCGCTCACCTTAAGATGGACTTTGGCATCTCGCTTGGGCACAGACACCCATTCCATCGTTGCGTCGAGGGCCAACTTCACGATGGTCACCTTGTGGGAGACACCGTCGCTTGGGATAGTCATTAAGCCCGGGACGCTGAAGGTAGCCGTGATGTTTCCCCTGCTCGACACCTCCAGACCGCGATGTTGAATTGCGTCCGAATCGCCTCCCCCTCCAAACGCACCGCCCACCTGAGACATTTGAGCACCTCCCAAGCTAGGTGGTGTTCCTGCAGCCGCCATCCCAAAGAGCTGAGCCTGAGGCGGCCCTCCACCCACAAGTCCACCTTTAGATTTCTTGAAGAATACGGGCTGAGCAACAGAGATGGTCCAAGGATCTAACTGTGGTATCTCAACCCCGAATGTCGGTGCTGCTGTTTCGAGGGTAATAGGAACGTCGGTCCAGTCCTTGGGGAGTTTCGTTACATAAAAGGCTATTACTGAATCAATGGTGTCGCCACATACCTCCCCTGTGTCCTGGATGAGGGCTCCCTTGTAGATCAGGCTGACAGGCTTCTCTTTCGACTGCATGGCAACGCGAATGTCATACTGAGCAGACCATGTTGCGCCTCTCACGGCTGACTCGGCGTGAGCGGGAGCTCCAACTCGAAGGACGACGACGACGTACCATAATTCAACGCAATCTCGACCTCGCCCTCGAGGTCGGCAAAGACGCCGATGGTGGATTTCAAGTTGAGTTTCACATTACCCTTTGGCCCCGCTAGAGACTTCTTCTCCTCCTCAATCTCCTTCTCGATTCGAATCTTAGTGTTCTCAAGCTCCGTCACCTTGGTGTCATATTTCTCTGCTGCGGCGTCGTAGCTATCAACGATGGTTGGGAGCTTGGATACGTCGAGATGCTGGCAGTTGACGCTGTCCAGGTAGGTTTCTAGAGATGAGAGGGCCTTTTTCGCGCGCGCCAGGGCTTTCAGAGTCTTCTTCTGCTCGGCCTGGAGTGCCTCCAGTTTCTCGGAAGTTGTTGGGGCCATGGGGCGAACGACAGTCGAGATTGTGACATCGTGGATGGTCGCTGCGCCGCGACCTTCAACTCTACTCGAGCGTTAGAGTCATTTATGGTAAGCTGAGAGCATGTGGGACTAACCTGAAGGATTGCTGGTCAATTGCGAGCGGCAAGTCCGTGACGACAACTTGGTTTTGGCCAGTCTTCACGTCGAACTTGAAGAGACGCGTGATTTCAGCGCGGCCAGCGTAAACCGACACACTCAGGATCTTGCTATCCTTCTGTGCCGACAGCTCGACGCTGTGCGAGGTCTCGAATGCGGGTGGCTGGATGTCGCTGGACATTGAGCTGTCGAAGGAGAGGACGCGAAGGTGAGATAGTGGGGGTAATAGGTTGAGCGACGAAGGGGGTTCCCTTTCATAGTAAGGGTTGGCCTCTTATATCCAACGCCCAAGACACTCCAAGACATGGTCAACCTGACCATTGACCAGACATGATGATCGTGACATATATGGCGTGCGGTTACGGTGCGCAACCAGGGTTGCGCCATGCCTAAATTACACCTGCCAAGTCTACAGCATTCGTGGAGTTGCCTGTGTGGCTGGGTCAGTAGTAATTTAGTCACATTTAGGGCTCTTTATTCTGGACAGGAGTGCCGTACCCAAGCCGTACCGGTTGCCTGTCCTATGTAGTTCTCGTAATATTATTTACTTTTTCGGGTGGAACCGTTGGCTCTTCCCGGTGCTGCTATTTCCTCGTCTCTTGTGTGAAGCAACATTGGATGAGGGCGAAACCAAATTTGAAGGGTGGTGGTTAGATGGTAGACTTGGGAGCGTAGATAGTATGTTCACAGTTCATTGGAATTGTCAATGATGTGCTTGTTTGGACTCAACGACGTTGTCAAGCACGAGCTTACTTTAAATTGGCGGGGAGAAGGCTGAAGATCTGAAGATCTACACAGACAGCATAGCAGTCTGACTATTCTAATTTCCCAGTTGTTGCATAGTAAGGAGGTTAGTTAAAGTCACTGCAGCTTGTTGAGGTTCATCTCCCCTCTCTTTCTGCTCCTCTCCTCCCCCAAACTTCCCAATTCGTCGATAGAAATGGGTTTGAACAACCAAGTCAACCAGTTCCCTCCACTCCTCATGCTCGGAAGATACATATCCTCTAGCATCTCATCGGCTGCCTGAATCGCGCTACACGCAATAACAGTGGGTCATGAGTTCCAGAATCTTTCACAATGCCCTGGAGGGAGATCCCACTTACCAGAAAAAGGGTGTGGTGCTCGTAACGCTCGGGTTCTGCCAACCAGTGTACTCCGGGTACCTCCTCCTCGACCAGGCGAACTCCCGAAGGGTGAGACGCGTAGCCTCCTCAGGGGATTCGGGAAGCCTCATGGCCTCGCCAAGGAAGTATGCGGAGATCCAATTGGCACAGATCTCGAGGGTGTATCCTATGCTTGAAGTGAACTAGTTCATGTATCAGATTCGGAACACGCGATAGGGAGTGAGCAAAACGGCAAAGCCACACACCATCGTGCCATTGACGGCAATGTCGCGTCTATCTATGGTCTTCGCCGGGACCGAGGCTCTGTATAGACCAGGTGCTTTGATCGTCCCGTCAGGAAACGTCGGGATAGGTGCGAGGTCCGGAGGGTGGCTCAATGTGGTGTAGTTCCACTTGAATTCTTCCAGTGCTTTGGGGTCAACCCGTTGCGACAGCCCAATCTCCAGCATAGTCGCATCTACGAGGTTTTTCAGAAGTGAGGTGTAGACAGCTACGCGAGGGACGCACCATCCAGCATTCCATTCCAGGAGGATCCGTACCCAGTCGCAACTATAATCGCAGAGGCATCGAGTTTCTCCCCTTCGGTAGTTTCGACGCCCCTGCTCGTGTATTTCGAAACATAGGTCGGGGCGACGACTTTGATCTTGCCTTTCATGACGAGACTGACGAAGCTATCTTCCCTTTTCACCCCTTCATCTCCCGATCGGACGTCCCAGAAAAGGGGACGTGTAAGCCGTAGCGGTGATGCCTTTGGGACCCTGTACACATCGTGCTAGGTGGCTTGTAAGTAGGGAGCCACGCATGGTCAGCCACATCGGTGAGACGACATACCGAATCTTCTTCTATGCGCTCCCAGGTTTTTCTGATCATCTTGGCCCCGGCGGCAGTGGTGTGAAGGAATCGTCTAATGCAAGGACTCCAGTTATTACAAGTCGATAATGCCAGTTAGGAAGGGGTGTTCGCTTACTCGATACGTGTGTTCAACGTTATGTGGGGAGAAAATACGCTCATTAGGCTGGAGATCGTAAAGTCAATGCCCGAAGTACGATTGTGAAGCGTGGCCACCCTTACCGGCTCTGTCGGATGGCCCTAGGGAGTGGCTTATTGACAGCAAGGGCAATTTCAACTTTGTTGTACACAACGGTGACAGGAACACCTTGACTTGCAATGTACGCTGAGAAGCTGTAGAGCGAACATGAGGTTCAAGTTAGCTTCGGAAACGCTTCATATTCTCGACCTGAAAATGTAGGCTTACTCCTGGGCAGATTTCCCTCCACCGATTACAACGACAGATTTCTTCCCGTCTGTGCCAGGACCTGCATCGGGAACAGGCTTTTCCTGAACCCCAACGCTATCCAAGATTGTCTTCATGTTCGGCCACGCGTCACTAGAGTGGAAAACGGGGCCAGTAAACCCAGCCTTCACAGCGTCCTTCGGGGCCAAACCTTCTGCAAATACCGGTACACTGGCTCCCTACACGAATGAATGTTAGTAATAGAACCACAAGGGTGCATTAAATTTATACATACCCCGGTACAGAGGACGATCCGAGGGAAGTAAAGTGTCTCGGTTTCCCCGCTGACTGTATCCTTGACAAGAAGGTCCCATCCCTTTGAATTGGGGCCGCGGGTAATCTTCACGACCTCAGCGTTAAAACGGACGATGCTCTTCGGTTGCTCGTTTTTGGCGTCTCCGTCGCTAGGAATACACAGGTGTTTCTCATAGAACTCTTCCATGTATCTAGACACATCGATTCCTCTCAGGCGCCCGCCCGTCAAGGTCGAGTCCGGGGGAGGCGTCATCGGGTGGGCAGAGAATCTGAACTCGCCATCGACGCTGAGGATTGGGTTGTCGTCAATGGTAGTCGGGATATAGTGGCTAGCGGTAGTCACGTACTTGTTGATGGTCATGTTAGGGTATATACGGTCGCGCGACCATGTACCGCCAACGTGGGGGTCCCTGCAGAGAACCTGGACATCCTGGAACCCGTCTCTGAGGAAGATCTGAGCGGTTACAAGCCCAGATGGTCCTCCACCAATGATACAGACGGGCTCGCGTTTGACCTGGGCAGTGTCAACTTCGGGGAGAGGCATGTTTTTGTTGTTAAGGTCGTTAAGGATGAATTAGATGGCGATTGGAGAGCTTTACTGCGCAAGCCGTGAGGGAGCAAAAAGTATGGACAAAGACGAGTAAAGGCATCTGTTCTTATACCTCTGGGTTGAACTATTCAGTCGACACTTTTGGACGGAGGCTGGTTCATAGCAAAGCACCGCAGGCTCTCTTGGGCGGCACTCGGATAGTAATCTGCATCCACTACACTTTAAAAGGTCGACGACGGGGCGCCACAATATATATCTTACTGCGGAAGTCAGTCTCTCTCCAGCTCTTCACATCGTACACGAAGGCAGAGGACTCACCAAGCTCAGGGAACGAATGGAAAGTGGGGAAGTCACTTGAAAATCACTCGTCCAGCGCGACGAAGCATTGACCAGCTAGCTCAAACATCTAGCACCAAGAAACGGAGTGTTTTCGTAGGACTCCCGCAATCCTTTCAGTTAGGAAAGTGCTACGCAGAGTGCCAAGGATCCAGAGAAACGGTCCTGCTGCGTTCGTACCGTACTGCGCTGAGTTGCCGCTTAAGATTGGGCAATACAGTGTCGAGACTGCGTTTGACTGCGATCTTTAAGCCTACGCCCGCAGCGGCAGGAGCTTTCGCGCCCAACTGACGGTTAGCCAACGGTCAGCTCATGGTGGCTCTGGTCAAGGTGCAGAAGGGTGCGGAGGTGTGCCGGATTTATCCCGTGTTGTGCTCTAATTTGGCCGGCATTCGGATCAATGTACGGCGCCTGCCCAGCAAGACAGGTCAAGCGAAGGTGGGTGGTCTTTCCTCGATTATGATATCCATGGTATAAGTACAGTGTAGCTAGCAGCGACCCAGCAGCTACGTAAGAGGGGAGCCTTCCCTGATAAGTGAGTATCCAATGCGGTTTTCAAAACGAGGCGCGGTCGGCGGATTCAAAGTTCAAGAAGGCAAGGGAATAGAAAAGGGTGCATATGGCATTTCAGGCTGTGGAAGGGACTTCGGGGATGAGAGTCTTCTTCAACCAATTGACTGTCTGGTCGAGCGCCTGCTCATGAGCCTCCACCAGCTCAGGGTACTTGTGGTTTGGGCGAGCGGCGAAACCGTGTTGAGTTCCTGGTATCAATAGTGTGGTACGAGGCTATGAGCGAACTGCAGGCGACCAACGATAACAAGGTACGCACCAGGATAGTCCTTGAACTCGTACTCAACAGAGGCATCTGTTTCTTTTTTGGTAGCTAAAGCGGCTTCGGCATCAAGCCTTACCTGGTGGGCGAGGAAGATGTCGACTATCGATCGAATAAAGGTTCATTAGATAGGTCCATTAAAGTGGTGGGGCCTTTTCGCACCTTCTGGACAGACCCACGAGGATGGAACCTTAATTGCTCTGACCTCGTCAATAGTGAAGGAGCTTGGGTGGCAAATAACCACGCTATTGATTAGGCCTGTACTGGAAAGGCGCACAGCAGTCGCACCCCCGAAGCAGTACCTAAACAGACGGTAAGTTAGTGGCACGAGTTTAGCACAAAGGACTTTCCGCACCCAACAGCACCAATCTTCTCGTATGACTTCTTCTCCTTCAGCAACGCAAAGAACTACGAGCAACGGTCAGGGGTGTCTGCTCAAATGTATTGAGTAGAGAGCCGGTACATACCGAAGCCAGCCTTACAGCAACCACGGACGGTCGGTTGCGGATGATACCAGGTAAGACGGGAATTCCGTTGATAAAGATGAACTTTAACCAGTCCCACACAGTCGGGCGCTGGTCTGCCTTGTCGGGCATATTCATCGCATTGAGTGGAACCGGTGGCCTCCCTTTCATGAGGAGTCCCTTTCAGCTCACACATGATACTACCAGCCGAAGTCGCGTATGCGTAAGTTGAACAAAGTTGAACACACCTGCAAAGTAGTCGGGCACCCATACATCGCACCCAACGCGCTCAGCTATCTTGTCCGCCATAATCTTGCAGTTCTTTAAAGGGAGTCCGAAGCCGTCCGTCAGGAATACGACTGCAATCCCCTTCTGGCCATCGGGGGACCTGGCGCCAAATAAGCGCCCTGGTAGTCCGCGTGAATCGACCCAGTAGGTTCTCCGGGTAACTCGCAACCTTCCACGCACTTAGGGCACGACATGAGGGGAGGTTTATGCTGGTATGCGGGTCTGGGGCTGAGGGATTAGGTATCTTTCAGAGTCGAGGACGGAGATGCACGCCACGCCCCTGGTATTTATCTGTGCTGGTTCCGCTCAAGCCCCGCTTGGATCACAGTCAAGATATTAAAGTTCCGATCATGTAGAGATAGGGGCCAAGGAGCCCTTGGTATGGACGTACGGTACAGTGCGAGTGCAGACCCAAGCACACGAGTGCGCTACCTCATGTGTACAGGAACTCCTACCCGAGAAGGGTTTTCTTGAACCAGGAAATAGTCTGTTCGAGGGCTTTCTCGTAGGCCTCAACAATCTCGGGGTACTTCAAGTTGGGACGGGCGGCGAAACCATGCTGAGTACCTATTCCACCAGGTGAGCATAAATCTACGCTCAGGTTCAAAAGTGATCCTCTCTTACCTGGGTACTCCTTGGACTCGTACTCCAATGATGGGTTTGTGGCTTTCTTCGACGCTAAAGCGGCTTCTGTATCAAGGATCTTTTGAGGAGAAACGGCCACGTCGACTTCGATATCAGCGTCAGCGTCAAGCTCCTGCATCATTCGAATTTTTGGGCTACGTCGACATACATACCTTCAGGCCAAGCCCACGAAGATGGAACTCCCATTGCTTGCACTGCACTGATGGAAAAGGCACCCGGGTGACATACAACGACGCTGTTTATGAGGTTTGTGGAAGCGAGACGGATAGCAGCTGTGCCGCCGAAGCAGTACCTGGGCACGTCAAAATGAGAATTCAGCACGGCAATGTTACACCACGGTTCACGCACCCAACAGCGCCAAATTTCTCATATGGTTTAGTTTCCTTCAGCAATGCCAAAAGCTGCAGTTTTCACGTTGAGTATGCAGCTAGGAGTTTCTCAAATTTCAGACTCACCGAAGCGATCCTTGCATCGACCACTGAGGGTCGGTTGCGAATAAACCTTGGTAGTGCCGGGAATATATTCCCGAATATAAACCTAACCCATTCCAAGATCGTCGGTCGCTGGTCAGCTCTGTCGGGCATAGCACTCATAGCGCTGAGTGGCAAAATTGGTGACCCTTGTGAGAAGATTCCTTGAGCCCTTCTATAAACACTAATACATAGATTCTCACCTTGGAACAAATCTGGTACCCAGACGTCGCACCCAACCTGTGCAGCTATCTTGTCTGCCATTAACTTGCAATTCTTCAGAGGATGGCCAAATGCGTCAGTCAAGAGGATAACTGCAACGTCCTTCTGGCCGTTCTCCGGTCTTGGAGCGAAATAGGCGCCTTGGTATTCCGGCTGTATCGTGCCGGTCGGCTGTCCTGGAAGTACGTAGCCTTCAACACACTTTGGGCACGACATTAGCCTAAAGTGAAGAATATGCAGCGAGGTGGAGGTAGAGTTCTCAAGTTTCAGTATTTCAATGTCCTTTTCCTTTATGTGTCCAAGCTATTTATGGATCTCTCGGCGGTGCCGTGTAGGACGAATACGTTACATACATGGATATCTTCGGGAGACTAACCGAGACTAACCGGCGTGTGGACTGACTTCAGGAAAGTTCAGGTCATAAGTATCAATCAGCAGCCAGTGATTAAGCTGCGATTCGCCGGTTAAAGTATTACCGGTGCCGGTCGCTTTCCTCAAGTCCCAAGTCTAGAAAGCTCCGCGTGAATAAGTTACATAGAACGCATAAATAGATCCAGTGCGTAAGCTTAGGCGGAACCCGGCGCGAATTGAAGCTGTAGGTTACGCAGAAGCACGAGCAGCGCACACTGGCCCGACTTGAGATCAGAGAAATCCATGACGTGATTGAAAACCACGCACCATGTACGAGAATCTCGAAAGTACGCCGCAACTAGACATTTTGAGCATTGAACTAACAGTTCATTGATCAAGCGCCCAGGAACAGAATATGACAGGGTAGACCATCTAGCGTGGTAAATGATCGTGGGAACGACGAGCACGTCGGAGTCGCGGTGTTCGCACTTGTTCCGAGTCGCACCCAGAGTTACTTTCATGTTTTCCTACGCCGGATATACTACTGCGTAAGCCTCTGAGCTCTATCTTCCATCTCAGACACCTGTATAGCCGCCAGCATCTCTCGTTATGTCGAAACGCCGTCGAACAGGGGACAGTTCTGCCTCCGAGGAGGAAACCCCAACGCAATCCATGGAAGTTTGGTTCTCCGACGGAAACATCGTGCTCCAAGCGCAAAACGTGCAGTTCAAGGTCCACAAGAGTGTTCTTGCGAAGCACTCCCCCGTTTTTGCGGATATGCTCGAAATGCCGCATGCGAACGACGAACCGACTGTGGATGGGTGCCCAGTTGTTGAGTTGCATGACTCTGCGCAGGATATCAAGCATATGGTTCTGACCCTTTATGGAGACAAGTGAGTGGTTCTCCCTCATCGACTGTGTGCCATGAGTTGAAATTGGGACGACGACCAGGGCCTATGTAAACGTTGAAGGTGGCCTTTCGATGGAGGTGGTTGCGGCCATGATACGCATGGGGCGGAAATATGACATCGAACACGTCAAGGAAGGTGGTCTATCTCGGCTGAAGAGGGTGTTCCCCCAGCAGCTGGCGGACTGGGACCGTAACTTCGACGAAGGGGAGGGACTATATCTCCACACGATTACTTGTGGACCTGACGAGCGGATTCTTGACCTCGCCATCAAAGCGATCGAATTGGCTCACGAGTGTGACATTAAAAGCATTCTGCCAGCCTGCTACCTCATTGTCTGCAGGGATCACGTAAGTAACGCATACCTTTCCCTTTTATGTGCAGTGCTCATGTTCGGCTTGCCTGTCTAGACCTTTCGCGAGGAGGACACTCCTAAAATTCCAGCGACAGCGCTGGGTCCATGTGCTCTCGGTAGAGCCGAGCTACTCAGATTGCAACTCCAGACGATGTATGATTGGCCCACAGCCCTTGGTGTAGTGGAAGGGTGTCTCCAGGAGCCTGAATGTCTTGCCATAGGAAAGGAGTTGATGGTATGGTTATGGCAGTACGCGCGGCTCTCACAAACCTTCTTCCAATGGAAGCAGGTTGCAAAGAGTTACGGCTATTTGATCGAAGATCTGTGCACGATTTGCTTATCTGCAGCTAGAAGGAACCATGATCGAGGGCGAGTGACCCTCTGGGTTGGTTTGCCCGCAGCCTTTGGGCTTCACAGTTGGAATCATCTCAAGGATTTCGAAAGTTGATTGTGCAATGGGCATGTAGCATTGGGCCTGGCAGTATTTTGATTGAGATATATCTACCTGTCCCCGCAGTGCCCGGAATCCGGAAAGGATACCCCTGCCGAGATTCCCTCGAACTTAGAACGGAGGTTCTTAAGACCTGCAGTCAGAGTCAGTTCGCCTCCTAATCAAACGCGTCCGCCGGCTCAGTGGTAGATTACATTCAAATTACTCTCAATAGCTGTCCCTTCCAGTGATTAATTTCCACCCGCAGCTTTAGCGGAACTTCGAACACTACTGCAACGAATTCAGCGCCAGCCTTGACAGAGTACTATCAGTCCTCTCAGACTCGCAATAATAAGCGCCGACTGGCAGCCGCTGGAAAGTCAAAACAGTGGGCCCACGGCGAATGCCTGTCAGCCACTGAGCAGTGAGCCAGCCGCCAGGATTTCGTACACTCTCAATGCACCGCCGCCACCTCCACACCCACACCTTACTTCTCGTGCACCATCCCATACCATATGCCAAAACGCCGGACTCGACATGAGGACACGAAGGACGACGACCTGATATGTGGTGCTTCAGCTCTTGGAGAACACCCTCCAAAGCGATGCGAGGATGTCTGGTTTGATGACGGAAATGTGGTGCTGCAAGCGGAGGATATTCAGTTCAAAGTCCACAAGAGCGTTCTCGCCAAGCACTCCTCGGTGTTTGCGGATCTCTTCGACATGCCTCATGCAAACGACGAGCCGAAGGTCGATGGGTGTCCAATAGTTGAGTTGCATGACTCTGCAGAGGATATCAAGCACATGTCCCTGAGGCTTTATGGCCTTGAGTGAGTTGAGTCTCCTCTCGCCTGTATGTTAAAAGCTCATGGAAAACCAGGGACCGCACCGCCAGGGGTGACTTGCCAATGGCGCTAGTTAGAGCCATCATACGCATGGGCCGCAAATATGATATCGAACACATCAGGGATGAGGGCTTAGAGCTTCTCAAGAAGGCTTTCCCTACCGAGTTGAGCGGCTGGGAAAACATTACACAGTCTCCCCACAAATTCGAGTGCCAAACTCGCATTTGCCGTTGTGTTTTCGAGCTCGCTCTTGAGGCGATCAAACTTGCCCATGAAAGCGATATCAAAACTATCTTGCCAGCATGCTACCTCGTCATCTGCTGCTATCGCGTAAGTGATTTTTCCTGCCTTGGGCTTAATCTGCCTACTTCTGATTGGTTGCATTTCTAGGATGGCAAACATACGCATATGATTCCAGCTGAAGTGCGGGCGTTGTGCGCCTTCGGAGGAGAAGAAATACTCGACGGGCGAAATTCAACGGTGTATAGCTGGCTTGCAGATCTTGGGGAAACCGAGAAGTGCACGAACTCGCCTCGGTGTCTCCGTCTGGGTAGGGAGTTTATGAAGGATGTATGGCAGTATCCGAGTCTTTTGACCACCTTCTGGGATTGGAGGTACATTGCATTACTCTACGGCCATCGTATGGACGATTTATGTGTACCGTGCTTGAGGGGCGCCGAACGTAGCCATCAAGAGAAACGGAGGGAAGTCTGGGGCAAGCTTCCCGGTTACTTTGGGCTTCCCGGCTGGGGCGAGCTGAAGGACTTCGAAAATTGATCGATTTCGAGCTGTAAAGTTTAAAATACAATGGCATTGTTCAATCAAAGTAAGGAGCCCTCCGGGTTGCTCCATGATGGATATATTTCGACGATAAGCAGTGGATTTGTGATAAGCGCCCGGCGCCCATTTGGGACGTGGTGTGTGCAAATAGCACGTGATGGCGTTCAATCTGCCACGAGAGGCCACGAGGCAGGGCGACCTTCGACTGGTACTAGTCGGATCTCCCTCGCCGTGGTTGCACTCTTCTAAGAAACCTATCGATTAACGCCGACCCACCCAACGTCTCACACCTCCCGTGGCAGCCAGATTCTCGTCGACATGCCGGAAGCTCGATCGGACTCGAACGACAATGATATGGCAGTAGAAGAGGAACCTCCCAAACAATCCCAGAAAGTGTGGTTCAGCGACGGAAATATCGTTCTCCAAGCACAGAACGTACAGTTCAAGGTCCACAAGAGTGTTCTAGCGAAGCATTCGTCGGTCTTTGCCGATCTCTTCGAGATGCCGCACACAAACGGCGACGAGCAAACTGCCGATGGGTGTCCGATTGTTCAACTCCATGACTCTGCGGACGATATCAAGCATATGACGCTGACCTTGTATGGCGACAAGTGAGTCGCTCTACCCTTGGCTATGTGATCAGAGTTGAACTTGAGGGGTCGATCGAGCAGGGCCTACAACAACGTGAGCGGTGGACTGCCAATGCCTGTCGTTGCGGCTATGGTGCGCATGGGCCGGAAATACGACATCGACCATATCAAACTTGAAGGCTTGTCTCGATTGAAGAAGCTTTTCCCTGAATCCCTGGACGATTGGGACCGCCTACGCACCAGTGGCATTACCCCAGAGCATGAGTTGCAAGGGCTTCTTGACCTCACTATTGAGGCTATCAACCTCGCCCATGAGTGCGATATCAAAACTATATTACCAGCATGCTATTTCATTGTTTGCAGGGACCACGTAAGTGAGCAATTGAAGTTCCAGTGCAGCATTCATTCAATCCTCCTTATCTAGGACATGTGGCTTGATAACCACCCGGCGGTTCCTGCTGCAGCACTAGGTCCCTGCTTTGACGGCAGAGATGAATTATACCGAACACAATGGGAGAGGGTGTATGCCTGGCTTGACGGTGTTGGTGCATACCCGGGTTGTCTTCATCAAGCTGAGTGCCTCGCATCTGGCAGGGTTTTGATGTCGAGAATCTGGAAACATCCGAACCTTTGGTGCACCTTTCACGACTGGGGTCGAGTCGTAGAGGAACACGACCACCTTGTTAAAATTCTTTGTTCAAGTTGCGCATCCCAAGCTGAAAATTCCCAGAATGCTGGACGAGTCAAGCTGTGGGACAACCTGCCACACCTCTTTGGGCTTGGCTCATGGAACGAATTGAAGGATTTTGAAAGCTGATTCTACTTCTCGTGGGCTGGACTTATACCTCTGTGCATCTATCCTTACCACGGAACTTGGACAGATGGGACTACAATACCGACGAAAAGGAGAAATTCGATTGTCGCAGCATAAACCCGCAAACATATGTAGTCATGTCACTGAAACGATGATACCTCTCAATGTCACCGTGATTGGACATCTAAGTCGGGATAAACATAGCATAGAAATCAGGTATGCGCTACTCAGCTGACAGTCCTTCCAGATAGCACAGCGCCAAATATGGTCACCACAATGGCAGTGAACACGAACGAGGTAAACACCGCAGAAACCCTCGCGACAGGGAAGTACCCTCCTGGAAGCGAGAACTGTATTTTGAAGTACCTCCAGACGCCTAGCATGATTCGTTAACATTACACTGTCGGTTTGGCAATATAGAGACAACTCACCAATGAATAGGACGACCAGAGATAAGGCTATCGTGAGGGCGCCTAGGGGACGGGCGAATCTCTGAACATTAGGGCTTGTTGCGGGCACCTTTCCGCCTGTCACATGGCTTGTGATATCGGCTATCGCAAACAGCTGCACCAACGCTATTGAGTTTCGAAGGTCAGATAGCAATCAGTATCGTCAATTTACTACTAGAATCAGTGCTCACCCACGCCCATGGACGCAAGCCCCATGCTCGTCCTCACATACGCAAGGAACGTCCTCTCGGAAGCCAAATGGTCCCTTGCCACGCTTCCCGAGTTTTTGAGAACGATAGTAGGGCTGTATCGGGACTGTCGCAGGCGACGTATCCACCCATACTTTGCTTTCTTCGAATCCCCTCCCGCATGGGCAGAATCTGAAGACCTCTTCGAGTGACGTTTCGCCGTTGACCCTCGACGAAGGATGTGCCGTCTACCCCGTTTATCTCCTGCATGAATACTACTGGCCCGACGTTTCTCTTCCGTGACAGTGCTATCGTCAACCTCTTCGCTCGGGGTCTCAGTACCATAGCCTGACACCGGTCGAGGGACTGAGGAAGTCTTTTCAGAAGCATGCAGGGGAGCGCCCAGTGAATGGGCCATGAAATGCGAAACTATCTTGGGAGGAGAGCGCGAGCGAGAAGGCCCCGAAGATTCAGAATCAGAGTGGCGTATAGGGGTCGACGAAGGTGCGCAAGTGCCTTCGTCGATGTCTTTGTCAAGGGGCAAGTGCTGCATCAAGTCCTTCATCGCGGGCGCTTGTTGATCCATCAATGATTACACGGGCGCTTAGGCTTGGTTGGAGTTCGTTGAACTGCGGGGGTGGTGCTTTTGGGAGAGGGAAGACGCGATTCGAGGGGGCGATGGTGCAATCGGAGAGACGGATTTTCGCGGGCTCGGCTAAATATGGATCCCTTGTGTGGGGACACATGGCGATGACGTAATAGATAGGGGCCGCAAGCGCCCCAACCTGGCCATTGTCGACCCCAACGTCTACATCCTTGAAGGATTCGAGCCGGTGGTTTGCGGCTGAGGGGAAATGTGCACGTTTTATGATACTATCTGGAAGTAGATGTTGAGATCACACCATGCTTCAGGGATGGAAGATTCAGGTTGATGGCAGTAGGAGGAGAAGAGCGTTACATTCGTGATGACCAGGAAATGTCGTAGCAAAGAGAGTGGTAGGTATACAACGCTAGGGAACTAATTTGCATGGATATAATAGTAACAGTTTTATCCGAAAGGATCGTCCAAATCGTAAGGGAGTCCATGATTAGAAGGAAGAGCATGTAAGTTAATCTGCGAAAGGGAGACAAGGCACCGTCAACACCAGAGCGCAAAACTATAGGAAGATGCACGTACAGAAGAAACGTCCGAAAGAGCCAGTCGCTCCTGTGAAACCGGCGCCTGGAGACAATCCAAACGTCTAGCCACTTGGGTACGGGCATCAGTTACTGCCTCAAAAAACGCCAAGGCGGATATAACCAGCTGGTCTTTGCGATAGAGGGGAAACATTACTTACAGGAGCGAAAGCGTTACATCGCCATGGATGCGCGCCTTGATTTGCACGTCGACGTCGAGGTTAATGTCCAACCGAAGCTTGAGGGTATCGGACTTCTTGCCGCCGCCGGATTGCTCGCCGCCCGTCACCTGGCCGAGCGTGTTTCCGAGTAGCTGGCCCGCCTGCCCGGCGGGGTTGCCGACGCCCTGCTGGCCGAGAGGAGCGAGGGCGCCTCCGCCTTGCTGTTGCTGTTGCTGTTGCGGGCCCCTTCGTCGACGCTGAGGGGGTTCTTGGTATTGCTGCTGCTGCTGCTGTCCTTCGTTGTCCTCCCATTCCTCCATAGGGTTGGGCGAGGCAGAGCGAGATCCGGAGTCAGCCATTGAGATGAAGTGTTAGTGGGCAAGTGTATGGGTGGGGTGGTAGTGGGTATGGGGTTTGTTAGTGAAGTTTGCGGTCAAGTGGGAGTCGTCTTTTTAAATCCTCGCCGGAAAGCACCACCCCGGCCGTCAGGAACCAGAGGGAGAACGAGGTCATTCCCCACTTTCCTTATTCCGTATTACGTCGAATTGGTATCCAGGGCCTCGAAAAGTAGACCAACTCCAAGGCCACATGTTACGGGGTGCTTGGAGACCCTAAACGCAAGGCCCCACCTCAATGTAAGGTATGACGAACTTCATCGCAAATTGTGTAACGCACTATCATGGGCCTAGATTTAGCCTGATTGTGCTGAAAACACGATTTTTCGGGGGAATGTGGCGGCTGGAAAGAGAGAGAGATGCCTACCAACAGCCGCGATGACGTCGAGGGGTACCCAATTTAAGCGCCCATCAACTGAGGTCATGGTCATCGCAATAGCCGCCGAAGAGGGCTTCCCGTTGCGCTCCACAGGCTCGAGCAACCATGGTCCAGCGATTCGGGGAACCCGGCAACAGACTTTCATTCTATCTTCCACCTTCCCCGTCTCGAGCCTCGACAGACCTCCAGAGCACCTCATACATAACCTATCACCCTCAACATGGATATTATCGGCATCGTCGGCGTCGCAGCCGGCTCGATATCGATCCCTCTCGCAGCAGTAGCGACGGCGACGTCAGTGATGGGGATTTCGCAGGGAGTTAACAGCAGTCAGGGCGGAGGCGGGGGTGGAGGAGGAGGAGGAGAGCCAGACAAAGATGACCCGCGCGTCGCAAAGTTCAACGTCTACACCGAATGCGCAGAGCCAAGTTCACCAGCTAAGAACCTTGTACACAACAAAATCGTCGTGCTACGGGAAAAGAAGGTGCGTTTTTGTGTTTTTGAGGTATCAGAATGCAGGTCTAATGATACGATCGCGACTGCGCCTAGTTATACCTTGACGCTGCAGACCCGGAATACCGCGTATTCTCTGACGGCCATCCGTTCTCTGGGTTCTACATCGAGTATCCCTGGGCTGAAAAGCCACTAGCGCTGGTCAGCACGATCAAGCCCGACCCCCCAGAGCTTAACTGGATCTACGTCGACCGCGACAGCCTCGCCGTCACGTACGGGAACAAGACTGCGAGCATTGACCAAATCCACGGGCCCTGGGATTGGACGGACGACCAGTCGAGCGTGACGCTGGAGGGCTGGGAGGGCTTCGTGGCGGTGGAAGAGTCTCCGGGGGTATTCTATCTTGCATATGATCAGGACGAAGATCATCTGAAGGAGTTGGGGGTTAAGGGGAGAGTGGTGGAGGTTAATTTGAAAAGGGTGTTGGAGCCGAAGAAGCAGTAGTCGTGACTCGTGGAGGTGGATTTGGAATGGACAGTTCGATTTCGGTATCATTTATGGGTTTAGTTTAGTGTATTATATGGATATCCAGATGTCACCATATCTCAGTTTCTTCTCTATCTCAGGCTGCGACTCGAAGTCCGTTTTCAGTGATATTGGAAGTGTTACGTCGGAATCAGCCCTTCCTTCCCAAGTTGGAACTGGTCGAACATCTGGAGAGCGGCCTCTCCAACCTCCAGGCCCCCATACTGCAAAGGATGAACGCCGTCAGATACATAACGACCCACCGACACGGGAGGACTCACAGTATAAGCCGGTACCATATGGCCTGCACCGAAGACCCGGATATACGACAGGGATCCAGCGTTCTTGTACACCCCAGTGACGATACCGTTCACCGTATAGTTCTGGAACGCTTGACCACGATAATCTGCGCTGAACTTCGTCTCGAGTACGTCCATCTGGGTTTGCAGTGTGAGTATAAAGACTGGACTCGGTCATACGAACGTACCATCGCCTCCATTCCGAAGTAGTTGAGGATGTAGTCCTGAAGATTCAAAGAGATTCAGCAATCATGTCCCCGAGCGCTTTGCATAAAGAGGCCACTCACCGCATCTCCACAGTAGACAAGAACCTTGACCCCTTCGTTAACCACACTTTCCAGGTCACCGCGCGAGCTTCTCATCCAATCCCCTGTCTTAGCGAAGTTGCCGTAAACCTCATAGTTCGTCCCGACCCATATCTTCTGTGTCTCAATTAGCCCGCGATTCTGGTTCAGCCAGGTGCTGAAGTCCGCTGGGTATGGGTCTGGATCTCGTGCAGGCACGTAATAGACCTGAAGAACAGCAGGGTCAAAATGGCGTTGAAACAGTAAGGAAGAAGCTGGATGGGACGTACGTCGTATTCCCCAGCTAGTCGACCTAGGACGTTGTTGTTGCAGTATGATTGAGCTGCCGAGCAGACAGCATCGGATCCTCCTGCGTTGCAAGCCACAATCTAGGTACCCAGCACGAAAGTCAGTTAATGCGTCATTGATAACGAAACTCTGTTCTGAAGGACAGTTTCGTACCTGATCTCGACACCCTCCCATAGACACCCAAGAGTTGTTCCCGGATAACAGTACACTATTGTTAACAAGCGGATGATAAGGGTTGTGCGCCGAATAAGGCACGAAGGAAGCGTATTGCGTCAGCGGGTCGGTGAGACCATTCCCAATCCCGAGCGTTGTCAGGTTGAGATGGGTGCCTGTAATCGTCCCTTCCGCGAGCGCAGCGTTCTGGTTGAGGAAGTGCCTTGCAAACGCTGGCCCATAGTGCCCTCCATACCTGCACCAGCCACCATGAATCAGTTCACCGCTCTCTCTGCAGTTATATGGTCAAACGGGAAAGCACTCACGATTCGGCCCAAATACCCAGCTCCCGCCCTTTGAACTTCGCGAACCTCTCATCCTCCAACCAGATCTGGAGAAAGTCCCACACATCTCGCGCGGCGTCCACCGATCGCCCGACTTTCAGCGGCATCCCGACGGAGAAGCCGACACCGATGGGCTGGTCGATGTACAGGACATTCGCATTGGTGTTCCAGGAGAAGGGGTTGGGGTTCACGGTGCTGCTGTCGTTTGCGATGCGGCAGGGTCCGTGGGCTTGGAACAAACCGTACATGCTGGAGCTGCCCGGCTGTTTGGGGTGTGTGTTTTAGTAGGGTGGGATGGGGGTGGTGGGGAGGCTTACTCCGCCGTTGAACCAGAGAACGAGGGGCGCGGTCTCGGGGTTGCTTCGAGCTTCGAAGAACCAGAACCTTGGGATACGTTCAGCATCTCTCCGAGATGAAGACGACGGTGCGCAACGTACCAGATGCTGTCTGATTTCGTTAGGTCTGCGTATCCCGCGGCTTCGTACACCCCAGGGGTCTTTTCTGGATATCAATAATCATCAGTGCGAATGGAGAGAGACGTAGAACGGAATTCGGTACCACATAATCTTGAATTCTCAACAAGACGGACCTTGCCTGGGACGGCGAGCGGGTTCTCCCAAGCCTGCACACCTACAGAATCCGGTTCGCTGGCATCCGGCACACCACCAAATACTCCGTCAACGACTGGAACTTCGCCCAAGCTCCCGAGGGCGCCTGTGGCGGCCCAGGCAAGGGCAAGATAACAGGTACTTTGAAGGACACGCATTGCGGGCCCGTTTCACGTACGATTGCTAGAGGTCGAAGCGACAGGATATATCATCCAAGCTTAACTACTGTTGAGCTTCGCATGGGTGCTTCTAAGAAGTTAACCCTATTCATGTGGGTGTTCGGTGCTCGATAAGCCATGCTGGATACACGGGGTTAACATCCGAAGTATAGGCGTTGGAACAAGGAGAGCTGGATAGAGTTATTTTTGTTGAGAAGGCGATTGAATGTGTGGGTGGAAGGACTTACCATGCTGTTTTGAATTCTTTCGTTCTTCCGCTACTTATCTATGTGCGTATCTCGCCTACGCGAGCCATGAGGACGAGCACTTCTCGGGCACATGAACGCTCGATCCATCACGCTTGCTGGATCCAGTCGCAAGGAAGCTTGTTGGAGAACGATCATATAGCTATACAGCACCATGCTACTTCCTGTTCACATTTGAACTTCTCTCTGTAGCCCGGCTTCACAAGGAGAGATGGGAACTCTGTAGATTGGTGGTTCTGAACAGATAAGCGACGACCGGGATTGCATCAGATTCGTGGCACTGTTTGGGAGGCTCGGGGCTGCCAAACACCACGGGCGCTAATCAGCATTTTCAATGACATCACCGAAATCGCAGCCAATCACGCCAAGTCAGGAAACGACCTTCAGTGCCTCAGGTACATGCTCGAACGCCAAACCAAGCGATGTAGCACTCGGAGTTTATTGGTTAAAAATCCCCATCGAGGATACTTGGAGCAGGCAAATCCGCCTAATATCCTTGACAAAATGCAACCAGGACCCCCGGCAACCCACCAAAATGCCATAGCCATCAATCCGGATAAAATCCTGTGGTTTTGGAGGTCCAAATTTTCACCTTTTCAACAATTCCGGGCGTACCACTTGTCCCTTCTTCCTCAAAATTTCTGGGGTTCTTCTCCAGGTATATCTGCATGAAATAAGACTATTTGCAGATGCCCACCTCCTCCCAATCGCGAGATTCGCAAAAATTTTGTCCGGATAAAATTCGACAAAAGAGCGAAATTTCGGCTATGGCCTTGTAGGGGGATGCCGGGGGTCCTATGCAACCCCATTACATCCTATGATGCAATTCGACGGAAATAAAGGTCGGAGTGGAGTGGAGCGCTATCGATTCGTGGTGCGCTTTTCAGGCCCTTACTACGAGAACATATGATCTCATCCTATGGGATTTACCCTCTTTCAGTTGAAAACGCGGTATCGTAACAGTGATGTCAAGGGTTGGTCAGTGAGATTTTGCGAAGGGGGAAAGTCGTCAGAAGGGGGGTGGGGATTCTGCCATATATGACGAAGGGGAGAGATTTGAACGGCCCACCTACCGATTGACGCCCCTCCGCTCTCCGCCCTTGCGAGTCCGCCTCGAAAGTTCACTCACGCCAATCCAAACACCAAATCAGTCTACTAAACACCATGCCATCCCGACCCCTTATCCGCAGCGACACCCTCTCGGTCATCACAGTAATGTGCAACACCGTCTCCCAGGCCGTTCAATTCTACGTCGGTGTCCTGGGCTTCAACATCCGCTGCGACGAAGAAGTCAACGGCGAACGCCTCGTCGTCGCCACGCCCGCCAACCTCGTCGAGTTCACCCCCACCGGATCGCTGCGCTTCGTACAGGCCAAGTCGGAGAGAGACAAGCGCGCCGTCGGAAATCAGGCCGGAGACTCAACATTTTTGCAGCTGGAAAGCGACGATTGGGACACCCTTTATGAGAGGCTGCATACGATGGGAGTGGAGTTTGTGAATGGGAAGGACGAGCCGAGGGAGGACAAGAAGCAGAAGTACAAGGCGTGTACAATTTTGGATCCGATGGGAAACAAGGTCAACGTTATCGAGCGTACGACTACGACTCTAGGGAAGGTGTTCATGATGGATGTGGGGCACGACTAGGACGATTGGGACACTTCATTTTCTACCGTTTATTTGTATCTCGGACTATAATGGACTCTAATACACTCTGACTTTTTGACGCAGGCGCATGTCTAATTTCTCGGGAGTGATGCAATTTCGGTAAGCATGCATGACCTCAGCTTCGGAGACACACCTCTCACACCACTCCTTCAGGTCCGCCCGCTTTCCAAATGGTCCTGCCAGACATACGTAAGTTGTTTAATTCCTGTACCTGTATCCAAATCTGACCCGGTCGCACTCCCACGCAGCATACGGCCACCACGCCCGTCTGGTGCACTCGGAGCACAACCGTTAGCTATCTCCGCCTCGTTACGTGGCATTCCATGCATTTTAGACTAGTCTCTCCCTTGCACAAGTCCCGAGACGGCGTCGCGAGAATTTCCGTTACCTCGGCGTCTTCGCTCGCTGAGCCGCTCTCCCACATTTTACCATGTTTAGTTCGCGTCTCGGGACTTCTGTGGGATATCTTAGACTACGTATTTAGGCTTTAAGCTATGTAAGGCCCCCAAATAAATTGGTTCCGGAGATAATTGCGCCCGAAAATGCAGTGTTGACGTTGCGTCGAAATAAGCGCCCGTGGCGCCGCGTTCACGCCCTCGTCATTTCATGGCAGTAGGCTGCTTGGTGTAACCAATACAACTCTATAGACCGCTCTTTATGTTACGAGAATCGTTGGAATAACACCTGAACACTATGAATATGTCAGAATTGCATAGCTTGGCCTTGTTTCGCTTCGGCTCGAGGATTACCGTAGCGTTCCTCTGCGTCTCATTTTCGCCCAACGCAAACCGTTTGGAAAGTTCGTACATTCTATTTTGGAAAAACCTTGGAGACTAGGTACGTAAGAAATGGAGGTCAATCTGCATCCGCAATGCGGCAGCGGCAACCGCGGATCCGACGATAATGTAAAGGTATTCCAGGGATGGCCTGCCAGGTGTTCGTTTGGGGCTTAAGACCATTCCTGGGATCCTTACTATCAAAAAAGGGGTGTAAGACATTACGGCTGAATACGTCAGTGCTGATGACATGGGTTGTGAGTCCTCTGTTGATCATGTTGGCCCGTATTTGACTATTTAAGCGCCCAAATGCGAGGAGTGCGAATACACAGAATGTACAGTCAAAATAAGACTATGAGTAAGCCCTAATATGCATGGAAAACGCCTCGAGTCTTGTGAAGACATGTCGATTTCAAAAATCCCAGCTTCGAGTTGCTGAAACTAAAGGATATGGAAACCTCGATTCCCCGAAGCTCGCCTCCGCCGCATTGCCCACACGCTTCCACCCATCCAAAACACCATCTTACGTTCCCTCACACACTAGCAGTATTTGATGACACACTGATGTGACAGCTGCCAGCCGTTCCAGCGAAAACTTTGAGATGATATTGCTGTTGCCTTTGGTTGAATGGGGTGAGGAGGATAACTCATTCAGGCATATTGCGCGAATTCCGAAACTGTGAGAGTTCGGTTGAGGTGGATAGGCTAGTCTTGGCACATTTAAGGTTAAGAATGACATGCAGAGCGTGAGTCTTCAGAGCGCGTCGCCGTAATGGGTCTCGAGAAAGCTTCGCAGAATTCGTATGAGTCTATACTCATGAATTTCGCTCAGTACTCATCAGCCAGTGGTACACGTAGATCCATACAATATAAGTTACTGTATAATATTGTATACTCCTGTAATCTAACCCTCCAACCATTGAGAAACGTCCCACCAATGACCCAAGCTCAGATCTTGGATTGCACGCAACGCCGTCCTCCTCGCCCCATTCCCCGGTACTCTCATTACGACCTCTCAATCTTAGGTGTGGGCATGTCTTGGCATGGTTACCCATATTACACGTGATGACGTGCGACAGCTTGAACTGAGCTAACGCAGGCTGGGCCTTGCGAAGTTGGCAGGGAGCGAATCGGCAGAGAGAGATGTGCACAGAAGTTATTCTAGGACGACGGGAGACTGAGAGAATTGCGTACGCACTGACCGGAGTTCATGCTTCCGTGAGCTTGGCATGACGGAATGGTTTTACGCATGTGAGGCCTGAGGTAATGGGAGCGAAGGCATGCGAGAGGTATAAAAGGTGGGAGGATTCGAGCTATTACTGCATTCTCCTCACCGAGTCTTTTCCCCCTTCGCTTTTCGCACACTCTTTCTTACCATTTACATTTAATTCTATTATACCTCTACTCTACTAGATCTCTACCCCCAGTCAGTTTTATACCCCTACTCCCATCGTTGTGGCCACCGTTGACGACGAGCTCGAGCGAGCGAGTTGGCGGCATTTTGATAAAAAGACAGTCTTCTGAGAACGCTGGTGGCTCGCCGATGACCACCTGCATCATTCAGCCCACTTACGCCGTCTGTAGAGCGAAATATACATACCGATGGAACGCATGCTTTGCCGTAAGAGCTTGCGTTGCGCGTTCCGGGAGGTAAATGGGTTCTGAGGACGGGCGGTTCAAACCTCAAGGGACCGAGCGGCGGTTCGGCGAAGGGAACACCTACAAATGAGAATGGTTACATATCGGAAGCTGGAAAGGAGGGACATGCTAACCTCCAAAGAATTCTACCGTACCCGAAACATCTCGTCCTATGAGGGTCGCCTTACCTAGTTTGACCTGGGGTAGCGCGTTGACGCTGAGAAGAAGAGCCAGAATAACGCCAAAGAGACACTTGAGCATGGTCACTGAGTTGAGAACTGCTGGGTAATTAGCATTTGCGTGCGTGTCTTTATATATTATGTCAGGACGCCAGTTAAAAGAAAAGAACCATTATATTTTCACGCGCGCATCTGACCTTAGCGCACTGTTCGATTCATCCGTACGCGCAGACGACCGGGCAGGTGATGCGGCTCAGTCAAAAAGGTGGCACTAGAAGCCTATATCAGCAACTGTCGAGCCCGATTAAGGTACACATGAGCTTTAGAGCCTGCGTTCAATGTTCAAAAACTCACATGCGCAGAAGGAACGGGTATTCAGGTTTGAAAAGGTAGTGCTATGACTGGTGCCGTCCTTCTTGCCCTCGACTGCGGCTTCTTGATGCTTCGCTTATGCGCAACCTGTTTCTCCGAGGATGTGTTGGGTCCGAAATACGCAGTAATATTTGGTCCAACACAATGGGATGACACCAGGTCTGGAGTGCGGAGTTGAGGGTGGTCATTATTAAGTATCAACAGCACATACACTATGCAAGAAATAGATACGAAGCATGCCTATGTGCCAGTGCCACTAGCGTCGCAGAACAAGGGCATTCTTCATCAAGAAATCTATCTGCTCCTTGCGGAAGTCATCTTTAACAACCGTCGTATTCCCGCCCTCCAGTTGCAACAGAACCTAGAGCACAGTCAGCGGGTCTAGATACTTCTTCCACAGGCGCTTAAACGTACCTGGTTCTTTGTGGTGTATTGCGGCCACTCCGGACCTGCAAGTAAGCGACATCAGGTGGGGTCCCAGAGCAAGCATTCGAGACAGAAGGATCACTGACGTTTAACACCTTTTCCGTCGTTTGGATTCAGCGAGACGGTAAAGGAGATCCAGTAATCCACAATGGCGGCACTGACCTCCTGGCCAGCAGGGTCAGTCGAGGGAGGTTCAGCATATACATACGGCACTTCTGCGCCGTGGGGAACTACACAGAAAGTCGCATCGTTAATCAAAAGAGGTTCGCCACGAGACGGGATGGCGGCTTACCTCCAAGAGCAGGTTCAGGTTGCGATTGCGTGAAGTGATATCCATACGACTTGATCCCAGACTTGGCGGCAACCTGCGACCACTGACGACGGGGAGCATCAAAGGTCATATCGCCCACTGCAAAACAGAGAAGTTAGCTCGTGCAAGCCGTTTAAAACTGTGAATTTCGAGGGAACTTACTTAGCGATGCCACCCGTTTGTATGAAGCAGGCAGACTGAACAGTACTTCCCCTGTTCCATAGGGAGAACCAACGGCAGGGTCGGCGGGGTACAGCTTGAGCAGGGCATCGACAGTCTTGTTCAGCTCCTGGTCGGTCGTGGCTGCGGGGAAGTATTGCGCTACAAGTGTATCCTTTATGGCCTCCTCTGTAAGTGGCTCTTGAATGGAGAAAAGTGTCCCTGTGAGATGGAAATGGAATTCGAATGAACGAGACGTCAAAGGAAGACGAAGCAAATCGCACCTTCATCACGATTGGTGCCCGCTATGAAAGGCAGCCGGGCGAAATGACCCTTCTCGTAAAGGCGGGAGGGGTAATCGGGGTAGACACTACCGCGACCAGAATCCAGCGTTGGAGCCCAAATCAGTGAGAAGGGTTCAGAAATGCTCTGGGGAGCGGCGGCCGCGACTTCCTCTGTCGAGGCGTTCTTGAGACATGCAAATGTCTTCCCAGTAGCCGCCACGCTCGCACATGCCGGTACTTTCTCAACGAAGGATTTCCAGACGGCCTCGTTGTGCGAAGCTGGAAACGCGACAGCCCCATTCGACGATCCAGATTCGAGAATCTGGGTAGAGAATGGTTCAGTATGACTACCAGTAAGACGGAAAGGTGACCATACCCCTGCTCTTGCCAACTTGCCGAGTTCGGGGTTCAAGAAAAGTAACCCAGTCATCATGGCTCCGGCGCTCTCCCCGACAATCGTGACCTGGAGCAAGATAGTCAGCAACTCTGAACTATACTGAGCCTGGGCGGTTGCTCACCTTGTCTTTATCGCCTCCGAAAGCATGTATATTCGCTTGCACCCACTCTAAAGCTGCAATTTGGTCCAAAATCCCTAGATTCAGAGCCCTTTTGTCGTCCGCTGTATCGAGTAAAGGCTTTGAGAAAAGGTCTCCGAAAGATGATGTACAGCGCGTCACAAACCTTCTTGCCCTTGAGGGAACCCCAGAGGCCCCAAACGATAATTGAAATTGACGTAGATGATCGGTGTGCCCTGGGGGGAGGTGAGTTCCAGTCATTGAGATCCAGGTAATGTGCATACCCGTTCAACGCTGCGAGCGACCAGGTCTTTTCCGCCAAATTGGTCTGCAGAGCCTACCACGAAACCTCCACCATAGCTGTAAAACACCAAGCAGGATACTTTAGCGGTCATGGCCCTCGGACAGCAGTACACTTAGGCAATTAAACTCACGTCCAGAATAACTGGGTAAAAGGCCTCAGTTTAGTCATGGTCGGAAACAGACAAAGGAGCGGTCGTTCGACTTACAATAGGAAGCTTCTTACTCAAAGGGACGCCCGTAGGGCGATACACGTTGATGAAAAGGCAATCCTCGGATTGAGGAGGGGCGGCGGCATCGAAGCGGGCCTTCAACTAAATCAGCCAGGGTGCAGAACTGTGTCGGCTTGTTCAGGTACGCACCGGCTGGATACAAGCTTTGCCGTAGGACGTCGCGTTGAATGTGGTTGGAGGTAGCTGGGTTTTGAGTACGGGCGCCTTGAGCCTCAGTTCACCGAGCGGCGGTTCGGCAAATGGGATTGCTGAACGAAAATGGATGAGCCAATGAGTCCAGACGGGATAGAGATATCCTCACCGCCGAAAAATTGGACTTCATGAGAAACATCTTCCCCTACGAGCGTCGCTTTCCCCAGCTTAACTTGAGGAAGTGCATTGACCGCAGTTAGCAGAGTAAGCAGAGAGCAGAGAACCTTGAAATTTGCCATGGGATTCGAGGAAGGTAGCGTTGTTTGCTTTCTACGCTGGCTCTTATGTCTACGCTGGCTCTTATGTCTTGAACTCTATAGTTCATTCGGCACGATAGCGTCACCCTGAAGGCAGGGAAATACACAATTTCGGAGGTTATCCCGGCTACGTCCCACCGAGTCGCTTAAGATTTCCGAATTGGGGAGTACGCCAATTCGGGATGTGGTCGGCGACGAAGTCTTGCTGTGCGCATCGTACCAGGATACCGGCTAGTCTCGGCTACCCATCCGTCCGCGTGCGTTCGGACGGATGGGTAGCCGAGACTAGATACCGGCAGGGGTTGACGTTCGAAGCTCGGCTGAATGCTTAGAGCTTTGCCGCGGAGTCGTAAGCGCCCTGTGAGCGCGACATATCCTGCGGGTATGGCGGCGGTGGTCCTCGGCTGCAAAGATTAAACAGGGTCCTTTGTAAGCGCCCTATGAGCGCGACATATCCTGCGGGTATGGCGGCGGTGGTCCCTCGGCTGCAAGGATTAAACAGGGTCCTTTGTAAGCGCCCTGTGTCAACGTGCGACGTACCACATGCTGTCTGATTCAGTTAGGTCTGCATATCCCGCAGCGTCGTACACTCCAGGGGTCTTTTCTGATCATTGTTAAGTCTCAATGCGGGTGGGGAAAGAGGACGGTAGAACGAGATTGCGTACCACATAATCCCGTGTTCTCGACAAGACGGACTTTGCCTGGGACAGCGAGCGTGTTCTTCCAAGCCTGTGCGCCGACGATGGAACCCTGGTCGCCAGCGTCCTCTGGCACACCGCCAGATACTATACCGTCGACGACCGGAACCTCGCCTAAGCTCGCAAATATGCCTGGTAAGGCACTGGCAAGGGCAAGATAGCAGGCACTTTGAACGACACGCATTGCGGGCTCGTTTCACGCACGACTGGCCAGAGGTCGAAGCGACAAGATATATCATCTAAAGTTAACGTATACCGGGCTTCTCATTAGTGCTTCTAATAGGAGAACCCTATTCAAGTGGGGTGTGAAGATCCGAAGTATAGGCGTTGGAAAAAGGAGAGCTGCGAGTGAAAGGTAATGAAGCATAGATATGGATGGCTAGGGGAAAATGTCGAGTATCTCGAGGAAAGTGTCTTCCAGCTCGATCTCTGGGTCGGTCGTGCGTTTCCACAGAATTGCAATCTGTCCTGACACCGGATAGAATTATGTGTAGTTTGAGATGACGCTGGATTGTGGGTGAGAGGACTTCAATGGTGATCAATGGAAGTGACTCGGAGTTGGGCAAGTCTGATATTCCCACCTCTCCGTATAGCGCCGTGCTACTTTTTGCACCTCTCCTTGTGAAGACGAACTTGTATGGAAGACAGATGGTAGCACGGCGCTACACGGAGAGGTGGGAGCAAGGTGGGAGCACTGGTGGTTCTGCGCAGGAGCCGGACAGAGTGCATTCTGCATCAGAACCGTGGCATTGTTTGAGAGGCTCGGTGGCGCCAAACATGACGGGCGCTAATCAGCTTTTTTCAATGACATCATCGAAATCGCAGCCAATCACGCCAAGCCAGGAAACGACCTTCGGTGCCTCAGGTACATGGTCTCGAAATGCCAAAACCTGGCGATGTAGCACTCGGAGCTCATGGGTATATCATCCCCATCGAGGATACTTGGAGCAGGCAAATTCGCCTAATATCCTTGACAAAATGCAACCCCATTACATCCTATGATGCAATTCGACGGAAATAAAGGTCGGAGTGGAGTGGAGCGCTATCGATTCGTAATGCGCTTCAAGGCCCTTACTACGAGAACATATGATCTCATCCTATAGAATTTACCCTCTTTCAGTTGAAAACGCGGTATCGTAACAGTGATGTCAAGGGTTGGAGACTTCAGTGAGATTTCGCGAAGGGGGACAGTCGTCAGAAGGGGGTGGGGATTCTGCCATATATGACGAAGGGGAGAGATTTGAACGGCCCACCTACCGATTGACGCCCCTCCGCTCTCCGCCCTTGCGAGTCCGCCTCGAAAGTTCACTCACGCCAATCCAAACACCAAATCAGTCTACTAAACACCATGCCATCCCGACCCCTTATCCGCAGCGACACCCTCTCGGTCATCACAGTAATGTGCAACACCGTCTCCCAGGCCGTTCAATTCTACGTCGGTGTCCTGGGCTTCAACATCCGCTGCGACGAAGAAGTCAACGGCGAACGCCTCGTCGTCGCCACGCCCGCCAACCTCGTCGAGTTCACCCCCACCGGATCGCTGCGCTTCGTACAGGCCAAGTCGGAGAGAGACAAGCGCGCCGTCGGAAATCAGGCCGGAGACTCAACATTTTTGCAGCTGGAAAGCGACGATTGGGACACCCTTTATGAGAGGCTGCATACGATGGGAGTGGAGTTTGTGAATGGGAAGGACGAGCCGAGGGAGGACAAGAAGCAGAAGTACAAGGCGTGTACAATTTTGGATCCGATGGGAAACAAGGTCAACGTTATCGAGCGTACGACTACGACTCTAGGGAAGGTGTTCATGATGGATGTGGGGCACGACTAGGACGATTGGGACACTTCATTTTCTACCGTTTATTTGTATCTCGGACTATAATGGACTCTAATATCAATGTATACCATTCCTCTTACACTAAGTTATCGTTGCACCATGTCAACAACTTGATCTTGACTCCATTTCACCTTTGGACAGCAGATCGCCGTCAATTGCAACCTTGACCTCAATCCCCCCAGCGGCCGGCTTTCCTCGGAAATTCGTGTTTGGTTTTGCTTGAATTAGGCGCCGATGCCAACTATCATTCTCCGCTCGGCGCCAATTGCAAAATGTAGTCTTTCAGCTTTCCCCTCCAAGACCTTGATACCACCTAAAAATGCCTCATAAACGCGCAAAGCAATCCATCCGGGCCAAGACCAGAAAAGAGCAGTGCGTAAACGACCTCGCATACCCTTCCCAACCGAAAGCCAACTGAACCAGAGGTTCAGAGCTCGCACCGACCGCTAAAGACTCTATCGCAAATGAAGGCATTCCGAAATCCGCCCAGCGCATCCTGAATGGGTTCCAGATACGCGAAGATTACAAGAAGAGGAAGATGCAGGGGGATGGGGAGGATGCTAAGGAGGGAGGGAAGCGCAGGAAGACGGAGTCGGCGGCGGAGCAGTTAAAGATTTTGCCGGGAGAGTCGATACAACATTTCAATCGGTGCGTCTTGATTCATACCTTTTACTACGCGGGTGGGGTGGAATGTGCTATGAGGCTTTGCCACAAGCTTGCGCCGTCGAAGCCCACATTCGCTTCGGATCGTTGAGGGAGGACGAGCCTGGAACAATCCAATAAACTGCAGTTAAGATGTACCCTTGGCTCTTGAACCTTCCCATCGTCTCTTTCTACTAGGATGGTGTCGGGACTATACGCTAACACCGACCCTTAGACGAGTAGAAGACGACCTCCGCCCCCTAGTGAAAACCGCAATGGAGTCAGGTCGCGCCGTCGTTCGGAAGGTTATCCGTGACGAGATAGAGGCTAAGCAAGCCGCGAAAGATAAGAAGGGCAAGGGTAAAGCCACAGCTGCAGAATCATCATCCGAACCTATCGCCAAATCCAAACCCAAATCCTCAAAAACCGCGGAGACCGACGCAGACGTTGTTCCATCGAAAGCGTCCAAGAAGTCGTTGACGTCCGCCGCCGCTACTACACCGACTCCCGCTGCCAGCAAACATGATGGCCGGCCAAAGGACTTCGTTACCGCCTCGACGTCTGCCCCGAAGCGCCTGAACGACATCGCGATGGCGCCCCCAGAGCTCAAAAAGCTCTCTGCGAAGGGAGGCGCGAGCACGAGCTTTAAGCTCGGGAAGGTGACAGAGGCTGCGAGCGCGAAGAGCGATGTGGTGTCGATGGCGCAGAAGGCGCTGATGGAACAGGAGAGGGAGAACGCGATTAGGAGGTACAGGGAGATGAAGGCGGCGAAGAATACCAATACCAATACCAAGGGGGCCAATGATTGATTGAATGGGTCTGTCCATGTTGTCTTGTCATCTTCAATCATTCATTTTCTATGCGTTGACACGTCCCGGCAACTCCTGCCTGGCTTCTCTTGACGAGTACGTACGTACCTTCTCCTTTGATTGAATCCATTGCTAACCCTTTTTAAAGTTAGATTCTGCGTGCTTCTTTCATTTTGGACTATCCAGGCCTCAAGCCTTCACGTTGGCTTAGGCTGGGCTCCATGGCCGCAGAAGAGACCAATCCTATCCGGTTGAACGGACAGACGGCTATTTGGGTTCTACTTATCGCTAGTGGCAATGTGCACGGAGCAGGTATGTGTATGTGGCTGAAGAGCCGCCCGTTCTCCGTTCTGGCTCTTGCTTCCCCAATTCGCGCGAGGCGGTTTCTCGAATCGATGACAGCGGGTTTCTTTCGTCGTTATCCATGCATGCATGCGCCATCGGGTCTGACGCGGAGGCGCCGACCGTTGCTTTGATCCTCGGAGCCTTCGAGGCTTATGTCCGCCCGTTCATCCATCCATCGGAAAGGGCTACCTCGAAAAGTCGCCGTTGTCGTCGTCGCGGTGTTCACGAGGAAGCCAGTGGCCACCCGCCACTTACTTACCTCCAGCCTGGCTAGAGCCGCTGGAGCCACGGCTCCTCGCCTTTCCACTGGAATGAGCGATGAGAAGGGCCCGTGCCGCTTCCGCAGCGGCTGAACCTGCCTGGAAAGCACAAGCGAAATACGGGAGGTTAATTGGGGTGTAGCTGCTAGCTCAGCGGAGCCTTGACGTACGCAGCCGGGGTGCTTGGCAGCTCCTTGACGTGGGCACGAGGCTCGCAGACTACCCCTTTCGGATGCACTCACACTTTACACCTTTCGCAGTGCGATGAAAGTTGACTGTGCTCGCACGTCACACGACGAGCGCACGCTCCGTGCTTTATGGACTGACTCGAATCTCTATTCTTCATTCGAATTACTCGATTTATTCGATGGGTATCCCGAGTGAAGCAGGCATTGTGGGTAAACACGATGGGAATGCAGGTGAGTGATATTTTCTAATGCTTTCCGTTCTTCTCGGTTCCTAATCCCTCCCTGCATGATAGAGATGCGGAATTGTCTAAATAATTGGGAGTAAATTGCGCGTCGCACGGATCCATATCACCTTGAAACGCAACAGATATCCAATTATTGTCAAAGTTCCGTTAGTGAGCCCTACTGTTTCGGCTGATATTCAGGTGCAACAACGACGTGTTTCTTGTGCCCGTGCCCGACGGGGTCACGAACGTCGACCTGAGGTCCCCGACTCTCAAGTATGTGTCCGTATCCCTGAAAGTATGTGCTGTACATATGACTGAGGAACAAGCGGGCGCAGCGGTTTGATGGACGTGCGACTCGAACAATGCTGTGCAGCGAAGGTCTGGTGGGATCGAACAAAGTGGAAACATTGACTCTGGACCATCATGGTCCAAAGGCAATCACAGCTCTTTACCTCGGAAATGCGTCTGTTTACTTGCTATGAACATGCATAACCTCGAGTAGCTGCTCCCAAGATCAAGCAGGTTCCTCCAAATGGTAGGTTTGTACTTCGTACCCAAAAGTTCATCGAGACGCTGATGATACTCATCGTACTTTATCTCTTTCTGCTCACTTTATGTGTCCAGGAACTCGGAAGTCTTGGTAGCCATAAGCAGTGCCTCACACTGTATCCTGAACATTTCGTATGTTATTACTTTTCTCCTTTTGAACCCGATCGCTGACGGATTTGGTGCAACAGCCTGAGCGCTAATGCACATGGTTACCAATCCTGGCTCCGAAGGAAGCTGTAGTCGCCGACGATGCTGTGGGCCTTGATGTACGTCAGACCCCGCATCCCTTGCTTCAGTACTTTTCTTCCGAAGAAGAAATAATGGGTTTATCCCTTTTGAAATTTGCACAGGAATTCCCCGCCGAAATAACCAATTCTTCCAATCTGGTACCTTCCACCGTGATAGACTACTAACGCGTAACTGGCAGCTAATCCGCCCATGACGGATAGTGCTCGAGGCTCCGCACAATCAATAGACCGCTCTCATTCCGCCGAGTCATACTTGGTCCTTCCATCTCCTGGCCTTCGCTTCGATCGCCTTGATTGGATTGAACTGAGTTCCACGGTGCGATCATGACTACTGGCGTAGGCTGGCTGCGTGGATGCCCGCTCGGTGCTACACCCTTGTTCCCTCGCTTCAAGGGCCGAGTGACTGTGCCTTTTCTGGAGGAATAATAGATAAGGAGCGTCACTGCCGCACCCCCCGATGGATCCCGCCCTCTACCTCCCCTCCCCTTTAAAGACCCCTGGTTTACCTTCATTCCACCTTTCCACTCTGCCTCTCCTACGCAGCGCTTGGCAGCGTGCTCGCTGAAACCATATAGCTACTTAGCGAGCTATATATCCCCTTGCGCGTCCACACCATTCCCTGTACCTGCTCCTGCCTTCTCCTCTATCGTCGCTGGGATTACAATTGCATTTTCTTCCCCGCCTACCGCCCGTCCTTCGTCCGTCGCGGGGACCCATCGATCGCACCGAAGCAAGCTCGTGCCTCGTTACCCACCCCGAACTCCATCCATGCCCGACGTTGAAAAATGCGCAGAACCGTCTTCTGCCAATGCCATCACAGGCTCATCCGACTTCGACGACAACTACGCCTCGGCGTCTGCCGCCGCCGCTGCCAGTGTCGCCTTCCCCCAGCCTTCAGCGTCTTCCCACCTTCCTCCTGCGCTCCCTTCAGGATCTCGGTTCTACCCGCCGACAGTGGTGAACGATGACATCTGCCTAGGATCCAGGGTGCCGTCGTTTAACCCCTATCATCCGTACCACGAGAAGGCGCCCCCGGTCGCAAGCTATCCCCCAGCCCACTTTCCAAACACTAGCGTGATGTCCTGGGTTTCTGTTGGCTCGGATGGCGACGCTGCAACGATTCACAGCTGCGCAAGCGGCTCCTCCTCCATTGCGACGGGATGGCACATGGCGTCCGCGCCCCCGTCCTCCACTGCTTGTGCAGGTTCGTCGTCGATTGCACCTATTTCCACTCTGGCGACACTTCGAGCGAGAAGACGAGCGGGATTGAGCGTGTTCGGGGCGTTTCTCGCTCTGTTTTGCACCTTTGGGCTTATGAATTCGTTCGGGACGTTCCACGCGTACTATTCGAGGCATCAGCTGGGACACCTTACGCCTTCGAAAATATCGTGGATTGGGAGCTTGCAGCTTTGGGTGTTTTTCTTCTCGGTGAGTTGCCTCATATCTTTAATAGCGCCCATACATCATTTGTGAGGCGCCTTGACATATCTAAATGGAAACCGCGCAGAAGACATGCTTACTTCATTTCTTTATCTTTAGGGTGGCTTCATTGGGCGCGTGTTTGATTCCTATGGGCCCACTGGCCTGATGCTCGCTGGTTCTGCGTGCTATGCCTTGAGTATGGTGGCTACCGCATTCTCGATGCAATATTTGCACTATATGATGTCCCAAGGGTTGTTCTTTGGACTATCTGTGGGGCTCTTGTGAGTTTCATCAATTCTGCCCCTCGCAATCCCGGCGTCTCAATCTCAAACTGCGTTTCGTCCTTAGATTCTATCCCTCTCTCGCCAGCGTGTCGACACACTTCACCAAGTACCGAGCGACGGCACTGGGCATTGTAGCTGCCGGCTCAAGTATAGGCGAGTCCTGATCGCACCTTCAATTGATTTTCATTTCCCTAACACGACCAACCCAACAGGAGGCGTCGTGTACCCTATCATCCTGCAACGGCTCTTCCAATCACATGGATTCCGCACAGGGGTCCTCATCTGCGGTCTTGCGAGTTCAGTCGCCTGTCTCATCGCAGCATTGACCGTGAAGGTCGCAATCGCTTCTCCGACACACGTCATGAACGGGAAGCCAAAAGCAAGAGTGCAGCGCAAGCTATTTGACCTCAAGTCTATCACCGATAAGCGCTTCGCGCTTCTAGTGGTCGGAAGCTGCTTCGTCGCCCTTGGTGCGTAATATCACACTCATGCGATCATATCCTTCGCATCTGCGAGGACGTAAGCTGATACTCGTACCACCCCCTTCTGTTTACAGGACTGTTTACGCCATTCTTCTACATCGTCGAGTTCGCGCATAAACTCTCTTCGAAAACTCTCGAGCCGTTCAACCCGTACTACGTCCTTGCGATCCTCAATGCAGGCGGCATCATCGGGCGCGTTGCGCCCGCGTACCTCTCCGACACGCTCGGCCACTACAACCTTCTCTTCCCAGCTGCATTCCTCTCTGGACTTTCGTGCGTTACGTTATGGCTCTGCTCGAAGTCGATTGCGGTCCTGCTCGGATTCGCAGCGGTGTATGGATTCACTTCTGGTGCTTTTGTGAGTTTGATTACCCCCTGCGTCGTGCAGATCAGTGAGGGGAGGGAGATCGGGACGAGAATTGGGATGTTGTATACTGTTATCTCGATACCGTGAGTTTCCTTTACCTTTACCTTTTCTCCTTCTTCATTTTGCGATACGCTTTGGCGGCTTTCCGAAGCCCTTCGACCGCTTTTGATGCGGCCTGAAGCGGGACACCGATCCTCGGCCGAGTATAACGTACCGTCGTCGACCTCCATTCTTTTACCCTGTCTGTCTCGATGACATGCGAACCGTTCTCCTATCGAGATCGTTGCTCTCTCCATATCTCTCTTCTCTTTCTTCCATAATTTGAATCGCCTTCATTCGTGCTTATTTCATTATCTATCTGATAAACAACTGACATACCTTATCAATATAGGTCCCTTGTCGGTGGACCAATCGCAGGAGCCATGCTCACGCACGAACGGGGGTCATACAGGGGCATGATCGTTTTCTCAGGCGCCACCGTCATGCTTGGATCCCTCTTCATCCTGGTCGACAAGTTCGTGCTCGATCGAAGGGTCCTCGCTCGCGTTTGAGCCAATACATCGATAGACATGCCTTAGCCACCTTCCACTCACGATTCCGCGCTGTCTGGACTTCCCTTCACCTTACCGCTTCCTTGGACATTCACCCCCTGGCTCTAGCCTCCCTTCGTATCCTTGCCCATAACCCTATATCACGCCGAACCCATCTTTGATATTGCATCTCTACAGAACATTACATACATTTTGCCGATGATCGGCGGGCGAGCTTGCTTGCTACATACCTCACGACCTCTCACGACTTGATTCATTTCTCCTTCGTTCTTTGTACTGGTATCTATTGTCATCTACCCAGCCATACACCTCTCACTTGCATTATTTCGTACATAGCAACTCCTGATTCATCACCATACTCATAGCATCGATCTCATTCAAGCTTCACGTCTTCGTTTTCCGTTCCCAGCATCTTTCTACTCTACTCCAAAACTCCTCATTTCGTTTCGATCAATCTTGGTTCTTGGTATCGAGTTTTGGTACAAGACCTTATAGTTGACTATAGCAGACTTTTGTACCTCGTTTACAGTCCGAATGACGGAAACTCGCCACTATCCTTCCCAGACGTCCGGTCCTGGAACCTAAGGCTACTTGTCAGCGCGTTTTGCTCTTCCCACCTTAAAAACATTGGGGAGGGAAGGAATGAAGGATGCATACCCTGTAGGTCTCACCAGCGACGGGGTGGTATATATCCAGTTGAAGCCCTGGGTCTATAAAGGCGGTCAGTGACGGTATACTCGAGCCTCATCCATTCAATCAAAGTAAGGAAGACACCTACCATCAGGAGCAAAGTATCCCGGAATCTCAACAAGAGGCTCAGGCTTCCCGGTGCCTCCATTCACAATCCTAACCTGCGCACATGAAACGTAGTACTGAGGTTCCTGGGGAATGAGCAACCCTATTTGCTCCACTCGCAGCAAATACTGTCGATCAGTCAGAACCGAGGGGTGAATGGGAGATAAGAAGCGAAAGGAGGTAAGTATCACATCTTTGACTTACCTCTCCGGACGGCGTATTAGTGGGGATAGTTGCGTTTATTTGGAGCTTGTTGAGGACTTCGAAGTCCCACATCACAGGATCGTATACCCCTCCCCAGTTCTTTATCTAGATCCCAGCCCTGCGTCAGCCACACTGCATTGACAAATACGGGCTCGATTACGAAAGTCCGGCGTCAAAAGCCAAGCGCCCGTCCCCAGACAAATAAGCGCCCGCACCAAGGCTAACTGACCTTGAACCACGATCGGCCACTCCCATCCCATTCCGCCGCACTCTGCCCCTCAGGCACCTTGCCCAGGTAGAGTGCTGCTGGACCAGGATGGAATATCACATTATCGAGCTTGAATCCGATGTTGCTCCCTGCGTCGATGGTGACCGTTTCTGTGGCAGGAGCGTGGATGTTGCAGCGCATGAGGGGGGAGGTGGCGTCGAGCATGGGGTCGATGATTGTTGGTTGGCGGATGGAGGTACGCGTGGATTGGGAGGGGGTGAGGAGTTCTTGGAAGCGATCTTGGGGCGTTGAATGGAGCGTTAGGGCGTGAGTTGGCTGGGTTGGTGGTGAAGGTACGTACAGTGTGCGAGAGCGAGATGCGGGAGACACATCACCAACCAGAAAAGGGTCGTAGTGGAAGGCATGGTTCTCTGGGGCGAGCAGGACACGAGGACATCGATCTACATGAACGCCCATATATATAGACATCTCGGAGAATACTCTGATGAATCGACTGTATTCAGCCCATACGTGGAGAGGGAGCCTCCTAAGCTGCAAGTATCCGCTTGGTGTGAAGGGCGAATTGCAAATCTGGAGAAAGAGAACAAGGTCGCCGTGGTATGCCGAGGAGGAAATCTTCGTATATGCAGCGGTTCTGGATAGAAGGAGATTCCTTCGGAAGAATGGGAAGCTTACATATCGTCATCGTATGTCGGGTGACACGCTGTGTATGTCCGTATTCTAGCCTCAATCATACGATAATTGCCACGATTCAAAGAAATGAGAAGTTGGAGAACCTTTACATAGACAGAGGGAGAACTTCAAAGTATGACTGGTTAACCGGACTCCACCTATCCTTCCCAGGGATCCGGTCCCGGTACCTAGACACGAATCAGCAACATATCCTCCTCTTCCCAAAGCCGCAAACAAACGAACCCTATATGGACCCATCCCAAGATCATGTTGCAAAAGATTCAGCTGCAAACCAGGATCTACAGCGAGGCCCTACATGAGTGCAGCTCCCAGTATCTCAAGCCCAAATCCACCTCACCACTGGGTAGAAAGTGCCCCGGAATCTCGACAAAAGGCCCAAGCCTCCCCTCCCCTCCGTCCACGATCTTCACCTGAGCACAGGAAACGTAGAACTGCGGTTTCCCGGGATCGATGAGGCCGATATGTTCCGCGCGAAGGAGGTACTGGAATACCGGGTTGACGGAGCAGAAACTGAGTACAGGCGCGAAGGAGTTGTGTGTGGGCTTACCTCTCCAGATGGAACGGCAGCGGGGATCGTAGCGTTCACTTGCCACGCGCGCGTGAGCTCGAAGTACCAGAACGTCGGTGTATACTCCCTAACACCCCAATTCTTGATCTACAGCATACCAGAGCATAAGCCTGTCATCGCCACCTCCCTTTCCATGAAATGATGAAAGCAGTTCCTTCCTACCTTAAACCACCTCGCCCCACTCCCATCCCAGCTCCCCGCGCTCTCCCCCTCCGGCACAGCTCCAAGGTACAGCGCCCCAGGCCCCGGATGGAAGATCTCGTTGTCCAACTTGAACGATATGTTGCTTCCAGCCTTGATCACAGCGATATCTGGGGCCAAGCCAGAGTGGAAGTTGCAGGTCATGTTCTTGGAGGTGCTGTCGAGCATTGGGTTCCAGGATTTGGGTTGGCGGATCACGGATTTGGATCCTGAGGGGAGGTCCGGGGTTATGAGGGTGTCGAAGCGATCTGGAAGGATCGGCGGATACATAGATGTCGAGTTTGAGCGTTGTTAGATGAAGGACTTACAGTGCGCGAGTACCGCTTGGATGAAGAGGAGATTGAATGCCACGAAGGTAAGGCTGGGTGTACGAAGGTTTATCATTATCCGCGGTGGGCTTTGTTGTCAGCAATTCAGGTGGTCAAGGGTTGGAAGAGGAGGACAAGGTAGGAGGGCTGAGAGGAGGCGTTCATATTGGATTGGAGGATAAACTTTGGAAGAAATGAAGCGCGGTCGGGTTTCATGGCCCCAGGCGCGCTTCTTGGGCAATTCAAAGGGGCCAACCGATGCTCGCTGATAGTTCACCGTGTGCGATGTGGGTCATGCCCTTGACAAAGCCACCGCGTATTCACCCAAAGTAAGCCATGTTGAGCCGAACAAGAGTCCAACACCCCGAGGAGCGATCATGGAGTGTCCCTGCTCGAAATCACCAGGTAGGAAGGAATCGAGGAACGGATTCCATATAAACAGTAATAATAACTTGGTAGAACTCACTACAGCTATCGAACGAGGTTGTCCAAAAGGAGCCTCTGATTTCATTAAAATCCAGATAAGAGTCAAGTATAAAGGGTTGCAATATTTGGGGGAAAACTGGCAATATTTGTGTGGTGTAGTGTATGGTGTTTGAGCCATTGGGTAGCGAGCGAGAGCGTATCGTGGTATAGGATCTAGAAAGTCTCCTCTTCGTCTACAACTGCTCCGGGGTCGGGAACCTCGAATCCATCCTGGAGTGGCAGGGGTCGGCAATCGGTGTGTCGTCACAGGCAATATCAACGTACCTCTGTCGAGTATAGAATCTTCTGGATCTTCTTGAAGACCTCTTCTTCCTGCCCTTCCTCCGAGTCAACAGAGTCGAGTTGTTCTTGCACCAAGATCTCGATTTCGCGGAGCTACGCGGGGATCAGTATCGGTGCTCGCAGCAGAGGTAAGGGGGAGGGGACGGGCGCACCTTCTCAAAGTAAAAATCGCGCTCCTTCTCCAATCCCTCCAGCTGCCCTGAGAGGTCCGCAACCTGCGCTTGGAGCTGCTGAACGGCCTCGTTCGACATGGAGGATCCCGATCTGTATCCACCGAGCGGCGTGCGGCCCCCAGCGCGGCCGGCTCCAGGGTTACTTCGGGAGGTCGGAACGGGAGCAACAGTGGCAGGAGGCTCCAGCGCAGCGCCCTTTCGGCGTGCGTTGGCGTCGTAGCCCTGGCCGCCGTAGTTGGACTCCCAGAATTTCTTCATCCATTGCAGGAACTCGAGGTTGTCCCTATCGCGATGATGATCCTTAGATGATACGATTCGTACTACGCTCGAAAAGGCTTGGGCACGTACTGCATTTTGCACTTGATGAGTTTCTCGACGGGGATGGGCTGGAGTGGTGCCATTGTATTGTCAGCGTTCGTTCGAGCTGGCGAAAACACGCGCGTACCTTGTCCACTCGCTTGGCCTTGAACACGTTTTGGAGGACTTTGTAGTTGGCCACGTATTCGTACTCATGTTTCGCGCTCATCTTGACACGAGCCATCGGAATGTCGCCTGTTGTACCCGTAAGGTAGACGTGTCATTATATCGTCAGTAGTCGTTCGACAACGTAGCCGTCTCGTCGTACCATAGATGGAGTCCATAATTTGGCAATAAGCGCCTCCGCTGCCGCACTGCTCGACCTTTGTGTAGTTGATTTGCAGGAGCTCATTGAGCCACTGAAGGAGTTCCGTTCTTGAGGACATCGTCGCGGTCGTCGTCGATGGTGGTGGTTCAAAAGAAAGAAATGAAATTTCGTGGCAGAATGCAGAACGCCAATAACCTGTCATGACCAATAACCCCATTTTGGGGTTGTACCCAAATTTGATCCCGTGCATGACGCCTATCATTACCCCTGAGCAACTTGAACTTGAAGTCCATTGTCCGTGTGCGCGCGAAGATGGGTGCATAGTTCATATATTCTGGTCCTGCTCTTGGCAGTAGGTAGGTAGTATGTGGTCGTAGCTATGTGCTAACGGCTCGAATGCTGGCTTCGAGTAATAGGGGCAAAGGACTCGGATGCTAGCTCCAAGTCGGCGAGAACGAACAGAGATGTAAGTAAAGGACTCGGAAACTGGCTCCGAGTCGAGTAGATGGACGACATAAAGGTAGTCTCTTTGCTCACTTCCTATGGATTCGACCAGTCGTTCCGTAGAACTTGGGCTCGGAGGGGATCCTCCCATTATGGTTAGCATCGCCACTCCCGGGAGTGGCTCGGGAAGTATAATACAGTTGCTGGTATTCGTCATGAGAGGCGAGATATTCAGTCCTTAGCATGAGGTTCTGGGCTTGAATGGGAACTTTAGTTTCCCGTTGGTGCCGTAGATTCCATAGCCCATGCCCTGTGAATCGGAGTAGAGGTGGGCGAACCAGCCAACACCTCCACCCTTCACAGCCTTGAGGTCAGAGCATTTGGAATCCAGCATGTCGAAGTAGTCCTGGAGGATACGGAATTTAGATTGGTGTAGCACATCATGATATAACTAAATCGACAAACCTTCTCGTTCTCGACGTTAGCAACAGCCGTACGGCTCTGAGGATTGATGTTGCCCTGTCCCTTGACGGAAGGCCATCCATTCTGAGGAGACTGTATCAGCTTTTGAGCGCAAATGGAGCGGCGAGAAGGGGCGCACCTCGCTCAGATAGATTTTCTTTCCACCGGAATTCTCAGAGAACCACTTGATGTCCCCCATAACATTCCCCCAAGCATTCTTCGCTATTAATTCATCAAACATACCAGTCAGCTGGCTGATACGCTAGAAACACATTAATTATACTGCCACGCACCTGTAGAAGCACCTCCAGCGAACAAGGGAAGAATGTGGGCGTCGACAAAGTCGATGGCCTTCAGAACGGCCATCGCACCAGCTTTGTCTTGCCCAGGCTGAGTATACCCGAACGACAGCTCGCTGACCGTAACGGGGATGCGCAGGCTAGAAAGAGTGGCCTTGGCGCTCTCGACCTCCTTCGCCAGTTCCTTCGCGGGCAGGACGTGGTCGAAGAGAGGCTCGGAGCCGTATTGGACGACTCGCGTCACAAACTTGGCCTTGGGGTTTGACTTGAGGGTGTTGAAAAGAGAGTCCCGACGAGTCTTGTAGATGTTGCCGCCGTCGAAGCCGAACTATAGAATTGTTTGGGGAAAGGTTAGGTTCGGAGATTATCTGGATGAACATGGAGGGCGTACCCAGATCAGCGCGTGCACGCCGATACCTGCGTCCCAAGCAGCGTCGACAACGTTATCACTGCAGGGGTGGTCAGTCAGAACACGGTACACGGCAATCCCATAGCTGATGGCACATACTAAAATCCTTTCTTATCACAAGCGCCGTAAAGACGAACATAGCGCCCGTTGAACGTATTCCTGATATCCTTGAACTCGCGCTTCAGGGTGTCCAAGCTCTGGCCTAATAAAAAGTCACACAGGATCGGTCAACCGCATGCTCCTCCAAAATGCCAAGAGAATATCGTCAAGGCCAAGATGTTGTTACTCACATGCATCCACGGCGTAGCTGAATCCTACAAATGCATACTCGGAGCTGGTGTCGCACCACCAGTTGTCGAGGCTCGAAGGGACGGAGCCAGGCATCTTGAAGCCGACGGAGGGGAAGCATCCAGAGGAAGGCGCGGTGGACTTGACCCCGGTATCAGTGGCTTTGGGCTGTGCAGACGTCGAAACGGTGGTGGTAGAGGAGGAAGTGGAAGTGGATTTGGGTTTGCCAGCAGAGGCGTCGATAGTCGAGGGGAGCCTGGCTTTGCCAGCGCCTTTGTATTTGCAGGTGCGCCGGGAGAGGGAGCTGGAATGAGAGCCCGCCAATGCGCCGAGCTCCACCACGGAGGTGATGCATGCGCTGAGAAGGGCCACCTGGGCAAAGAACTTCATCGTGAGGGTTTAGGAGGGGTCGTTAAAAGATTGTTGGTGAAAAGAGGGGAGGGGAGACGCTCGAGCGCGGGGCCGGGAAAAGAGCGGAAGGGGGCTGCAGAGTGCAGGGGCGGGAACGAATGTTATACAACACGGTCAATCATTCCTTAATTGTAATCTCCAGACTTATGTACAACACGGAGCAAACATTATTAAATAATAGAAGACCTTTGAGCGGCGTTACCACATGGAGAACAATGCGGGGATAGGGAGACGGCAAGGAGACGGTAACTATGGTCATGTCTGAAGGTCCGGGCGCTTGCGACCTTGTGTTGGAAAACAATGGAGGGCTCGATCGAGGTTCGATCGACGCCGAGAATCCCAATTTCCTGCACTGTCCCACTTTTCTGAAAGGTTAAGGAGGGAGCCACTCGCCTCAAAACCGACTCAAACTTGGCGGGTCGGCCCAATTGCATCACATCTTTTTGATCGGCAGCATTGACAGTGGCAGGGTGAGAAGAGTCTTGGCAGAAGGGCAAAAGCAGGCAAAAGTCCATGGTTGAAATATGGAAAGGTCTGACGGTCAGGTAGGACGTGCTCTGTTCATGTTGCTAGCATAATACAGACCTCTGCATTGTTTAGATCGAGTCCATACGCGCGTAAAGGACGAAATCGTTATCTCTGTCAAGCCCAGCAGAGCTTGATTGTGCATACTAGCGGCGTACCTTCCAGATTAGGGCATGTGCTTGTGTGCGCTCAGAAGAGCCTTCGAAGCGACTTATATGGTGCATCCTCTCTGGTTTAGTACGATGGATGATGTGAGTTAATGAGACTGCGGTGATGAATCTGTATATTAAGCGCCCGAGGCGCTTGTTAATCGATAAGTGTCCTTCGTGAATGGAGGGGCCATATAGCGATGGGCGTGATAAAAGAAGCATTCAGGTTAATTAATAACGTCGGGGTAGGAATGGAGGCTGTATTAAAAGGGGTTCATAAGACCCTTCATTTAACTCATACGCTACGCAAGCACGCACGTTATACCGATTTCAACCTAACAGCAGTGAGCGCGGGAGAGCCCAATATGGACAGACATGCACATTCGTACTTGAACAGGTAGAGGGAAATGAAGTATCTCAAATACTAAGCATTATACATACACGCTCACTGTGGGATTGCTACTCCCACATCTAAATTATACACTAACTTTCCGAACGAATTGACACTGGTCACGGCACAATCCAACCTAGACACTAACATTGAACAGGGAGCTACCGAGAAGCTGGGTTGCGGAGGGCCGAAGTCCGACTTCCCGGGCCCAGCAGGTCTCTGCCAGGTTCCAAATTTGGTTCGTCAGCCCAAACCTTTGGAACGCGTCGTCGGAATCAAGTGGTTTCGCAGGCCGCTGGTCGTGCAGCGCCACCTCCTCCATAATCTTCCACCCTCTCACGGTATGGTCCAACGCCTTCCACAGGTTTGCGAATGGAGGATGCCCGGTATAGACCTGACATGGGAGGAAATAGAAGTTAATGACCAGGGAAGACGATGGTGGAGATGATGAGGGACTTGCCTCATACATTAAACACCCCAAAGAATATACATCACTGGCAGCGGTCGGAAGGATAGCGTTGTCATCGAGCTGCGCTTCCAGGATCTCGGGAGCCTGCCATTCTAAAGTGCCCATGAGCACGGTGGATCCTGGGGCAGAGTCCAGGTTGGAAAGAACCCGCGCCAGGCCAAAGTCCGCGATGCATGCCCGGCCGGAAGGTTTGATGAGAATGTTGTCTCCCTTTATGTCTCCGTGGGAGATACAGTTGTCATGAAGGTACTCTACGCCGTGCAGCACGTCCCGCAGCTAGGAGAAACGAGGGAGAAGAAGGATTTAGTTAGCCATGGTCATTCGGACTTCGGGTGGCGTCAAGTCTTACCAAAGAGAGGCGCTCTGCGTCTGGGTTGGCTTCGAGGTACTCGCAGACGGTACCATTTCATAGAAGGGGGAGGCGAGATACAACTTTGTTCCTCCTGGAGGGAACTCTAGGTCTTCCTTACATAGGCCCTCGAAGTGGAGAATGTTCGCGTGGTGAAGATTGAACATTATCATAGCTTCTCTAGAAGTCATCTTTCATTCGCGTTAATGAAGGAAAGAGATGATAAGAACGATGATAAGAACGCTCGAGAATAGCGTACCTCTATAACGTTGGCAGACGTGAATCTCTCGTGGGCCCTATATGTTTTCAGACATAGGAGACGGCCTGCTTTATTGCCCTTGTAAACGTCGGCACATGGTGCCTGGTAAAATGTGCTGGGGTTGATTTGGTCGACTTCGATGAGCATTGCGGAGGGAATGGCGCCCTTTGGCGCAAGGCGGGTCATGGCGTCGAGTATCCTCGCCTTCAAGGGGACTTCGAGGGGAGGGCTACCCTGGATTATCTATAGGGCATTATGTTTATACAAGGTATGACGGGACTGCGAATTGTCTCACATGCTGGAACCCGTCCATGACATCTTGGGCGTCACTGCCTGCGACTTGGGCGAGATGTTGATGCGTGTCTATGGGTTCGTTTGAAGTGAGAATGTCCATGATAGCCTTCAGGACAGATCCTTTATTGGGGGAGCCCTCATAGCTGCGGGCAAGAGTGACCAGATTGTTGAGAGACATATCAGGATTGTAAAGGGTATGTTGGCAGTGAAGTTAATTGAAGGGAGGCGAGGTTGGAGTGAGGATAAAAGGAGGGGGACGGGGCTGCCCTTTTATCCAGAGAGCCCCGCCATCCCTAAAATGAGCTCGGTTAGCTGAAGCGGTTGAGTCGGGTAGCCTTGACCACATCACATTCCACAAGTGAGTTTTCTGAGTTCGAATTCGAACGATGTTCATTGAATTATCGCGCTTCCTCCAGCATTTCTGCTGTCATGTCCCTGCCGTTATTTTTACTCCAGGCAAGCCGCATTTGTGAGACGTCCCGGAATTCACGCTAATCAGCTCAATTGGAGATGATGCAGGAGGTCTTGATAGGAAGGCATCCATCATAACTTGTAGATATTGACAGGTCCATGTCAAGTCAGGTCCCCTTCTCAAGTGGTGGCACAATAGCGGCCTGCATGGGCTTTCGTTTCAATTATGACCCCTCCCTCCTCGGAGGGAAAATCCAGCTCTAACCCTCCTGTAAAGGACAGGTTTTTACTGACATTTCAGCTGATTAGGCCCGGCCGGCACCTGAGGAACATTTGGTGCTTTGCCGCATGTTGTCAACTGTGTGAGTGAGCGGCGACTTCGCTCATACATAGTCGGTCACCGTTTCCGTCGTGTGGGCACTTTCAATTCATTCACATTCATCCATATCCTCGGTTTAACCTGGTTCTTAGAGCTCCGTTTAGACTCGATAAACGCTAAGCTCACACACAAACTTCAGTCAAGTCGGGTTTGTCCATGTGCCAGGCCGCTGTACCGAATTATGAGGGGTACGACGTTGTCTGAGAAGCGTGTTAGATCCTTCTTCCAGGAGCCATGCTGTAAGAGCGCGAGAGAGCACGTGCAAGTGAGTTGGCGTTATACCGGTGCCGCCACTCGTAGGCGCTCGCCAAGCAAATCTTCCAATAGGTATCCCGATTTACGACAGTTTCTGGAATAGAGTTTGAACTTTACATGCAGGACTCTACAGTGTATGTACGTACCCGTCTGTAAATCGCGATCTGGAAGGACAAGGACCCCCAATGCAGTTGGCTCGCGCTCTTTATCGTGCTGTAAAACTCGCACAAGCAATACCCGCCTCTAAATCGCGCTTCGTTCAGCAATTCGGCTGCCATGCTACTCGTAAGGCTCGCTCTGCATTCAGGCCCCGAGTCGTGGGAGTGCGGGGAGGGTCTCCCAAACTTCAATCAGTTCGATGATGCAGAAAGTGTCAGGAAGTGATAGATAGTCCCGAGGCTGCCCCTTGAAAACGGGTCTCCTACAGGCGGGCCGTACTGAGCCTCCTCTCCAGCTTCCTCCCTTGGAAGAAACCCGAGGTCATACATTCCTCCAGAAAATCGATCTATATCGTTAACACTGGTTTCTGAAAGAATGCCGTGAGTTAACCTGGAAGGTGTCAGTGGATCTAATCTGGGTCGGCACCTGTAGGTTGGCACTTGGTGGTGGCGACTTTGTGGCGACTTCGCTCAAGATCGGTCACCGCTGGCGTTACGTAGACACGTTCCATTCATCCACACCCTCGGTTTACCTCGGTCCCTGCTCAAGCGGACTTGAACACCGTTGCAACTCACACCAAGCTACAATTAGAGTTCAATATGGTGTCCAGCATGGTCTACTCAAATACGAGACGTACGCTGCCGTCCCAGCGTCGCCCAAGGAGCACATTAAATTTTCTTGAAGCCGGAATGCTGTAGGCTCACCAAAGAGCAGCGCCGACTGGAGTAACTGACTCTAAGTAGGCTGTATGGGTGGGGAGACATCGAGGACCGCCACTTAGGCGCGCGCCAAGCAAATCCCAGAATAGATCTCTCGACACAACACGACAGTTCATTTTGGCTCAATTGATAATTTGAATTGAGAAGGGGGTCTGAACGTTTCGTTCCATCCAAGAATGACCTAGAATCTATGTACGGCGCATCGATAGTGTACACGCAAATGTCCGACCGTAGATTACTACGATATCTGGAGCGCCAAGGACTCAAATGCCGCATGCTCGGTGCGTTAGCGGAACCAGTTTATCGCTAGGTCGGCTCGCGCCTTTTGAGATGTTGTAAAACTCGCGACTAATCCTGCAAGACCCCCATTAATCCGCGCTGTGAGGAAGATAACGATTTCCTTGGTTTGAAGAGCTTGAACCCTTCTTCTGAGACTACTAACGACATTCCCATCGACATAACCCAGAACCGTTGATGTTTCTCGGTCCATTCACCCATTTGAAACCCTCTAAGAAGTCCCCACAGAGAGGAAAGACGTAAATCCATACAGTCAGAGCTGTATGGACATACCCAAGGTGGCTTACAGTGCCCCACAGGGGAAGCGTCGGATGTATCTGGCGGATTCTGGCCGCTTCTGGCGACGATATTCGGCTCGACTGGATGGGGGAGTCGACTTCGAGAAGAAACAGGTTTCAGGGATCAGCGTCCTAGGGTGAGATACGCACTCAGAGTCGAAGATGATGCTGGTCAACTGGCCCCGCTCCTTGGGAGAATTCGAGAATCGAGATGTGCGACTCGTGTACCAGACCTGTACGGCAGAACCCACAAACTTGAACATGCCTAGGAATAGCTAGGAGAAGCAGCGAGGCGGAGGAAAATTAAGGCATTCAGCCAACGCCGTCAATGTATGGTTGGCGTGGAGTGGCGTGCCCAGGCACAGTTATACTGTCCTTCACTACGATCTGAAGTTCAGATCGCAGTACATAAGTATCACCCGCAGACAACAGCAAGGGCACTGGGACCGCAGGCAATAAATGGGGAAGCATTCTGAGCCCCGTTGCGACACACACCGCGCAGACACTTGTTCCATGGCATCTCCGTTGAAGCCAGAGGGGGTGGGACGGGATAAAGTGCAGATTCAGCATCAGTTGGCAAGGAATACAGCATTGCGATGTCCAGCTGACATGATGGGGTCCTGGCTGGCCACCCAATCCCAGTGGATGCGATTTGGGTGGGCTGCTCGTATTCACATTTGATCTTCCTTCGAGAGGAGATGTTGCAGGCCCACCAAAGAGCAAGGCCAAGTCGGTTCAACTGTGGGAGGCAGTCGGGGCCGCTCAGACTTAGCAGGCCTTAAGCGCCCGCCTGAGCTAATTTAATAATAAATTATTAAATATCGCGATCCACGACACACGGCAGTTCATTTGCGTCCTGGTGCATTCATGATTTGAATTGAAAGATAAGGTTCTGACACTTCCATTCAGCCATCTAGATTCAATCGTGCGTGTGTGCAGACACACATCCGTAGACGACCTGTGGATTGACAGGATGCGGTATGTTAGGGGTTCAGTTAGCGGAACCAGTCAGGGAAATACCCATTTCCAATCCGTAGCGGCGCCTCGCGCATGTGGGGGCCTACAAAGAATCGGTTCGCGCTCTTTACCGTGCTGTAAAATTCTCACAAGTGTACCCGCCTTGACACGATCCTCGTCAAAGCAGGACCTCTCATTAGTCGGCTACGAATAAAATAGGTAGTTCCAGAAGAATCCCTCAGCAAATGGTTTATACCGAGGAAGGAGTCATATCTTCCTTGTGCAACACGTTGGAACATCTCCAGGTCACGGCGAACTCCCGATGTATCTTGCTTGATTCCGTCCATCTGAATCGATTTCAAAAACCTCAAAAAATGTCCACAGACAGGACATAAATCGACACAATTCCTGATGCATATCAGAGTGAGACAGCCTGAATACAGGGCTGTATGTGAGATGTGCCCATTGGGCGCCATCCCGGTTTGAAAGGTCTATAGAGAAAACGGCTATGGTTTCTCTAGGGCCGGAAAGCCATCCACTCTAGCAAAGGGTAAAACGGTCCCCACGGCAAGCTCTACTAGGCGCTCACTTCTATATCGTTAAGCACCGTTCTCCTCCTCCCGGATAGAGGAATCCTTCTCTATACTTTTATCTTCCGCCACACCATTCGCACTTCTATCCGCACCACCCCCCTTCCTCTTCTTCCACCCCGCACCCCCTTCATACCCAAACCACGTATACCGAGCACAATGAGGTCCTCGAACGAGGAGCACGAATATCTGGAACCCGACGAAGCCGGCGTTGAGCGCGGCGCCTGCGCGCCAGCCGTATTTGACGAAGACGAGCGTGCCGACTGAGGAGCCTATGACTTGGCCTATGAAAAACTACACCGCAAAACCAAGGTAAGCCAGTGTAGGAATGCAAGAATTGATTGGGATGGATGAGACTTACTGCGAGGATGAAGAGCGCGTTCATGCGCGATCTTGCAGCAGGGTCCAGACTACAACCAAATAATGTTAGTAAGTAGAACATATTTTCTGTCGCAGTGAAGGGGTATAGTACGCACGCAAAGATAGAAGTGCTAAGGGAGACAGCGAGACTCTGTCGTGCGAGATCGTACCCGAACGCCGCGATAACGACCGCAGCGACGTTGATGCCCCCCGCGCCGAGCTGCACCGCGAGGAACACGCCCCCCACGACGATGCTCACGAGCGTCGCGTACCACGCGTCCAGCCGGTCAACTGCGTATCCCAGAAGCGGGCCAAGCGCAACACCTGCGATACCCACGAGGCCAAAGAGCCCAATTACCAGGCTAATAAGTATCAATCAATCAACCGACGAGTGAGTCCAATAAGCATGGACGCGTTATCGCTAAACGTATGGTAGAATGAATAGATTGAATGAACGCACGTTGAATAGTTGTATGGCTCTCCGCCTAGCAGGAAGGTGAGCGTCACCCAGAAATTGCTGAAACACGCACTACTCGCAATATTAATCAGACATCCCTGTACAAGCACCGGCTCCGTCACGCCAAACCTCGCCATCGACCACAACACACCTCCATACCCCATCCCTATATCCTTCCTCGGATAGTCCGGCAGAACAACCCAGCTTCCTGCCAAAACGACTACCTGCACCCCAAGGGCAAAGTAGTATACAACGCGCCAGGATGAATATTCTGCGATTATGCCGGCGAGGACGCGTGCGCCGAGGATGCCGAGGAGCAGGCCGCTGAGGACGATAGAGATGACGGTGGCGCGCCGTGCGGGCGGGGCGAGGTCTGCTGCGAGGGGGAGGAGGATTTGGGGCACGACGGTGACGACGCCCACGAGGAAGCTCAACACTTCGAAAGCGACGAGGGAGTGGGTGAGGGCGAGCCCGATGGTGAGGGACGTGGAGAGGAGCTGGAGGAGGAGGATGAGCGGGCGGCGCTTGGAGAGGTCGCCGAGGGGGGTGATGAGGAGGAGGCCGACGGCGTAGCCTGCTTGGACTAGGGTGGGGATTCTGCGGGGTGGTTAGGATGGAGGGTAAGGGGAGGGGGAGGGGGCTGACCGGGATACTGCGCTGTAGTCGACGTTGAAGGATTGGGATAGTTGGACTGGGGGGAGTGAGTATTTGGGATCGTATGGAGAATTGGGTGAGGTGAGCCTACTTAAGATGGGTTGACAGTAGTATAAATTGGCTGCCGCTATATAAATATCCAGGTTGTTAGATCAGTGGCTAATTCTGTACGAGTTTAGTCTCCGTACGTACTGAACATTGTTGCGAATCCAAACGCGATGTTTAACGTCCATCCAAAGTGGTGCGGTTTCTCCGGGTCATGGCGCAGATGTCGGGGTATAGGTATAAAGCCAAAATCTTTAGGTGCACAACTGTCTATCTGGTCGCGCGTATGGTCTGTCTCCGAGTCGACGGCTGTCTCAGAGATCGTCTGAGGGTCCTTTTCGACCGACGAAGCGGCTTTCGAGCTTGCCATCGTCTGTGAGCCCGCACCCGTATTAAGACGGCGAAGCAGCTACGAGAGCACTTTTAAGGGGGGAGGAGAAAGACAGGGAATAAAGACGTCGGAATCCTCCCGGATCCTCTGAGAGTATGTATACTTATAAACCCCATCAGCTGGTGCAAGAATGGAACTATGGAAAGAAGACACACGCGCTGCCGGCCGCACCTCCGATGTGTAAGGGTTCGGTTATTGGCCTCGGAATCTTGCGCATGCGCACCCATACTTGACTCGTTTGCACCTTCAACACTGGAAATGGAACCGTACCTCCGAAGGGTCCTGCTTCAACGGGGCCTTGGTCGAGTCATGTTGACTACCGCCTCAGAAATAGCTGGGATGTGGAGCCAGCCAGGTCTCAGTATCTCTACATGATTATACGGGTTTTGTGCCAATCTTTGTTTGAGGTGTTAGCGCAGAGCTCAAGCAGAGCTCGAGGAAGAGAAGGAGTAGAGAAAACAAGAAATTCCGAGAATTGAAGCGCGGAAGGCTATATAATTCAGATCAAACAAGAACAAGCACCAATTTCTGATGGGAATGTCGTGTCAAGACCCACTCAGGGGAGGAATCACTTTATCCAGAACCACCATCTACCATGGCCGAGCCTTCAAAACACGACTCCGAACAGGTCTTCCGAGTCCTCAAGTCACAGAAAGGAAACAAAGTACGTCTTTTCCATCCCTCCCAGGCTCGATCAGCTCTAACCGTACACCCAGACCTGCTTCGACTGCAACGCCAAGAACCCAACATGGTCCAGCGTCACCTTCGGCGTCTACATCTGCCTCGAATGCTCGAGCGTGCACAGAAACATGGGCGTGCACATCAGCTTTGTCCGGTGCGCTCCCCAGCTAAAGTCAGGCTTCGCACCCACATTGCGATTACTCACACTGGACTGTGCAGGAGTACGAACCTCGATAGCTGGCAGCTCGTCCAGCTGCGCAGGATGAAGGTCGGCGGGAACGCCTCTGCCGTCGAGTTCTTCACCAAGCACGGAGGGGCGTCGATGCTGCACGACTCTGATACCAAGAAGAAGTACTCCTCTCGTATCGCAGACCTATACAAGGAAGAGCTCGAACGGCGTATCAAGGAGGACGCAACCAAGTAAGCGATCCCATCACCCCTCTCCCCATCACCCTCTACCCATCTCCCATCTCTCCATCTCTCCATTCCCCATCTCCCCATCCATCCACCCGTTACACTTCCTGATCACGATTATCAGGTACCCCGCCGGCATCTTCGTCGAAGGCATGGACCCCCCCTCCTCCGCCCAAAAAGAAGACGCCGCCGAAGACGACTTCTTCGAGTCCTGGTCCAAACCCGCAACACCCAAGACCTCCAACCCAGGCACGCCCCGCACCGGCACACCGCCCGTCATCGGCCGTCCCTCCTCCACCCCCATCACCTCCACCACCTCTACTACCTCCACCGCATCGACAATCGCTCCCACGCCAGCCTCCCGCACTATTTCATCTTCGAGTGTACGGTCAGCCCGCTCTTCTGGAGGCACCTCCCGCCTAGGCTCAGCTTCGTCCGGTACTGGCACGACGGCGAAGAAATCAAAACTAGGCCTGGGCGCTACGAAAGCCAAACCCGTCGACTTTGCCGAAGCAGAGCGTAAAGCCCTCGCAGAAGCAGAACGGGTCAAACAGCTCGGGTACGACCGTGCGCGCGAGGAGGCGGAGGAAAAAGCGCGCAAGGAGGCTGAGGCTGCGAGGCTCGCGAAGAGTATGGCTAATCTTTCAGTGAACTCGAGCAACACGACGACGACTACCACCACCACTGTGCCGAGAAAAGGTCCGGACCCCAAGACCAGCGCTGCCTTCCCGAGGTTGGGCTTCGGCGCGATCCCAGGTGCGGGGGCGGCTGCGGCCGTTGCTTCCTCAAATGTTACGACGACGACCCGCGCGCCGCTCGTGGACGACGCGCCTACGACCGCACGGGACAAGTTTGGCGGGCAGAAAGCTATCTCATCTGACATGTATTTCGGGCGGAACGCGTACGATCCTGCGGCTACGAGTGAGGCGCAGCAGAGGCTGCAGAATTTCCAGGGCGCCACGGCTATTAGTAGTTCGCAGTACTTTGGGAGGGAGGAGGAGGATGAGGCGAGGAGGGAGGAGGAGGGGCTTATGGGTGGGGCGGAGGGGTTGGCGGGGTTGGAGAATGCGGCGAAGGAGGCTATTCATAGGGTTATGGCGAATCCGGATGTGCAGAGTGCGGCGGAGAGTTTGAGGAGTGGGGCTTTGAAGGTGCGTTTTGCTTCTTTTTTTCTTTCTTTTCTTTCTCTCTTTTGTTTTGAGGTGCCCTTTTTTTTGAGATGAGATTGAGTGTGCTGACTTGGTGTTTACTCTAGTTGAGTGATTATTTGGCGTCTATGTCGGAGGGTCGGTGATGAGGCGCCTGGGTTTTGGTCTTGGTTTTGGTTTGGATACCGGTTTTGTACAAGGTTGGTTAGTATGGAATGGGATATTTGTTTTCGCTTGAACTCGCTGGAGGTAGGGTCTTGTCGCAGTGTTTCTGTCCCTGTTGCAACTTGCAAGCTGTTGGCGCGATTTACGAAGATTTACGCCGCAGCGATTCACAGCTCCCTCCTGAACAAACCTCGACAGCATTCCGAATCCACATCCCCCCTCTAACCATCCCAACGGGGCTTAGAATGGTAAGACCATCCAGATCCTCCTTGCTGCTCGCGATGTTGCCAGTGCGCATGCTAGATTTCGACGGCATTCTCCACACCTCCCTCTACTGTCATTGACCAAAGGTTCGGTCGCCCCGCTAAAGTAAAAATACTGAGGTTCGGTATCTCCAATTCCGCAGAATCATCATCTAGTGGACGGCCCGGGACATATACCGAATCCAGAGCGAACGGGGGTCAGGGAGGGGCATGCCGACCCTCGAACCCATGGACAATGCTGGAAATCCTCCTTGCTACTTGTGATGCTGCTGCGCATGCTGTTGTCCGTTGGTGGGGGCTCCCGATCGCACGTGGCGAGGGCTGTATCCAGGCTGTATCTGTGCCACCCTTGCCCTGGCAGTGCCTGGGCAAGCCACTCTGAATCCATGTCAAGCCTCCACTGACGGCATGGTCTGAAACCCTCAACGAAACACCCCAACTTCACCGCTCATGCTGATCCTAACCGTGCTCAGGTTGGTTGGTTCTGCACGGGTGTGGTATACCTCTGCACTGGGACTGAATTCTGGCGGCCCGGGGCCATACATTGTGAATCCTTCCAAGGATGGGCAAGCCGCAGTTGCCATGTGGCTCGTATCGCGAGCCCGGAATATCTTACCCAACGGACCCTGAGCGCTGATCACTAACAAAACCTGTTTGGTCTCGAAGTCGACCCTGTCGAGCCGAATATCGCTCGCCACTCCGAACTGTGTGACTGTGATATGTATCAGAATTGTATGGATTTACATACACCTGTCTCCTCCAGTGCGGACGGACCCCTGCATGGCCCCCATTAATCTGCGCTGTGAGGGAGATAACAATTTTTTTTGGTTTGGACCCTTCTTCTGATTCAGAGAGTACTTACGACATTTTCATTGAAGAGAATCTTGGCGGTAAGACTGGTAGATCGAGCCCAAAACCATCAATGTCCATTCATCCATCGAGTTGAAACCCCTCAAAAAAAGACCATGCGCGAGTTTCATGGCGCAAGCCGACCAAGGCGATCGGATGGTGCCTATGAGAGTATTACTGCAAGGAGTTCCAGAAGAATGGATCAAAAGCATGGTTTCACCCAGGGAAAGAGTCGTTATCGTCCAACGCGTTGGCGAGTCTTGGATTAATGGGGGTCGTGTAGAGGCGGGTGTTACATGTGTGAGTTTTACAGCACGATAGCTCGAACCGACCCTTCATGAGGAGTCGCCACATGCGCTCAGGCCGCTACCGATTCGAAGTGGATATTTGGATGACTGGCGCTAACCTGAGCACTTGGCACGCCGCTGAGGGTCTTCGTCATTCCGGAGATCGCGATTTACGGACGGACGGTGTGCACTAATTATTACTGGAGAGAAGGCTCAGACCCCGTTTTTCCATTCAAATTACGAATAGACCAGGAGCGAAATGAACTGTTGTGTTGAATCGTGATCTATTCTAATCTAAGATTTGCTTGGCGGGCGCCTAAATCGCAGGCGGCCCCGACTGTCTCCCACCCATACAACCCACTTGGCCCTGCGCTTTGGTGTGCCTGCAGCAGAACGCCTTGAAGGAAGGGTCATTGCGCTCCTTAGGTCTATTTGAGTATATAGCGCAAAATCGAACTCTGATTGTATCTGTTGTGGTATGGAGTAGCCCATGCGGAGCTTGAGCAGGGACCAAGGTAAACCGAGGGTGTGGATGAATTGAAAGGGCTCACGTAACGCCAACGGTAACCTATTTTGAGGGAAGTCGCCGCCGCCAGTGCGACCCACAATACACAAGACGGTCCCTGAGGAGGCGATCCAAATCAGCCACACTGATACGCTTGAGGTTGGCTGGCCCACGTCATTCCTTCAAAATCCACAGGTGATATCGACATATGTTGACCTTCTGGAGGAATATTAGACTTCGTTCCTCCTGAGGGGAGGAGATCAGAGAAAAGGCCCGCTGCAGTATGAAGGGGGCGAACTTGGCACCGGCTCAGGACCATCTAACACTTCCTGACACTTGACACTTCCTGCATCATTGACCGATTCAAATTGAAGACAATTCCGGGGCATTCTCACGAGTGCTCATCGTGCAGAGCTAGAATAACGGCAGTGACATGGCAGCCGAAATGTTGAAGCGACGCTGTTATCCTTAGGTTATCCAACATATGCATGCCACCAGCGATACAATTTCGAACTCAGAGAATTCCCTTCTGGAATGATCTGCTCTCGGCTACCCGACCTAATCTTCTTCACTCACCGTCAGCCGGGCTCATATTAGAGATGGGCGGGGTCTACGGGATAAAAAGGGCAGTTTTCGCCCCTCCTCCTCCTTATTCTCCCCAGCTTCGCCTTCCTTCAGTTAAACTCACTGTCAATATATCTTTCTATGTCTCTCAGCAATCTGGTCACTCTCACCCACAGCTATGAAGCCTCCCTCGATAAAAAGCTTGTCCTGAAGGCGATCATGGACATCGTCACTTCAAACGAGGCCGCCGACACGCATCAGGACCTCGCCCAAGTCGCAGACAGTGATGCCCAAGCCCTTATTGACGCGTTCCAGCATGTGGGCTATTTCGCAGTTACGGTCGTACCTTGTCTAAGCCTAATCCTCTATAGATTATCCAGGACATACCTCTCGTCGAGGTGCTTATGAAGACAAGGATACTCGACGCCATGACGCGCCTTGCGCCAAAGTGCGCCGTTCCCTCCGCCTTGCTCATTGAAGTCGACGAAATCGATCCTGGCATATTTTACCAGGCACCATCTGTCGACGTCTACAAGGGAGAGAAAGCAGGCCGCCTCCTATGTCTGAAGGCATACAGGGCCCATGAAAGATTCACGTCTGCCAACGTTATAGAGGTACGTTATTCTCGAGCGTTCTTATCATCTCTTTCGTTCATTAACGCGAATGAAAGATGACCTGCAGAGAAGCTACAATAATGTTTAATCTTCACCACCCGAACATCCTCCACTTCGAGGGCCTATGTAAACAAGACATCGAGTTCCCTCCCGGTGGGACAAAGCTATATCTCGCCTCCCTCTTCTATGAACATGGTACCGTCTGCGAGTACCTCAAAGCCAACCCGGACGCAGAGCGCCTCCCCTTGGTGAGTATTGGTGCCAGCCGAAGTCCGAATGAGTGCGTCTAACTGAATCCTTCCCCTTCCTCGCTTATCCTAGCTGCGGGACGTGCTGCACGGCGTAGAGTACCTTCACGACAACCTTATCGCCCACGGAGACATAAAGGGAGACAACATTCTCATCAAACCTTCCGGCCGGGCGTGCATTGCGGACTTTGGCCTGGCGCGGGTTCTTTCGAACCTGGACCCTGCCCCAGGATCCACCGTGCTCACGGGCACTTTGGAATGGCAGGCACCCGAGATCCTGGAAGCGCAGCTCAATGACAACACTATCCTTCCGACCGCTGCCAGTGATGTATATTCTTTGGGGTGTTTAATGTATGAGGCAAGTACCTCATCATCTCCACTACGGTCTTCTCTGGTCATTAACTCCTAGTTTCTTTCCATGTCAGATCTATACTGGGCATCCTCCATTTGCAAACCTGTGGAAGGCGTTAGACCATACCGTGAGAGGGTGGAAGGTTATGGAGGAGGTGGCGCTGCACGACCAGCGGCCTGCGAAACCACTTGACTCTGACGACGCGTTCCAAAGGTTTGGGTTGACGAACCAAATTTGGAACTTGGCAGAGGCTTGCTGGGCCCGGGAAGTTGGACTTCGGCCCTCTGCGACCCAACTTCTCGGCAGCCCCCCATTCAATTAGAAGGCCTAGGTTGGAATGTGCCGTGACCAGTGTTAATTCGTTCGGAACTCGTGTATAATTTAGGTGTCGGAGTAACCGTACAGTGAGGGTGTATGTACTTACAATGCTTACTATCTGCTTCAAATGCCCTATCTCCGCTCAAGCTGTTCATGTGCGAATGTGGGTGCCTATCCATATTGGGGTCTCTCGCGTTCACTGCTGTTGGGTTGGGATTATACTATCATGATGGCGTGTGTGCTTCTTAGCTATGCGTGAAATGAAGACGACGAAAGATATTATGCACTCCTTTTAATACAACCTACATTGATGATCCATCCGTTATTAACCTCAGTGCTTCTTTCATCACGCCCATCGCTATGGCTCCTCCAATCACGAAGGACACCTATCGATTAATAAGCGCCTCTCTGGGCGCTTAATTTACACCTCTGCTTGATCAATCAACATCATCCACATCCATTGTTCAAACCACCGATGATCCACCATATAAGGTCCTTCGAAGGCTCTTCCGAGCCTACACAAGCACATGCCCTAATCTGGAAGGGTCGCCGACGCTGGTGGTAATAAGTGTACACAATCTGGCTTGGCGATATAAGTAATGGGGATTGACAAGAGATAACGAGTTCGTCTTTGCGGGGGGATGGACACAATCTAAACAAGTCAGAGGTCCTAAGCATGCCACCCACGTCGGCAGACTACCTCTTACCTGTCCGTCAGACTTTTCCATATTTCAACCATGGTCTTTTGCCCTCTTTGACTTGCCAAGACGCTTTCTCACCCTGCCACGGGAATGCTGCCGATCAAAAGATGATTAGTTTGAATCGGTTGAGGCAGGAAATTTGGATTCTCGGCGTCGATTTCCAAGGTCGCAAGCGCCCGGAACTTCAGACATGACCATAGTTACCTTCTCCCTATCACCACATTGTTCTCAATGTGGTAACCCCGGCTCCCTCTCTCGCCGCTCAAAGGTCCTTTAAGTAGGTCTGAATTGCATAGCCTTCTGCGTTGATTCATGTTTGACGGAATTTCTTTCTCTATCGTGACTCCTTCTCTTGCTCTGCTTGCGCTCTCCGCTAACCCGTCAAACAAATATTGGTGCAAAATATCGTATAATCTTGGAGAGATGTTGAGACCTGGCTGGCTCCCGTGCTCCTCGTTCGAGGGCCGCATTGTGCTCGGTATACGTGGTTCGGGTATGGAGGAGGTGCGGAGTGGAGGCAGGGAGGTGTTATTCAAAGTGCGAATGGTGTGGCGGAGCTCTCTCAAGGCACATCGCCTGAAATGCGGGAATCGGAGTCGGATGGCTGAGTGAGTAAGACTATAGAAGTGAGTGCTTAGAATTTGAGTTCTTAGACTTGCCATGCGTGGCCACTTTCTCATTTACTATAGAGTGTAATATGTCAATGGTGTGCCGTCTCGGTATCAGACCATACATGCCATCGTAATTGTACTTGCTGAGGGAAACTTCCTTTCATCAGCTGCCGTCATCATATCAAGGAGATCCACCATTAAGTGGATGGTGGCTTCATCCGCACCGTCCAAAGCCGTCAAGACCAAGACAGTGTCATCAACATCATTCGGTGTCTCGTCGCTGGGTATCTCGTCCAACGAGCCAAATTGTGAGCTGCTTGTGGTCGCCATGGAGTGTACCTGCGCACAGGCCCATGCTTCGGCGTCAGAAGGAATTATTGCTGAGTGAGGATGAACACCATCACTGTGCGTGCTGTGCTGGTCGCCCATCGGAGGGGCGAAGGACAAGACGCGAGCGAGCATGCGCTTCATGTGCCCCGTGGGTTTGTCGAGCGCACGCGAATACTCCACCTGGTCTTTCAGCTGGGACTGGGTTCCTGTTACGAAGAGGGAGCGGCAGGTGCGCCATGTGTCCGACTCTGAGTCGAGATGCCCGACGGAATTTGGAGTTAGGACGATGGTTACTTGTTGGAGGTGTGGGCTTGTGCCTAAAATGTGCTCGATTCCCGCTCGGGCTGGGAGGAAATTTAAACCTGGGTTGTGAGCGTAGGGTTTTTCTTCAGCTCGGGATAAGATGAGGTTGAAGGACTCGAGGCTGGGGCACGAGAGGTTGAGGAGGATGGGGTTGCAAAAGCCTACAGAGCCCCAAGAAGGCGCGGGCTCTGCGATGACGAGCGAACGGAGTCTTGGGAGCTCGACTTGTACTGAGCTTCGGCCTTGTATTGCCTTGGAGGTTCCGTGCCATTCGAGGTGAAGGAGGTTATGTTGCATTGTTTGGAGAGCCAGGGTTATTGAAGATGCGAGAGGAAAGTGGGGTGTGGACATGACAAGGGTGGTGATCCCGTCCCATTTGAGCATGAGCTTTTTGAATAAGGGTCGGCCGGCGTCGTAGTGGTGTGTCCCGCTGTGGTTTCCCAGCTCGCGGAGGACTACTTTGTGCAGCTCGGGTGAGCATTCTGAGATCGTGAACTTTGGATAAGAGTAGACGATGTCGAAATTGGACTTTTCGATCGTGATGCTCCTGAGGTTTCGGAAGGGACGGAGGCAGCGGGGCGTCGGGTATAGCTTGAAGTACATGCAGTCGTCGCATGCAAGCTCCAGGGACGCCCATCTGTCGCTGCTCCGCATCAGGATGTCCAAGAATTCTTGGAATGGCGCGCGGTTTCTTCCCTGCAGTCGAATGCGGAGGGTTAGACCCCGAGACCGAGCAAGGATCCCACCTTCCAGTATGATTTTGCAGTTCTTGATGCTAGAATGGTCCTCCACCAAGCTCTTGTCGTAGCCTGGAGGGAGGGTACTAGTGTCGAGGCACAGGCTTCGCCAGAGCTCTGGTGTGCGCTTCGTGAGCGCTTCCCAGGTTCGGCACACTGCCATGAGGGTGGTTGCAGGATCGTTGAAAGTGGGGGTGTGACCTGACGCTTTGTGGCCTGTGCTTAGGGCTACGCAGACGTGGCCGAAGACGTCAATGTAGTTGTTGTCTCCGCAGTAGTGGGCGAAGATCAGCTGCAGGAGCTCTGGGGGTAGGTGAGCGAGGCTTTCCAGGTCTCCGGGCTTCCAGGCAGGACTGCCTGTAAGAGGGGGACGGCTGGGTAAGTCGAGGTACGGGAGCCTGAGGTACGAAGATAGGTTCAATTGGGGAAGCGCGAGATATGGAGATAGGCGCCTTCGTTGCTCCACCAGCTTCCGAGAGATAGCGCTTAGTCGTTCGCTGGCCGGAACAATTACAACGAAGAGGACAATGATAAAGGTGCTCTCGGCGACATTACCGAGGAAGTCGAGCGTCCTCGTGATAGCGATGTGCATTGTTGGTTAGGGGAGGATAAGGTCTCAGAGTAAGTCGAGAGTAAGCTCGGGGTAAAGGTGGAACAGGAATGCCAATATTGAATGTCCTCCACTTCAGGAAGCTGTCAGAGTGCGCAGTCGCTCCCAGGATCCCGTGTCATGCATACTCAATAGAATGGGAGTCGCTTGCTTCGAAAATTGCGAGCGCAGCGGTACTGTACTTCACCAGCTCAGTTCGGGAAGATTGGAACCGTACGAGGGCTGCGCACATCTTACAGCAATAAGCCTGAGCCCACGGGAAGTTTAGACCCACAAAAATCGGTACCGTAAATAAAAGGAGGTTGGGGCTGTGTCATGTAATGCAGGAAAATAGTATGTGCCAGATGGATTGCATTTGTGTTGGTAGGAATGGGCGCTTGAGCCTTGGTCGACTCTCAATGGGCCGTGCCCCCTCCCAAGTGTCATATCATACAAGCAACTGTGAGGGCACATGCTGAAGGAAACATAACACCGGCGCCTAGCGATACCATGTCAATAAAGTCAATCATAACTCGCATCGTATCTGGTTCTGCGATGTCCAAAGCGCGATAGGCAGACTCTTCAACAGCTCTGGTTTGGATGTCGCTGGTTGAAGCTCCTGAGGTTGTCACCGAGTTTACATGCGCAAAGATATCTGCGGCCCAGACTATTGCGTCAGAAGAGTGAGGGGCACGACAGTTGCCTACAGGCTGTGCGCATTGACGAGGAGCGAAGGACATCATGCGAGCGAGCATGGCCTTCATATCATGTTGGGAGGGGAATAAACTCAAGAGGGATAGAGGTAGTGCAATCCGGCTTCCACGCCCGTTCGTAGAGAGTGCCCGAGTGCGAACTAACTTTTCCAACTGAGATTGCGTTCCCGTCAAATAAAGACATGGATGGGTGCGCCATGCGCGATTGAGGTTGGCAAAGGAAGGGGCGAGGATAATGGTCGTCTGTGCGAGGCCCGGGCTCCTGCTGAGGAGGTACTCGATGGCTTCCCGTGCTGTCAGGAAGAAGCCATGGTCTATCGCAGGTTTGGGCCGACCAACCGCCTGGAACAACAAGAGTTTGAAGATCTCAAGGTTGGGGCACGAGAGGAAAAGGAGGATATGGCTGCAGAAGCTGGGATGGTATTCGAATGGTGCAGGCTCAGCGATGGTGAGTGAACGGAGCTTTGACAGCACAATCGGCACCAAATGACCTTCCACCACATCCTCAGTTCTGTGCCACTCGAGATGGAGAAGCGTATCCTGCATTGCTTGGAGTGCCAGTGTGATTTGGCTCACGAAAGGAGGGTTCTTGGTGAAGGACATGACCAAGGTGGTGATCGTGTCCCATCTGTGCATGAGATTCTTGAGTAAGCGTGGGTTGCTGTCGTAACAGGTGCCCAGGGCGTGGAAGACGACTTTGTGCAGTTTGGGCCCAGATAGCGTATACCTCAAGCGCGAGTATACGGAGACACGGCAGTTAGCCTCGATGGTGATGCTCTTGAGGTTCTCGAACGGATGAAAGGAGGGAGACTCAGGGTCGGGTGCAAAGTAGACACGATCGTCGCATGCGAGCTCTAAGGATGACCATCTGCTGCTGCTTTCCATGAGGGTTCTGAGGAGTGATTGGAAAGGATGATGTGTTTTGCCTTGCAGTCGAATATGGAGGGGAAGACCTTGCGATCGGATGAGAATGTCATTCTTCAACACCTTCCTGAAGAGCTCGACAGCGGGGTTGTTTGTCATTAAACGCTCGTTGCAGCCGAGAGGGAACGTGGTGTCGAGGCAGAAGTTTCGCCAGAGCTGTGGTGTCTGTTTCACGAGCACTTCCCACCTCAGGCACACTGCCATGAGGGTGCTCGCAGCGTCGGTGGAAGCAGTACCACCCGTTGGGACGAACACCCCGGTTAGTGTGTACACGTGGCGGAAAATGTCGATATACCCCTCGTCGCAATATTGCGCGAAGATTTCTTGAAGGAGTTCTGGAGGTAGGTGGTTGAGCCGCTCCAGGTACCCAGTTGTCAATGGGAGATATGGTAGAGTTGCGTATATAATTCCCGGAGGTGCATGTAATTAGTAAATAACAACGTCAAATTCTGACCCTCTGTAACTAAATGTAAATAACATTAAATAACATTAAAATGCGCGAAATCACGAGGTCGGTGCAGAGCTCGACGCTCATAGCGCCCGCACCTTTCTTCAACCTTTCTGCTGCTGCTGCGTTCATTGCATCATGGTGTATTGAAGAGAGGGGATGTAGCAATGGTCTAAACTACCCAAAGCTTCAATTCAAACTCTCCGTCATCCCTTGTAGCGCCCTCATCACTCCTGACACGCCTTCTCGCCGCCAGCTTCTGGAGTAAAGGGCCTTAAAGGGGACCGTCTGCCACAATTTCGCGTACCTCGACGCTCGCAATCCGTCCTCATTTAGAGTCGTTGCTGCGGGTCTTGGTACCCTGGACTGGGACCTCAGTTTCATCATCGCCGATCGGACTCGTCGTAGTTGGGGTCGGCGTCGCGTTCATCGTCCTCGAGGCCACAACAACGAAGCTTCTCGATTTCGCAGAACCGCCGGAGGGTAGGGTTGGGCCGTGCAGGAGGACGTTTCTGGATTTATATACCCGACTTATTCACATAGACCCTTGCACCCCTCTGCATATAACGATTAATTTAATGTAAATAACATGTTATTTACACCTGGTGCATATAAAGACGAGTTATTTCCGCAACCCTAAGATATGGGTTAGAATCAGTGGGTATCTCGAGTATTGGGGTTTTGAATCTGGGAAACACCCGACTCAGGTGCTCGACAGATCTGCTGAAAGCGGCTCGTACCCCTTCCCCAGGTGGAAATATCATTATCAGGAGCAGTGACACCTCGAAAAAACGACAGAGGTGGTCGAAAAACGACATACGGCCCAGTCGATGACAGAAAGGGGTCGGGGTAGGTGATGTCGATGGTAGCTGGCAAGGTGGAGCCAGGTGAGGCAGCCTGCGGTCGAACCCTGTGAAGGCATCTGACCAAGCTCTGACAAACATCGATCCCGAATAGTGGCACAACACTGGAAATCATCTACTCTAATAAACTACTGTATTACCATGATCGAGGGTGTTCCTAACCTTTGAGGACGACAGCCAGCCCTCCCGTGCATGAAACCTGGTTGCACCGGGTGGCCTAGGTTGTGAACTGATGCGTACCCCTCCCTCCAGCTTTCTAAGCTTTACCAGAGTATTGTGTATGGAAGGTCTTTCCTCCGAAACTCTTCGCCAACATGGAAGAATGCACCCGTCCCAAACTGTGCTGGAAAGCCCCCATTCCGTCCAAGCCTTACTTCCCAAAATCGGTTTGCGTGGCTGCCTCCCAGATTGGACGTATAGAATGACCGTAGCGTCAAGGGCAATCTCAGAGAAAGGAATATCACCGGTATAGATCTAAGTTAATTATAGAGGTGTGTCCGGGCTTCTGAGAATGTCTTAACTCACCTCGTACATCACGCATCCTAGAGAGTATACATCACTCAGCTCCGTGGGCGCGGCGTCCTCTATATTCGGGTCGAGCAGTTCTGGGGCCTGCCAGCGGGCTGTGCCCCCAAAGCTCGAGTAGCCAGTCGCGAGAGATGGTACTCCAATCTCTGGAGCTATTTCGCCTTCAATGACGACTGATAAGCCGAAGTCTGCAACGCACGCCCTCCCGGAGGATGTGACGAGGATGTTTGCCTGGGTTGCGAATTGAGCGTTGACGAGATAGATGTGCGCATGAGCTCACCCCTTTTAGGTCCCCATGCACGATACCTTGACTGTGTAGATAGAGAAGCCCATCACATACATGAATTGCCTGTGGTTTGTTGTGTGAGCTGTAATGATTCCCTTTAACTTACTGGAGGCGTTTACCGTAGCGTGTCGGTTAGCGCCCGGATGACGTCGTAAATAATCTCCGATGCAGCCATTCTCCATCCACGGCGAAATAAGGCAGATCCTCTTAGAAGCGTCGTTGAGGTTGTAGATACCGTAAAAGGGTAGCAGGTTCTCGTGCTCAAGTAGGCTCCAAACTATCGCTTCCCTCGCAAAGACCTATTCAATGGAGGATGTTGGTAGTTTAGATATTGATGAAACCCAGAGAGAAATATGCATACCCTGAGAAGTCTCTTGGTGTCTGATCTTTGATAAATCTTGATCATTTTCATGCATACAGAATGGCCTCGAAATCGGCCTTTCCATATCTCACCATAATTCCCGGACGTCACAGCATGAGTGTGCTCACGCGCGACGTGCGGGAGGATGAGGGACCGAGGGAAGAGGTCGTACCGTGTTGCAAGCTTCAGCAGCAATCGGAGAACCCGAGCTTGCTCCGTCCGCGTTCTAGATGCGGACTTATAGTCGAGGACCTGATAATGCATCAGTCAAGTGGGCCCCTTCCTGATGTTTGTGTACACACCAATTGGAGAGCATCCATAACAGTTTGTGCTTGCTTAGAAGTGAGGGAGGAGAGCACCCTTGACGCAGCCAAGTCGGCGGAGATGTCTACAAACACACGAGTTATGTCACCGTACAGGTCGGACAATGGCAAATGGGGTGATACGGCTCGGATGTTCGCCATAGTTCTTGAGAGTGAGACGATAAAACCATTTGGATCATTCACCAAATCGTCTCGCCGAACCTCTGTCCGAGTAGGCAGACTTTGTTGGCGGGTACGAGGTGGAACGGGTGGTTTGGGGAGTGGACGAGAGGCCCAAGGACGGGAAGATATTCCGGGGGATGAAGATTGAGGGAGAGAGACCCGGCGGGTCTGTGATGAGTCCAAAAGCCAGGCTTGAAGTGACTTGACGGCGGTCGATATTAACGGAGGGTGTTTCCACGGGACTGGCACGAGGGAGGAACGGCGATGACCAGATGGAGTCACTGGAGGTCGCGCCAGAGCGACAGTGGATACGCAAAGCTCGAGGATGGCATCTATGTCACTGAAATAAGCCCGAGGCGCCAGTGTGAGAGACGATTAACTATACATACATGAATCGACATAGCTATATGCTGTAGATTCGAGGAACGGAAGGCGGAGAAATTGGGACATAGCCACACCTTCTTCTGTCGACACTTCTCTCCTGGAGGAATATTAACTGTCACGAGGTACGGTTCTATCTGCATATGTATCTACCTGGAGACTTCGACGTCCTTTTTGTTGCCCACAAGGATGCCTGGAATGGCGCTGTTCCTCTCCAGCACCCGGTACATCGTTTCCGCAATTTCAAGGGACCTCCGGCTGGGCACTGAGTATACGAGAACAAACGCACCGACGCTCTGAAAGTCTATTCCCATCTGGTGTTGCGTTCAGAAGTAGCTGTTGACATTGGCAAACTAACCTCCTTTACCTGATTATTCCCTTCGATAAGGTCGCAATCATACTCTCTCGACTCATGTGAGATGACCTTGCGAGAATTGGGAGTGGGATATGCCTGGTCGGACGACGAGGCGGTGCCCTATGGGAGGGTCTAGGTCTTAGAACTTCAGGAGTGAGGAAGTAGTACTTCGGTAAGACGCCCGATTACGGTTGACTTTCCTGCCATTGATGTTGCGTCTCAACGTACTTAAGCCATTCCAAAGAGAGGTAACTCACCAACACCTGTTTCTCCCAAAAGCACTATCTTCAGCGGTTTTCTGAGCATTTCGAGATGGAGGTGTTGCGAGAAAAGCACTTACAGAAGGTGTTTACAGAGCGCGGCCCCTGAGAGGATTGGTTGACCGAATCTGCCGCTTACCATCAGATGATGTTCTGTGATCCGGCAGATCGGTCCCACGATTTTCACTGGCTCTCTTGTCTTCTGCCAAACTGCGACTTAGGAGCAGCAGTGTGAGGGCTCAGCCGTTCTTCAGGAGGAAAGGCACGCCAACTCAAATGGTACGCAGAGGAACAGAGAGGGATTATAAAGTCGGTCAGGGCTCTCGGTTCCTCCAATTATCATATGTGCGGTCGCGTGCTCATTCCTTCCCTTAGTGACTGAGAAAATGATCCCACAGGTTATCTTCTCGTCCCCTCTTTATTCTGGCGGACAAAGGATGGAATTTATGTTGCTTGCCTAAGTCCACAGCGAGCGAGCGCCACTCTCTTGCCCCCAAGCTTGGGCGCTTCATTCTGCTCCATCAAAACATCGCCTCAAGCGGTGGGACCTCGAGGCGACAAGTGGATCAAATCAGAGATGGTCAAACCTAATCGGCGGCAATTAAGTCCGACCCTTGAGCCCAACGTGGGCCAGCTCCCAGCGGTCTTTGTATTGTCTTCCTTTCCTCTGTCCCCCTCCCCCTCCCCCAGCCCCTCCCCGTCTCATCCACTCATTATGTATGACGGGTCCTCCAACTACTATGCTTCAGGCGCAGGTCAGCCGAGGTACATGGCGTCTCAGCCATACGGCGACAATGGTGGCAGCCAGCCCTACTACAACGAATCCTTCGCCCACTCCCAGCAGAGCATGCTCCCCGGCGGCAATGCCTCTACCTACAATCTCAACGAGAACCGCTCATACTATGACGACCCAGCCGCCTTCCGAGACAACGTCGCTTTAGCACCTGTCGGCCAGAACCGTGACCTGAGCGAGAAGAACGAACTCTACGCGTCGCCCAAGGCTAAATCCCAGCGGAAGGCGAAGATTATTGGTGCCCTCGTAGGCTTTGTAGTCATCGCTGGTGCCGTTGTCGCCATCCTCTACTTTACTGTCATCAAGAAGAAGGACGGAACGAGCACGAGCGGATCCGCGGGCAAGAACTCAACCACTCTGAACGTCGTCTCAGGCGCCTCCGGTAGCAAGATTACGATGGAGAACGGCACGAGCTTCACGTACACCAATCCCTTCGGTGGTTACTGGTACTACGACCCCAACGACCCTTACAAGAGTGTGGCGAGGCCTCAAGAGTGGAGTCCTGCTCTAAACGAAACCTTCAAATACGGGATAGACAAGATTCGAGGGTTCGTCGTCGTCTGCCTTCCATACCCCCTGTCGTTGTGCTAACACTGGCCCCTCTCGTTTGGCAGTGTCAACCTTGGCGGCTGGCTCAATCCTGAACCTGTGCGTTATTCTCTTCTCTATCTTGCTTGGCTGAACTTCTTGGCTGATACCATCTTTTGTAGTTTATGCAAGTAACCATTCCCACACATGCCCCAGCTCTCTTCTGACATAACCCTCCAGCGCGCCCGCATTGTATCAAAAGTACCTCAACAACCCAACTCCAGCCGTTGACGAATGGACGCTATGCGAGAATATGGCTCAAGACACTGCTGGCGGTGGTCTAAATCAGCTGGAGGAGCACTACAAGACTTTCATCGTACGTCAGAGCCCTGTCTCCTTCCTGAAACGCAATTTGATGGGGATCATCAGACAGAGAAGGATTTTGCTGAAATCGCTGCTGCGGGCCTCAACTACATCCGTCTCCCGATTGGTTACTGGGCAATTGAAAAGCGGCCCAACGAGCCGTTTTTGGAAGGCGTCTCATGGACGTGAGTGCAGCATGGCATCTTCTCTCCGCAACGGCGACTGACCCCAGCTGTTGGTAGGTATGTCCTCAAGGCCATCAAGTGGGCACGGAAGTATGGTCTCCGTATCAACCTCGATCTCCACACGATGCCCGGAAGTCAGAACGGCTGGAACCATTCGGGAAAGATGGGGAAGATTGGCTTCTTGAGAGGGCCTATGGGCTACGCCAACGCACAGAGGGCCCTGAACCACATCCGTATCCTCGCCGAGTTCATTTCTCAACCTCAGTACAAGGACGTCGTCACCATGTTCGGTGTTATGAACGAGCCGTTGGGCAGCGACATTGGCAAAGCCCCGCTCTTCGCTTTGTATGTCGTTATTTCCGTTTCTGATCCGAGACGGCTCTGACACCCCGCACAGCTATCTCGAGGCGTACAACATCGTTCGTGCTGCTGGTGGAACAGGTGAAGGGAACGGCCCTTGGATTTCCATGCACAATGGCTTCCTCGGCAACTCGGAGTGGATTGGCAGCTTTACCAACGCGGATCGCGTTACCCTGGATCAGCATCCTTATCTGGCATTCTCACAACCAAACGCAGACCCGATGGAGGCTTTCATCAACGTCCCGTGCAAGGCCTGGGGCCAGTCGACGAACGACACCCAGGCTCAATTCGGATTGTACAACGCTGGAGAATTCAGTTTGGCGGTCAACGACTGCGGACTTTTCCTCAACGAAGTCAACGGTGGGTCTAGGTATGAGGGCGACTACATCCATGGTGCTAGCACTCGCATCGGTAGCTGTGACCCATGGACGGATTACCAGAACTACGACGCCCAGATGAAGGCGAGCATCAAGAGTTTCGCACTTTCGAGTATGGATGCTCTTCAGGTATGTCATTCGTAAGCGCCTTTCGAATCTCTAACTGACCATTCCACTCCAGAACTACTTCTTCTGGACATGGAAGATCGGCCCCTCTGCCGTGAGCGGAAAGGTGGAGTCGCCTGCATGGTCATATCAGCTTGGTCTCCAGGAAGGCTACATGCCTGAAGATCCTCGTGAAGCCGCTGGAGCATGCGGAAACACCAACCCCTGGCAGCCTCCTCTGCAGCCATGGCAGACTGGAGGCGCCGGCGCCGGCGACATCCCCCAGACCTTCCTCGCCTCCTACACCTGGCCTCCAACGTCGCTCACTACGGTCGGCCCACCAGCTGGACTCCCCTCCTACACCCCTACCGGTAGCATCATCACGCTCAAGCCTGAGACTGCCACGACGACAGCGTCTGGTGTGAAGATTACCAAGACCGCCGACCCAGGGAGCGGATGGAACAACCCCAAGGATAACGCAGGGTTGTACGTTGAGATTGAAGGGTGCGGGTATCTCGACACGTACGTGGATCCTGCGGCAGCCGTCCCGGCGCTCTGCGTCCAAAGCCGAGATGTTTCTCGTCGCGCCCCCGAACCAGTTCCTTCGCCCGCCATCACACCCCCTCCCACAGCATAACTAGCACGTCCTGGTCCCGATTTAGCACCCTAGCCCGCGCCTCATGCCACGATGTTCGTGACGAGAGCAGTTACGGCTGGCTCCGTTACTGAACCGTCCGTGGCCGACACTCATTACAAACTAACATTCGCTTTTACAAACTATCAACGCTTTCTTCTCGTCACGTAGGATGGATCTACCACATCATTATTGGCTCATGGGCATCGCTATTCCTTTCGCGCCGTATCCCACAGTCAGCATCGATATACCACATTCGTTACCATCTTGTGCTGTAACATACCCATACCTGTTGTTGTCATTAATATTACGGACTCATGCTTCTCCTTGATGTTTGGTGTGCAAATACAAGATATGTTGAGACGCGCCAACAGCTTGGCTTGGAGCACCCGATTCGGAGATGCAAGCCGGTGGGAATCTGTGGGCGCTTATTATGTCCATCAGCAAGGCTTGTCAAGCCGCTGCCTTCAACCATGATTTATCTACGAACCTCTCTGGAGCAGCAGGCCATAAGACACTGCCGAAACTCACTTCTCTGCATGGCACATCCCACTGCGTTGCCTGATGAGGGCGTACCACAACTGCACCACGGTTGCCTGACTACGCTATCGACTGCTCAGCGACTATTTTGAGCACGTTCATGTGGTCGAACGGCATGAAAATAGCAGCCCAAGTTATTCCTAGCTGCCCAGAATCTTTTCCGGAGTGACGGATATGACAGTCTAAAGCAACCCAGTATGTACGAAGCTAGAATAGTGAAAAGAAACTTCCGTGCTACAAGGGACCGGCTGGCGCTGAAGGTAAGAGCGACCGATTTCCTCCCATACACGCCTCAAACGAGGCCATGGTGTTTGAGGAGTTAAAATCTCCATCCGAAGGACTCATGATGGCCCAATAATGCAATCAGATTACCGTGAAAGTGCGAGCCATCCCGTATTGGGTGAGGCGACCCATAGAGGGCAGACAACGGAACATCTACTGAGCCCAGAAGGGCGAGCTCGCCTCAACTGGCATTCTTGAACTCTCTAAACTTCTTTCTGCTAGTGCGCTGTCATCCTGACCAAGTGATATTTGGGATTGTTCGCGGGGAGAAGTACCTCTGGACTCTATAACGTCCTCTCTCCATATCTCCATCCCGGCTACAAAGTTGGATTTCAGTATAGAAGGCAATTGATTCAGACGCTCCCATTGGCGGAACGCCACCACATTTTCCTCGATTTCCAACGATAGCCAGCCTGTAAGAAACAGAAACCCAGATCAATATCTGACAAGCTCCTTCCTCTTCATTCCGAGATGTGAGAACGAAAAGCCATTCGTCCTGGAATGTTATCTCGATTGCTATTCCTGTCTTCAGGATCCTACTGTGGCGCATGGAGCCCCGTTTGAAAGCCATTCATTAATTTAAGCGTGTCGAGCGCAGCCCACCATCGACACGCGAGAGGAACACACTCCGAGCTCCGAGGAGAATGTGTTTCTGGGCATGTCTATCAGGATGGTCGGTGCGAGTCCGCCCATTCTGTCCTGTCATCTGCGATGTAAGTACATGGTTCATCAATGAGGTTGATTTCGAAGGACTTCGAACTCGCAATGGCATGCTAGAGGTGTTCATGATGGTGCTGTCTAATACATGCATCGACAAGATCGATAACAGGTACCTTCTTGTGGTCCACTGACTGCATCTGTCCATCGGGAGGGATGAGTGTCACAATGAAACCCGCGTGGCAAAGGAGTTAGGGCACCACAAAGCAGCCCAAAAGGCAATGCCATCCACCACGCGAGCGCCGCCCGTGGAATAGTGTTCCTTTACCCCAACCCACCACACATTAGCTAAAGTATCCGGTCAGACGGTTCTCGTTTAAGTTCGATCCCCCTCGATCCTCCCTCTGACCTCATTCGCTCGCCAACAGATCCCAGAGGAGGGGGAAATGAAGTATAGCTTTATCAGGATTAACGTTACGCCACCAGTCGTGCCACGTACAAACCACTGGCCGAAGTTCCCTGTTCTAGGTCGCGCCAGAGTCCGGGCATCCCAGCCAAATGACGATCCGGGACTTGGGGAGAGAAATGCTGCGATAGGACAGTCGATTATATCAAACATCCATCTAATCTCCACCTTTCCGCTATGATTCATCCTTTGAGGGCGGATGATTGCAGAAAACAGGACCTCCTCCGAAGACAGACTCCGACCCCAAGTTCGGTTAAGGCAATTCACGCTCCTCCTGTGTGCTGTCGCGTGATCATCGACATCATCTGGCACATGGGACTTTAAACGTCAACAGCTGTTGAAAACGGAACGTTGACCTACATTCGGAGAAGGTAGGTCTTCGATCTGTCGGAGATCGGTCCAGTATTGAATGGTCAAGTAGCTGGGGCCTATCGTGGCGAAACGGGAAACATCAAGGAAGAAGACCAGGAAGGGGAAACGGCTTCGTTGGTTTGAGGCACCCTGATTTGAGGCTAAAGCTTGTGTTCTGAAACGTCACGATTCACGCAGAGTGTAGCAGATTGGAATCGTGCGTGATCTTGCTAATCGTTTGAATTTGAATCAGTGTATACAACATGAAGAGAGCGCGCAGAAGCTACGCTAGCAGCTTCTCGACAATCATGTCGTCTGTTATCTTTGCCACATTCGCCCCTCTGTAGTTGAGTCGCCTGAGGAGGTCGATCTAGACAAAGTGAGGATACAATCAGCTCATCTGTTACATAATAGAACAGCATATACAGTCATGGATGTAGAGTAGAAAAGAAATGGTATGGGTGCTTTGAACTCACCACCTTGTCTCGCGGGAACCCAAGGGCTTCGAACCGATCGACGTGTGCCTTCTCCAGACCCGCGATCGCCACCTCATCTTCACCTTCCTTCCCTGGCTGACCCTGAGGGCCTCCAGCGTAGACTCGTGTCCAGTATCGAGCAGTATCCTCGAAGCTGCTCCGACTCGTCATGTAGTGCTTCGCAACCTCGGCGTCCTGAGGATCGTTAGGCTCAGGCGAACAGAGAAGACTCTGGAGCGAGATTAATGTCGATTTGAGCGTCAGGACAGGTGACCAGGCGTCCTTGAGGATATCCAAGCAGATAGCGCCCGAGGCTGAGGAGACGTTGGGGTGGTAAACCTTCGTAATGAACTTCATCTTCACTGGTTGGAAGGGATATGATTCGGGAATAACGATGTCCTGGTGAGCGGTGTCATTGAATTAGTAGATGCCACGCCAGTGAAGTAGCGGTACACCAATCCAAGCTGATTAGACTCACGACTTCAAACTTTCCACCTTCATATGGCGTCCCTTCTGGTCCTGGAAACGAGCCCTTCAGATGAAACGGGGATTCATCGACGAGGTCGATACGAATGTTCGACGTCTTATCATTCTTGCAGTCTTATAACCGCCATTAAGAGATAGTAGATATCTGATATACTGTGACTTACCTGCAATCTCCTTGTTGACTCGTCGCAGTCGAGCATCCATGGTGGTGGTGGTGGTAGCGGGAAGAGGGCTTAACGTTAATGACGGTGGGAGCGGCTTGAAGTTGAGGATTATGTAACGATCACAACATATCAGATCTGGCATAAGGCTGTCAGGTTGCCTGGCCCTGGCAGGTGGCTTGTGCAAAGTGGCACCCAAAATAGTGGCACGCGTTCTGACAATTGTTCCGGCTGTTAATACAAGACTTGTACAAGACGCAGGGAAAAGAAGATAGAGCTGGATACGTAGATTTCTCCGGAATTTTAGAGAAGCCCGACGTCTGCCTTGCGAGGTTCGTCATACACTGACAATTCGGTTCGACCTAATACCGTCTCCAGATCAACAGCCAGAGAATGATTAAGCAAGAAGGGGAGACATAAAATCTGCGGGCAGGTGAACTGGCATGCCAAGTTCGTGGTGGGAACCATTGTGAGCCAGACATAGGCAACTTGATTAGCGCCGAAAGCAACCTTCGCGCTCCCTGTGACACGAGTGTCAATAGCGCTTTAGCATTGGTTTTCTGACAGGACAGCGCTCCAAGACGCTATTTTGGCTATGAACAGTACGTGCTCAATCCGTGCTTGAAATAAGCAGAGGCTGACGCGACGCGGTGATGCATAGCCAACAGCGGATGAAGTGGTATCGAGCACTTGAAAGCATGCTTAGCAAGGAGGAGGGAAGTGTACGATGGAAAGGGACTGAAGGTGATGGGGGTAGGTATAAAGCAACACCACTATATATACGTTTCTCATTTCCCTGGCCCCCGTCCCGTCATTGAGAAAGGCCTAAAAACGGGTGTACACGGGCCACAACGTACGGGACAGAGTGGCTACCGTTCCGGTCACCGCGAAATTGGCCGCAATTGTTCTGTCAATCGAGGTCACCGGTCAAATAATTTACCAAGTAGAGCTACTGGTTTATCGATGGACACAGAAGCGAGCCTGTATGAACGGACGAGGAGCGGCCGGAACTTACCCCTTGCAACGATGCAACTCCCGTCTTGGACCCCCCAACGTAAGATTTTTATTTCCAAGGGCAAAGCTACCTGAATCCCGAAGGCCACAATCTGACAATCAGAGAACGGACCTTCCGAATGAGTAAAGCCGCTCTCTTCACAAATTGCCGCAGAAGTCTAAACGTCCCGAGTTTTCCATGCTTTCTTTGAGGCAAGCGAGCCCAACGGAAGGGTAATTCGCAATACGATGCCATGCAGCCCATGCTAGGCCACAGATGGACGACCTCATGGCCTCTACGATCTCGTTCAAGCGTCTCTCCCAGATTCTGATCCAGATATTCCTTTCCTGATATACCCCGAGCTAGCATACCGTGCTCAGCCAAGGTCAACATCTCATATATGACGTCTGCTTACTCTTTCCAGTGACCTATATCGGATCGCATCACGAGGATGTAGAATGGAATGCATTACGCTCGACTTACACGTTGTTCACCTCTACCGTTGACCGAGTCGACATACCTGCCTGATAATCCCGCAGCACTCTTAAGGTCGCTCGACACGGGACAGTCGGCACGAGGAGTCTATAGTTTCGCGGGAAGGCCACGATGCCTTACATATTCCAGGCACCTTCCGAAGTGGTTGACAAGGTTCAAGCCACCTTTCGAGCGTGAAGGACTCTTCTCTGGTGGGATCCTGTGTATGTAATAGAGGAACTGGGTGAGTGCTAACATTTGAACTAATTGAGATATATCACCCCACATCGTTTCCGCAAGCCAGGGTTCTCCTCGCCAAGTTCAAACCAAAATAGCAACTAACGAGCGCCCAGATGTAAACCGTGGGACGGGCGCCTGATTGGGCTTGCGTTCGGAAAGGAACAATTCCACCCCACTCAAATTGTGCTCGAAACACTCCGTCTTCATCTTTTCTGCATTCAGAATATGAGACCGTTCGAGGCCGAGATAGGAAGTACTGGTCACTGTTCATAGGAGGAGATGTGCTGTCGTGGCTACGGGGTAAGCATCTCCTTCCAAAGATTCTCACTGAAATTGACGGGGAGGTTTGAATGTGATTGACTCCAGTCTTCCAGAATCGTCCAAAAATTCATTTGCGACCGAAGCTACGTCCGCAGAGCAACCTGCTTCTCCCCCCGTATTTCCTTCTACCAATCACAGGTCCCGTTTCATTCGGACATATTCGACGTCAGACTTGTAAAACGTCTTTCCAAAGGGCGCTAACCCACGCCTTCGGTACCAGCCCTCCGTCGCAACTCGCGCGTCGCACCAGATGACCGTCCCTCCCAGTTTTTCTTTGGCGACTGTCTCAATTGCGTACTCGAGAAGGCCGCTTCCCACCCCTTGCCCTTGAAACAAAGGATTGCAGGCGAACTTTCGGAACCGCACACTGGGACGGGGGATGGTGGCGCCTTCTGCTCTGCATTCATCGGTGTCGGGCTCAGCCACTGAGAAAAATCCAGAAGTTGGTCGGTTACGTTCCTCCATGTCGTCACCATCGTTGGCGTTATCGATGGGCAAGGGTTCAAGAAATAGCGAGATAACCGCAATGGGTACCTCGATTCCTGCTCCTGTGACAAAGGCCCCTACGTGGATCCCTGCATTGTCCTCCGGGAGGAGAACCTGCGAGACGGGCGCATTTGGCCAGAGGACGGAGTGGCGCAAGGCTATTGTTTGATCTGCAGATATGACCTGGAAAGAGATGCCTCCACCGGCGTCCATGGTGCACTGAGTACTAGATGCAGTTGGGATGCAGAGCCAACATCATTAGTGGTGGGTATGACTACTCTAGATCTGGCTGGTGCAAGCGAGGCGTACCTTTGGGTTGAGGAAAGAGATGCAACGCTCGATACGTGGTGACGAACGTTGAAAAAGAACCAGCAACGGTACGTCAGATCAGATTCGATTTCTAGACGGCAAAAAACTACCGGACAGCGAGGAGCAAAGATAGGCAAAGATTAGACTCCGGCGATATCTGATAATGTATCTGACCCAAAGGCATTTCCTTCTAGCCGACTTGAACGACTGACCTCGTCATCACAGTCAGGGAACAGTGTGTACTAGTGACGCGCTCTACCAACTGAGCTAAGAAGGATAATGCTACCTCAAGACCTTGAAAATGGGGCCTGCCAGTCTCTCAGGCCCGGCAAAGTCGCAGGTTTCGTTACGGAAGAACGCTCGTTATGATGCTACAAGGTTCATGATGCACACGAAAATCAATGGAGAACTGAATGCGAAGAAATAGATGTGCAGGTGGTTCTGGCCTGATTGGGATGCTGTGTAGATAAGCGCCCATAGATTGGCTGGGAGAAAAGCCCCCCTTCCGCAAGCACAGCTAAACTTTTGACACATTGTGTCCGAGGAGGTACCTTCAATCACGTCAGGCTCGGACACGTTATGTGTACTACGCAGGGACAGGAGAGAAAACCCTACAAAAGGAAAAGTGTAAGGGCTCTTGTGTTGAATGGAGTCGAGTCTTAGTGGGCCCACGTTCTCCGGTAAATAAAAGGTTTGTGGGCGTTTTAGCAATTGCGAGGCACTCTTATGTACGGCATCGCGGGAGGGTGAAAGTAGATTGGCTAGTTTACGGTACTGACAAGTCACGAAACCACCGCCCAGGAACGAAGACGGCGGTCTAGACCTCCAAATGACGCCCAACGATGAATAAGTTTGGAATAAGTGTTCGGCTGAAGGAATGCGCAGATCGGGTATGGGTAGCTCGTTTGACCAAACTGAATGAGCAACACCTAGTTGTCCGCTGAGGGGGAAGGACCTTCGAAGTGGTTTACCAAACAATTGTGCCAATTCTCCGAAGGGTGTCGTACTGGTTCTAGAACCATAGTGCAGCTGAGTCCCAAAAATCAGTGCTGGGAGAATTATAGGAACAAACTAAGAACTACCTTGAGTGGCCCAACGTTCAATGAGTCTCCGAAGGGCACTTTATTATCGGAAAAGTAGTTAAGAGCCGTATGAGGACCCCGAATATAACTCGTTGACAAATATGCCGGACACCATCAGAGGAGTATCTGAACATAGCCTGCGACCGGGACGAAGGATGCAGATTCCACAAGTAGGCCTCAGACACGCCTGCGCTTAAGCGTAGTCTAAGGTTCGCGTCCAGGCCTGAGCCGGTTACCCCTTGGATGTCCGAGAGATAACTTAACTTAAATTGTCAAAGGGCTACATCGCGAGTCGGATAAAGGTGATTTATCTCGGGGTAAATGCTAGTAAATACTCCGTGTAGGTCTGGGTGACCGGGTGACTAGGTCTCGTCCTCGTATCCTTTAAGGACTTCCCCAAGCTTACAAGCTACATACAGTGACACAGATCCGAAGCGAGTCGGAGGATAACTCGACATACTTCAACGAGTATAGCACCGAGTTCCTCTCGTTATAGGCCCGGTAATCACTGGTCGACACGCAACCCCTTAGGGAACCGGAAGTCCCAATCCCTCGGAAGTGTGATTAGCGTCAGTTAGCGTCCTGGAGGTATTGGGGAGGTCGGTGACGTCAAATATATGTTTGCAAGTCCGCTCGTGCGTGGAGTTCGCCAGATATCCGATAGATGCTGTCAGCATATTAGAAAGTTGGATTTCAATTGAGTTCTGTGCTATTAATGAGTTAGACTATCGTGAAACGTTGAATTAATGAGGTGAGTTAGGGTACCCGTAGAACGAGCTGAGCCGCATGCGGTTATTTTTCAAGCTCATCCCAGCTTGGGAGGCCAAAATAGGAAGGCAGTTTGTCCCAAAATTCCAGTCTCTTCGCCAGAAAAGTACTCTTCGCATACTCCAAGCAGCTAGAACAAAGCTTATTGACCTTGAGCTTCTGCTTCGCCTCCAGAGTCTCCACCAACACATTCCATGAATCGGTGGGCGCACTGAGATCAGGGCTTGGCTTCCACAGAGCAATTGTTAGCGACCCGGAGATGCACTGACACATCTTTCGGTCCTTGCAATCACTGCGAGCACCTATTTCGCCAACCCATTCGAAGGCTTGATTATGACCCTCAAGTAGATTGTGTCGACCAACCAGACATATTCGCTGTACCTCCGGTAGCAACGTAACACGCGTTCCGCTGTCACCTTCCCATGGCACGCCGAGGACGATATCGTCCTGTATCACTTCCAGTCAGTGCTCTGGAACGCTTTCGAGACGAAGGCCCTCTATAACGTACCAAATCCTGACAGGCAGACCAGAAGTACGCTGCAGGGAGCAGGTCCATGAGATTGCATTCATGGGCGAAGTTGGCCATCCGATAAAGCACCCCTTGTTCAAGGACAATTTCGGTCCAATTCTTGTGGGGGTCAACCCCATCAACCTCTGAGGGAAGCTCAATTTGTAGCCGGGCCAGACCTTCGCTTCGGAGACGGTCGATCTCGTATTTCCTCCCTATACGAATCATTGCGGCAACGATGTCAAATGGAATGGCCCCTCGCCTGTATGACCTTTTATTTTATTTGAAAACGTTAAGACGGAGTCACGGCAGAAGTACTGGTAATATACGTACTGGTCGTAAAGAATCGCGAGAGCGTGTTGCATATCCACCGCAAGGTCTCCAGGAAGCTGCATGACTGGACATCCCTCCACCGTCGGTTCGTCGTCCGGTTGAGCCATCGTGAACACGTCCGCGAAGATAGGAGAGATTCTAGATAGAAAACCGCGGTGTATCTTGAAAAGAGTCTTCTCGGCTTGGAGAACCACATTTCCGTCCTCGAGCCAGACGTTCGATCTTGTCAAGCCAGACTCGTCGAGAACGTTCACATTCTCCTCCGGATTTTGGCTGGTCGAGTCTGCTCGCCGTCGCTTTGGCATGGAGAACTTATGCCAGGCTCAATGATTCAGTTTCAGAGAAGCTTGAATGCCCCGTGAATGTCACGGTGAGAGAGCGACGTAGACTTGAATGTCAAAGGACACGAGGTGCCAGCCAAATTGCTGGCGGGTCGAGTTAGGACTCCGACCTGCCGAAAGCGTGCCGAGACGTGGTTTTGATTCTCGTGATGTTTATGTCACGGGCGCTTAAATCGATCGGGACCTGGAGGGGACGCCGGCACAAGCGTACGTCCAAGCCGACTCAGTATGGAGGTTCAAGAATTGCTCCGGTAGGCCTTCTCTTATTGTACATATTGCAGAGTGCCTGTTTGCGTTTTTGGAGCAAGATGCCCAGTATAAATCGCACCCGAAATACTTCCAGAATGGCTAACTCAGACGCCTTGTCACGTCCTCCACGCTCAAATGGCTAAGTATCACAAACCAAATGGCTATCGTCACACTCCCCAATGGCTATAATTTCCGCACTGTCAGTATCTCGCGTGCTCTAAGTACGTCTAACAACAAGGATAAGGTGTACGAAGCCACCAGTAGCCATGGGGCCCCCTGTGGAGCTGCCATGGGAACGCCACTGACCGCGCTCGACGCGCACTGCCATTTTGCCAGATTTTGCCAACTCCACGCAAACTGCCTCCTTGATCATTTTCTGATGTATACATACTGGACTGAGATATCATACAAGCCCGGGTGCGGAGAGCGGAGTGACCTGACCTGCTGCAAGCAGGATAATTAATATCCGCTATCCTCGACAAAAGCGCTTCTGGGAAGTGCGTCTGCGCGCACCCCAGGATCTCAACGCACTTATAACAGGTCGGCCCTCTTCTTATTCCTCGAGTATTTTGAAGTTTCCCTTATCTCCTACGAAGCATCGTCATAATCCATCCATTCACACATGGGGTCTTGAAGTCTTGAAGTCTCCCATGTTATCCTTGTGTTATCCAGAGGCGACCTCTGGAGAAGATGGAATGATCAATCGATCCTGATACAAGTCTTTACCCGAGCACGAACTTTCGGCAACCGAATTGTAGCCGCTGGTACTCCAATAGACCGCAGGGTATTTCAACTTTTGGCTTGATCTGAGCTACGAGCGCCGCCAAAGCCCCACTGCCCACGTTGAAAATGCAATCCGACGCGGTGCAGGCGCTCGCGTATCTTTTGCTTGCAGCGGGCGCCGGGCGGCGGCCAACAGATAGTTAAAGGATTTTTGATGCAGGGGTGCAAGTGAGTGAGCGCGAAGCTGGAGCTACTTATGATCTTCCTTAAAGTTATGATATAAAAGCTGCATCTTTTCGCTGGTCATAGAAACTCAACACCCCGTTTTCACTCTTCACGCATTCGACAAGGATATATCCAACTTTCCACTACCTCACAATGCACCTCTCCTTCGTCTCCGTCGCTCTTGCCCTTACCCTGGCTGCCTTCGCCACTGCCCGCTCAGGCCATGCAGATCTCGTATGTCGGCGATCTCTTCGATGTTATAGCCATAGTTTTTAAACCTACGCGCGTGTAGTCACTCGAGGCTCGAGACTACATCGACGAGCTCACCACCCGCGAAACGCTCAACGAACTCTCCACGCGTGAGCTCCTGGACGAGCTCAGCGACCGCCTGAACAGGCGCAGCGGCCAAGGCCAACTGATTGAAAAGTGCATTTACTGCAAAAAGAAAGGCGTAAAGGTACATGCTTCCCTACTTATGACGGCCGCCAACTTGTCATTGACTGACTGAACGTGTCCGCACTGCAGACCGGGGAGCCGTGCGGAACCAGTGGTAAGCTGACGCACCTTACGATGCCGGAGAGAGAGAAATAGAGGGCATCCGGTTTCCTCATATAATATCCTTGTGTGTGATGGGAGGAGCTCGTTGGGAGATTGGATGGGAGGGCCTGTACACAACGCGTTCAATGATAGTAGCAGGTTTGGAGTAGTATGAAGGCAAAGTTTAGCTGGCTGAGTTGCGCCTTTCCAAGTTTGAACCACATTCAGCGCTCAAGCTTAAGAAACTGTGAAGGCCGGATTGAAGCTAGCTATAGACAACAAGGCCACAGTGAGGTCGATAACTAAGTACCAGGTGGCAGGCTAATTGGAAGGGTCAGGTGTACATAGCCGCTGGTACAACAGACCACAGGGTAAGTATTTCAACATTTAACTTGATCTGAGCTACAAGCGCCGCGAAAGCACGTTGGCGACTGTGAGCGCGAAGCTGGAGCTACTTATAGACTTAGTCACTGATCTTCCTCAAGGGGGTTTCAGCCGAGCAGCCCGAGTATGGCGACCTCATCCGCAACGGTGCTATCAACGGCGTGGGGGCCCTGCTTACTCAGCCAAATAAATTTCGGCAAGAACTTGGGCGCCTAAGTGTAGATGCAGCGAATCAGCTTGTAGTATTACTGATATTTGTATGTCAGGTATCCCTTTCGAGTTCGTCAATACACTGGTGACTAGAGTTGAGTTGAGATATGCTCTACGATGGAAAACTAGGCGGAGAACTTCAAAGGCATGGCAGACGATAGCCTGGTGCGCCCACTGCCGTACTTGCACCGTACAAGCCTTTCGCACAATGCCGGTGCCGTTGCATGCATTTTCAAATATGGTGAAGGACCCCGATTGTGATTTTTCCGGATCCCTGGGCAGGTGCGGTAGCTCGGGCTGCTCGGTTGAGACCCCCTTGATCTTCCTTAAAGTTATGATACAAAAGCTGCACCTTTTCGCTGGTCATAGAAACTCAACACCGTTTTCACTCTACACGAATTCGAATCCAACTTTCTCCACTCCCTCACAATGCAGCTCTCCTTCGTTTCCGTCGCTCTTGCCCTTACCCTGGCTGCCTTCGCCACTGCCCGCTCAGGCCATGCAGATCTCGTACATCGGTAAACTCTCTAATGTTACAGTCATAGTTTCTAAACCTACGCGCGTGTAGTCACTCGAGGCTCGAGACTACATCGACGAGCTCACTACCCGTGAAGTGCTCACCGAACTCTCCACGCGTGAACTCCTGGACGCGCTCAGCGTCCGCCTGAACAGGCGTGACAGACTGGTTGAAAAGTGCGTTCACTGCAACAAGAAAGGCGTAAAGGTACATGCTTCCCTACTTATGACGGCCGCCAACTTGTCATTGACTGACTGAACGTGTCCGCACTGCAGTCCTACGAGCCGTGCGGAAACAGTGGTAAGCTGACACACCTTATGGTGCCGTTGAGCGAGAAATAGAGGGCATCCGGTTTCCTCATATAATATCCCTGTGTGTGATGGGAGGGGCTCGTTGGGAGATTGGATGGGCAGGGCCTGTACACAACTTGGTAGTACATAGCTATAGCAGTTGGAGTACAATGAAGGCAATTTCTGAGCCAGGTCAAACGCCCAAGCTGCGTCCTTGGCTACCAGGCTAAGAGCCTGGGAATTCACAGTCCAGAAGCTTCTGGAAAATACCGCCAAAGTGAGGTCGTCACCGCCGGTCCGTCCATCATCGGCCTGTCCAGCTGCATTGCTCTCAACTGAAGCTCCTCCACAACCACCATCTACTCTCGACCTTCAACCAGCAAAGAGCTATCCCCTAGGCCAACTCCAACTCAACGACCCGATACCCATACAACGATGGCTGACGAAGAACCCCAAGCCCCTGAGATCCAGATTAACGTCAAAGGTGCGTCGTCGTGCTGTGAATCCCAGAACCAGCAGCTCACAAACCACCCTCACACTACGCATCTTACTCCCACTATACGTATCGTATACAGGACCTTCTGAGCTGAAGCTCCAGATCAGCATAAGCCCCTCGAAATCCGTGCTGGAGCTGAAAGAAGCGATCGCCGCGAAATCCGACGTCGAAGCCTCGCGCCAGCGCCTCATCTACAGCGGGCGCGTGCTCAAGGACGACGACCTGCTCACCGTGTACAAGATACAGTCCGCACACACCATACATATGGTCAAAGGCGCAGTGCGCTCCGCCGGTGCCTCCACCTCCACCTCCACATCCTCTTCCACTTCGGCTGCACCGGCGCCCCAGGCCCTCCCGACGAACATCGCAGCAGGCCAACTGCCCTCGGACCCGCTCACGCAGCTCAACTCGAGCAACCTGTTCGGCCACCCGGGCGTCGCGGGCTTCAACCCGTTCGCGGAGATGGGCCTCAACGCGAACGACCCGAACATGATGCAGACGATGATGAACAGCCCGGGGTTCCTCGAGCAGATGGGGCAGATGATGCAGAACGACGAGGTGGTGGACCAGATCATCGCGATGAACCCGCAGCTTGCGGGGATGGGCCCGCAGGTGCGCGAGACGTTTAGGAGTCCGCAGTTTAGGCAGATGATGTGCGTCCTATCTCATATCTAATCTCCTCGGTATGTAATCTTATCTATCTAACAAACGACAGCTCGAACCCGGAGGCCTTCCGCAACATGATGCAAATGGCGTCCATGTTCAACGGGGGAAACGGCATGGCCGGCCCAGGGATGTTCGGCGCCCCACCGCCATCCTTCCCCGCACCCGGCGTCCCAGGCCAAGCCCCCTCTACAACCCCCGCCCCCACCTCCCCCTCAGCAACCGCCCCGAACGCGAACGCGAACCCGATGTTCAACCCCGCGCTGATGCAGCAGTTCCTCGGGGGATTCGGTGGTGCTGGTGCAGGGGCAGCTAACCCGTGGGCTGCATTTGGGGGAGCAGGAGGAGTGGGAGGGGCGGCGGCGGCTGCCCCGGCGGATACGCGGTCGCCTGAAGAGCGGTTCCAGGTGCAGTTGGGGCAGTTGCAGGATATGGGCTTTTCGAACGCGCAGCAGAACGTGAGAGCGTTGTTGGCGACGGGGGGCAATGTGCATTCGGCGATTGAGTATATTTTGGGTGGCGGAGGGGTGTAATTTGGAAAACTTGGGAAGTTGAAGTTGTATAGTATACTGAATATCGAATGATGAGGAGCTGATGCGCGGCCGACTGAAAGTAGGGTTCTAGGGTGTTCCAGGAGGATGGTACCTATTGAGTGGTGTGGTCCGTGTAAGGAAGATGGTTCAACCTTGAGCGCAACTTGGGCGTTTGACCTGGCTCAGCCAGCTGGGTATTAAATTCTGCCTTCATTGTACTCCAACTGCTATAGCTCCCACCAACACGTCGTGCGCAGGCCCTGAGTCTGGTTTGCGAGACTAGGATTCATCTGAGGGGAAAGGCTAAAATTTAAGGTACGAGTCCCATTTTGTGAGCTCCGCCAGCGACGAGGTGCCACCGTCCCGCCGTGACAGAAAAACGCGTTGTGTACAGGCCCTGCCCATCCAATGCCCCAAGTTCCAACCAGCCCCTCCCATCACGGGAAGGGATATTATTACATCTGAGGAAATAGGATGCCCTCAAGATCTGACTAATCATAAGACAGGGCATCTTCGAGTGCATTTTCTCCCAGATGTATGGGCATCGCGTGTTCTGCAATGCGGGCACAAAAAGTCAGTCAATAACTTGGCGGCCGTCATAAGTAGAGAAGCATTTGTACCGGGACAGAACCGTTGCATCACCTCCCAAACGCGACTTCATGCTCAGCCAGCGTCTGTGGGCTTGTCATTTCAGTTTCCGAATACGCTATTGGGCCCATATATATCCGGGGCCCCCTGCGGCGTTATCAGGACACAGGCATTGGAATCTTTGCCCTTTTTCTTCCAGTACTCCCCCGATTTACCGGAATAGCAGGGGTCCCTCTGCAATGCGTGCCCCAACAGCCAGTCAATAACGGCGGCCGTCATAAGTTTAAAGTAGGGAAGCATACGTACCGGCTCATACATTCGGACCTTGCAGAACATGCACTGTTTAAGTACCCGGCTGCGCTGGCTCAGGCGGTCGCTGAGCTCGTTCATGAGCTCACGCGTGGAGAGGTCGTTGAGCGTTTCGCGGGTGGTGAGCTCGTCGATGTAGTCGCGAGCCTCGAGTGACTACGCGCGCGTAGGATTAGAAACTATCATTGTAATAATGGAGAGATCGCCGACGTACGAGATCTGCGTGGCCTGAGCGGGCCGTGGTGAAGGCAGCCAGGGTAAGGGCAAGAGCGACGGAGAGGAAGGGGATGTGCATTGTGAGGTCGGAAGGTGGATGGATGTACTCTAGTCGATGGAGTGAAAGCGGGGTGCTGAGTGTCTACATGTGAGCGACTTTCATATGTAGCTCCAGCTTCGCGCTCACTCAATTGCACCCCTGCATCAAGAATCCTCTTGCTATTTGTTGGCCCGATACGCGAGCACCTGCAACGCGTCGGATCGTATTGTCAACGCCGTCATACCTACCTACCTACCTACATAGCTCCGAGTCAGATCAAGTTGATACACCTATATTAACTTTTTTTTTACAAGAAACCTCGGTATCGTTGGAGAACCGCCTACTATGGTGAATTAACCAAGTGGCAAAACCGAACTTGGGGCAAAACCCGAACCGAAGGCAAAATCGACCCAAAACCGCCCCACAAACCGAGGCGGTCAGAGTCAAGGTCGGTTTTGGGTCGGTTTTAATGGAATTTGCCGCAAAACCGCGACCCAGAACCGGCCCCGGTTTCTGAGGTCTGACCCCCACTACGACCACATCCCCATTGACATCTTGCATGTCAGCCTAAAGCCACTCTTCCGCTTGATTGGGCATGGATATAGCTGCAATGCGTGCCCCAACAGTCAGTCAATAAGTCAATAAGTTGGCCGCCGTCATAAGCTAGGGAGGCATTTGTTACCTGGACCTCACTCTTGCACCACTTGCACTTTGCCCGGGGCCCGCGGGCGCTGAGCTCATCCAGGAGTTCACGCGTGGAGACTTCGGCGAGCACTTCACGGGTGGTGAGCTCGTCGATGTAGTCTCGAGCCTCGAGCGACTATACACGCGTAAGTTCACGAACTATGTGGCTGTAACATCGAAGAAATCGACGACATACTAGATCTGCGTGGCTCGAGTGGGCAGTGGCGAAGGCAGCCAGGGTCAGGGCAAGAGCGACGGAGAGGAAAGGGATGTGCATTGTGAGGAATCGGAAGGTGGATGGATGTACTCTAGTCGATGGAGTGAAAGCGGGGTGCTGAGTGTTGAGCGTTGATGAGCGGTTTTCATATGTAGCTTCGCTTAATTGCACCCCTACATCAAGAATCCTGTAGCTATCGCTTCGGATGGTACGGATCGTATTTCCAACGTGCTTTGGCGGCGCTCGTAGCTGACAGATCAAGCCAAAAGTTGAAATACTGTACCATTTCGATCACTTAGACAGGGGGTCTGACTGCTGACGTTTTGGAATTTAGACAAGGGGGGCCCTGACCGCTGACTTCGTCAAATTTAGACAAACACAAAAAGGATTCTAAGGGAAATGTGAGTGGGTTTTACGACTTGATTGTATGACTAGCTTGTCTTTGCTCTGTATTCACCCCATCCCCTCTGGAAGGTGCTCGAGCAAAAATTTAAAGAAAATAGGTAAAAAATCATATATTTTCAGATTTAGACAGTATGGCTGCTGACTGCTGACACGACCGGAATTTGGACTAGACAAGGGGGGTGCTGACTGCTGACATGTCTAAGTGATCGAAATGGTACAGTACCCTGTGTACAGCTGTGTACCCTGTGGTCTGTTGCTACAAGCGGCTACACCTGACCCATCCATGTTTCAGATCTGTGGGACCGGAACTGGCGGCAAAGCCAACGAAGTGGGATTGTCAATGATCCGAGATTCATCTGAGGGGGGCTGGCTAAAGGGTACCACGAATCCACGATTGACGAGTCCCACTGCTTTTGAGCTCCGCCAGCGTCGGGAACGGGGTGCCGCCGCGACAAATTGATGGGCTTAGACCAGGATGGCGGTGCCACAACGCAAGAGGGTACTTAGGCAGATGGAACTGCACTTGATCTATCACCCTCAAAGGCCCCGCATCTCTGGCTTATTATTAACACTTCTCCTAGCTTTTTAACGCACTATATTTGATCATTTTTTCTACTAATCGACCCTATAGATTATCGATTATCCTTAATAAAATACTTAACAAGATATGCCTAGTATGTCTTCTGAGCCCCATTGAGGCCTGCCTCATCATCAATCTGTGCTCCTACTAGAACATCCTTTGGATTTAACTATAATGTATAGTTCTTGTTGAGGAGCATCTTGGCTATCCCCTCTACCTACCCAACCAGTTTTACACACCCCTGGAGTCATATATGTCATGCTATGTGCGATCCAATCCAGCCGGCTCCCAAGAGCCAAGTTGAATTGGTGCTTTGATCGTCGGGATACTCAATTAGGCATTGACAGTGCGGCACACGAGACCTTCTCGCACTGTGGCACAGGGTACTGTACAGTGCTGCTTTTTAGAGCTTGAAGCACAATGGCATTTGCTGTTTGATTGACGTCGGTGTTGAGGTTTCCCACGAACGTCGGCAAGCAGCAAGATTAACCGCCCATATTTGAGCTGCCTCAAGTCCTAATAAACTCTGACATACAGTGAGCAAGCTATATAAACTAAGTACACCCTTGTTCCTTAATAGCGACCCCAATGACCCTCCCTTCGATTTTAGAGGATAACGGCCATATGCTGTCCCTTTGGCCCGGGGCTCTTGCCACAGTTGCCCTAATACATGTACCCAGCGCGAGTCAGTCTAAGTAGGTCTGAAGGTATGAGAGAAATAGTGATTATGGAATGTGCGTACCGAGATCCCGCCGTCAACCCATTCTTTCAAGCACCAGGCGCATCTGATCTTCTTCTTGCGGCCAGCACGCCTCTCGAGGCGGTCGCTGAGTTCGTCGATGAGTTCACGTGTGGTGAGCTCGGAGAGGATCTCGCGGGTGGCGAGCTCGTCGACGTAGTCACGGGTCTCATAGGACTGTGTGGTAGAGCATATGAATTAAAACCAGATCATGGTAAGCGAGTGGGGTATGGCCCGAGGACGTACAAGGCCGGAATCATATCCGCGGGCTGCGGTGAGGGAGGCAAGAGAGAGCGCAATGGGAAAGGCAGTGGCGAAGAAGGAGAGACGCATTCTGGTATGTAGGAGGCTTGTAGTGGGGTTGGAGAAGGACTGTTGGTGGGTAGTTGTGTGGATGCTGGAGCGGTTGAGGGATTGGTGTTTGGATGCTGGGCCTCTAGAATATTACTGTCCTTTATACGTTGGCAGGACTATACGGTAGCTATTGAATAACGCTTTGGGGCCGTTGGACCCCTCATTGACTCTCAGAAGGTGTTTCAGAGTCTTGGCTGCTGAGCAAAAATTACCGCGCCAGTTTAGGCCGCCAGTGTACTACGGGGTGGCGATATTTGCGAGAAATAAATACTATCTCAAATGAACGTAATGAATGTCGTTACAGCGCTTTTTTGTAATGGCCGATACTATAATTGACCATAGGTTCGGTGATATCGTCGGTTCGGTGACCGAGCCGCCAACGAATCTCATTTTCTCTATTTCCCGGTCGTTTTTTCCGAAACAAATTGCAGAATCGTTCTTCGGAGGGAGCGCATTCCGAGCACGTACATCAGGAAAATGCTCCAAATGGAAATCTCGGGAAGACCCTCCCCACGGGGGAGGTATCTCTTGCGACGAGACTAGGCGGCCTGGGCCAGATGCTGTCCCTTTACCAGTGGGTTCTTGCCACACTCGCCCTAATACATGTACCCAGCCGCGAGTCAGTCTAATTCGGTCTGAAGGTATGAGAGAAATAGTGATTATGGAATGTGCGTACCGAGGGCTCGCCGTCAACCCATACTTTCAAGCACCAGGCGCATCTGAACCTCTTCTTGGGGCCAGCACGCCTCTCGAGGCGGTCGCTGAGTTCGTCGATGAGTTCACGTGTGGTGAGCTCGGAGAGGGTCTCGCGGGTGGCGAGCTCGTCGACGTAGTCACGGGCTTCATAAGACTGTATGGTGGATAGAGCACTTGAATTAGTACTGATCATAGTATATACTAATAGGCGAGTGGGGATGTGACGGGGACGGACGTACAAGGCCGGAACCATATCCGCGGGCTGCGGTGAGGGAGGCGAGCGAGAGTGCGACGGGGAGAATAGTGGCGAAGAAGGAGAGACGCATTTTAGCTTGAGGTTTAGGCTGGGGTTGGACAACGAATGTGGGTGGATGGTTGTGTGGATGCTAGAAATTTATTCCTCTTTTATATGGTGGCTGGATTGTCCGGTTGCTATTGAATAACGCTTTGGGACTATTAGGCGCTCCCTCTGCCCTCAGATTGCGTTTCAGAAAGATAGCTGCTGACCAAATTATGCTGCGCCTGGGAGGGCGCTAGTGCACTGTGGGGTTGCAATATCTGCGAGGATTGCAGAGTATCTCAGATGAACGTAACCAGCGTTGTTACTTCCGGTATGGCTCATACCATGTCTATCTCTTTTTAGTAACATCAGTCAACTAGTCAACTGTAAAGGGTGTTTTGACACATACTTGTGTTGTCTTCGTATACTTCGGGGTTGGAATATGTGCGAGAATTAAGTAGTAGTATCTCGGATAAACACACGCGCTTGTGTTGCTTCGCGAGCAGGATCAGATGATCACTATACCGTCGCCATTATTGTCACCCCGCTTCACCAGTGCAGACTGTACCCCAGAAACGGCCTTGCGTCTATCATAAGCCAAAGGTCTATGTAACATGGTACTGAGACCCTGTAAAATTTACCAGGTGCGTCGAACTTATCCCTATTAAGATGACCTACCTCAGTCGGTTGGCATACGCCCCAACCGAACGGAGTTTATCCCATCTCTCCGGAGTCTGTGTTGTGAGACTCGGAGGCATGAGAAGCACAGGCGTTTTTTGGCCGCTATGTACACTTATCATCTATGATTGTTAGACGTTGCAAAGATGCATATGCGTAAAGAAGGAATGCTCTGCACACGCACAACGCATCGCGAGAATCAAAGCACCGACGATCCTTTCAAATAACCCGTTGCACCAAGTGTAGTAGCGAGACTCGCACGTCTATCCATCCTTCGATCTATCTATCCTCTATCACGGTAAGCTATCACAACGTCTAACAATCGCAAAAACAAGAACAAAAACAAAAACAAAAACGCAAGCAAGATGGTAATATAAACACCCAACGAACGAACAAACGAACAAACGAAAAGACCCCTACCCCCTCACGTCCCCCTCCCAACCACCCTCTCCAACCCCAAACTCAACCCCAACCCCAACTTCGGCCCCTCCCCCACCGAACCCTCACCCAACAGCGCCCTCGTCGAGCTCGCCTTACTCCCACCCCCACTCCCCTTAGTCATCCCACTCTCACTTCTTCTTCCAATCAGCGGTAGCGCACCCGCCTCCCCATCCCCATCCCCAATCACAATCCCCAACCCCTCTCCCCCCTCTCCCCGTTCCTTCCCATCATCTCCTTCTCTCCCGTGTTGCCTCCTCCACTCCCACTTCCCCCTACCGCTCCCCCACCCGACCCATCCGCGCCTCCCCACCCCGGGCCCGCGCCCGAGGAGGAGCGCGACCTGCAGCGCCATGAGCGCAAGGCAGAACGCGGCGTTCGCGTGGAAGCCGTAGTTGACGAAGATGTGCGTGCCGACGGATGTGCCTGTGACCTGCCCGAGGAAGATGCCGAGGATGAGGACGGCGTTGAGGCGTGCGCGGGCGGGGGTTGATATACTGAGGGGAGGTTCAGTATAGTGTTATTCGGACGAGTATGGATATGGATATGGGCGTGGGTGTGGGTATGGATAGCCGCGTCCCCGATCGCTGTAGGGGAGGGGAGGAGAACGCACCTGAACGCCGCCGTCGTCAGCGACACCTGCAACATCTGCCTGAACACGTCCAGCCCGAACGCAGCAAGCACAACCGCCGCAACACTCCGGTCCCCCGCCGCAGTCTGTATAACCTACACGCGCAAGAACCACGGTCAGGTTAGTTTCCGTGTCTTCCATGCAACGAGGGCGAGGAGAAGGAAGCTAGCTGCGTACCTGAAAGACGATAGACCCGGCGACAGCGACGAGCGAGGCGTACCAGGGTACGAGCTTGTCGATTATGTATCCCACCAAGGGTCCAAACGACACGCCCGCCATGCCCACAAGGCCGAATAGCCCAATGACAAGCCTATGGTAATAGGGTAATAGGGTAATAGGGTGCTTAGCCAGCTATCCACATTTCCCCCCGGAGCAAGACAGCAGAGGGAGAGAGACGCAGAAGGAAAAGGAGGTTCACGCACGTAGAATAGTTGTACGGATCCCCGCCGAGAAGGAAGGTTAATGTCACCCAAAAATTCCCAAAGGCGGCTGCGCTGGCGAGGTTGACGAGCGTACACTGTACGAGCACCGGCTCCGTCACCGCATACCTTGCCATACTGCCCAGGATCTTCCCATACGTCAGCCTCTCCTCGCCCGTGCCCGTGTTTTTACTCGGGTAATCGGGGAGCAGGAAGTACGCGCCGACGAGGACGAGACTTTGGACGCCGATGGCGAAGTAGTATACGACGCGCCACGACGCGAATTCCGCTATAATGCCACTGAACACGCGCGCGATGAGGATGCCGAACAACAACCCCGAAAGAACGATGCTGATGGCGCCCGCCCTGCGCTCGGGCGGTGCAAGGTCCGCCGCGAGCGGTATGAGGATCTGCGGCGTTACCGTGCTGATGCCCACGAAATAGCACAGGACTTGGAATAAGCGCAGGTTGGAGGTGAGGGCGAGGGGGATGGTGAGGGAGGTGCTGAGGGTGACGGTGAGGAGGACGAGCGGGCGGCGCGGGAGAAGGTCGCCGAGGGGCGAGATGAGGAGGAGGCCCGTGGCGTAGCCTGCCTGCACGAGCGAGGGGATGGAGGAGACGGAGCTGTAGCTTGTGTTGAAGGAGTGGGAGAGTTGGATTAGGAGGGGTTGGTTGTAGTAGAGGTTTGAGACGACTGTATTAAATATTAGATGTGGGAGGAGGAGAGAGGGAGGGAGAGACGCACTGAATGTACTCGCGAACCCGAAGGCGATGTTCAGCCCGAGGCCGAAGTGGAAGGGCCGCGCGGGGTCGTAGCGCAGATGAGGTGGGATCGGCAGGAAGCCAAAGTCGCGTGTCTTCTGCACGAACGCCGCGGTGTCCCCACCTCCACCACCCTCCTCCCCCTCCAAATCTTCCTTGACCCCTGTCTCCGTCGCTAGCCCCACCGCCGCTATCGCTACCCCTGCTTCTACCTCTGCCTCTTCCCCTGCTTCTACTCCTGCCTCTACTTGGGTGGCTTGGGTGGAGAGCGTGGCCAGGGGTATAGGCGCGACGGCCGTCTTCTCCGTCGGCGGCTCGCTAGGTGGGCTCGAGTCCATCGGAATCGCGTCAAGGAAAGAAGGAAGCAAAAGGTGGCTGGCGTGCTCTGTCTGCCTCCCATCTTTACTCTATATACATACGTCCGTCCATCCGTCTATTAGGGCTGCTCATCTCAGGCTGGGCTGTAAGATGACGAAGATCGCTTGTGTGCGGAAGACGAGCCGTCGGCCTCTTGGACTGGGGGGCGTGCGATGATTCGCGCGGCGACCACGTGAAATCACCGGGCGGGTCTTCGGCTCGTCTTCCGTGCTCTCCCTCCACCACCTCCACTACACTACACGGCTGGAATAGATATGCGCCCCTCGCCCGCCCGCCTGCTCAACATCCTCGTCCCCGTGAAACGCGCGGTGGACTACAGCGTCAAGATCCGCGTCAACCCGCAACAGACAGGGATCGACACCAACGTCAAGCATTCCATGGTGCGTCCTCCCCACCCTCCCACTTTGAAGCATGCGTTTACTGACGCACACTCTAGAACCCATTTGACGAAATCGGTGCGCTCCCTCCTCCATACACCTACGTAGCACAATGCTAACCAAACCAACTGTCCATGACTTACAATCTCCGCACCCCGCCAGCCGTGGAAGAAGCCATCCGCATGCGCGAACGCCTGCCCCCGGGCACCGTAAAACACATAAAAGCAATCTCCATCGGGCCCCCCAAGGCGCTTGACGTCCTCCGCACCGCCCTCGCCGTCGGCGCCGACAGCGCCGCGCACGTCGCCCTCCCGGAGAACGCCCCCGCCCCCGAGCCGCTCGCCATCGCCAAGACCCTCGCCTCTTATATCAACATCCAGAACTCCGACCCAGCGAAGGTGGAGAAGGATGGGAAAGTGGATGTGGTGATACTGGGCAAGCAGGCTATTGATGATGACCTTGGGGTGACGGGGCAGATGCTTGCGGGCTTGCTTGGGTGGGGGCAGGCGACGTTTGCGAGTAAGGTTGAGGTGGATGTGGGGAAGAATGAGGTGGTTGTGACGCGGGAGATTGATGGGGGTGCGGAGGAGGTTAGGTGTAGGCTTCCGGTTGTTATTACTACGGATTTACGGTGCGTTCTCCCCTTCACCCCTTTCCCTCCCTCCCTTCCTTCCCTTCGCCTTCCTTACTCCCCTCCCTCTCTTCGCTCTTCGCTCTCTCCCTCCCTCTCTCCCTCCCTCCTTTCCTCCCTCTCCTCCCTCCTTCCCCTCTTCACTTCACTCCCTCCCTCCCTCCCTCCTTCCTCTCTTGTTGTTTGCTTCCTCCACCCCCTCCTCTCCACCTCGAATACGCGACGATAAACTCACACCAACCCTCCTCGCAGCCTCAACGAACCCCGCTACGCCTCCCTCCCCAACATCATGAAAGCCAAAAAGAAACCCGTGGAGAAGCTCTCCCCGTCCGACCTCGGCATCGACTACACGCCCCAGCTCACCACCCTCAGGGTCACCGAGCCCCCCAAGCGCGTCGGCGGGGGCAAGGTCGGTAGCGTGGAGGAGCTCGTGGAGAGGTTGAAGGACGCGGGGATTACGGGTGTTTAGGGGTGGGGTGTTTAGGGGTGGGGTGTTAGGGGTGGGGTGTTTAGGGGTGGGTAGGATAGGTAATTGGGGGTGGAATGTCGAAGTTAATTACTCGGATTGGATTGGATTGGATTGGATTGGACTTGGTGGAGGGAATGACTCGGGAAAGAGTGGAACTAGATATTGGGCGCGTAGGTAGGTAGGTAGGCAAACCAGCAAGCAAGCAAGCAATGGAGGGGATGTTTTTTTCTGACCGACAGCCAGCCAGCTTCCTAGGAGGGCCATATATACTTCTACCATGCGAACCTCCCTCCCCCTTCCCTCGGCGTACCTCATTCTTCGGCGTAAGAAATTCTCAGAGCTAGCCAAGAAATCTGGTGGAAGGACTGAAAGACCGTCTGGACGGGCGCTTATTTTTGATATGTACGTACGGTGGGAACGCAGCCTGAGTCTGGGTGTTTTACGGTACGTGTGCGTTCGGCGGTGACTGGTGTGGGCGGTTGCCTGGCCTTCTCGAAGGGTTCAATTGAGTTGAGTTGGATGGACCGGGAAGGTTCACGATGGGGTGGGACTAGGGACGGGTGGTGCTACTACTAGGAAGTGATTGATAACTTGAGCTCTCCCCCGCCGGCCGACTTCGGCGTCGACTACCGTACGCCCCAGCTCACCATCCTCAGGGTCACGGAGCCCCGCAGGCGCGTCGGCGTCGGCGAGGTTGGGAGTGTGCAGGAGCTCGTGGAGGTTGAAGGTGGCGGGGATTACGGCTGCGTAGGATAGGGGATTAATCGATTACGGCTGGCTGTTTAGGCGGTGTTGGTGGTGGTGATGTTGTTTGAGGAGGAGGGGGAGGAGGAGGCGGTGGGTGTCGGTCGCAGCGCGTAGGTAGATATACACAAACAACAGAAACACTATCCATTTGGAGACGAGCCTAAACCTGGCGCACCCCAGAGTTTCTCATAAGGGCGCCTCAATTCTTAAGTTCGTTTCGAGTTCGTTTGTGTTCGATTCCTCTGTCCTAATTGGGAAGACGAAAAAGGACATTTGTGATGTCGGGTGCAAAGGTCCCTGAGCCATCCTGAGGGTCCAACGCGCTTTCTCTCGAGACTTGCTCACCATAATCTCGGAAATGGATACGATGTTAGAATAGATCCTGCAAAGGTCACCACCCGGCTTCATTGTAGACCAGAGGAGAGGACGGATACTCGAAGTACACCAACCTCTGGGCCACCCCGCTGTCAAGCGTGGGTGACAAAATCACCATTGCATCAACTCCCTAACCGTTTTGGGACGGGAGGGTTTTCGAACTCGAATCGAACACGAAACGAACTTAAGAATTGAGGCGCCCTATACATACCTTTCAGGCCACGCTCCATTATCCCCCTCAGCTGAATCAGGGCCACAGACACCCAACATAGACGACTGATTGACTGACTGACTGATTCATTCATTGAAGTGGGAACGTCACTTGAACGGCCGGCGGTACGGGCGCTTATTTCAATTTACATGGTCAGGACCGTGCACAGTGTATCAGGGTACTACATATGGACCGTGCGCAGCCCAGGGTGCTCTATTACATATGCTACATAGTAGATCTGCTCATGAGGCCGAGGTGGGGATCAATATCCCTCCGACGCGTGATGGGAGGGACTGTGCTCGTTGGGAGATTGGACTCTGGGTACACAACGCGCTCCGAGTCCATAGTAGTATGTCGCAGTTTTGAAGTACTATGAAGGCGAAATTTAAGTTGCGTACTATACGTCTTTTCAAGTTTGAACCATCTTCAGCACTCAGGTTTACTTAAAGAGCCTGTGAAGTCTGGGTTGAAGGTTCTACATAGAAAACAACTGGAACTTGCCAGAGGCCAAAGTGAGCCAGCCTGTCGATATACTTGCCCACCAGGTCCTCCGCTGATGCTTGAGCGAATATACCGGGCAAGTCACCGGAATAGATCGGGCCCAGGGTTTACTGGGGAAGTTTGAAGGGCTGGCAGTGTATGTGATTAATTAGCCGGCTGATATGGAAGGGGCCGTCAGGTGTAGCCGCTGGTACAACAGAACACAGGGTACTTGTTTCAACTTTTGGCTTGATGCGCCGCCAAAGCACGTTGGCAATACGATCCGAGCGGGCACTAGGGGGGCATTGGGCCATCCGGTGGCAGTGGTGGAGCGTGGTGCTTTCGTACCAGTGGTTGATTTGGCATCGTTGCGGTTCTCCTTCCCTTCGGGCTCTGGCGCAGCCTGCGGGACAGGGGCTACCTGAGGGGCCAGTGCCGGAAATGGCTGAAGAGGGACGTCGGTGCTGCAAAAGATCGCCAGTGAGCCCTGAGCAGCTGTCGCGTTCATGTAGAGCGCTTTGTTTGCGCTGATTTGACGCGATTGGAGTGGGAGACGTGCTTGACCGAGGTGCCTAGTCATCTGGACTGGTGTAGGGCTTTGGAGATGGCTTTGCTGGGTATAGGTCGGTTGCTGGTGACCAGAGGGGTAGGGCGACTGGTAGTAACCTTGCTGGGGTCCAGGAGAGCTCGGATACTGATTAGAGCTTAGGTAGAAAGGAGTTGCAGGCTGGGGAATGGGGTCTTCGTTGTATTGAGGTGAAGAAAAGCCAGAGAAGTCAAAATCCTGGGGAACAGCGTCGAAATTTACATGTAGGTATCCTTGAGACATCGAGTTATGGTGCTGATCCATGGCTCCCCGCGAGTCTGGAGGGGTAGCAGACTGGAGAACGCGTCGCGACGTACTAAGGAGGACGATTTGCCCAGCTTCAGGGACATCACCCGGCGCCCTCTTATTCGCTCCCACACTGGTCTCACCACGCGGTTTGTTAAGGCGCACATTAAGGCGCGCATTAAGAGACGCTAAGAATTGAGTGTGATCAATAGCAGTAATTCAGACTCATCCGGTTCATCCGGTTCATCCAGTTCATCCGGTGGGAAAACCGGATTTCTTGTTTCCAGGGTGTTTCCTGATGATGCTTCTGAAACCCCTTCTGAGAGTCGGTGGCGGGTCCAACGAACCCGAGATACTACTCAATATCAAATCTAAAGTCCTGCCATCGTATAAAGGACAGGAATATTCTAGAGGTCTAGCATCATCCAATCACCAATCCCTCAACCGCTCTCAAACCGCTCTAGCATCCATACAACTACCCACCAAAAGTCCTTCTCCAACCCCACTCCAAGCCTCCTACCAAAATGCGTCTTTCCTTCTTCGCCACTGTCCTTCCCATTGCGCTCTCGCTTGCCTCCCTCACTGCCGCTCGCGGATATGATTCCGGCCTTGTACGTCTCCCCATACTCCACTCGCTTACTATGATCTAGTTTAAATTCATATGCTTCACCACACAGTCTTCAAATGAGGCCCGTGACTACGTTGACGAGCTCGCCACCCGCGAGATCCTCTTCGAGCTCACCACGCGTGAACTCATCGACGAGCTGAGCGACCGCCTCGAGCGGCGCGGGGGCAAGACCAAGAGCAGCGGTTACTCCTCCTCTGTGTGCGCCTACTGCATGAAGCCCTGGCTCCCTGGGGACGAAGGGGTCCGTAGCTTACTTTTTTTTTACTTGATTCGAGAGACTGACTCGCGGTGGACTTGGTGTTCTGACCTTAGGCAAAATGCTCATCACCAAACTCGCGGGGGGGAAATCATCTCAAGCAGTTTATGTCCTTCTAAAGTCTGGGCTCGTTCGTTATTCCGGGTGTACTTCATTTATGTGGCTCGTTCGCTGTATACACGGTCTCTATTGGGGATAATTTATTGGGCAACCCCCTTGCCGCGGGGCAACGGGGTTGCCACAACATTCTGAGTCCAAATCTATCAGGCAACCTCGAAGTCCTTCCGGCACGCTGGCCTTTGCCGCTCATGCCGGATGATCAAATCAGCTTGGTAAGCCCCGGCAGGCCACTCCCGCCACTCAGGCTGGTCAACCTTTGAGGATGGTAAAACCGCACTCCCCCTTGTGGATTTGACGAATGAGTTAGACGGGAATTAGGGCATCTCTGTGTATAGGTGCTGGTGTGGCCTGTAAAAGTATGCAGGTGGCTCCTGGTGCCCTTAGGATGACCTCTGTAAGGCTCAGTATGCACAGATAACATGATCAAAGCACCCAATGCAAAACCGTACATATCACATCTAGGGTGCAATTTATATAGCAACAACAGGCCATGAGAGTGCCTTTCTGATATATTTAAGCACCAGGCCTCAGGCTCTGTGGCTACTCGACTCGGATATCACCAAGATATCACAGTCAAGCGTCAACATCATGTCGTACTGATGGGCCATACATACCCTGCTTGCTCTACACAGTGCGCTCCATACTTAGAACACATATACATATCTCCCCCTAACCTTGCTATACTCCTTTTGACACCCACTGTGAAACTATAAGTCCTTAATCTGCTTCGTGACCGCAACCCGAGTGCTGAGCCGCCTCAGCCAGGCCTGAGGCTCGGCACGACATATTGTTGCCGAATAACGAATACTTTCGACGACGTTCGTAATGGGGTTGCTCGCGGCAAGGGGGTTGCCCAATAGAATTATCCGAAAACATGAGGCGTCAAATCCATTGTCACGCTTTTAAGAAGCAGCACTGCAGGTCAAATTTTCGTACTTGGTGTTTTGTAACGTTAGGGCAACTGCCCGACGAGGGTTGGCAAGAACGCAGGACCACCTGTATCTGCCCCAGTTGTGCATTATATATCGATCATCAATGGCTACCGTGAGGTGCATTAACAGCGATTATGATTGTCCCTGCGACGCTATCCTCTGTCATGCATTAGCCTTACCTGTGCCCGTGCCCACCAAAGCGGGCTCGATGCATCATCCTCAAAAAGATGCATCAGACATTTTGGCGCTCTGCCGCCATCACTCCCGCCTCGACCCACCATTTTGGGCAGGGCGTCCACGACTTGTTGATCTGCTTCCTCACCTCCTTCTAGCGTTGGCAGAATCTGCCAGGTCAAGAAGGAGGTGATCGCGATGCATTATCTTCCAGCTACCCCAAGGCTTGATGCATCAAGCCTTGGTGATGCAGTGATGCATTACTGGGGAGACCCAGGCGAGCGATCGCCCGGCTCTCGCGCTTGCAATGCATTAATCGAAGCACTATTTGTTTATTTGGGGCTTAATGTATTACTTTTTGTACACAGGTAGTGAGGTTTAATGTATTACTTTTTGTACGCAGGTTTGAAATTTGAGGACTGATGCATTACGGGCCATGCAGTCACCGAGCCCTGACCTCGGCGCTTCCCGCTCCTTCCCGAGCGGCTCTCCAGCTTTCTAATGCATCAATCGAAGCATTTACCAATAGTGATCACCACGGGTTGACCCCGGGTCACGGCGCAGCAACCCGCACCCGCACCCGGGCCAACCCTACCCGCAAAACCGCGGGTTTACCCGCCAAAACGAACCCAAAAACAGCCAAATCGGACGAGATTTGGCTGAGATATGGTTCATTTATGTCCTAGCACATAAATGGGCCATATCTCGGCCAGTTCTCGTCCGATCTGGACGTTCTTGGGCTTGTTTTGTAGGGGACGGGTTGGGGAATGCCCACCCGCACCCGCACCCCACGGGGTACAACCCGCGAACCCGTGCGGGTCGCGCGACCCGTGGTGATCACTATTTACCAAGTTTTAATGTATTACCTTTTGTCCAATGGTTTGAGAACTGATGCATTACGGGCCCCGCAGTCACTGGTTTCCGTCCTCGCCTCCCAGATTTAATGCATCACACGCCATTTCGATGCATTATATTCTGGCACTCACCCGATAGGTCGTAATGCATGAGATACCAGCCTAACCAACGCAGGCGACCCATCACCCTGTCGGAACCCCTTTCTTCCAACCTCCATGCCTTCTCGTCGCAAATTGACGGCACGACCAGACCCGGGGTACTATGAAATTGACGACTGCTGGGGGAAAACGAAGGTATGGACGAGCTCGGAGGCGTACTGGAGGTGGTTGAAGGAGGAAGATGAGGAAGGTAAAAGGCGGGAGGAGAAGGAACAGCAAGAGAGGGAAGCAAGGCATGAGCGGGGCGAGTATAGCAGTGCGGAAGACAACGAAAGTGACGACGACGACGAGGATGATCGAAGTGACTGGATTTTTCCGAACACAATCGAGATCGACGACACCGCGCCGGCTTGGGAGGGAGCCGATATCACTACGGGGGACATTCGACGTGTGTTGCAAGTGCATTTTCAAATTCACTGCTCTCCTCAAAATTAATTTATTTCTTTACATAGACACCTCATTTCTGACACACTCCCACCGGCCCTGCAATCAGCCCTCAGCTGCAGCTTTGACTCACCGGCCCTTCAACCACCAACCTACCCAAGCACTGCCGCTAAACGCCCACAAGCCCTCCCAGCAGCCATCCGCCCAGCCTCAAGCACCGTGACTGCAAGTACGTCAAGGTCGGCGAGCAAGAAGCAACACCGAATGGAGCCGCCGAGGAGACCAGGGTTACGGGCACCCGGGCTTCTCGTCCGAACAGAGCGTGCTATAAAGTTATATCGCATAAGTAAGGCTTCATGAATTCTGGCACCCAAAGAGGCAACGGGCGCTTAACTTTTGACATCGGCAGTCTTCTCTCGGCCATCTTCTCCAAATACCCGATGTACCGTCTGCAGTGTTGATGCATTACCCCAGCCAAGTTGATCACACATGTCCATTTCTCCAATTTTGAGACAATGAAGGTATATCATAGGAGTCACTATTCCAAGGCTCTCTTAATCTATTCTACGCTAAGAGAGGTCCATGTCGTCTGGTGAGATCGGGCCATTTTGAACCTCCTGTACAGAGACCACAGGCTCAATCCCCAACGCGACCCTCTCGTGATCTCTCCTCGCGTAATAGAGGCTTGGGTCAGCTATCTCTGCCCTTGCTGCTTCGATTGAGCGATCCACGGGCTCCCATGCATGTTCGAAGCGCCTTCGCAGTCCGCTGCATAACGCCGCCTGACGCATGGCGTATGCACGAAGCCCTTCCGTATACTCGGCTGGAAGATCCGGAAGCCCATTGGCCTTCGCATGCTCTTGTTTCGCCGAACCATGCTCGATCCACTTCTTCTCCTTCAAAGTCATGAAACGCGAGGTGCGTTTCATTTCCTCCCTGACAATGTTAATCTCTTCGTTATACCGACAGGCACGGGCTCGAGATTTAGCCCACTCGACCTTGATCGCTATGGAATTAATGTGAGTATATGTTCACTGTTCAGGAGAAGATCATTGACTACGTACTTTCTTCTTCCCAATCTGTTCGGTTATCAGTTGCAGCCCCCGAATGTCTCCAAATCCAGGAGAGCGTTCTGTTGGATTCGTTCATCGTAACACTATCCTCATCCCACTCAATGCGTGCCATGGACCTTATGTCACTATCCGCCAACGGCAGGAAGATCTTGTCGACATCGGGCTTCTCCAGGAGAGTCGCAAGGGCTAGCAAGGCTGTACGTGCTTGCCGATATTCATCCCGCGCGGTGTTGATGCGCTCTTGAATGCTGTCCAGAAGTGTGAGTGCTTTCGTATTCGGCCCTTGACCGCGGAGATGCCGATCTTTGAGGTCCCACACTGTCGTACGCCGCTGAAGAAAGCAACGGAGCGTGGTCAAAGCCTCCTGAGCCTGCGCGGATCGAAGCTCGTATTCGATTTCTGTCAGTCATTGGTCCACAGGAGCCGCCTTTCCGATCTGGGAAGGAAGCCAGAGGGGGAGGTCATACAGGCGGATACTGGTTGTTCCCGTGGCCTGCTGCCTTAGAGTCACAGTGGCGGGGATGTAGAGTTGAAGGATTGAGTACCAAGCTTCGATCTTCCTTACCAACGCGTTGGAGCGAAGTTGAACACGAGTGAGTTCGCGGTCGCGCGAATGGGTCCAGACTTGCTTCATTTCTGCCTTCAGAGCCCGTCTATAGATAACTTGTCAGTACACCGCGCATACCGGTAGACTTACGAATACGTACTGGTCCCCTTCCAAATCTAGGCCCCGCGATATCAATACACTCGGAGAGACATCAGGACTGAGTGAAAAGTCCTTCCCCTGTGCGAGCTGGATGGCCTCCTCAGCTGCAAGGGCCTTCCGGATAGCGTCCTGCTTAGGAGCAATGACCAGTGATTCGAAGGGATTGGGGTTTGAGGGGTTCTCCTCCCAAGCTTCGGCTGCCGCTCTCCACAAGGTTCATCTAGGGTCGCTTCTAGCTCTTGGTGTGCAATCGTGTGCTCCGTGATTTTGGAGACGGCATTGTCCATCTTTTTCATTAATGAGTTCCCTGCATAGATGGTCAGCTTTGTGTTGAGAGATGCCCCAGTCTCCGATCAGAGACACATACCGAGATCTACGATCTTGCGCCAGTTATAGTCTCCAAAATTATAATCTAATGTATCACGGCGGGTGCCCGGACCCATCTCTCGTGTGCTCGTTGCGAGTGGATTCGTGTCTCCCCAGCCACGCTCCGGAGCCTCTCCATCACCAAGACCAGCCCCCGGGGTGAACATAAAGGCGTACTTTGTCTGGCACGCTGGAACATGGGTGGGCATGTGGAATTTGGGGACGACAAATCGGACCTGAGTATCCGCCTTGAGAAGCGCCGATTCTTGCTTCTTGTCCATGAGTAATAAACGAGCAATTAAATGCTTCGACCATTGGCATGCGATATCGTAGGAGATTATGAACGTCCTCAACAGGGTGAGGCCCAGGAGCATGAGGCCGCAGTGCAGGATATAGTCCATATTACAATACCTAGATCAAATCAGCGCTGCTTCCGCCCCAAATAATTAAGAACAGACCTTTCCCCCTTTTGTAAATCGCAAACGGTGGAGGGGCGCTTCATGTTGTGCCGCGCACACTCCACCGTTGCAGCTCCAGAAGAAGCATAGCCTTGCCCTGGCGTCACGTCCGCGAGGTTGACGGTGTCGTGCCATGAGCAGTCACTTTTCGGTTCAACTTCATCTGCATGGGCTTTGAGATATTCTTCGAACTTCTGATTCTCCACATAATAGGAGAATCCTCTACTTAGTCCTGGATCCGCCGCTTTGCTCGAGACATCCTTCCTTCGCAGGCGGAAACACACATCCAGCGCCAAGTTCAAGCTGTGGATATACCTAGAAGGGGTATGATATCTCAATAATATGATCAGAAAGTCACAAACAGAGACATACCTCAAGGCCTCGCTCTCGTTTTCCCAGTCATCGGGCATATTGATCTCTGGGTGGGGACACGCGGGGCAGAGAAGTGCGCATTCGCCCGGATTAGTTTGCGCGGACGTGCGTAGAGGATCATGTCCGCGCGAATGTCGCTTCAAGAGTTTCAGATGGCGCCATTCGTGGACCATTCTCAAGAAGCTTGGATACCGATCCTGTTAATTATGAATTAGTTGCTTCATTGGATATAGAAGTAATAAATAATTTACCTTTGCAGGGCTCAAGCCCGTGTTGTCAGTAAGTCGTGAAAGCGCCTTCCACAACTTGAACGGAGATACCTTAGACTCGTACTGGAGGATCTCGAAGACTTCGAGAACTCGGAAGGTAGCGGCACTCTTCGGATTCTCTGTCGTAGCTGGATAGAGGCGCCTTTCGAGGAGTTGTTCCACTTGCGACTTCGCCGTGGCACCACAGCGACAGTAGTCTAGTCCAACGAGATGCACAGCGTCGCAGTCGATTATCACGAAGTCGTCGCCCCAGGCCCTGTCGGGCAATGGACATATCTCACCGGGCGGGTGGCCAAGTTGAATTCGAACCCCCAAACTCTTCAATGAGGACTCGAAAAATAATTGCCATTCCACGACTGAGAGAGTGATTAGTAGGTGAGATATGCGGTTAAAAATATCCTCTTTACCTGAATTCGATGCAACGGGAGGTGACGATGACAGTCCCGCATGCACTCGCCGCACAGTAGGCCGAGGTTGTCGCAGACAGTGCATCGGAACTGGGCTACCGATTGTAAAGTCTCTTCTGATTCCACTGGGCACCGTAAACACACCTCTGGTGGGTTCTTTCCTCACCCTTCCAGAGTCAGTAGTATGCGTAAATACTCTTCGATATCTTTAGTCCACTGGTGAATGGCCGCGTCCTAGTAATACGCACATCAGCATTCCATAGTCATTAATCGGGGAGATCTGACTTACTCCCTGCCCTTTGGGTCGATTCCGCGCGTCAGTACTCTCAGCGGACGGGGGAGCCTCTTCCTGATCGATGAAGCTGTCATAGTAGCTTCTATCCCAACCATTTAATTCTGTGTTCTCCTCTCAGCTGTTTAGTATCTCTTCCGCCGTCCGAATCCTAGCAACAGGAGGCAGATCATCTTCGATGTCGTCGAGTTCAAACGTGTGCATCTTATTCGATACGATCTTGAGGTTTCCAGTCGAATACCGCTTGAAGTTGGTGATTTCAACGTTCTGTGCTGAGGTCGATGGCAGAGTTATTGGACGTAGTGTTGCCAAGGGGGTGGAGGTCATCATCTTGAGCTTCCGTTTCTTGGGCTTCGTCGGCTTCGCCATGTTGGGAAGAATGGGTCAGAGGGAGACTCAGTCTCTAGAGTCCAAGCAGTAAGCCAATTTATAGCAGGTAAGGATAAGTCTATACATCAAAAAAGCCATTGTCCAGCACCCCAGCATAGTCCATGGGACGGCAAGCACTCTATTTCACGTTGGAGGCGAAGGCTAATGCCCAACGAGCTCGGCGTGCTCTCCGTAGTCAAGATCCCAAGTAAGTTTTCCGCTAGATAGACTGACCATGCTGCATTGACACATACTAGCTCATTAGCAGCTCGCCGCAGAGAGAACAGGAGGGCTTACCTCAAACGAAAGAAGCCCCCTGTTCCATCCCAACAAGTTCAGGACCTCGCCGAAGTGGAGATGTCCGACCCAGAATACCGGTCCACCTTCATTCGATTCGCACAAGGAGACGACTTCCTCGCGCTTGACGCTGCAGATGTTGAAGAAGCCGATTTCGAAGCGATGATGGGCCTGCCCCCATACCCAGAATCAGTCACCTCCCTCGAAGACTTCGCTGACTCGTGGCCCCAACTGTCAGCTGCCCTTCATGGCTATATGACACACCGGTACAGCAATTCCCTGAGTTCTCGAATCGCAGAACTGCGGGGGTTCTCCGAGGCCACGCTGATTGAAGAAGCATGGAATGAGTACGGGAGACTTGAAGAGCGCTTTGGGAGCCTTACGCAAACGGTTGTTCAGGCGCAGTCGAGTGGGCCAGAGACGTGTGCAACAGCAGGGATCGCGACTCAAAATCAGATGTGGGCGGCACGTAGGATGGTAGATGTAGTGGAAGAGTTGCGAGAGTTGAAATCGGGCCGTGATTTCCTATTACGTACACTAACGGAGCGCACATGGAAACTCGGCAGGCCTCAATGATAGCCGGGGCCGGCGGTACTCAAAGGTAACGACTACCGAAGAGATCGTCCTTCTGGGAACAGATCATACAGGAGGGGGTGACACAGACGAACGAGTTGTGAAGGCGGAGCCACTGCTTGTAGTGCTCGCAGAAAGCCATAGCTGTTTCCACCGCCTCTTCCTGCCTCCTCCGCTCCAGGATCTTGTTCGCGCGCCTGGTCATTTCAAACCGGATCCTCTAGAAAGAATGTTTCGATCAGCATGTATTAGTCAGACAGCATGCTCACATACCTCCCTCTCGTACCTGACCCTCTCTTCATACTTCTCCTGCTTCATAGTCGTAGCGCCATTTCCTCCGGGCCTCCAACGCTCAACCCACTGGTCAATGAAGTCCTCAATGTACGCCTCCTCCCGCCCTTCAGAGATCGCCCTCACAAACTCAGGGACCTTGTTCTTCATGTAGGCCGTCTTCTGCATGTTGAACGGAGGATAGGGGTTATCGGAGTGCGACTGATCCGGGAGTTAGATAACCTTCACGAGGGTGTGGAGCAATGAACATACCTGCTGGATATGGAAGGACATTTTTGATGGGAGTTCTTTGGATTCAGTGAGGCGAATGCTGGGTGTATCAGGCTTCCCTGGTACACTCTATATACAAAATACGTGACTTTCCAAACGCGTATGCTTATGCAAAATGCGATCGCGTTGGAGACCAGGATACAGAAGGACATTCAAGTCTCAAATCAAGCCTGCAACTCGAATACCCGCTCCCGCCTTCTGGGAGGCGCGAATTTCTAGATCTATCGCGACGGAGAGGTTCACCTGTCATAAAATCAAGCGGGATAAGCCTGCAAACGTCCATCATGTTTAATGCATGGCTATCACAAATAGCCGCCCATGGGGCGGGATTCTCGTGCTCCAACCAAGGCATCAAAAATGCAGAGGACTTGACTGCGAAGCACAAATTAAGCTCACCGAAGGCTAGATATCTCGATTGATTGAATGCTTCTCGTGTGCAATCAGTTTGGTAAGTCTGAGAAGGACTCGCGATGCACTCGCGCCTAGGACAAATCCTGCGATTTTACGCGCCCACAGCGCAAATTAATTTTTTCTGGGGCTCACGTCGTGTCGTCTTCAGAAGCAAGTCCGAAATATATTGTAAACAGGGGGAGATCTATCGTAGTTGCATGGGAGTAGGGTACTGGAGGCTCGGATGACGACAGCCAGAATATATTACAGAACCTATCTATACAGAATATTGATCAAAGTGCGAGGGGAGACAGGAAAGGTGCGGTCCATGTAGGCAGCAAGGTCGGTAAGAGCGTCAAGCTTGACAGTGAGTTCAGCCTTCAGGTTTCTGACTGTGCGGTGGTACATAACGAGAGTAGCAGGGCGTCGAACTCCACCTGCGTTGTGTCGACCAGCGAGGTGCCGGATAGCGGAGCGGATGGACTAAAGGGGTGAAGATCAAGTCAGTAGGGCCGTCGACACAAAGATAATGGGCGGTCAAGGCGCAAACATACAGCAATTTTATCCCTGAGAACAATCCGACGATACCACTCTGGGGAGGAGGCCCGAAACCAGAGTGGATAGTTAAGGAACCAACGTGTAAGATAGAGTAGCCAGAAGGCAGGCAGGTCTCCGTCGACAATGAGGACCTCGATGTATTCCAGCGCTCCAATGCGGAGGTCGCATTCTTGAGGAATAGTCCAGTCTGTATGGAGAGGCATTGCTGTGAGAGATGCAGTGCCAGTCCTAGTCAGTGAGGAGCGACACTAGCCCAAACGTGCATAAACTCACCGTTGGCTGAGATTCTGGGGCTCTGAGTTGGAGAATGGGGAATGAAGACCAAGTAACGCAGGTACTTGTAACCCAGCCGAGCCCATTGTGGCGCGCGGGTACGATAAAGGAAAGAACCCGTCGCAGCTTTGATTGATCGAAGATGGGATCTCGCTTCGACGATCACCATGAGATGAGCGATCCGTTTCCCCGCTCTTCCAGGGATGTTGTGCCAGCCAATGGAGGTGCGAATAGCCAGCGCTGAATGAAAGCGTGACATAGATGTGTTTATTGTAGAGAGCAGGGTATACCGATAAGAGTTATGAGTGTGGCGATAACATCTAGGCAAAATACTCTATCCCGATCTTGCAATGTGCATCAATGTTAAAGATTTATTTGTAGTAGACTAGAAAATGGGCGTTCCGTGGCGAGTTCTTAGAGTGAAACTCTGAGCAAATCCGAGGTCTTTGCACACCTCGATTTCATATCTCTCCTACCGAGGTGTTCGGGTATCTCAGACATTAGAATGCCTTTTTATGTACACGCTGAGCCTTGTTTGAAGTGCCGAACTTCTGGCTGGGACGGTTGGGGAGGCTTCCATGTTTTATTTCAGGAAACATATTGAGTACCTCAATCAGGCTGCAATAATGTATATATCAAGTCTTATACTAGCCCAAAGTTTGTAATATATGCTACATTGCCTCTTCCCGCACTTTACTAGGCTGTAGATAGTGTGAGAGGCGAGAGCAACCTACAAACCTTGATGAGAACTGCAGATGTCGCAATTGGACAATACCCTGGCGAATACAGGTGTATAAAGCCTTTTTAAACTAACAGAAATGTAGTAGATGTCTTACATTTATGTTTAGCCAAGCATTTGTGTCGCATTCCAGCTCTTTCACCACACTCGCAATGATTTCGTGTTTTGCGACGCCCCTGAATTCAGCTAAGTCCAATCTCGGCAATTGCCGAATGCATCTTTACTTTCATCTGTGGATGCCCAATGCCCCTCATTGTCGTCTAGCCAGGTACGCCGTTATTCCACCCTGCTCACATAGCAGAGTACTCAATAGAATATCTGGAAATTTTGCAGTCTTTGCGACCCTGGCTCGCAAATGGGCGTCCATCCCGCAAAGTCATTGGTGGAATCGGCACAAGCACTCGGCTTCACCATGCTTCTCGGGAACGACTTAAGGTGCAGAGTCTGATGTGCTTCTTAGGGACTCAAATTCATTACGTGACAATCAACAGCAGATATATTGTCCAAGGGGGTGCGAAATTTGACAGGGTTTTTTACAGGGTATCTGGTAAGCGAGAACGAGAGCGATGCGGCACACGAGACATAGGATACGAGACAAGCAGGGGAAAGACAACCATCACCTCGAGCAAGAAGGGGTTAAGAAACAGGGAGTGGCGAGGGAGATGACGGTGTGCAGATATCTAAGCGTGCGTGACAAAACCCCTACCAAAAGCCTTGACATACGCCTCGTACGCAGCGAGGAGGGTGCGGTGCCGAGTGTAACTAGCGGCGGGGACACCGGTGACAAAAGGAGAAGTATTCATCCTACGTAGGCCTCAGAAAATTGATAGAAGTTGCGAAGTAAGAATGTACCCACCAGTCACCGAAGACCCCAACTCTAATTCCGCGGGTGACGGTGTAGTAGCGTTTGCCTAGGGAAAGATTGAGTCAGAAACCCACAAATCTATCCTAAAATGGGCACATACAGTCATTGGCAGTGTAAACCGCAACCTCCGGTGCAGGAGCGGGGACATTTGGACCTAAGAAATGGAGGCCGGGAATCGGCGCAGTGGGCGCGGGAACTTCAAGAGGCATGGCAGGGGCAGGAGCGTTAGAAGCAACTGGAACAGTAGAGGCGACAGGAGTGGATCCAGCCACAGTGGCAGAGGGAGTGGTTCCAGCCACAGCAGCAGCCGCGGGAGTGGTTCCAGCCACAACAGCGGCCGCAGGAATGCTGGTAGCAGGGGGGGCCACAGGAACGCTGGTAGAAGGAGCGGGGTGGGTGGTCGCTGTCGAAGCAACCGGCGAGGGAGCTGCATCATCTGTCAGCACAATGGGAGGTAACTCAGACTGATAGGGGAGGATACATACTAGCGCTGGGAGGAGGGAAGACCTGATCAAAGTCATCATCCTCATCATCGCTCACGCCGATGGGGACCCTGACTATGCCAGTTCCCATGCACCTAGTGCAAGTGCCGAGATCTAGACGATGGCTCTAAGAAGACGGGCATACAACGAATTGTAAAACATACCGTGCTCGACGTTCTCAGCTGGGACGAAGGCATCCAAGATGAGGTGGCCTGATCATCCAAGAGTGAGTCATGCAGTGGAGTCGACGAGGTAAAAGTTGAACATACGATCATCAATAGCACGGATCAAAGAGCCAAGCAGCCTCAACAACGACGGCGAGACAGCAACGCGACCGATGGTCGTGATGCCCTCCTGGCTGACGTTGGATTGGTTGACCATTAGATCAAGGATGTTGATAATCGGTTAGACAGAGAAAGAGTTGAAGAAGAGGATTCTGGCGTTAGTCACAGTACTGGGGGAGCTTATATAGAAATAAAGCCCCTGCTTACGTCCAATTTGCACAATCAAGTCCAAATCTTTGGACTCGAGAGAAGGCCGGAGACCAGGTCAAACTCGTGATGGATATACAATGTTCCCAAATAAAGCTCTGGAGAGGCTCTGGAGGAAAAAAATCAGGCTTCTGAGAAAGACAATGCATTAAAAATCAGCTGAGGTTTATATTGCCTTTCAACTTGAATGCATTGCACTTTCCCCGCTCGTTCACCCCTCAGACGCTCTATCACAAACCTGTGTCGTACCCTGGCCAATTCAATATGGCACCTCCATGCTGGATGTCAGAAATACGACGCACCTACTGCGAGTCCTTCCTTCCCGAATACGCTGAATGCCGAATCCAGAAGAAATACAAACAATTCTGGCTTAAACTCTTTGCGAGCTTCCTCACCATGTTCCCACTCGTTGACGATCTGTTCCCAGGGTATAAGCTTGGAGATCTCAACGAGGAGCAAATGGGGCAGTACTCACTTGCTCTAGAGAAGCTGCAGAAGGTAAGCCCAATCCGTACCTCTTCACTCCCGCATCGGATGCTAATCACGAGCCTGATTAAGCGGTTGAAGGAGTGGTTTCGATGGCAGTTCAACCCTAGGAGTAGGAACAATGCCGTATCGGTCTCTTCCAAGCTTCTGAAGGATATTTACATGCCTCGAACACGGGGAATGAAGGCATACGAAGCTTTCGCCAAGCTCTACCCCAACAAAGTTACAGCTGCATTGGACGAACGGTGTGAGAAGGGTGGGATAGAAAAATCCAAAAAGGTTACGAAATGGCACACCGTATGTAAGGATCTGTATAGTAAGGCCTCCGAAGAAGAGATCCAAGCTGTTGAGGAGCGGATCGCCGATGATGCAGAGGAAGAAGAGGAGAGTGAAGATGGGGAACCAGAGACTTATCATCGGTATGTTCGAAATCCTTTCGATGATAGGTCCAATTCTAACTCACCTTGACTTAGTTTCCTCACCTCGCTACCCAGTGTTCTCTCTGCTGTTGTCGATCCGGCTGTCCGCAAGGCGGGTGTGCTCGCATTGGTGACGGTTGTGGGTTCCGAGCCTGCATCTGATGGGAAAATCAAAGTCCACACGTGAGTATCCCAAATTGGGATCTCTGTATTAGGACTAAAGTGATCTCGACAACCAGGCTTCAGTTCGGCGACAAGGACAAGACACCCTTGTTCGCTGCTACTTGGAATGAATACGAGCGCGTCTTTGTTACAGCCGTTTCTCAGTTTGCCAAGCGCCATGAATTTCGTATGTGTCATTCCCACATGTTCCTCCTTATCTCTCTGATGTCTGTCCTTCAGCTCCGGAGCTCTGTGCCCAACGGGCCCTCAACAAGGATCTAAGGGCTTCTGTATCACAAGGTGCGTCCTGTCGTGAACACCGGTCAGCCTACCTATTTTCTCTTCTTTTCCTTTCATTTCTTCCTTTACTATTCATTCGTGCGCATTCCTGCACACTCTTACACACCTTTGCACACCCTTGCACACCTTCGCACACCTTTGCACACCTTCACCCTGCCTTCGCTCTTCTGAGCCTTCCCCTCACTTCATGCACAGCACGTTCGTGCTTCTTATTCTCGTGCACAGCACGTTCACACCTTGTTCACATCTTTGTTCTCAGGCGCACTGCCCGCGCGCTGCCTTTTAGTCATATCGACTCATATGGACTCTATTGTTCTTTGGATCATTTTATTGTTCTATTTTCGTTCGAGATCATCTGGACACATATATACTCGTAGCTACTCGTTCATTATTCCCCACTTGATCTCTTTGACTATACAGGTACATAGTCGCTTCGCTCCTATTCCCTGTATCCTATTTACCTTTGACTATACAGCCCTTGTATCTGCATCGCTGCTCGTCGCTCGTCCGACCTCTGCTCCTCTGCTCTCTGCTCTCTGCTCGTCGCTCGTCCGACATCAGCCGGCGTCTTCGCCACATTAGATCAAGTCCTCCCAACTGCGCCGACGTCCATCGTCCTCGCAGCCCTGCTAGCCGGCACCATCGCGCCCACCCGTTCACCCTCACCTGCAGCCTCTGACGGCTCTGAACCAGACAGCTGTGAACTGCAGCTTCACGGCCTACAGATCGACTCCGCCTGTCTCCGATCCACCACCGATTCGGTCTTCTCCTCAGTCTACTGGTACATCGACCGGAACGGCTTAATCGTCTACACCGACTGCGCAGAACAGCCCTGCCCCCACGCTAAGGAAACCCAGGATTCTATCCCAGGCTTCTACTTCTCTGGCCTCCGTGGAGAACTAGTCCTACCACTAGTCCCACAATACCTGCACCCTACCAGCCCGCCTAGTCGCGTCCCACCCCCATCGTCGCCTCCGCCGCCGTACTCCCCGAAACTCCCCGACTACCCAAGTCCACCCTCTACCATGGCCGACGCCGCAGCTGCCCAACGTCTCGAAGCCCTCTTCACCAAGCTTATACAAGCTCAGGAGAAGACCAACGAGCAGCTGAACAAACTGGCTACCGCTCAAACCCAAGCTGCCTCCGCCGTAGCCCCACCTGCACCCGCTCCAGCCTCTAACACCACCCAGGTTGGGGCTGTCAACGTGTCCACCGGCTCCAGCATGGCTCGCCCGGAGCCTTTCAAGGGAGGTTCCGCCGACGCCCGGCGATTCCTCCAGTACTACACCATGTGGGCCCGATCGAAGGAAGCTCCCCTCAACAAGCTCAACACCACCACTGGCTTCCACGAGATTGCTCCTGAGCAGTGGATCATCCATGCCCTCTCGCTCCTGCAGGGGGAAGCCGCGATATGGGCCGTCCGCTACCTCCAAGACATCGAGGCCCATGCCACCACCCAAGCCGCCGCTGCAGCCGCTACCGCAGCCAACCAGACCGCTGTCCCCATCACTCCTTTCCCCTTCAGCGGATCGTGGGACGAGTTCGTCAAGGCCTTCAAGGCCCGTTTCATGGCCTCGGACGACAACGCCGAAGCCCAGAGGGAACTCGAGTCCATCACCCAGGGCAACAAGACGGTTGCGCAGTACGCAGCGCGCTTCCAGGAGGTCTCTGGACGCACGGACTACTCCGAGTCGGACCTTGGCCATCGCTTCAAGCAGGGCCTCTCCAAGGACGCCCGTGCCTGGTTGACCATGGCCTCCTTCGCCAAAGCGCCTACCAGCTTCGAGGAGCTTGTCCAGCTCGCCGTCAAGGTTGACTTCCACATGCGCGACAGCATGGCCGAAGGCCCTCGTACCAAGGGTTCCACTGCCTACTCCCCTCCCACTGCCGCTCGCGACCCCTACGCCATGGATGTCGACGCTAGCCGAAGCTCGACGGCTCGCACCCGCGAAGACTTCACCAAGCTCATGCGAGGTCGCTGCTACGGGTGCGGCTCCAAGGCCCACCTGAAGTCGGCAGGAGGACACGAGGCCACCAAGTGTGGATACTGCGCCCGCATCGGGCACATCGAGGCCGTCTGCCAGGACAAGTACCTAGGCAACGAGAAAGGCCGAGGAGCCCGACGCTCCCAGAAGGCAGCTGCCACGACCAGCGACACCCCCTTCACCCTCTTCCCAGGCGAGACCTCTGCCCCCAACGTCTCGTCCCCTGCCCCTTCGACGACGCCCGAGGACCCCAGGTTTGCACGCCTGGAGGCTACCCTCGCCGAGCAGAACCGTCTCTTTGGGATCCTTGCCAACGACAAGCCGGGTTTTTGAAGCGGGTGCCCGTCCGTGCTGCCGCACGCGTACCCATCGCTATGTGTTCCACCTCCTCCTATGACTCCATCTCATCATGTACCATTAGTTCTATTCGTGAAATCGATCCTACTTCAGACCATTTCCGAGTACGAACAATGTTGAGAGGTCGCAACAGGAGCACTAGCTCAGCAGCCATGATAGATTGTGGGGCTACCGCCCTCTTTCTTGACCACCCCTTTGTCCTAAAGCATCACATCACAACCTTCCCACTCCGTCACCCTATCCTCCTTCGCAACATTGATGGCTCCCCAAATACCGCCGGGGACATCACCCACTTCGCACGTCTTCACCTCACGGTCGGACCCCATAACCGCTGGACAGACTTTCTTGTCACCGACCTAGGAGGCGAGAACATCATCCTGGGACTCCCCTGGCTTCGCCAGGTTAACCCAGAGATTGACTGGACAAAGGGTATCGTGCGCATCAACCCCCGAGCCACCATCGAGGATGTTCCGGAGGACCCGAACCCGAGCCATGCTCTGGGGGAACCGTCCAACGGATCCATCCTGGAAGAGATCTATGCCTCGAGCGCACCCCCAGACCCCATCGCATCCGTTCCAGAGCTCCTACCTTCACGCCGTCATCCCCGCGCCTCGGTAGAGGAGGTGCCGGAGGAAAGACATCCGTGTTTGGACTTAGGGGAACCCTCTGATGGAGCGATTCTGGAGGAGATCTACGCCTCTTGGCCCACGCTCCCCAGCTCTCCAGCTCCTGAACCTGCCCCACCGTCGTCGCCCCCTCCTGTGGAAGAGAAGCCCGAAACCCCCTTCTGCCGAATCCGTGCTAACCGAACAACCCGACGCCGCTGGCTTCGAGCTGGCATCATCGAGCGCACGGATGAGGAACTGTGGTGTTCGGCTGGCTTCACCTACTCCCAGAAGATCGCTGAGGACGCGAAGAAAGGTAAACCGGAGAGAACCCTCGATGAGATCATCCCTGCCCACTACCGAGAACACGCCGCCGTCTTTTCTGAACAAGAATCCACTCGCCTGCCAAGCCACAAGGATTGGGATCATGCCATCGAGCTCACGCCTGGTGCTCCAGCCAACATCCGCACCAAGATCTACCCCATGTCCCTAGATGAACAGGCTGTGCTCGATACGTTCCTCCAGGAGAACCTCGCCAAAGGATACATCCAACCCTCTAAGTCGCCCATCTCCTCCCCGGTCTTCTTCATCAAGAAGAAGGACGGAACACTCCGCTTCATCCAGGACTATCGCCGTCTCAACGAGTATACCATCAAGAACCGGTACCCGCTCCCTCTTGTCGCCGACATCATCAGCCGTCTTCGAGGTGCCAAATACTTCACCAAGTTTGACGTCCGCTGGGGATACAACAACGTCCGCATAAAGGAGGGAGATGAATGGAAAGCTGCGTTCGCTACTAGCCGAGGCCTCTTCGAACCCAAAGTCATGTTTTTCGGTCTAACCAACTCACCTGCCACATTCCAGGGCCTCATGAACTCGATCTTCTCAGATCTGGTCGCCTCCGGCAAGGTGGCGGTCTACCTCGACGACATCCTCATCTTCACCATGGACCTGGAAGAACACCGCCGCATCACCCACGAAGTCCTTCGTCGCCTGCGACAACACGACCTCTACCTACGTCCTGAGAAGTGTGAGTTCGAGAAGGAGGAGATTGAGTATCTGGGCATGGTTATCCGAGAGGGAGAGGTGAGCATGGACCCTGCTAAGGTCCAAGCCGTCCGTGGCTGGCCCGTACCGCGCAACGTCCGCGAAGTCCGAGGATTCCTGGGCTTTGCCAACTTCTACCGCCGCTTCATCAAGGACTTCTCCAAAGTCGCCCGCCCCCTCCATGACCTCACTAAGAAGAACACCCCGTTCGAATGGACTGACGAGCGTCAGCAAGCCTTCGAAACCCTCCGTGACGCCTTCATCTCGGCCCCTGTCCTCGCCCTCTGGGATCCTGATCGCCCAACTCGCATCGAAGTCGACGCCTCTGGCTTTGCCACTGGAGGTGCTCTTCTTCAGCAAGCTGCTGACGGCGCTTGGCACCCTGTCGCCTTCCGATCAGCGTCTATGGACCCAGCTCAACGGAACTACGAGATCTATGACCGGGAGATGCTAGCCATTATCGAAGCCCTTAAGGATTGGCGCCCGTTCCTGGAAGGTCTCCCTGACACCTTCGGGATCGTAACCGATCATGCTAACCTGAAGTACTGGCGCACCGCTCAAGATCTGGCACGACGACAGGCGAGATGGGCCCTGTACCTCTCTCGCTTCGACTTCCGTCTTGAACACCGCCCGGGTGCCGCTAACACCCAAGCTGACCCCCTCTCGCGCATGCCCCACCATCACGTCTCGGACTCTGACGACAACACCCAGCGCACTGTCCTCCGCCCTGAACACTTCGCCAAACTCGCGGCCGCTTCCCAGTTCACCAACCCCCTCGAAGACCGAATTCGTCTTGCAAGTGCACGCGAGTCTGTGGTCTTGGGAGGGCTAGAGAAATTGCGCAAGTTTGGACCCCAGAAACTCGTCAATGGGTTGACAGAGTGGACAGAGGAGAACGGGTTAGTACGGTTCAGAGGCAAGGTATACGTCCCAGCAGACGAGGAACTCCGGCGAGAGGTGGTAAAGCAGTGCCACGACGACCCCACTTCAGGCCATCCCGGGAACCATGCAACCCTCGAACGGGTCGAGCGGTTGTACTGGTGGCCCACGATGCGCGCTTTTGTGAAGAAGTACGTCGAAGGCTGCGACCTCTGTGCCCGACGCAAGCATGCCCAACACCCTCGTGCCCTCACCCAGCCCATGGACGTCCCTGAAGGCCCTTGGGAGGCTGTTGGAGTTGACCTCATCACACAGCTACCACCTGCCCACGGTTTCGACGCAGTCATCGTCTTCACCGACTTCTTCACCAAGCAGATCCACGCACTCCCCTGTTCCTCCACCATCTCGACTGAAGGGGTCGTCGACATCTACTACCGAGAGATCTTCCGCCTCCATGGTTTGCCCCTTCGTTTCATCAGCGACCGAGGGCCCCAGTTCGCCTCCAACGTCATGCGCACCCTCCTCCAACGCCTCGGGATTGGATCCAACCTCACAACGGCATACCACCCTCAGGCCAACGGCCAGACTGAGCGCGCAAACCAGGAAGTTGAGAAGCACCTTCGCTTCTATGTCAGTCGACGACAAGACGATTGGGACCAACACCTCCCCATGGCTGAGTTCGTCATCAACTCCCGCATCCACTCTGCTCATAATCGCTCCCCCTTCGAGGTTATCTACGGCTACTCCCCCCACTTCAACATTCCCATCGGCGCTACCACCGGGGTCCGCGGTGTCGACGAACGGATCCAGGACCTTCTAGACACCCGGAAAGACGTTGAAGCAGCCTTACGAATGGAGAAAGCCCGCCAGAAGACAACCTTCGAAGCTGGGAAGCGGACAGCACACACCTTCGCTGTAGACGACTACGTCTGGCTCAGCGCCAAGAACATCAACATCAAGGTGCCCACTCGAAAGCTTGGGGACTTCCAGCTCGGCCCCTACAAGGTCATTGAGAAGGTCGGCGACCTTGACTACCGTCTCGCACTCCCTCAGTCTCTATCCCGCCTCCATCCTGTCTTCCACGTCGACAAGCTTAGTCCCTGGAAAGGGAACGACACCAACGGCATCCTACCTCCCCCACCAGAGCCTGTTGAACTCGAGGACGGGACAGAGTTTGAAGTTCAGGACGTGCTGGACAGTAGGGAGGTCAAGCGTGGACGAAAGCGCTGGGTCGAATACCTCATCAGCTGGAAGGGCTACAACGACAGCGAGAACTCTTGGGAACCCCTTGCCAACCTTGGGAATGCAGCTGAAGCCGTCGCGGAGTTCCACCTTCGACACCCCACGGCACCCCGACCATAGTCATCGAGGACGATGAGTTCTAGGAGGGGGGTAATGTCGTGAACACCGGTCAGCCTATCTATTTTCTCTTCTTTTCCTTTCATTTCTTCCTTTACTATTCATTCGTGCGCATTCCTGCACACTCTTACACACCTTTGCACACCCTTGCACACCTTCGCACACCTTTGCACACCTTCACCCTGCCTTCGCTCTTCTGAGCCTTCCCCTCACTTCATGCACAGCACGTTCGTGCTTCTTATTCTCGTGCACAGCACGTTCACACCTTGTTCACATCTTTGTTCTCAGGCGCACTGCCCGCGCGCTGCCTTTTAGTCATATCGACTCATATGGACTCTATTGTTCTTTGGATCATTTTATTGTTCTATTTTCGTTCGAGATCATCTGGACACATATATACTCGTAGCTACTCGTTCATTATTCCCCACTTGATCTCTTTGACTATACAGGTACATAGTCGCTTCGCTCCTATTCCCTGTATCCTATTTACCTTTGACTATACAGCCCTTGTATCTGCATCGCTGCTCGTCGCTCGTCCGACCTCTGCTCCTCTGCTCTCTGCTCTCTGCTCGTCGCTCGTCCGACATCAGCCGGCGTCTTCGCCACACGTCCTCTGACCATGCAAAAGTACTAGTCTGATCACTATCCCTGACAGAAATGGCCGGTAGTAAGGATGCGCCCCTGAATTCGAGCAACTCTACTTCCAATCCCAACTCGATCCCTTCCATGAATCCACAAGTCTCCGCCTCTGGAGTCTCACATACGACGTCCACGGAGATCGCTACCCCCAAAACAAGTTCTCACCCTCAATCTACCCTCCCCAATGGTCTTCCATATACCTCCCCGAATCTGGCCAAAAACGTCGACACCAGTCAACGTGCAGGAGTCGAACTCGGCGGATGTCTCAATCCAGCTTCAGCCGCCTTTGCGAATCAGCCCAACGCCAACTCTATGGCCATTGGTTCTGGGGTGGGCTCGGAAACGCTCAGCATGAGTCAACGTGCAGGAGTCGAACTCGGCGGATGTCTCAATCCAGCTTCAGCCGCCTTCGCGAATCAGCCCAACGCCAACTCTATGGCCATTGGTTCTGGGGTGGGCTCGGAAACGCTCAGCATGACCTTACCCGCCTTCTCGAATGGTGAATCTGGTTCTAGCATCATAGGGCCCCAAAACGGCTTCTCATCTCAGTCTCTGTATTCGTCCTCATCCACCTTCCCTGGTCAAGCTATCAGCGGCGTCGGCGACTTTACCTATCCGACTTCTAATCTTCACCCCTTTCCGGACCACTCCACCACACCTTCGAATGACCTCGCCGCTTCGTGGTCCAACGTTAACATCCATCAGTCAGACGATTCGATTCAGATCCCCCCTACCCAGACTGGTGAGTGCATTCCATTGTTCGGGTTACCGGTTTAATTAAGAGATTTCATTTAGTGTCATGGGATGTGAGCATGGGGAACATGACAGATACCTGGAAGGATGACCCCATGTTCGCGGGTATTGCTGAAGATTCGCACCCGCAGGGTTCTGCCTGCAGGAATGATCGTGTCGCGTCACATAACCACATTCTTCCTCCCGTAGAGGGCATTAGCAGGGAGCCAGAGTTTGACATGTCCGCACTTGGGGAGGACTTGGAACAGGAGGACGTAAATCCTGAGAGGCCGGCCGGAAGTGCCCTGGAGGCCGCTCTGAAGCGTTGGGACTATGTGGCTAAGTTGAAAAAAATCCCCCGAGCCCCGAAGAAGACTGCGGCTGCAAACGTGCGCTATACTCACCTCCTTACTCAGAACACTGACTCATTTGGAGAACAGGCGAGTTCCGTGCTCAACCCAGGTCAAAGTGCTTTCGATACTGCTTCGAAGCCCGTCGACACCACATGTCCTACACCCGCCTCGGTCAATCTCCAGGGGCTCCCCGATCAAAGTGCTTCTGGATCTTCTACTGATCGCCAAGTCTCTGACGTCAATTTGGCTGCCAAGTTTGGGATACCCGCCAGCTCCTCTGTCAACGGATCCTCCCCTCTGCGGCACAGCAGTACCGTCACCACTACGAGTAAGGTACTTCTTGATATCACCAACAGCATCACCGATACTAGTCTCACGGCCGGTCTCCATCCCGCCACCAAGGCCGACAGCACCATTCCCAATCGTGAGAACGTACCCCCAGGTGTCAATCTCTCCGCCCCGGTATCGGCGTCTCGCGGTACCGACATTCTGACGCCCGCCCCCAATGCCAACCCTCGCATCGAGACGCCTACTCCCAATGCCAACCCCTGCATCGAGACGCCTACCTCCAATGCCAACCCCCACATTGAGAAGCCCGCCCACAATGCCAACCCCCTCGTCAAGACGCCTACTCCCAACGCCAAACCCCTCATCGAGACGCCTGCCTCCAACGCCGACCCCCACGTTGGGAAGCTTGCCCCCAGCGCCAACCCCTACGTCAAAAATCCCGCCCCCAACGCCAACCCTCACATCGAAACACCTTCCCCCAGTCCCAAATCATCAGGACCCATCTCTGCTCTGCCATCAGCCGCCTCCTCTTCTGATTCAAACACCGCTCCCTTACCTGAAGATGATACAAGTCGGAGGCGTTCAGCACGACCAGCAAAGCCTTCTACTCAACGAGAGAAGCTACAACTGATTGGTAGCAACGTTCCTCAGACGTCAAGGCCACTTCCCGTTGGAGACGAGCAGGATGCCGACAAGGAACCTGATTGGTTTGTTAACGCTGTGGCTGATCTCAGAAATGCTGAACTTGGTGTCGAGTGGCAGGGGCTGGTGGATAAATGGTGTGCATTGGAGACTTTGCTTGGGTTTGGAAATTCACTCAAGGTGCGCCGCCCTCCTTTATCTGCCATAGGTCGAACTGACGATGTTTATTAGGGATCTCTTCCTGTTCAAGATCGCCCGGCTGAATGGAGCAAATGGACTACGAAGTCGTCGAAAGGTGCTCGGAACCATGCCGCGCCTCCGTTTATCGATGATCCAGCTGAGATAGGCATTGCGATCGTGAAGTGGTGGTGTCTGTGCCAGCCCACGTTCCGTCTCAACCCCGGCGCAGCCCTTCCTCTGTCCATCTACTCCCACCCCGATGCAAATGTCAACACGAGTGCCTGGGCTCCTCTCTGTAAATCTGGTCAAAACGGACTCATTTCGCTGCTTACCTTGATGCTTTGGTGGGGTCGGGCAGCAGCTGGTGGTCCGACGTGCTACAGGGAAGACTCAAGAGGTAATTGGAGGGATTTAGTATCGGATGTCAGTCGTACTCTCGATGCGCTGAACCTCGTGGCGCCGAATCTGAAGAACCGGGGCATCAAACGTCGGTGCGAAAGTAAGTCCACGGGCACCACCAAGAAGAGGTATTTAATATGAGTTCACTGCTCTGATGACTTACTGATATTTTCTTGTAGGACTCGAGCCTAGTTCGATTTGCTACCTTAACCCGATTTTGACCCAATCTTGACCTGACTGCGCCCTTTATCTTGCACCCTCACCTAGTTTATTTTCGAGTAGCGCACGCTTAATAAACCCCCACTTTGCCTTACTTAATAGTTGAGAATCGAGAGATCTTGTTAGGGGGCTTCCTACCGGCCAGGATAGACTTGCCGCACTGACTGACAACGTACAGAGATGCATTACAATGCGACAAAACCTCACTTTGACAGCCCGTATGAATTGCAAGGCCTACTTTAGGCTACTTACGTCTTCAAACCTTCGAGCTATTCCAGTGAGCATGAGTTGTGATGCATCAGGTGGTGCGAATGAATGCACTTGCGCAGTGGCCGGTGCAAGGCACGGCTTGTTACGAGTCCGTCTTCAGGTCTTAAATTTAATCCACTATAGCTTAACTGATTTTATGTGTAGAGCATATTATTGCTTAGGAATATATACTGCTGATTGGACATTTCTATTTCCTTTATGCTTAAGATCACCTAGTGCAGATATTATACCCTCATACTCTGCTTGCTGTCCATTGACTATGCCATCATGATACCAAACTTGCTCACCTTTGATTATCCGAGAAGTAAAATGTGATCCTCCATAGTATATTATACCTGCCAATGTATACTCCTGTACCTCTCCACCTTCAGTCGGTATATTGAGCAATGTTGATATTTGCATGTGCTCATGTCTATCAAATGCTACCCATATAATATGGCTTCTATTGCTCAATAGTCTTATTCTAGAGGCAAGTCGTCCATTGCAAAGTTGGCATTGCAAATCTTCCTGAACATTAGCAATTAAATCTGGATTTAACCATGTCTGAATAGATGAACCTTCATCATCTGCATTGAGTTGAAGGTTTGCTGTATGCATATAACCCCGTCTTCTATTAGGTTCAGCACAATGATCACAAACTTGGGGTATCTTGTATACTGGGTTTTCAAATACAAACATATAGTCGATCAGATTGATAATACTGGTATAGTTTCCCAGACTAAACAAATCTGGAGATAAGTGTGCCATACTCTGCCTCCACTTCTCGCGTGCTGCTTCGAGGGTATTCCTCTTTGCCTGATATTCTTCAAATCCCATTGATAATGCCTCAGTCGATTCTGGAATTTGTACTGATGCAAAATAAGCAGACCATTCATGAGGATTGGTAATCCATATAGCATACAAAATGCAAAGCATTGAGTCATATGCACAGCTATTATTTTGCCACTGTGATCCTGGAAGTGAGATAACCGAAATAGTGGTAGCCTGAGTCTGTATGTCTATCATATCAATGTCATTTGCAGAATCTCTGCATGTATCATCATCAAGTTTGAGTTTTTTAAATCTATCTTCATCACTAATATCATTGGGCATAGACTTACGCTTAAGCCTATTTGAGCCTACTGCAGGTATAAATAGCTTGAAAGGATCCAATTTCTTAGAGCTATCAGTCTTTTTCGTAGATTTCTGGTCTTCTTTTAGAAGTTGCCATTCTATATGAGGATTGTCATCTACAGTCCATGGCTTGTCATTGTCCCACCTCAGAGAATTATGTATACTCTCAGGCACATAACACTCCCCCTTCCACTTCCGGAAAGATGCAATCAATTCTTTTCTGTGAATACCAAAAATCTCAATAGGCAGCATACCGTTATACCGCATATCAGTTATCTCATGAAGTAATGCTAACTCCCTGAATTCTTGGCGCTGCCTGCCTGATATGCCATTCATGACAATGCTGGGTGAAAAATCTCGTAGCAATAATGTTCCTTCTGCACACGTTCCACGTGATAATGCTGTATACATTGAGTGATGTGTTCTACAAGCTTGAAGATCAACTACATTGAAGTCTCTTGTCTTTCCTTGAGAAGCAAAGTCAGTCATTGCAAAATTAGGTAACATATCAACTTGAGTGCGGTCAATTAAGACCTTTGTGCCACCGCGCAGTGAACAGAGAAGCTGATGTGTAGTTGTTGGTAGTATAGGAACGACATTTTCTGGTAATCCTCTGAGATTGATTTTTGATGGTGGATTGATCAATTCTACAAAGACAGTTTCAAGAACTGGTTGACCCTTAGAGCCTAATGTAGACTGCCAGCTATGAATAAGACCTTCCTGGCCATTTGTAATTCCAAGCTCGGTTGCGCTATTATTCCGTATCAATATAGGCATACCAACGCATATTCCTAATCTTCCAGGTACATGTTTGTCAGTTGTAGAGGGGATCTGGTACCATAAGTCTCTTTGCATGGTTTCATTTATATCATGTGCAGTGCTCTTTCCTTTGATCCTAGGCCTACTTGATTCACCAGACTCTATAGATATATGATCTTCTGAATAGAAGTAGGCAAGCTCCTGATTTGATTCAACTGCAAATCGTTTTGATCCAATATCATTCATTGTATCTTTGAGAAGATTACGAGTAGTAATAACTGAGACATTTTTAAATTCAGGACTACAAATTGAAGTTGAACCACTTAGATTTGATGAAATGCGTGAGCGCAGAAACTGAATGTCATTCCATGTACACGATTTGTACCGCATGTTCTCTAACATTGTCCGGAAGGCCTCATCGCCTTGCTTTATCTGTCGCATGTTTTCTTTTAGCATAACTACAGTAGTGAACTCATGCCATATACATTGGCCAATTAACTCCTTTTGCTTATTTGGGTTGGTTGGAGAATACTTAATGTATCCATACAGAGATGCTGCTTCTCCACCCACTACTGGTGGCAACTGAGCAAAATCACCTACTAAAATCATATTAAGTCCACCAAAGCTTTCGTCTGGGTTATTAAGAGCATGGCACAAGCGTTCACTAATACGGTAGATATCACGGCAACTAAGCATAGAGACTTCATCAAAAAACACATACTCGACATATGTTAGGCGATCTTTGACGGATGCTAAGTTGGTTCTGCTCGCTTTATCATTTATTCCAAATGCAGTATGATAGGTCATACCACCCAGTAAAGCTGCAGCACTACCAGTAGGTGCAACTACTATAAGTTTATAAGATTCTTTGCGCAATCCAAAAAAGAATGATAAGGCTTTTAAAACCTGTGATTTGCCAGTTCCACCCATTCCCCCAATATACATGTGTAACACTTCTGAATATGGATCTACTGCATGATTAGCTACAATGCGAAAAGCTTTCTCTTGCTCATAATTGAGGTTAAATTGCTGTATACTGCGAGTTATAAATGTTATATGCTCTTCGCTATCAATTGAAAATCCCTTGAGTAAGTATGACTTGTCTGCAACAAAGACATTACCATCTAATTTTGACTTTTTATGAGGGTGCTTTTTGTTTTCACAAGTTGAAGGCATCTGCGTGGCTCGAGAATCCATAATCTCTACCCGTTTATTCTGCACAAGTGCTTTCCAATGTGAAGGTGGCATCTTAGATGGGTGTTCTATTTGAATCTGCATGTCATGTTTATCAACTGCTTGATCCCACCCAAGATCGTGTAAGACAGAAGTCATATCTTGCACCTTTCTCAGTTTCTCAAGTTCAGCAGCGCTCAGTGCCCCATTTTCAATAGCATCAAGTTCAAGGCCTTCTTGTGCAACTGTCCATTCAGGAGCTAATATTCCGTCTTCGCACTGCTCAAAGTCAATTCCAGAGAGATGTCCATCATAACTACCACTAGACTGATGCATTTGTGATCTATAATCATCTCTTGCATCCAAACACTCATATTTGAGATTGATGTTTGCCATAATCTGGACATAGCGTTCAGGGAAGCTATAATTGCTAAATGCCTCATGCCATCCACTATATTCAGCTCGCAAGTCAAGACCACTTCTCCAAGGCTTGAAAAGACTAAGCATAGCAATCGCATAGTCACCCTGGTCGCCGACATCATATCTTGGTAATGGAGGTCCTAAAATATTGGGTACAATGTGGTTGACAGATCCGCAATTCACCCTTAGAGCATGTGTTTCTGAAAGAGGATGTTCTTCCATAAATCTATACGTATTTTTAGACAACTTATCTTGATCACCTTTCGGTAGAGCGATTGAAGTACAACATTGAATGAATTCATATACACACAAACTCTCTACTTCAGATGGGCGAAAGACATAGTCATGTACAAATGAGAGACCAACATATTTTCCATCTTTCTTCATGATCACGATTTTGTCAGATTCATCGTCCTCAACCTCTATTGGAAAAGCTCTTCTAGCCTCAAACATATACTGTTTCCAATACATGGGTTTGAATGTATGGCTAGTGTAATGATCAGGGTTGTTTAGCAAATATAGAGAAATCATTGGAGCACCTAGCTCCATCTTTGCAGAAATTGAATTGACCATTCTAGTCATCAAGCGCCTCGCCTTTTCTTTTGCTTTCATGTCACCTACCAGTATATCTGAGCTTTTAGATATAATTGATTGAATAGCATCATATAGAATATGTGTTTTCAATTCTTGTTTTGTAATGTAATCAGTAACATATACAATAACTGCTTTAACTGCAGTACCAGACATTAAGCTGGTTACATCTGTATTGCACCCTATGTCGGAAATCCGAAAACAGCCTTACAAGGCCCGTAGCCTAATAAGGCATGCCGGCCGCTTACAATGCATCATGTAAGGCCGCGGCAGGCCCGATAAGGCTGCAACGCCCTTATCAGGTTGCGCTGTCCTTGTCAGGTTGCTTTGCGGTGTCCCGGCGCCTGTTCCCATTATTTTCCCCATCAAAATCCCATCAATATACCCTCCGCGCCCACCTGAGAAACCATCCCCTGAATCGTGGAGTCCCGCTGACCTCATAAAGCGGCCTCAAACTAAATTCTTACACCAATGCCGCGTTCCCAAAGGTAAGTAGCATGGTGGCTCCGTTGCTTTTGCCTCTTTATGCTCAGGCAAGGGTGAGGATGCCAGCACAGCGCGCCGGCGCTGGCCCCGCCGCCCGGGCGGCGTCGGGATCTATCCGTCGGGATCTCTATGCGGGTCCCGACGTGGGGCCGGGCCCTACTGACACCGCACCTGCCTTATAAGGCCAAATCGCCTATCTTATATAACATTCTTATCCCTTATAGGGTGACTTGTAAGGCGGCCATCACCTTTCGGCCCTTATTGGCCTTGTAAGGCACTTTTCGGATTTCCGACATAATACAAATGTGACTACTCGGTTAACATAATTGACCCAGGCTTCACCTTTCTTCATAATGAGTGCTCCCGTTGCTGGATCGACTATGGTCTCTGCATGTAGAGGTCTAGGAAACCGTGCTCTACACTTCTTAAATATGTTGTCAGTACAGGCGCGATACACCATTTTCTTGCTTGTAGTTCCATCTAGGTTAATGTACCGCTGGCATGAGTGCAGATTGGATCGCAGAAACACTGTATCAAATCTGTATAGAAAATATGACCACCATCCTCGTTTTGATTTACAAAATTTACAGTCGCATATATCGTCTTGGTCAGGCATGGTACGGTCACACTTTCCTGAAGGTGGAGCAATTGGAAGGGTTTCAACTTCATCATATGGTGCACTTTGTTCTGCTGTATCAGCACGTTCAGTAACCTCAGATTGTGAACCAGTTGCAAACTCTCCACAGTGTGTTGACTCAAGCCATTCTACGACTGCTTTTTGCCAGATCAAATCATTCATAATTTTGTGTCTCATTTCTTGTGGGCTTAGATTACCTTTAAGCCAAATAAGCATATGCAAGTGTAATGTTAACCGCCCCTGTTGCTCAACAGTGCCATAGTACGCAGAAACATCTCCAAATATGCCTCTGCCATCTATGTTGACTCCCATAATATCCTGGATGAATATCAGAACCATATAATGAAAGAATCGTGCAGCAGCGACAGGATTTTTACAGACTTTTAGCAATCTCTCTTTTTCTGGACCAATATCTGGAGTGAATTTAACATTATCAGAGGCAAAATAGATACACAAAGGATGTTTAGTATCAACAGGTGCCATAGTGAAATACCAAGATGGGCTACCATGACTAGCCACTAAAGACCAAGCCTCATTGCGCATTCCTTTTTTAGCTGTTATAGAACCCTTCACGCTAGACATTATGCAGTCAAGATCATAAACGACCTTTTTGCATTGCTTTTCCATATCAGTTTCAGCCTTGACAATTTCACCATTAGCCATACGTGTAGCTAGCGATTGAAGAACAGTTGTATCAACAGAGAGTAGCCGGTTGGTTATTTCATCAAAATTTGCTCGGTTGGTCGCAACCCTTCCAGATGTAGAAACAGCTCCCATCTGTTCATGGCTAAAAGCAATGAAAGGAAAATTAGGATCTACTTGAAAGCGTTTGTCATGGTACATAAGAAGGCGGCGCTTATGCAATTTACTTGATAACCCTTCAATTGATCCTACTCCTCCAAGGCCATATGGAAACAGCCAGGGAAACATCTGTGGATAGAGCTGCGGATTACTCCAAATAGAAACCAAGTCAAGGCGCCCTACATTGAGGAATCGTCCTTCATTATTTAAATGATGAACAGCCCTTGCTTTCAGCTTTCTAACAGAAACAGTTTCGATATCCTGCGCTGTAATGCCATGTACAGTAAAAGGACATTCTCCTTCTTCGGTGCCATCTTCATCATCCATGTCATGTATACTCGTACTTTCTGCAAGCTTGTTCCCAATTTTCTGAATGTACTCAACAGTTACAGGAGGCACATCTTCAGGATAAGAGTCAAGGTTTTTCTGTGAAATGTCAATATTTGCATAGTCAGAATGATTGAGCTTCAACCATTTCAATGCCCGAGCAACATGGTTTCTTCTCACAAGAAAGGGTGTTCGCTTATAAGTTGCATAATCAGGCTTGGTTGGCCCTGTGAATAGAATCGCCAAAACTTCCTCCAAATCCTCTCTTGGAGGTGGTAGCCTTTCATATATCTGGGGCATGGGCGACTCAAATGCGACAAAGTTGGCTTTCATTTTTCGCATGCCTGTCGATACCTTTGCCCAGCAAACTGTATGGCGAACTTTAGCAATAAGGAGCCTTTCAACGTATCGTAACTCAGACAATTCCTTGGGAATATTACCAAGCCATAGGCCATTAGCCAATGCATACTTTGGGATATCACCTTTGCGAAGAGAAGCACGGCAGTCATCACATACTTTATCACAGGTATCATCTATTACAGGTGCATTATATTCTTTTACAGGGTCATTATCAGACTTTCTTTCTCTCTTAGCACAGCCATCACGGTTTAAGATATCCAAATGGCCTTGGATCGACTTTAACTTGCTTAATTGTTTCAGTGGAACTAACATTCCACATACTGCGCACCCTGCTTCTTCAAACTGGGAAGGCTCAAATCGAGTGCAGGCTCGGCCTACAATTTCCATCTCAACATCAGGTGTAAGCGGTGGTGGAGGAAAGGAAACACTTTCAACTTTCTCTTGTACGAACTCTAATGGAGTTTCCTTATTCCTGGCACGATAGTTCTTATTACGCATATTTGACTGCATTTGCTTCCCTGGTACAAGTTCTAACAATGCCACACATTCAACACATGCATTACATTGATGACTATGAAGTGCAGCATCAATGTCTGCTCTCTTAGCGCGATTAGGAAGGACTACACCATGGTGTAGCAAAACATCCCTAGCAGTAGGGATTATTAACAGTGGGGCAAGTAGCCCCAGAGGTAGATTTGCATACACTAGGCCCTCTACACTAGCAGGCGGAGCGTTGACCATTGCCATAGGGCTATATGAGATATACTTGAGCGAGTATCCATGAAAGGATATTGATCGGTGTGAAGAAACAATATATTGATCAAGTGAAGGCGAAAATGGAATAGACTTTGCAAGACCACCGCCATACACCGCTCGGGGCATGTCTCTCAAGGCAATATCATCACACTCCACTCGGGGCATGTCACTCGAAACAGTAGATGTATACCCTACTTGGGGTGTGTCGCTCAAAGCAATACATTCAGACCCCACTCGGGGCGCAATAAATTCAGACCCCACTTGGGGCGGAATACCCACTCGGGGCGGAATAGGTTCAGGCCCCTCTCGGGGCAGAATAGGTTTAGACCCCACTCGGGGTACCTCAGTCAAGGGAATAGATTTAGGCCCCACTCGGGGTACCTCAGTCAAGGGAATAGATTTAGGCCCCATTCGGGGCACCTCAGTCGAGGTAATAGATATAGGCCCCATTCGGGGCACCTCACTCGAGGTAATAGAATCAACAAGAGAATGTTGGACAGTAGAATCAGCAACGGAGAAGCGGAAGGTGGATTTGGTGAGCGGGCATTGGACAGTAGAATCAGCAAGGCAGTGTCGGAGTATCAGCGAGCATTGGACAGCAGACTCGCTCAGCAAGCAATGAACACCAGGTTCGGAGAGCGGGGGCTGTAGAGCAGGGCCAGTGAGCGGGAGTTGGGTAGGAGAATTAGCGAGAGGGCGTTTGAGAGCTAAAGCGCCCGGGGAGCACTGGGCAGCAGAATCAGCGAATGAGCATTGGAGGGAGTCGGTGAACGGGCGTGCGAAAGCAGGGCCAATGAGCGGGACAGCAGAGCCACCAAGCGAGCATTCAACAGCAGAACGAGAAGGCGATAACTGGACAGCAGAATCAGCGAGTGACTCCGAGCATTGGGCAGAAAAATCAGCGAGCGAGCGTTGGAGGGAGGAGTCGGTCGACGGGCGCTGGAGAGCAGGGTCTGTACATGTGAGCGGCCGTTGGACAGCACAGCCACGAAGCAAATATTCGGCAGCAGAATTGCCTAGCAAGGACTGGACGGCAGAATCGGCGAGCGAGCATTGGAGGGAGGAATCAGTTAACGGGTGTTGGAGAGCACGGTTGGTGAGTGGGTGTTGGTCAGCAGAGTCGCCAAGCGAGCATTCGACAGCAGATTCGGCGAGCGAGCATTGGGCAGCAAAATCGGCGAGCGAGTGTTGGAGGGAGGAGTTCGTGCATTGAAAGGAGGAGGCAGTGCATTGGAGGGAGGAGTCGGTGCGTTGGAGAAAGGAGTCGGTGCGTTGGAGGGAGGAGTCGATGAACGGGCGTTGGAGAGCGAGGTCTGTGAGCGGGCGTTGCACAGCAGAGCCGCCAAGCAAGCATTCGGCACCAGAATCGACCAACGAGCACTGGACGGAAGACTCAGCGAGCGAGCCTTGGGAGGAGGAGTCTGCGAGAGCTGTTGAGCGAGTGTTAGTGAATACAGTCAGTGAGCGAGCACGCAGAATTGAGGAGTGCGAACCGCTAAGTTGAGTGGGTTGGCAACAAGGAGAGCCCTAGATAAACTACGTGTAAGAATTCTCTATTAAATACAGGAAAAGTCGACGTACCAAGTTCCGAGAGGGGAGACGATATAAGAATCGCCCTGGTTGTGGGTATACAAGCAGTGCAAAGGGACCACATGTCATGCCACAGAGGGCATGACCTCCTATCTTCAACGGATCTCCTCCAGGAGATTGGAGGAAGAGGATGGCCAGTGGCTGGAACAGTGCTGAAATCATGGTTGGTGCGATTTGTGGAAGGGTGTTACGAGGACGGTCAGGCGGCGAGGTCAACCGTTGAGACGATGGTGGGCAAGAACAAGCCGTTGGCGGCCACGTAACGTCCCTGGCACGGACCATTCCGCCGGCCGCCCGGGGCCCCGCAGCCCCGGACTCCAGCGGTGGTAAGTGATGTCATTGTGCGTCAACATCGTGCATCCCTCTTAAGCGAACTGGTTAAGGAGACTTCATTGGCTATTGCGTTGGATTCAGGGTGGTACACTGTACAGTACATTAATAGTCAACTACCAAAGGCAGAGAGTAACAAAGATTTGAGATTGACGAGACAGGAGCTGCAATGGAGTGGATTCCGGCGGGCACTGGGATGCCGAAAGGCTCGCTGGGTGCGAATGTGGGGGACTTGGGTCACTGAAGATGAGTTGGCGATGTGTTTGGTCTGCTGTCCGATGAAAGGGACGATAGCTTCAAATCGAGAACTTCAATCTACGTTGGCACCTGCAAGTGTGAGGCTAAGATGATCGCGCGTTCGAGGGCCAAGGTGACAGTGGTAGTGGACGGCACCCGGTCGTCAGAGTAGAGGTGGCGGTGGTCCGAAGTCGAGGTTGTTTGTCTCTGAAATGGATGTGAGTGAACGGTGAGAGAGGGAGCGGAATGAAATGACGTACCAGTGCGCCGAAGAGGGACTACAGTGGTGGTCTGGCGAGCTTAAACCGCTGAGTGACGGGGCCAAAACCGGGCGCTCGCGCAGGCGCAAGACGTCAGGCTCCCTTCCCCTCATGGCTGTGCCTCCCTCCTGTCCCCTAGTCTTGGCCGCCGCATCTTTTGCCGTTCAACAGCAGCACGCTAAACGGTAAAATCAAAGAAAGGAGGCGACGAGCGGCTCCCGGTCACATGCCCATCTCGAACGGACAAGTCGAAAGTCGGCGGTAGCAGTGGGTGCCGCTGATTGTAAGGGAGAAAGTGAATTGCCTTGGGAGAGGTGGAAGTGTAATGAGTCGTCTGCGGAACGGAAATGCAGGTCAGTAAAGGTAAATGAGATGAGTTGAAGGAGCCACTTACTGAAACGAACCCAGCCCTTCAGTGTGCCTGTGGTATTCAGTGGTGGTCGAGCCCCGCTGGCGGTCATCAACGGTGCGACTTATGCTTGGCGGTGCCATGATGGGCGCCGTCAGACGGTGGAAAGCTAGCCACAGGTCTTCAACGCGGCGGCGTCGGTGAGGTGCTGACGGTGCTGAGGATGGGGTAGCGAGCGACGTAGGGCAGTGGCAAAGTGGGCAGTGACAAGGTGGCCGCCGCGTTGAGCGCGACGGCGGACTGCAACCAAGTGGTGCAAAAGGTCTGAAAGCAAGGTGAGTCCATCGTCATTTGGCCATGAATGTATGGCTTACCTTGTTCCAGGTTTGTGTTTCGGGGCTTGCGAGAGGGACGGCGGCGACGCCAATAGCATTGGATGGACGACAACGCATGTGACAGGCTGCAGTCGTCGGTCCTGGCGTCGGCGGCGAGCGCCAGTGCAGGTGAAAGTCGTCACGGCTGAGAACGATGGTCAGTGTCATCGTCGTTTCGCGTCGTGGAGAGATTTATGCTTACCGCCGCGCAGCGAAAGTGCTCATCGCGTCTGCTCTATGTATAAGTACCTGGAAGGAGAAAATGAAAGAATAGACTTACTTTACGGTTCAGACTTGTTTTGAATTTGATAAGCTAGGTGGGTGAAGAACAAAGGGAACAAGCGAGGTGGACGTGGCGGTCGAGAACAAGCAGCCGGCAATTAAAAGAAAATAAGATCGTTAGCGCGGGACGTGGGGGATGGGCGCTAGAATTCACCTTGAGCTCGGCGTACACAACGACGACGACGGGAGGGAAGCGACGGTGACGAAAAGGAAAGCCAGTGGCAACCATAGAAACGAGGAGCGTTTAAGGAGCGAGAAAGGAATTAAGTGGTGGATGGGAGGGCGATGGAGTGACGGAGAGCTGTAAGCCGTCGCCGGTCTTCAACACGACGACGGCAACGGCGGTCGACGCTGATATGGTGGCGAAAATCGACGTCGGTCTTCAAACGACGAAGGTGACGGTACATGACACCCTGAGAGGTGTTGGTTGAACCGTGCGCTATTGGAAGGTCAGCACGTGTCGGAAGCGCAGGGTGTGAACATACGGGCATGCAGAGGGGAGACCTGGACGACGGCGGACGCGGATGGCTGGGCACATGGGCTGGGAGGACCGCGGGGAGATGGTGCGGCAAGAAGTAGCATCCAGGTTGGGATCAATAACGGTGGTGGAGGGTAGGGACGACGGGGACAGCGGCTATGAGGTGGCGAGCGAGCAGTTCTGGCCGTCGAAACGGCCAGAAGCGTGGTCCCGGGCATATAAGGTCACACGAGCGTGTTTCAGGGGGAGGCGGACGGTTCCCACCGTCGGGCTCTGCAGAACGAGGAGAGAAGGTTGAAGTTCGGTGAAGTGGAAGCCTTGCAAGTTTCCGACGTTGGAAACCTGCATCGCTCGCGGATCAGTGGCTGTGAGGCATAGCTCCCACGCCTGCAATTGAGAGCGTCTCGCAGCAGCCAGAGGCCAGATTGATCTCATCACACGCGGATCAGTGGCTGTGTACAGTTTCCTAAAGTCGCTTGAGAGCGTCTCGCAAAATGGACCGTAACAGAACGATTCCTCCGTAAACTACGGACTCGTAATTAGAGCGGTACCACCTAATAGCCCATAGATGCATTAAACCGTAGCAATGCATCGTCAATGCATCACCTTCCCCAGCAGGGCCTCGGAACGTCTCGCTCCAGTTATTTACCTGTTTCAGCCAAGTCCAGCGATGCATTAAAGCGTGACTCTGATTATTGGAACTCCTCTGCCTCCAAATGTGTCCGAAAATGCATCGCAATGCATTGTCGATGCATCACCTTCTCCAGCATGACCTCAGAACGTTTCTCTCCTGTTACTTGCCCGTCCCATTCAAGTCCAATGATGCATTAAAGTGTGACGCTAATAATTGGACCTCCTCAGCCTCGAAATGTGGCTCAGGAGTGCATCAACGTACAGCACCTCCAGGAACGAGATGTGGGCGCTTATTCTTGGAGGTTTTCCTTTCCAGCCCAAGATCGGACAAATTAATACAGGATCTGTGTGTGGCTAACAAATATTCAGTCGGATACATTACCTACTCATCTTCGAGGGAATCCTTGCTGCTTTGAGAGGGCAAGGGACAGGGGAAGACATGCCCGTTCTCATTAGGTGCCCAAACGCCGGTATGGAGGGCGCACATGTCTGTGATGCATTAAAGACATGACTGACTGAGGGACGACTGTAATGTAATGCATCCTAAACATGAGGACTAGGAGATGGTGAGTAGTGTTTTATTCTGATGCATCACAGAACGATGTGGGCAGGATTCATGATGCATCACATTATCCGGGCGGCAGATTGCGTGAGCGGTCCGCTGGGGAGTGGTAATGCATTAGACGGGGAGAGTACGTAGCAGAATCGGTCCGCGAGGGGATGGTAATGCATTGCTCGTCCAGATTCTGGGGCATGATTGCCCAAGAAGCGTGCTGGTAGAGGGATTCTAATGCATTACAACGGCCAATGCAATGCGTGACGCTCCAACCACGTTCAATGGCACTTGATGCATTAGAAAATCAAATTTGAACAACTTACCGAAGGCCCCAAGACCTGATATATGCCCCGGTAAGCCCAATTCTCTAACAACGCAGATGGAACAGAGCCAACGAATATAAGGAGTATTCAATCCACCGTTGGCTATTTACGAGTCCGTAGTAAAACGAAGGAATCGTTCTGTTCATCTCGAATTTTGCGAGACGCGCATCACTGACTTTTAGGAAATGTCACGTGACGTGCTGAGTCATCTGCTGAGTCAGCTCTCCCTGGCCTTGCGGGAGACGCTCAAAACCGACATTGGGAGGTGGCCCACAGCCACTGATCCGCGAGCGATGGTATCAATGATCTCATTCTGGGTGGCAACTTTGGATGCTTGTCGATGCTCGAGTCTTGTCCTTACTTCTCTGGGGTACGCTGCTTTCTGATGTCAAGTGTGAAAGGTAATATATTAAAAACGGTTTCTATATATCAAAATATCTTTCCAGCGTCCATCTACGGGGTGCGCCAGGTAGTGTTGTCTGTGCAAACGTCTGACGGCGTCTTCTGGCGAGGAGAGGACGCATGGCGACTGCGAATAGCGCAATGCGAGATGGACAACCTGGGAGTGGCAAATGACACTGTCAGCACGACATACGACAACGACGACGACAGCTTACTGGTTTAGGGTGCATCCGACTTGAGGCGCCGACGCGCACAATGCACATGCGCTTAGGTGAAACCCCTAGGCGACGCAGAGGGCGGGTGAGTGCTGGGTAGGTTGGAGACGCCCGGCGACGACGACTTACCCTCTCCCACGACAAACACACGCATGCGCACGTCGTGTTGCACCGCCCTGCTCCAGCTTCGGGGTCAGTGTGTTGAATGGCGAGCAGGCAACATAACGATGAAAACGGCGGTGACAAGACGGTGGAGGGAAGGAATTTGGGAAATGTCGGTGAGCAACGAGCCGTCGCCTCTCACAATGTCGGAAGGACTGACATCTCCTGTACCCTCCATCATAGCGACGGTCATGGACCGCTGTCGTCGCCGTCATTGCTGCGCTCGTCTTGAAAGGGCACCGTTGGTCAATGGTGGGATGCCTGGCGACCGAATGTCAGTCCCAGCCCTCATTCCTCGTGGTGCTGGAAATAACTGTCGTATCTCTGTAGGTTCTGCGCCGAGTCACGATCAACGACTGTCAACGTCGCCGTTATCAAGGGTTGGGGGAATGGTGAATAAATATCGTGTCTGAGCATTGCCAATGGTGAGACTAGCCCATCGTACAAACTACTACATAACCCGGTGTGAACTCACCAGAGTCGGATCACAGCTCTTTGCATGGTAACGGCCACAGCGTGGTCGCCTTTGCTGGTGTGCTCGTTGCTCGGGGGACCGCTGGGAGCCGCTGGGACATGAAAACGAGTCGAGGGTGGCGACGACCTGCCGTTGCACAAGTTGCAGATTTCCGACGTTGGAAATCTGCAATGGAGCACATGACTGATCAGAAGTGAATCACGTGTGACCCATTATCGTCACACTTCGCCCTGCTTGTCCTTCTTCTATCTTTTCTGCTCATCTCCCCTGCCAGATTTCTGCGGAAACTTTTCGAGCCTCGAAACACACTCGCCCCTTCGACTTCGCCAGCATCCTCAACCCAAGGCCCAACACTGGTGTGATGGGACGACTTCGCTGACGGCGCTTGCACGTCGGCCTCGGCTTGCCAGGCCCGGCGTGCACTGCAGCTGAAGGGTCTGTTCGTCGCCTCACCCATGGCCTGCCTCAAACAACGTCGAGCCGCTTTCTGGCCGGCTCGCACCCAGTCTACGTCGCTGTGCCCAAAGTCACCGCGTTCGACGACACAAGGTAAGCAGGACATGTGTTGACTGCTGTCCCCATCACGCGCTGACCTTGCATGCAGGTCCTGGCTATGCTGAACGTGGCGTCGTGGCCCTCTCTGTGCCCATCCTGCCTCCAGCTCGCGTATAGCGACACCGAGCAGCCTTGACTCGCCCAGGCCGCCCCTCGCTCCAGTCCCAGGAAGCGAGGATTCGACCGTCGCACCCCAGTACCTTCGCCCTCGCGTATAACGGCACCTGGCAGCCTCTCCTTGCCCACCGCTGCCTCCAGCTGGCGTCCAACGACGCCGAACTTCCCTTTCTTTCACTTGTGGCCTACACTCGCGTTTCACGACGTCGAAGAGTCTGTGCTCGCCACCGCCATCCCAACTCATGTCCAACGACGTTGAGCCTCGTTTCCTTCCCCACCACTGGCCCCAACTCCCACCTCGATATCGGCTCGTCTTCCGTGGTGAGCTCGATGAGGCTGCTGCGATGCTCTCGAATGCGGGGGTACAGGGCTTACGCCGAGGGAGTATGTAGACTGGGCTAGGAAGCTCAGTAAGTCGTCGTTGTTTCGGTTGACTTTCGGGAACGATATGCTGATTGGATATTGCGTTGTGTAGTCTCTGGTATTGGCGACAAGATCAGGAGCAGCAAGAACCCGGATCTACGAGTCGAGCTGTGAAGGAGGAGGTACCACGACACCTCCACATCACCACCGGCGCTGTCCTCCATGGCCTGTGTCGCTTCGAAGCCCGATGGTGCTTTTACACCACCCCTGAGTCACCACTCACCATCACACCGCTGTGCGCTCGATGACGACAGCTAGCATGCGCCGTCGACGCAGCCACGTCGGATGGCGCCCGGTTCCACCGCCTTCACCGTACCACCACATGCTCACTCCACGATGTCGCCGCGTCCTCAATACCACATCACCACCTCGCGTCCAACGTCGCTCTCTACGCCACCACCACCACCACCACCACCGCGTCATCGCACCCGCTTCGAACGACGCCCCGGCCCAACACCCATACCCAGAACGTCCACCTGCGTCGCACGGTAACTCTAAGTGCGGCGCCAAAGCAGAGCTACTAATGAACCTCGACCGCCACACCCAACCCATGCTCGCCCATCCACTCAGGAAATTTAACTTCGTCACTCGCGCTTCCTGTATCTCGAGCTGGCAGCCCCCGTTTTCGAGCCGACGCTACACCCATCAACTGCCGTCACCGACTTTGCGGGTCATCCTCTACGGCTAGTCTCCTCCCCTTGCAGCGCACCGGCGCGCTTTTCTTGGTATCACCGTCTAGCGCGCGGTTCTTGGAAGGGAGGATGATCAAGGAAGGCGAGAGGGACGGCTGCCAGAATGGCCCTGGGAGGTTTAGGCGCCGATATTCTGGTGGAGGGATGTGGCAAGCGAGGGAGGCAGGAGAGGGCTGGAATGGACGGGTATGGTACGATGAAGGGGCGTGTCGATTGCGGTGCGGAGGGACGGTGATGCTGGCAAGAGATTTTTGCTATTGCCTCGTCGCACTTGTTAGTAGCTCTTCCTGGACTCTTCTTCACCCTATGTAGTCAGTCTCCTGTGGCCCGGAGAAAACTGTATCTATTGTATGAACAATGAATCAATCCTAAATTACTCGGGCCATCGAATCTTGAAGTAAACACGATCTCAGCAACAAGGACAAGGAGGGGAACCGCGATTGACGGACATCACCCGACACCGCCGGAGTGCCGGCTGGCGCCGGAATGCTTCGTCATCGCCTTCACAGCTTGCCTCTCCCCACCATCATCGCAGACCGTCGTCTTCGCACCTTGACCGCACCTCACAACACATCCCACCAACATGAACTTTACTTTATCTAGACCACTTTCGGGCCTCTTTCTCCACTTTCATGGTGGAGATCCGTTGGCAATTGGGGCTCCCGCCCACTGCAGCTTATCCTCCGGCCTCATCGGCAGTCCTCTGTTCTCGTTTTCTTCAATAAATACTCTATTGCACTCTCCGGTACGACCTCGAATCTTATCATCATCAATGTTACGAGCCCCTCACGCGATTACACAGACTTCTATACCTCGCCCGTCTTCCTTGCTCCCATCCTGCTCATCCAAACCAACACCCCCTGCCGACGCTCCTTCCCTGGCCCAATCTAGCTCAAAGACTTTACCACTGGTGTCTGCTCACCTTTCCACCCTCGAGAGCTCGTCAATGTGCCCATCCCTTGCTCTCCTGCCAACCCAGACTTCCAACAGTCACTCCCCGTTCCTGCTTTACGATTCTTTCCCACGAGCTCTGCCCGCCAACGCTAGCGCCTCAACACCGCCCTCTAATGCTCGCTCGACTGTTCTTCTCCGCAGCGCTCACTTGGCAGATACACCCCTAATCCCAAACTCGTTGAACTTGTGCTCTGACTCTTGTCTTTCGGCCCCACCGACCCCGGATGCTTGCTCGCTCTGTAGTACTTGCTTGCCGGATCTACCATGCTCATTGACTTCGTGCTCTGACACTCGCTCATGCTCTGACACTCGCTCGGTCTCTCCACTGCTCTCCAATGCTCGCTTACCGGACCTATACTCCAATACTTGCTCACTGGACCTGCTCTCCAGTACTTGTGCATCTGACACTCGCTTGGCAGCTCAACTGCTTGCCACAGCTCATTCTCCAGGTGCGCTCTCCAATGTTTGCTCACCAGACATACTCTCTAATGTTTTCTCTCCCTCATCGGATTTACTCCCCGGCACACGCTCGTCATCTCTGCCATCCTGTCCTTGTTTGCCACACCGAGTGGGATCTATCACTGTGCCCCGAGCAGAATTTGACTCCGTTACTGAGAGTGACATGCCCCGAGCGGGGTCTGGCTCAATTGCTGAGTGTGACATGCCCCGACTGGGGTCTGACTCCATTGCCGAGTGCAACGTGCCCCGTGTGGGGTCTATCACTGTGCCCCGAGTGGGGTCTGATCCCGTTGCTGAGTGCGATGTGCCCCAAGCGGGGTCTGGCTCGATTGCTGAGTGTGACGCGCCCCAAGTGGGGTCTGGCTCGATTGCTGAGCGCGACGTGCCCCGAACGGGGTCTATTTCTATCGCTGAGTGCGATGTGCCCCGAGTGGGGTCTATTTCTATTGCTCAGTGCGACGTGCCCCGAGCGGGGTCTAATTCTATCGCCGAGTGTGATGCGCCCCGCGTGGGGTCTAATTCTATTGCTGAGTGTGCCGTGCCCCAATTGGGGTCTAATTCTACTGCTGTATGTGAAGTACCCCGAGCAGGGTCTGGCTTAAGTGCTGAGTGTGAAGTGCCCCAAGCAGGGATTGGCTTGATGTGTGAGTGCCATGTGCCCCGAGTGGGGCCTAAGTCTATCGCTGAGTGTGGTGTGCCCCGAGCGGGGACTAATGCTATGGCCAGCAAGACACCCCGTGGTATACTTAGTCCTGTTGGTGGTGCCCTTTCAAAGGCTATACCATTTGCGCCCGCGCTTGATCAATATATCATTACTCTGCATCGCTCTGCTGATTTTCCTGGGTACTTGTTGAAGTTTGTATCATATGGCCCTGTGGCTGTTAAAAAGACTCACTTTGATAGTGTGCAGAACATCATGTATGCAAGGTTACCCCTAGGGATACTTGCCCAACTTCTAAGTATTACTACTGCTAGGGATGTTTTGTTACATCATGGTGTAGTACTTCCTGCACGTGCCAAGAGAGCAGATGTTGATGCTGCTCTTAGCACTCATCAATGTAATATGTGTGTTGATTGCGCAGCAGAGTTAGAAATTGTACCGGGAAAGCAAATGCAGTCAAATGTGCGTAACAGAAGTCACCGTGCACAAAACAAATTGAAAGCTTTTGAACCTACATCAGAGAAGAAATCGTTAGAATTCTTGCATGAAGATATTGGAAATACATCCTTCCCCCCACCACCACTTACACCTGATGTTGAAATGGAAATCATCGCCCGAGCCTGCACTAAATTTGATCCATCCCAGTTCGAAGAAGCAGGGTGTGCAGTTTGCGGAATGTTGATTCCGCTGAAGCAACTAAGCAAGCTAAAGGCTATCCAAGGTCATTTGAATGTTTTAATCCGTGATGGCTGTGCTAAAAGAGAAAGAAAGTCTGAAAAGGATACTGCGAAAGAGTATAACGCACCTGTGATTGATGATACCTGTGATAAAGTATGTGATGACTGCCGAGCTTCCCTTCGCAAAGGCGATATTCCAAAGTACGCGTTGGCTAATGGCCTGTGGCTTGGTAATATTCCCAGGGAATTGTCCGAGTTACGATATGTTGAAAGACTCCTTATTGCTAAAGTTCGCCATACAGTTTGCTGGGCAAAAGTATCAACGGGCATGCGAAAAATGAAGGCCAACTTTGTTGCCTTTGAGTCACCTATGCCCCAGATATATGAAAGGCTTCCACCTCCGAGAGAGGATATCGAGGAAGTTTTGGCAATTCTATTTACAGGGCCAACCAAGCCTGATCATGCGACTTATAAGCGAACACCTTTTCTTGTGAGAAGAAACCATGTTGCTCAGGCATTGAAATGGTTGAAGCTCAATCATTCCGATTATGCAAATATTGACATTTCACAGAAAAATCTTGACTCTTATCCTGAAGACGTGCCTCCTGTAACTGTTGAGTATATTCAGAAAATTGGGAACAAGCTTGCAGAGAGTACAAGTATACATGACATGGATGATGAAGATGGTACTGAAGAAGGAGAATGTCCATTTACAGTACATGGCATTACAGCGCAGGATATTGAAACTGTCTCTGTTAGAAAGCTGAAAGCAAGAGTTGTTCACCATTTGAATAACGAAGGAAGGTTTCTCAACGTTGGGCGCCTTGACTTGGTTTCAATTTGGAGTAACCCCCAACTTTATCCCCAAATGTTTCCCTGGTTATTCCCGTATGGCCTTGGGGGCGTAGGATCTGTTGAAGGGTTGTCAAGTAAAATGCATAAGCGTCGTCTTCTCATGTACCATGACAAACGCTTTCAAGTTGATCCCAACTTCCCTTTCATTGCCTTCAGCCATGAACAGATGGGGGCAGTTTCAACATCTGGAAGGGTTGCGACCAACCGAGCAAACTTTGATGAAATAACCAGTCGCTTACTCTCTGTAGATATGACTGTTCTTCAATCCCTGGCGACACGTATGGCTAATGGTGAAATTGTCAAAGCTGAAACCGATATGGAAAAGCAATGCAAGAAGGTCGTTTCTGATCTTGACTGCATAATGTCAAATGTGAAGGGTTCTATAACAGCTAAAAAAGGAATGCGCAATGAGGCTTGGTCTTTAGTGGCTAGTCATGGTAGTCCATCTTGGTATTTTACTATGGCGCCTGTTGATACTAAACATCCTTTGTGTATCTATTTTGCCTCTGATAATGTCAAATTTACTCCAGACATTGGTCCAGAAAAAGAGAGATTGCTAAAAGTCTGCAAAAATCCGGTCGCCGCTGCACGATTCTTTCATTATATGGTTTTGATATTTATTCAGGATCTTATGGGGGTCAATATAGATGGCCAAGGCTTATTTGGAGATGTTTCTGCATACTACGGCACTGTTGAGCAACAGGGGCGATTAACATTGCACTTGCATATGCTTATTTGGCTTAAAGGCAACCTAAGCCCACAGAAAATGAGAGATAAAATTATGAATGATTTGGTCTGGCAAAAAGCAGTTGTAGAATGGCTCGAGTCGACGCACTGTGGAGAGTTTGCAACTGGTTCGCAATCTGAGGTTACTGCACGTGCTGATACGGCAGAACAAAGCGCACCATATGATGAAGTTGAAACTCTTCCAATTGCTCCACCTTCTGGAAAATGTGAAAGTACTATGCCTGACCAAGATGATGTATGCGACTGTAGATTCTGTAAATCAAAGCAAGGATGGTGGTCGTATTTTCTATACAGATTTGATACAGTGTTTCTACGATCAAATCTGCATTCATGTCAGCGGTACATCAACCTAGATGGAACTACAAGCAAGAAAATGGTGTATCGAGCCTGTACTGATAATATATTTAAAAGATGTAGAGCGCGCTTTCCTAGACCTTTACATGCAGAGACCAAAGTCGATCCAACAACAGGAGCACTCATTATGAAGAAAGGTGAAGCCTGGGTCAATTATGTTAATCGAGTAGTCACATTTGTGTTGGGGTGCAATACTGATGTAACTAGCTTAATGTCTGGTACTGCGGTTAAGGCAGTCATTGTATATGTTACTGATTACATTACCAAGCAAGGATTGAAAACACATGTTCTATACGATGCTATTCAATCAATTATATCCAAAAGCTCAGATATACTGGTTGGTGACATGAAAGCAAAAGAAAAAGCGAGGCGTTTGATGACCAGAATGGTCAATTCAATTTCTGCAAAGATGGAGCTAGGTGCTCCAATGATATCTCTATATTTGCTGGAGAATCCTGATCATTACACTAGCCACACATTCAAACCCATGTATTGGAAGCAGTATATGTTTGAGGCTAGAAGGGCTTTTCCGACAGAGGCAGAAGATGATGAATTTGACAAAATCATGATCATGAAGAAAGATGGAAAATACATTGGCCTCTCATTTGTACATGACTACATCTATCGCCCATCTGAAGCAGAGAACTTGTGTGTGTATGAATTCATTCAACGTTGTACTTCAATTGCTATACCAAAAGGTGATGTAGACAAGTTGACTAAAAACACGTATAGATTTATGAATGAACACCCTCTTTCAGAAACACATGCTCTAAGAATGAATTGCGGATTGGTCAATCACATTGTACCTAACATTTTGGGGCCACCATTACCGAGATGTGATGTCGGTGACCAAGGTGACTATGCAGTAGCTATGCTGAGCCTTTTTAAGCCCTGGAGAAGTGGTATCGATCTGCGTGCTGGATATAGTGGATGGCATGAAGCCTTCAGTAACTACAGCTTTCCTGAACGCTACATTCAGATTATGGCAAATATTAACCTTAAATATGAGTGCTTAGATGCAAGAGATGATTACAGAGCACAGATGCATCAGTCAAGTGGAATTTATGATGGACATCTATCTGGAATTGACTTTGAGCAATGTGAAGATGGAGTATTAGCCTCTGAATGGACAGCTGCACAAGAAGGCCTTGACCTTGATGCTATTGCAAATGGAGCGCTTAGTCCTGCTGAACTTGAGAGACTGAAGAAGGTACAAGATATGACTTCTGTGTTACAAGATATTGGGTGGGACCAAGCAGTTGCTAAGGATAAGGCACAAATTAGAACAAACCATCCATCTAAGATGCCACCTTCGCATTGGAAAGCACTTGTACAGAATAAACGAGTAGAGATTATGGATGCTCGAGCTACGCAAATGCCTACAACTTATGAAGGTAAAAAAGACCTTCAGAAAAGGTGCAAACTAGATGGCAATGTGTTCATTGCAGATAAGTCATACTTACTAAAAAGTTTTTCACTCAATGAAGAAGAGCATCAGACATTTGTCAATGAAAGTATAAATCAATTTAGTCTCAATTACGAACAAGAGAAAGCTTTCCGCATTGTAGCTAATCATGCAGCTGATCCATATTCTGAGGTGCTACACATGTATATTGGAGGAATGGGTGGGACTGGCAAATCACAGGTTTTAAAAGCATTATCGTTCTTCTTTAGACTACGCAAAGAGTCTTATAAACTTATAGTTGTTGCACCCACTGGGAGTGCTGCAGCTTTACTAGGCGGTATGACCTATCATACAGCATTTGGCATAAATGATAAAACTAGCAAGACTAACTTAGCATCTATCAAAGATCGACTAACTGGCGTTGAGTACATATTTTTTGATGAAGTCTCTATGCTCAGTTGTCGTGATATTTACCGTATTAGTGAACGTTTATGCCACACTCTTAATAATCCAGATGAAAGCTTTGGTGGACTTAACATGATTTTAGTTGGTGATTTTGCTCAATTGCCTCCTGTAGTAGGAGGCGAGGCAGCATCTTTGTATGGACATATCGAGTATTCTTCTACTAATCTGAATAAGCAAAAGGAGTTAATTGGCCAATGCATATGGCACGAGTTTACCACTGTAGTTATGCTTACAGAAAACATGCGGCAGGTAAAGCCAGGTGATGAGGCTTTTTGTACAATGTTAGAGAATATGCGGTATAAAGCATGCACATGGGATGATATCAAGTTCTTGCGCTCACATATTTCATCAATTTTAAGTGGTCGATCTTCAATCTGTAGTTCTGAATTTAGAAATGTCTCAGTTATCACTACTCGTAACCTTCTCAAAGATACAATGAATGATATTGGATCAAAACGATTTGCAACTGAATCAAATCAGGAGCTTGTGTACTTCTATTCAGAAGATCATATATCTATAGAGTCTGGTGAATCAACTAGGCGTAGACTCAAAGGCAAGAGCACTGCACATATTATCAATGAAGCTATGCAAAGAGACTTATGGTATCAGATTCCCTCTACTACTGACAAACATGTACCTGGAAGATTGGGTATATGCATCGGCCTGCCTGTTTTGATACGTAATAATAGTGCAACTGAGCTAGGGATTACAAATGGGCAAGAAGGTTTCATTCATAGCTGGCAGTCTACAGTAGGCTCTAGAGGTCAACCTGTTCTTGAAACTGTCTTTGTGGAATTGGTCAATCCACCATCAAAAATCAATCTGAGAGGATTACCAGAAAATGTTGTTCCTATACTACCAACAACTACACACCAACTCATCTGTTCACTGCGGGGTGGCACAAAAGTTTTGATTGACCGTACCCAAGTCGATATGTTACCCAATTTTGCAATGACTGACTTTGCTTCTCAAGGAAAGACAAGAGAATTTAATGTAGTTGATCTCCAAGCTTGCAGAACACATCACTCAATGTATACAGCATTATCGCGTGGAACATCAGCAGAAGGGACATTATTGCTACGAGATTTTTCACCAAGTATTGTTATGAATGGGATATCAGGCAGGCAGCGCCAAGAGTTCAGAGAGTTAGCCTTACTTCATGAGATAACTGAATTGCGGTATAAGGGTTTACTGCCTGTTGAGATTTTTGGCATCCATAGAAAAGAATTGATTGCATCATTCCGCAAGTGGAAAGGCGAGTGTTATGTGCCTAAAAGTATCCATAAATCTCTAAGGTGGAATAATGACAAGCCCTGGGCTGTAGATGACAACCCACACTTAGAGTGGCAAATTGTAAAAGAAGATCAAAAACGCACAAAAAATGTAGCTAGCTCCAAAAATTTGGATCCTTTTAAGGCATTTGTACCTGCAGTAGGCTCAAATAGTCTTAAGCGTAAGTCTACGCCCAATAATATTAGTGATGAAGATAGATTCAAAAAGCTAAAACTTGATGATACAGGTAGAGATTCTGTAAATGATGTTGATATGATAGACCTGCAGACTCAGCCTATCACTATTCAAGATATCTCTCTTCCCGGATCACAGTGGCAAAATAATAGTTGTGCTTATGACTCAATGCTTTGCATTTTGTATGCTATATGGATCACTAATCCTCAGCAATGGTCTGCTTATTTTGCATCGGTACAGATTCCAGAGACTACTGAGGCATTAGCAATAGGATTTGAGGAATATCGCACCAAAAGAGGTACACTTGAAGCAGCACGTGAGAATTGGAGACAGAGTATGGCACACTTATCTCCAGATTTGTTTCATCTGGGAAACTATACCAGTGTTATCAATCTAATCGACTCTATGTTTGTATTTGAAAACCCAGTATACAAGATACCCCAAGTTTGTGATCATTGTGATGAACCTGATAGAAGACGGGGTTATATGCATACAGCAAACCTTCAACTTAATGCAGATGATGAAGGTTCATCTATCCAGACATGGCTAACTCCAGATTTGTTTGCTAATGTTCAAGAAGACTTGCAGTGCCAAATTTGCAATAGACAGCTTGCATCTAGAATCAGGCTATTAAGCAATGCAAGTCACATAGTATGGGTAGCGTTTGATAGACATGAGCACATGCAAATATCAACTTTGCTCAATATACCAACTGAAGGTGGAGAGGTACAAGAGTATATATTAGCAGGTATTATATACTATGGAGGATCACATTTTACTTCTCGGATAATCAAAGGAGACCAAGTCTGGTACCATGATGGCATGATCAATGGTGGGCAAGCAGAGTATGAAGGTATAATATTTGCACTAGGTGACCTTAAGCATAAAGAGAACAAGAATGTGCAATCAGCTATCTATATTCCCAAGCTATGAAATGCTTTACACCAAAAATGAGTTAGATTGTTGTCGATTAGAGTCAAACCCTGAATACGGACTCGTAACAAGCCGCGCATTGCGACGGCCACTGCGCAAGTGGATTTGGCGAGCGGGGGCGTGGTAGAACAGGGAAAGCGCGCGCCGCCTACCCCGACCACCCTTTGGAAAATGATGCATTAGGTGGAGGGAGAACGTACCGGAACGTACCCTGCGGATATTACCACGCGAGCGATGCAGGCACGATCAGCTTGAGAAGGCTGTCGGCAAGTCCTGATCCCATCACAATCACATATGGCAATGGGGGCGGGGGCGGGAGAACGCTTACGAAGCGAAGCTGGCGGGATGACGCCTAGCCGGCATAATTGGGTACACCTAAAGGTAATGCATTATTAATGCATTGCACGGGACTTTTTATGCATCGCGAAGTCCCCCCCGAAGGCGGATGATAGCTGAAGGGATTAATGCACCACGAGTCGCGCATTGATCATCGCGAAAAGTGCACAACTTTGACAGGACCGGCTGGCAGGACCACACGAGAAACAGATGATGACGCTTTAAAGTTGAAGGTATGGGGGCTGGTGCCTTCCTTCGGGATGCATTTTATTTAGCTAGCATGCTCACTGTATAGCGGTCCGCCAAATTATTTATCGGGATTCTGGGCAGAGCAGTTGGGAAGATTCGTGGGAAGTTCATCATGGGGATAATAAGTTCGCACGAAAGCCCCTCCCATTCTTGCCTCCGCTCTCTCATCGCGATTTCGTCAAGGTTCGTGCACCTTCGGGGCGCTCCAGATTCCTCCCTTATCTGAGGACCCATGGGAGAACTGCTTGAAGGCACGAAAAAGGTATTGGGGTCAAACTCCCCGATCTGGTCCCTCGATGTGACTTGGAGAGGGGATAGAGGACGCTGGGAGGGAGATACGTCGTGCATTGAGAGGTCGAATGTCAAGACCCAAATACAAGTACATGTTGAGTACGTGGTGTAGGTACTAGGACTGGAAAGTGGCTTTGATGGCTTTTGCTGGGGTGACGGAGAGTAAGGCAGAGGTAAGGGTAGCGGAGGTGGGGCTAGCGATGACGACAGGGGTCAAGGAAGAGGAGGGGGAGGGTGGTGGTGGTGGAGGGGACACCGCGGCGTTCGTGCAGAAGACGCGCGACTTTGGCTTCCTGCCGATCCCACCACATCTGCGCTACGACCCCGCGCGCCTCGGGCTGAACATCGCCTTCGGGTTCGCCAGTACATTCAGTGCGTACCCTCCCCCTCTCCTCGTAACATACCTAACCTAATCTAATCTAATATGTGAATGGTGTAGTTGTATCAAACCTCTACTACAACCAACCCCTCCTAATCCAACTCTCGCACTCCTTCGACACAAGCTACGGAATCGTCTCCAGCGTTCCCTCGCTCGTGCAGGCGGGCTACGCCACGGGCCTCCTCCTCATCTCGCCCCTCGGCGACCTCCTCCCGCGTCGCCCCCTCGTCCTCCTCACCGTCACCCTCAGCACGAGCCTCACCGTCCCCCTCGCGCTCACCAGTAACCTGCGCGCCTTCCAAGTGCTGTGCTATTTTGTGGGGATCAGCACGGTCACGCCGCAGATTCTTATACCGCTTGCGGCGGACTTGGCGCCGCCGGAGAGGAGGGCGGGCGCGATAAGTATCGTGCTGAGCGGGTTGTTGTTTGGGATACTTATTGCAAGGGTGCTTAGTGGTGTTATAGCGGAATTCGCGTCGTGGCGCGTGGTGTACTACTTTGCTATTGGGGTGCAGAGTCTGGTTCTGGTTGGGGCGTATTGGCTGCTCCCTGATTATCCGAGCAAGAACACGGGGACGGGGGAGGAGAGGCTCACTTATGGCAAGATCCTGGGCAGTATGGCGCGGTACGCGGTGACGGAACCCGTCCTCGTGCAATGCACGCTCGTCAACCTCGCCAGCGCAGCCGCCTTTGGCAACTTCTGGGTCACACTAACCTTCCTCCTTGGGGGGGAGCCGTACAACTACTCTACGTGCGTGGACCTTTCCTTTTCGCTTTCTCTGCTGTTTTGCTTCTTCAACTTGAAGGAGGGGTTGGGAGTGTGGACGGCTGGCTAACGCAGTGTTTTGTTGCAGGCTTGTTATTGGACTGTTCGGCCTCGTAGGTATGGCGGGTGTCTCCTTCGGACCCTTAGTGGGGTACACAATCGACAAGCTCGTGCCGTGGTACGCCTCGCTCGTCGCCGTCGCCGGGTCTATCGTCTTTCAGGTGCGTTCATTCGTCCGTTCGTCCGTTCTTTCGTTCGTGCGTTTGTCTGCCGTAAGTCGTTTTTGTTTCCGGCCCCGTTCTCGTTCTCGTCCGAATTCTCGAATCCGTTCTCGTCGGTCGGTCGAGAGTTCTTTCTCAGAGCGAGGGTTCGCGTTCACGTTCTCTGGTACCAAGAACGAGGAACGTGGCCGAGTTCTCGTTACGAGCGAGAACAGGACGAGTGCGATTCTTTGTAGATCGCGAAGGCTGATTATATTATGGTTTGTTCTTGCGCGTGTAGGTTATATAGACGGCTGCGGGGGACCAGAGTGTAGCGGCGGTTGTGCTTGCTGCGTTTGGGCTGGATGTGTTCAGGCAGATGTTGCAGGTTTCGCTTACGACGGCGGCATTTAGGTGCGTTCTCCTCCCCTACAGCCGCGGCTTCGAATACGAAGAGGGATGGATACGAATACGAATGCAAATGCTAATTACACCCACTCCCTCCCTCTCTGTTAGTATATCAACCCGCGCCCGCCTCAACGCCGTCCTAATCCTCGGCATATTCCTCGGACAGGTCACAGGCACCGCCCTCGGCACATCTTCGTCACCTACGGCTTCCGCGCGAACGCCGCGTTCTGCTTGGGGCTGATGGGGCTGCAGCTGGGGTGCGGAGGGGGGTGTGGGTGGGGTGGGGCGCGGGGAAAGGACGGTGGGAGTGGAGGAGGGGGAAGGAGGATGAGGATGGAGACGGTTCGGAGAAGGAATTGGGGGTTGGGGAGGGAGGGAGAGAGGGGTTGGGGATTGTGAATGGGGATGGGGATGGGGGTGTGCGCCCCCCGCTTCCGCCTCCGCCGTTTACGATGCTTGGGAAGAGGAGTGAGAGTGGGTGGAGTGGGATGACGAAAGCGAGTGAGGGTGGGGGTGGGGTGACGAAAGGGAGTGAGGGCGGTGTGGGTGTGGGTAAGGCGAGTTCGACGGCGGGGCTTGGGTTTGTGGTGGAGGGTGTGGAGATGGAGATGGGTGTGTGCGTGAAGGGGGAGGGTGGGGCGCGGAGGTTGAGTTTGGAGTTGGAGAGGCAGGTTGGGAGATGAGGGGTGTGTGTGTGAGGGAGTGGGGGTGAGAGGGAATTTTTGTTTGTTTGTTTGTTCGGTGGTGGTGTTTACTATCTTGCTTGCGTTTTGTTTTTGTTTTTTGTTTTGCTCTTGTTAGACGTTGTATTAGCTTACCGTGGGTAGAGGATGGATGGATGGACGTGTGGGTTCTGGTACTATGTGTTCTTTGTGAGCGATTATTTGAAAGGATTTTCATGCTTGGATGTCGCGATGCGTTGTGCGTGTGAACTTGGTGTTTTCTAGGATTCGGCGAGCCGGCGCTTAGTATCTTGTATTGTAAACATTCTGTAAAACCTACCGCCCTTCCGGCCTTGCAAGAAATAAATAGTTTATGGCATGGTGTCAAAGGTTGGAACCTTGCTGATATCTGCGTAAGTTGTCCGACGGCGGCAGCGGGAATTAACGTTGCTGTTACTGGAGCCTGCCAGTGGTTGATGACTTGACTGCAGGAGGACACATACATACATACATGTTACGTAGAGCCGTGACACCCGACTGCTAAGATTTAACTGGGCCAAGGGGCCATCTTCCGAGCAGCCGCCGTATGGCTAGACTCGAAACCAGAACCTTGGGGTGTGGTAGGTTATTAACTCCAGTAACGGCTGGTCTCGAGCCTACCGTATGGCAGGTTGACACCTCGGGAACTGATTTGCATTTCGGGGTCCTCGCTCTTAGAGCGAGAAGACCTCGACTTTGTGGACGTCTTCTGGTAGATAAATAGTCACGGTTTATAGATATCCTGTGCTATATCATTCAATGCAATAGTGCTAAATGTGATTCACCCGTTTGAGGGATTCTCTAACCAAATCTTAGCCTCCATAAATGCTGATGAATTAGAGGTGTTTGCGCGTTAGTGGTGAGCGCTCTGTACAGGCTATTCCAAGCCCAATTACATCCTGGATGTTAGACGTGGTACTTTAAGGTGGTATTATCACTTTTCTTTGAAAATAAGACATTCTATGTAGGTGGAAAGGTACCTTCTGGCATCGACCCAGTAGCCCTATGTTTTGGCTTCTTTCCAAATAAGGAGTAGGACCCCGTAAGCAATTTTGGGCCCCGACCCCTACATGCTGAAATTCCCGGCTGTTCGGGAGATGACCCCTTGAACTGGGTTACTAGTATTGGGGGATTCGGACATCCCGGGCCCCGGCTAGAATTAATTTGATTGTAACGTAAAAAACAGCGAGCTGCGAGGATGGCCAGGTATAAAAGGTCGTTGGAATGGATCATCTGCATTCCAACACCTCACTACTCTCCTTCTCCTCACTCTACCCTCCAAATTGCTCAATCTCACGGTCCTTAGACGCACTACTCTCCCAAGTCAAAAATGCGTGTATCTTCCATCTTTGCATTGGTGCCTCTCGCGCTCTCCCTTGCGTGTTACACTTCCTCTTTTTCCTTCCATCGTCGCTCCTCCCGCTCCCTCTTCCCTCGCTCCATCTCTACCATTCTCTGTTGCAGCCGCTTACCCCCGAGTACCTGCTGCCTCCTTTCCTTCCGAAGACCCCGACGACATCGCACTCTTCGCCGAGTACTGTGATCGTTATCTTCCCTCCTTTAACACCGGACTATAGATAGGCATCTTACCTGACTCAACCCTAGTACACCATTCCATACTCATCGGACGATCACTCCCTATAAGTACCGGAACCCCTGTACCAGTTTCCTTAGCCAGTTATTGAGAATCCTATCGACCTTATCCTCGTTCTATCGCGCGACTCTGTCTTCGACCTCGTCCTGGATATTCGCAAGTAGTTCGTCGACGAACTCCTGAACCTCTGAACTCTTGACTGTCTTCGTCGCCGCCTCCTAAGTCGACGATCGAAGTCATAACAGAATAACTGGCTACCCCGACCTCGCCGCCTTTGTCTAAAGCGCGGCTAACCCTCCACCACGACGACCCCTGAAGACTCCACCAACTGCCTTAACAGGCCACACGCATTCTATCCCAAAGAAGGGAGATACACCTTCATCAACGAGAAGGGCACCTGGCAGAGCTGCGATATTCACGCCTGCCCGAACCGCACTACAGGACCAGCACCTGACAATCTACCGCCTTGGGCACGGATCGCAACTGAAGAAGATCAAGGACAAGAAATCCGAGAAAGGATCCGACAGGAACACGAAGAACAACAGAAGCTGCAACAACGAAAGCAAGAACTCGAAAAGGCGAAACAAGACCTCATCAAGCAGAAGGCAGAAGCAGCTCGCAGACAGAAACAGATTGAACGAAGCAAGAGCAACCAAAGCGAACCCCGAACCTCGGCTCCAGGATCACTGAGACCAACACCTCGAACCCCGAACATCGAACTACCGGGAACAAAGGAACCGACCCCCGAACCAGAAGGAAAGGAAGAACCTGCCCAAGACCCTGCGAATCCAGAGAAGCCCCCAACAGACAAATCCGATACCGACGACGACGAAAGCGATAACGACGACAAACCCGAAACCATGAACCCTGGAGGCACCGCTATCCAATCCACGGTCACTGCCGACACCTCCTCCGCTCCTAAAGTTGCCATAAAGCACTTCAATGGAAACCGGAACCTCTATCGTTCCTTCAAAGACTCCATCGACCTCTACCTCCTAGTTGACGACAAGCTCAACACCGATGCAAAGAAGATCGCCTTCATCCTCACCCTTCTCGACGAAGGAGAAGCTCGCACCTGGAGAACGAACTTCCTCAGCAAGAAACGAACCAACGGCACCCTTGCTCTTGGCAACCTGGACGCCTTCGTCACCGAGTTAGACAAGACCTTCCAGCGAGACAACGAAGAAGACGAAGCCCTCTTCAACGTTCATCGCATGAAGCAGAGAAGCGACGAAACTGCCGAACAAGCCGTCACTCGTTTCCGCGAACAAGCTACTCTCGCAGGGATCGATCTCACCTCCAACGAGCGCCTGGCCATCGACTACCTCAAGAATGTCCTCAACGATGCATTGGTCAACAAGGTCGCCCTCGATATCAACGAGCCAAACAAGTTCGAGGAATGGGTCAAACTAGCAGTCAAATACGACACAGTCTACCGACGCAGCAAACTTCTCCGAAACTTCGGAAAGAAAGGCCCCCTACCCTCTAGGAACGCCTTCATCCCTCGCTACTCTCGCAAGGAACGTGACCCAAACGCCATGGACGTCGACCGAATGACCCTCGAAGAACGCGACGACCTCATGAAGAAAGGACTCTGCTTCTTCTGCAAGAAGCCAGGACACCGCTCTCGTGAATGCCCCAACAAACGCACCAACCCCTCCGATCAGAAGCGAACCCCTCGAGATACTGCCCGATACATCCAATCGATCCTCGCCCAATACACCCCCGAAGAAGAAGAAGAAATCCGCAAGGCCGCCGAAGAAATGACGGGAGAGGATTTTTGATAGGGAGAACCAGGTCAGCGTTGGTCTCTCCCCGACTGGACATTCACTCTGTACTAGTAGCCGAGACGAGTAACAAGTCAATGCACATCCCCGTTACCGTCTTCAACGTCCGAAACCGAAAAACCGCTGAAACCCATGCCCTGATCGACAGTGGGGCTGGAGGACTATTCATCGACCAGAATTACGTCCGCGAACTCAACCTCCCTACCCGCCGACTAGCAAGACCGGTAAAAGTCTTCAACGTCGATGGAACCCCGAACAAGCGAGGAGTCATCACAAGATACACCCTCGTCCCCATCCGAATCCACAAACGAACTCGCAGTCTCCGTCTCTACATCTGCGGCTTAGGGCAGCAAAAGATCATTCTTGGACTCCCCTGGCTCCGAACGGCCAACCCGATCATCGACTGGCGACGAGGCACTCTCACCTGGAGGAAGGAGCGTTTCCCATTCTCGACTGGTCGCCCACTCAAGTCTCCGTCCCCGAAACCCAACAGTAGCACTACCTCCCTTGAAATGGCTGAAGTCACCGTAGCCTATATCCAGGAAGATAATCTCGACGACGAGGGGAACCCCGAAGTTCTCTGGATCAACGCCAAAGTCACCGCCTCCCAACTCTTGGCAGTCAAAGACCAGCTCAAGAAAGCGCCACGGAAGATAGACGATGTCTTACCAGAAGCGTACAAAGACTACCGAGACTTATTCACCCCCGAAACCGCTGAACGATTCCCACCTGCAAGACCTTGGGACCATGAAATCAAGACCAAGGAAGGGTTCCAACCAAAGGTGTTCAAGACGTACTCGATCTCCCCTGCCGAAGACAAGAAGCTCACTGAATTCCTCGAAGAGAACCTGCGATTAGGACGGATCCGACCCTCTCAATCACCGATGGGATCCCCGTTCTTCTTTGTCGCCAAAAAGAATGGAGATCTCCGCCCCTGCCAGGACTACCGATACCTCAACGAATGGACCGTCCCAAACGCCTACCCACTCCCGAGAACTGACCAACTCATGGATCGTCTGAAAGGATCTAAATACTTCACAAAACTCGACATCAAGTGGGGATACAACAACGTCAGGATCAAGGAAGAAGACCGCTGGAAAGCCGCCTTCAAGACTAACCGAGGCCTCTTCGAACCGACCGTAATGTTCTTCGGCCTCCGGAACTCCCCAGCCACCTTCCAGAACATGATGAACGACATAATGGATGAACCCGACGACGACCCGACAAACCTCAAGGCCGAAGGATATATGGACGATCTCATGCCTCACGGAGAAACCAGAGAAGAATGCCGCCGCCACACTCGGAGGGTCCTCGCGAAGCTCAGGAAACACGGACTGTCACTCAACCTCGATAAGTGCATCTTCGAAGCAACAGAAGTCGACTACCTCGGCCTCATCATTCGCCACAATCAGCTCAGCATGGACCCAGTCAAAGTAGAAGGACTAGCCAACTGGCCGCAACCAACTAACGTGAAGCAAGTTCGCTCATTCCTAGGGTTCGGGAACTTCTACAGGAAATTTATCCGAAACTACTCGCAGCTCGCCGCACCACTAAACGCCCTCACGCGGAAAGGAATCGAATTCAACTGGGACGACGCATGCACGAAAGCCTTCGAAGAACTCAAGAAACGATTCACCACCTACCCTGTCCTGATGATGCCTGACCCGACCAAACCGTACCAAATCGAAGCAGATGCGTCAAAGCACGCCTCCGGAGCTGTCCTCACCCAGTTAGACGACAACGGCGCGCGACATCCCATAGCATTCATCTCCAAAAGCTTCACCGATGCGGAAAAGAACTATCAGATCTACGACCGAGAACTGCTGGCTATCATCCGAGCTCTGACGGAATGGCGACACTATATCCAAGGATCACCGTTCACAACGACCGTCTACTCAGATCACCAAAACTTGACCTACTATCGAAACCCTCAGAAACTCAGCCCCCGACAATCCCGCTGGTTCCTCACCCTCCAGGAATACGACTTCGAACTCAAGCACCTCCCCGGCTCCAGAATGATTCAATCCGACGCTCTATCTCGACGACCCGACCTGTGCCAAGATGACTCCGAACCCGAACTCGTCACCATGCTTGACTCCGATCTTTTCATCCGTCTCATCGACATCGAGCTGCAAGATCGGATCATTAACTCGGACAAAATCGATGGAGAAGCCAATGACGCCCTTCGACTTCTCCTTACTGATGGACCGTCCGACATGCAACACGACCTTAGCGATTGGACCCTGGAAACGAAGGACGGAAGGAACATGCTCTTCTATCAGAACAGAGCATACGTACCCGATGACCTCGAACTCCGACGAGAAATCGTCCGGAGACACCACGACTCTCCCACCGTCGGCCATCCAGGAGAACTAGGAACCTTCAACGCTGTCAAAGAATCATACTTCTGGCCTGGCATGCGAAAATTCATCAAAGACTTTGTCCACGGATGCGCCGACTGTCAACAGTACAAGATTAATCGTCACCCGTCCAAACCGACCCTCGAACCTATCCCCTCGCCATCTTCTGCCCGACCATTCACTCAGCTATCCATGGACTTCATAACTGACCTACCTCCGTCTAACGGCTTCGACTCCGTACTGGTCGTGGTGGACCACGGCCTTACGAAGGGGGTACTCCTCGAACCCTGCAACAAGACAATCACTTCCGAACAGACGGCGAACCTCCTCATCAAACGCGCTTTTTCTCGATTCGGACTCCCGGACAAGATCATCTCGGACAGAGGACCTCAGTTCGCCGCAAGAGTCTTCCGAGATCTGTTTAGACTTCTCAAGATTGAATCCGCTCTATCGACCGCCTTCCATCCACAGACAGATGGAGGAACAGAACGAGTCAACCAAGAAATCGAAGCCTACCTCGCCACCTACTGCACTGCCAACCCAACCACCTGGTCCGACGCTCTCCCCATCCTTGAGTTTGTCCACAACTCGAGACGACATGCAGACCGAACTACCTCTCCATTCGAACTCATTATGGGATCACAACCCAGAGCTCTTCCAGAAGCCTTTGATCGCACCAACTTCCCCGCCAACGAAATCCGAGTAAACGACTTACTGCGCATCCGACAAGAAGCCCTTGCTGCGCATGAATTAGGACGAAATAGGATGTTGGAGCGATCTAAGCGCACTTGGAAGCCCTTCAAGATCGGAGACAAGGTCTGGCTAGAAGCAAAGAACCTGAAACTCCCCTATCCATCAAAGAAGATTGCGCCCAAACGACTTGGACCATTCAGAATCACCGCTGAGATAGGAACCCGAGCATATCGACTTGACCTTCCAAAACAATGGCGCCAACATAACGTCTTCCACACCTCCCTTCTTTCCCCCTTCCGGCAAACCGACACCCACGGACCATCCTACCCGGAACCCCCTCCTGATCTGGTAGAAGGTGATGAACATTTCGAAGTGGAACACATCATCTCTCATCAGCGACGAGGACGGGGCTTCCGTTACCTGGTGCACTGGGCCGGATACCCATCAAGCGAAGACAGCTGGATCTACGAGAAAGACTTTGGACAGCCTCGAGATCTCCTGATCGAGTACAAGCGAAGACACCACCTATAAGAACCGCCCTCCGGACGCTCCCCTTTCCCATGTTCAACCGCACCTCCTACTACTCTCGACACAAGATCTACATTGGAAAACCCGAAACCATACAAGAAGCCTCTGACCGATACGACGAAGAAAAGAAACATTCCCGAGAACACCCCCACTTCTGCCGCGCCTCTTTCTGCATCTACCACTACTCCTACTAAACCCATGAACCTCGGATACGACCCCGAGGGGAAACCTATCATCAAGCGTCGCTTCCCCTTCGACGGAACCCTACGCACCGCTGTCCTTCCTGCTGAGCAGAAAGAAGCAGAGGATCGCATCGAAGCTATCAAGACAGTTGACGACCTCGACAAACACACTCAGGGCGGGACCCTCTTCCGAATTGGGACCAGAGCTAACCACTCCGGTATCTTCTTCACCACCTTATTTGAAGCTCTCCGCGCTAGCAAAGCCACGCAGGACAACCTCGACACCATCCGCAATCAGCTCACTACCAGTCTGGTCGCCCTCCAGCAGAACATCGCCAAGATTACCTACGAGTACGAACAGAACATCAAGTTCGAGAAAGACATCCGCGACGCCATCCTCAGTAACATTTTGCAAGCTAAACAAGTCATTCGCACGATAAACCTTCATTTCCACAAACAAGATGTCCTCTACCTTCAACGACAGACAGCTCAGGAAAAGAAACCGCTCCCCCTCGCTGTCATTCCTCATGCCACCGCCTCGTCAACCTCCCCCTCGCCCAGACACTCCTCGGCCACCCCCGTTTCTACAGCGCAACGCCTGGTTAGAGACCTCCGTATCACCTCTGGCACCCCTACCTCGACCAGGGACTCCACCAACGAACCCCCTCCCTTGGTCGATGACCCCATTGGACACATCACTGGACTCTCCCCCGAAGACCGACGCCGTCGCAAAGGCCACCGATGCCGCAAATGCAACCAGCTGGACCACTGGCGCACTGACCACCTCGACTATACCTGTCGATCCTGTGGACGACGGGCCCCCGGTCACAGCAGCAACACCGTCTGGTGCCCAAACTACAACACAGGCCCTCCATCTCCCACTCTCTCCTGGGGTGACCCCGACTACGATGATGACTTCGTCCCTGAGGCCGAGCACAACCTCAACACCTAATCCCGCCTCTCCGACTGTTTACATCATCGATCCGACAGTCGCCTCGACACTGCATCCCTTTGACATCTATCTCCTTACTATCGCTTTCCCTGGTGGACTTGAACCGTATATTGAGCTGGGATCTCAACCATACGAAGGGGGTACTGTTACACTTCCTCTTTTTCCTTCCATCGTCGCTCCTCCCGCTCCCTCTTCCCTCGCTCCATCTCTACCATTCTCTGTTGCAGCCGCTTACCCCCGAGTACCTGCTGCCTCCTTTCCTTCCGAAGACCCCGACGACATCGCACTCTTCGCCGAGTACTGTGATCGTTATCTTCCCTCCTTTAACACCGGACTATAGATAGGCATCTTACCTGACTCAACCCTAGTACACCATTCCATACTCATCGGACGATCACTCCCTATAAGTACCGGAACCCCTGTACCAGTTTCCTTAGCCAGTTATTGAGAATCCTATCGACCTTATCCTCGTTCTATCGCGCGACTCTGTCTTCGACCTCGTCCTGGATATTCGCAAGTAGTTCGTCGACGAACTCCTGAACCTCTGAACTCTTGACTGTCTTCGTCGCCGCCTCCTAAGTCGACGATCGAAGTCATAACATTGCGTCCCTTACGGTCGCCAAGGATTTTGCATCTGTACGTCATGACCTATAGTCTCTACCTCCTGTTGCCTTATCTCTGACTGGCTTTGATTTATAGTCAGTCAACGCCCGTGAATATATCGACGAGTTGGCCACACGCGAATTACTCTCCGAGCTCTCCACGCGTGATCTCATCGAAGAACTCTCTGACCGCCTCGAAAGGCGCACCCAATACGGAACCTGCAAGAACTGCGGCAGGAACAGTGTCATTGTACGTCCCTCCCCTGTTTAGAACTAAGCGTTTTCAGCCCTGTTCTAACTGTAATATTTAATATCTACAGAAAGGTGACACTTGCACGTCAGACCTTGGGTCAAACACCGTCAGAGGACACGTTTTGAAACCGGGCACAATCGTGAAGAAGCAGGGCTAAAGCCCCAGACCCGAGGTGTAATTTCTGAGACTTAGCCCAGACATATACCGCAGGTGCCTTATGGCCCCGTTACCACAGCTAAAGCTTATTTTCAATGAGTAGGTACGTACGGACGTATAGTTGGGGATTTAGACGCAGCCTGAGTCTGGGTGTTGTGTGCATGCGTTCGGCAGTGACGGACTGGTGTGGGCGGTGCGTCTCGTTGCCTGGCCTTCTGGAAGGGTTCAATTGAGTTGAGTTGAGTTGAGTTGGATCACGATGGGGTGGGACTAGGGACGGGTGGTACTACATAGAAAGCCTGGGTGAAGTGGTAACTTGAGTTCTCCTCAGCATCGACTGCACCCCGCAACTGCAGACGCTCAGGGGCATCGAGCCCTCCAAGCGCGTCGGCGGCGGGAGGGTTGGGAGTGTGGAGGAGCTCGTGGAGGTTGAAGGACGCGGGATTACGGCCGGCCGTTTAGGGGGTGTTGGTGGTGGTGATGTTGTTGTTTAAGGAGGAGGGGGGAGGCGGTGGGAGTCAACCGCAACACTCGTGATCTTATGATGCGGGTTTGCGGGTACTAGTGGCGGTGGGTGTCGAGTGGATGTCACCGTTGTGTGTCGCAGCGCCGCCAGTGCGTAGGTAGGTAGGTATACACAAACAACAGAAACAAGGTGTCTTATTAGGGAAAGGGGTGAACCATGCACAGAGAAACCGGGATAGAGTCAATAGACGGGCCCAGAATAAATTGAATTTACTGGGGGAATACGAAGGGCTGGAGCCTGGCAGTGTATGTAATTAGCCAGCCGGCTGGTATGGAAGGGACCGTCGGGTGTAGCCGGCCGCTGGTACGACAGAACGCGGGGTATTTCAACTTTTGGCTTGATCTGATTCTGAGCTATGCCGCTGCCAAAGCACGAAGGTGGCAAAACCGGCCGCTTCACACTAGCAGTGATACCGTAATAGTGCTAAAAGCAGTAATTCAGGTTGAGGACCCAGCCATCCCACTCATCCGGTTCATCCAGTCCATCCGGTGGGAAAACCGGATTTCTTGTTTCCAGGGTGTTTCCTGATGATGATTCTGAAACCCCTTCTGAGAGTCGGTGGCGGGTCCAACGAACCCGAGATGTTACTCAATATCAAATCTACAGTCCTGCCATCGTATAAAGGATAGTATGCAACCCCACCCTAAACCTCAAGCTAAAATGCGTGTCTCCTTCTTCGCCACTATTCTCCCCATCGCACTCTCGCTTGCCTCCCTCACCGCAGCCCGCGGATATGATTCCGGCCTTGTAAGTCCCCCCATACCTACCATGATCTACTCTTAATTCATATGCTCTAAAATACAGACTTATGAAGCCCGCGACTACATAGACGAGCTCTCCACGCGCGATCAACTCTCCTCGCTCACCACGCGCGAACTCATCGACGAGCTGAGCGACCGCCTCGAGCGGCGCGGGGGCAGCAAGTACTCCACCCCTGTGTGCACCTTCTGCCTGAAGACCTGGCTCGAGGGGTACGAGAACGTGCGTAGCTTACATTTTTTTTTACTTGATTCGAGAGACTGACTCGCCCTGGACTTGGTGTTCTGACCTTAGATAAAATGCTCATCACCAAACGCGAAGGGGAAGAACCATCACAAGCAGGATCTGGCCTTCGCGTGAAGACATTGGGCTCGTTCGTTATTCCGGGTGTACTTCATTTATGTGGCTCGTTCGCTGTATACACGGTCTCTATTGTCGTCGTTCTCCTCCTCATACGAACCATCATCCTCCCCAGGCTCCTCCTCGGTGTCGTTGAGTCCCTCCTCTCAATCCCTGATTTTCCCTCGATCTCCCTTGAAATTGCAAGCACAGCGGCTAGCTTGGCAGGGCGTGTCCCGCTCCCGGTTGGTTTGTGGTCGTTCTCTTCTCGTAGCTGCGGCATATTTAACTTCAGCACTCGCGAGGCCATGTAAAGCCCACTTACTTTCTCGAAATGCTTCCTGAGGGCAGTCCAGGAGCATTCGTTGCACCCTTTTGTCTTCGCTCACCTTGCATATTCATTGCCTACTCTCTTCCAGACTGCTTGTCCGATCGGTTGGTGCTCCCGTAGCTTGATTAGCTTCCACTCCTCCTCGTCACTGTATCCCACTGAGCCAGCTTTCCTACCACCTCGCCGACTGGCTGTGCGATCATCCGTCTTCGTAGGTGCGTTACCCGATGTCTTCCCACTCCTCCTCGTCACTGTATCCCACCGAGCCAGCTTTCCTACCACGTCGCCGACTGGCTGTGCGATCATCCGTCTTCGTAGGTGCGTTACCCGATGTCTTCCTGGGCTTAGATGAGGTACTATGGCCCTCAACCATTTCGATGTCTTCTTGTTTGGCCTGCGAAGGTTTTGGAATGAGTTCGGTGAGCCGTTCGGGTGTCTCCTCGTCTTCGAGAGAGCGTGACGGGGATGTACGACGTCGTTGATGAGTGTTTTGTGGCTGCTCTTTGGGAGGTTGAGAGTAGCCGTGGCCGGGGTACGGTGCGAGGTGCGGAGCATGAGCAAACGGCGTCGCGTTTCCTTGACTGAATGCGGGTGTTCTGGGCCCGGGTTGAGCGAGGTATGTCTACAGTTCTTAGTGCCTGTTTAACGCAGAATTCAAAGCTGAACTCACCTGCGAACTTGAAGCGGCAGCGCGCTGCGCGTCGGAAGACGCGTAATACGCGTCCCATCCAGCGTGCACAGGTCCAGCACCTGCTTCATCCACGGGGCGTAGACGAAAAGTCGAGAAAGTCGGGCTTGTACTTGAAGTTTGGTTGGGGTCCATCGTGAAGTGCAATTGCAAAACGAGAGCAGCACGCACATTGCATTTACATCACCTTAAGTTCCTTGGCATCAGGGCACATTCCTGCAATAGAAAGCTAAGAATGTCTTTCTACGCGTTTCTAGATTCTGGGAAGGGGGGTCGAGGGCCTTCCTAGAGTTGAGCGTTTGGGACAAGGCACGTTTTTCTCAGACCTCATCCCTACCAAAACGAGCTTCGGCATCTCGGCAGAACTCTCCACATCTTGGCTCGCCGAGCCTCGAGAAATCGCCGAAATTCGCGAGGTGAGAACTTAATGTTCGGGTGAACAGGATTTGTTCAGGGTCCAAGATCATTCAATGTTCTCCACAATATATCCCGGCGCTGCGACGACTGCAGTATATGACAGAGCTGGACATAGCAGTGAATGAGAAGGGTATCTTCCGCACGCCCCTTGCAATGCCTGAGTAAATAGATTGGTGCACTGTTCTATTTTGCGCTAGGATGTTGGACAACAGAACAGAAACCTGTAGGACATCAGGCACTACCCATGGCCGGGAGTCAGCCAGTCGTATACATCAGAAAAGGATCAAGTTATCACTGGGCCCATCAACATCCGCAAACTACCTGGCGGCGGATTCGACTGAGCAATGCGCGTTGACGGGCGCTGCGCGCTGAAATTAGGGTCTTAAATTGACGCTCATCGCGGCTGGAGGTGTGTGCCCAGACTGTCACGCGCGCTTGATCTAAGCGCTAAGCGCTGGTTGACGCCCAAGCGCCGACCAGTTGATCAATCACTGGACAGCCACACGATCGCAGTCTGCAAACCAGTAAAACGTCGATCATACACACCTATCTACGGAGGTGCAGTATTCAGTGCATGACTTCATGTGACATATTGTACTATGGTAGGTTCGATTCTCGCACCATGAAGGGTGAGTGAAAGCCGTTCCGAACGGAAGCCAATGAAAGGTGGAGGTTGAATGAGGAAGTTATACCAACAGCTATCTCTATTTCTGGCAGCCGGACAATAATTCTGTCTGCAGCCTCGAAAGTAAACCATAGTAATACCTCTCTAACATTTAGTCGCCATGGTATTGGCCATTGATACACGAATTTGCTCGCTTCCCTTTCCTTCCTGCTCTTTTCTCACAAATTTATCGATTCAGCTGCATTATCTGTATATGGTATGGCCCTCACCCAAATCCACAATATCATCATTCCTTGACTGATGTTTTGGCTCCGCCGTTGATGCTGATATTGTACTATGTACATATGCCGAACGCTATTTGTTTGCCATAGCCTTCTCATGCTGACATTTGGGAATCGTAGTACCATGTCAGAGTTCTCGCCTCATCCTTCGTTCACGAGGTCCCCTGAATCGGCGGAAGGACGTGTCCTCCCTGAGGGTTTTTCTCGCAAGTGCCATTTCTCTGTAGATATTAAATATTGCAATCAGAACAGGGCTGAAAACACTTAGTTCTAAACAGGGGAGGGACGTACTTTGGCTCTCAGCTTACCGCATTTCGTGCAGGTTCCGTATCTGACGTATTCGATGCGCCTTTTTTCGAGGCGGTCAGAGAGTTCTTCGATGAGATCACGTGTGGAGAGCTCGGAGAGCGATTCGCGTGTGGCCAACTCGTCGATATATTCACGGGCGTTGACTGACTATAAATCAAAGCCAGTCAGAGATAAGGCAACAGGACGCAGAGACTATAGGTCATAACGTACAGATGCAGCATCCTTGGCGACCGTAAGGGACGCAAGGGAGAGCGCGAGAGGCGCCAAGGCATAGATGCAAGATACACGCATTTTTGACTTGGGAGAGTAGTGCGTCTAAGGACCGTGAGATTGTGAAATTTAGAGGGTAGAGTGAGGAGAAGGGGAGTAGTGAGGTATTGGAATGCAGATGATCCTGTATTCCAACGACCTTTTATACCTGGCCATTCTCGCAGCTCGCTGTTTTTTAGGTTACAATCGAATTATTTCTAGCCGAAGCACAACGGCATTTGCTATTTGATTGATGTCCGAATCCCCCAATAGCCCAGTTAAACCTTAGCAGTCGGGTGTCACGGTTCGCGCAGGACAATGTTTGGTTAATACAAATTTTTGGAATGAACAAACACAACTAACGGGCTCGAAGGTGATCTCGGTTGGCCAATTTTGCCAGCCGGTCTATCGTGTTTCGAGCGCACGCTCCGGGGGCCTCTAGCTACGCTCCCAGGATGATTCGAGCCACCAACGCCCCACAGGCGCTTCTGCCGAATTGAATTTTTCGATCCGACGCGACGCATGAAGGATGGTAACTACCATAGCCCTCCAATGATGTTGATTTCAAGTGGTTTGTGCGGCAGACCGACCGGTAGAAATTCCAATGCATGGGGTGGAGAAAAGTGCGAGAGCTAGGACCTTAAAAGGCTGCACCCTTCCTTTGATCATAGACTCTTCCAACACCCCGCCGTTCTTTGCCAGTGACTCCGAGCCCCCTCTTGCACTGTACACGCATTTGAATCTCGATATCCAACTCTTCCAACAAAATGCACATCCCCCTTCTCCCCATATCTCTTGCCCTTACCCTTGCATCCCTTGCCACCGCACACTCAAGTCATCCTCCAGAGCTTGTACGTTACCTCGGAGTCCCAGATCTCTCCAATTTCTAGTTGCTAACCTTACCAACTTCGTCTCTCCAGTCGCTCCAAACCCGAGAGTACATCGACGAGCTCACCACCCGCGAGGTGCTCAACGACCTCTCCACGCGTGAGCTCATGGACGTGCTCAGCGACCGCCTGAGCAGGCGCGGCCTCAAGTGCATGTACTGCGAGAGCACTAAGCAGGTACAAATGCTTCCCTACTTTCTACGGCCGCCGAGTTATTGATGACTGTATGTGCCCGCATTGCAGTTGGCTCATTGCCCAAAGCTGAAGAAGGTCAATGGGGGGCCCTGTATTCTTGTTTGAGAGCCCGGTTTCCTCAGGAAATGCCTGTTTTGCGGAAGCACCAAGGCAAATGTACACTCCCCATTCCGCTCCCATCCGATTTTCATTTTCCCAACATTTTCCCTATTACTGAAGCCCTATAAAACGCTGTACATCGCTCGTTGTCGAACTCCTCCTCACCCAATACATTGATAACCGATTGGTCTGTAGGTTCAGCGCAGGGGCATCGGCGTCATAAGTCATTTGCCTCGTCACACTCACGGCTCTCAGTCCTCGCTAATTTATTGCCGCGTCCTGCGCCCCCTGATGAGTTCGGCGCTTAATTCGTAACACCCGGCGCTTCGACCCCGCTCCCCCAACGGTGGAAGGACTTCTTCTTCCTAGCGAATGGAGTGAAACATAATTCATATCACCCAAACCTTCGAGCGGACATCTACTGTACAAAAACGCAGCCGGGAGCCTGATTGTGCGAGAACTAAGGCATATATATAGCAGAGTCTACAATCGAGTTGTCTTGCAATGGGAACAGAATGAACGAACGGGCAGACTGACTAACCTGAGATGTAGATAATACGGGATGGGATCTGATGAACAACACGACCACGGAAGAACGAAGGGGAAAGAAGGAGTGCGATGGTGGGGGAAATGATGGTGACAGGGGCAGGACAGAGTGAGAGTGGGTAAGTGTACATAACAGAACGAAACAACAAGATTTTGGGCAGGTTCTGTAGTCGGAACGAATTGACTGAGGGTTGAAAGATGAAGATGGAAAGTGGGTTAACGAACAGAGTAATGGAGTCAAGCGGACGAACGGATTGGCATGTATGTAATAGTCCCAGAGCTACAGAAGGCAAGATTGAAAATTACAGACTATTGAACAAGAATATGGATAGGCTAGACAGTAGTGGTAGCACTGCCCTCAGCATTCACGCCCTGCAGTCACATAGCATTAGCATATCGTCCTCAACTCAGCGACGAAAGAGAAGACTCACAGTCGACCGGCATGCCGGACAATTGTTCCTTCCCGTCTGCAGCCACTGATCGACGCATTTTTGGTGGAATGCGTGGCGGCACGACATGACACGCACGTCATCCTCAGGGTCATAGTCGTCCAAGCAGATCAGGCACTATTGGCGAAGGTCAGGTAAGTCATCACGTACTGAAAGGAACCAGAGGACGAAAAAGAGATACGCACCCGCTCAGTACAGTTGTTCGCGATCTTGCCCATCTCCTCATACGCGGCCAATTGTGCAGGCTTGATCGTCTCCAGCCCGCTCTTCTCAATCTCCTCCTTCGTGACGGTAGGCGGCTTGACATGGCCCATCATCTCAGCCAACTCCCTATTAACGTTCACACAAGGTCAGCGTATCCTTCACAGGAAGAGAGAAGAGAGAATACGTACAGCAAAGCCTCGAATGACTCAAAGCTCTCAGGCCCACCGGTGACGATGCTATGCTCAGGCGGATAGTACCCTCCAATCACGTAGATCAAGAACGTCCTCGCGCCCCCGGTTCCAGGAACAGGCACAGCAACGGGCACAGCGGGTCCCATACCAGCAGCAGCTCCCATTGCAGCCGCAGCGGCCTCCGCCCCAGTCGTCGAAGTGGGGACTCCGACACCGTACGGCCACCTCCCGCCATTCGCAAGGCTAGCGGCAGCGGACGCGGTCGCCCTCTCCTGCTCCTCGCTCCGCTCTGCAAGCCTCCTGGCAGCAGCAGCGACGCGTCTCAGTGCCTCCTGTGCCGCGCGCCTTTCTGCTGCGGCGGTCCTACGCTCTGCACGCTCCGCGCGAGCTTCAGCCCTGGCCTCTTGGCGAGCGAGCTCTCTTGCACGCGCGTTGCGGTCAGAGCGGCGAGCACCATAGCCGAGGTACATCTCGCGTATGTCGGTTTCGTCCTCGCTTTCCTCCTCTTCCTCCTCTTCCTCTTCCTCTTCTTCCTCCTCCTCTTCGCCGCTGCCGTCTTCATCAGAGTCGACAAGAGCAGGAGCCTCCTCGTCCTCATCTTCACTGTCAGTCTCATCTTCATCCGCATCACTGTGGAGGACAGGAGCACTCATACTCCCACTGGCCCCAGCACTCGCAGAAGCAGCATTAGTAAAGCCCAACAAACCCTGCGTCAAAGCCTCCAGCGCCCTCGCACTTTCTCTCAATCCCTCCCTCGACGCAGTGTCCCTAATCGCACCCCCACTCGCCGCAGTATACCCCTCCCTCCTCAGCCTCTCCCTCTCCCCCCAATTCGCACCCCTACTCACATTCTGATTCCCAAACAGCCCTCCTCCTCCTCCCTCCTCTCTCGCCCTAGCAGCTGCAACGCGCTGCGCTACGCCCGGCTCCTGATCCCACGGAGTCAGCTCCATCGCGATCCCGAACGGCCTCTCCTCCGGCCTTCGTGCCGCAGCCTGTGCCTGAGCCCATTCTTCCCGAAGCTCCCTCTCCTCGCGTTCCTCACGCTCCTGCTCCTCCCGCCGCCGCGCCAAAACACGCTGCCCGTATTCGTCCCGCTCCATCCGCTGCATGAGCGCCTCCATGACCTCCAGCTCCTCTGCCACGCCCATACGGGGCGGGGGCGAAGCCGGCTGAGCCTGCGGCGCGCGGAAGGCCGTGTCCCGACGGGCTTGCCAGGGCGGCGGGCTAGGCGGGGAGTTCGACGCCGCGGGGGCAGAACGAGAAGGAGGGATTCTGGGAGCGGGGACGTGTGCTTGCGCTGGAGCAGGCATGTGCGGGTATGTCGGACTGGAAGGGGGCATGGTAGGGGGCGGATGGTTGTGGACGTGGTGGTGATGCACTGGGTGTTGAGGGTGAGGATGGGTGTGGCCGTGGTGGTGGTGGGGATGCCCAGCGGCGATGCCGTCAAAGCCAAACTGCCCTGGACTCACGCTCTGCAGACCGACGACGATGACAGGGACGACTGTCTGCCCGGACGGCGGGGGGAGGAAGTTGGGGAGGGAAAGCGCCACACTCTCTGACGCAGGGACCGCGGGGGTTGAGCTCACCGAAGGCGTTGTAGAAGCAGGTGCATGGCTGGTGTTTTCGGACTGAGGGTTGGCAACGGCCTCCGCATTGGTGCCTTCCGTCGACGAGCCAGAAGCAGCAGTGGTAGCAGCGCCAGGCGTTCGAGGAGAGTTGATTGCAGGGAACCTGTAAAGTCTCCACCAGTTGATGCGTCCTTCCGCATCCATCCTTCCCCCACTTCCAGAAGTGCTGCCCGCATTGGCGTCCACTTCAACCTCAGCCTCGGTACTTGAGCTCAGATTAGGTTCTTCGGCTTGAATAGGGGGGTTCGCGGGGGATGAAGGGCGCGGGGTCGCTTCGGAATCTGATACGGGGTCTATTTCAGGTGCAGCCTCTTCCTCGACGGGAATAGGTTCTCCCAGGGAGGATACGAGCGTCGAAGGCGACGGTGTCTCAGCCACGACAGATTCGGAGACTGCAGGGACAGGGGTCGGTGCAGCAACGATTTCAGGGGCCGGCATGGGAGGCAAAGGAGGGGGGACTGCAGTCGGAGCGGGGGGTTGTGAAAGATTGTCCATGGCCACTGCGATCGTCGTCGAAGTTGCGATAGGTGAAATTTCCTGCCCAGCTCCATTGCCAGCAGCCTCGTTTGCAACTCCTTCTTCAGCCGACTCCTCCTGCCCGGTCAATGCCACTCTCAAATCAGCCTGCAGGTCCACCAAGAACCTATCGAAGCTTCCTTCGGGTGGCAACGTCCCGCTCGCCCGCTCTCCCATATCCCCACCAGCACCGTTTATTTCCCCTTCAAGATCGACTGACCCCCCTTCATTCACCGGCTCAAGCCCGCTGGTCGTTGCTTGAGGGTTCGTAGGGCCAGCAGTCATTCCGTTAAGCCCCAGCCCGATGTTGAAAGCCCTGGCCATTTCAGCCAACATAAGCTCCCGCGTATCCGTAATCTGCGGCGCAGAATTGTCGCCCACAGCTCTCGGGGCATGGGTGCCGTTTGAACCCAGCGTCGGCGCCGAGGGCGGAGGGTTGGGTCTTAGGCCGAGCCGCTCGCGAATCGTGCTCCATGCTTGGCGCATGCGCTCTGCTCGGGATGCGGCATACGTGGTGTCGGTATTAGTGGCGGTTGTGGATGCAGGGGAGTTGGGTGTGGTGGGAGTAGGTGAGCCCGGGGGAGCTAGACCGGATGAAAGGATAGGGTCGGAAGAGCCTGTCAGAAGCGAGGCAGCTGTTGCAGCGGCTGCGACACTGTAATGGAAGTTAAATTAGATGCTACGGAAAGGAAGAGTCGATGCTGTATATATCCATACCTGAGCAGGGTGCCCAACACATCGATGCTTCCAGGCGATATAGCCGAGTGCGGGGAAAGGTCAGGGGATGCTGGTGAAGGATCGGCGGGGATGGTGGTTGTATCGGGCGAGGAGCGCTCGAACAACGAGTCTCTAAGCGAGTTGGACGAAAAGCTTGAAGGCCGAGATAGTGGACCTCGTGCCCTGCTTGAGCTTCCATCCAGACTAGCGCCAGATCCGAACATTTCGCTTGGAGCAGGCCGTGGGACGTCTGTAGTATGCACGATACCTTGCACGACGACGAGTGTTCCGGGAGGTGGGAATTGTCTTCCTGCTGGAGTGGTTTGGTCGGCCGGCGCTTGTTGCGGTGGGGTCGCCTCTGGTGCTGATGACGCTGACTGCGAGCTAGGAGGCTGCTGCGCAGCCCGGGCTTCGGTTGGAGCAGCTTCGGGCTGTACAGGTGTAGGGCGGACTGGAGGTGAGTGTGAGGTTGAAGGATACGGGGTAGATGGTCGTTCCAGTTCCGTCACAGATTCAGCAGGTGATGCAACCTTTTCCTCGATCTCGTCCCTCTCCCGGCTCTTGCCTTTATCACTCGGCGGTCTTGACGGCGTCGAAGGAAGTCGAGAAGAGCTCGCTTGAGGTGTCACGGGTCGCTCGATATCTTCAACGACTGGTCCTTTGAGCGGCGACTTCGACCAGCGCCTCGAATTACGCCACGATTTCCTCCCATCTCCATCGGCGGAAGAGGAGGGCGCAACGTTGTGCGCAGCAACATCCCTTTCCCTGAGCGAGTTAGGCTTTATTAAGCTCACCACCCTCTTGCGGAGCGACGGCCGCTGCGAGTTGCCTCGTGAAGTCGACGGTGTCCTCGATGATGGCGATGGCTCGTTTGTGGCCCCGGTGTCATTTATCGAGCTAGCAGACGTCGGTATTTCGCCATTGCGCTGAGATCTGGAGCTCGACTGGCCCATATCCTATACTTTTGAGAAAGGTGTTGCGACGAGGTGGTGAAGCGCCGGAGGCGAGTTGGTACCAATACACCTGCCCAGCAGTGAGAATCAACAATGTACAGGTCAGTTGAGGAATAAGAAAAGGAAAGAGAATGTGGTGTTGAAAATGCTGGGGGTGGTAGTGGTCGAGAACAAAGATGCTCGACGCCGTCGCGGACGATGAGTAACCGTTTTCGGAGTTAATAACGGCCGTGACTGGGCCGGGTTTGCTTCACCCCGCACACTGAGCTCCAAACTGACTCCAAAATCGTCGTTTACGCTATCGTTCTCGAGGCGTCTGGAAGCTTGCTTGAGGAATGCTGTGGTTCTCTCTCAGATATCTCGAGCTATCATGGGCACGACAGTCGGGGCCTTCTGAAACTTGGGCCAGGAAAGGGTCTGTGCGCCGGATGGAACACTCCTAATCTTGGACTCAATCGATAATCTCAGCTACTGCTGTACACGGGAAGGCCCGCAGAGCCAATATCCCTCCTTGGACTGCTTGGATAATCGTTCTCGGGACTGGCAATACAAAACCTGCGGAAATTGCCACCACGTTTCTGGATATGGCCGGAGACTCGAATACGCACAGTTCTCCTCTCCAAAATACTCCATCCAGCACAGGCGTCCCTATTTAACCCTTGGTAAGCCAATATAGAGGGCCGGTGAGTGTGCCCGATGTCCAGCGAAAAGCCTGCTGCTGCTCCGAGGCATTAATTCCAACCCGCAGGTGTCGCGGGGAGGATCCTTAGGGGACATACATTAACTGTCATCCTTGTAGTTCCCTCATGGCCTCCGTAAATCGTGACTCGTGCTTTTGGCCCCTCTCAGTGGCTTTCAGAGGCCCAGGCCCTTCTATCATCTCTGGAGGCCTGGCCGTCTGTCGAAACCTTATAACTCCACAGTTACCCGCGAGTCGCTACCCCAGCTTCCCCGTGGTTGTCGTTGGCGCTGTTCTCACTGCCCGCTCGCCGACCTGCGCATGATAGTGTTGATACCTTATCCACAGGTTCTGGTGGATATAACTTCGGCACGCGCAGATACAGCGTCCCCAATGTCGTTACACTTGTGACCAGACATTTTCCTAGGCTCCAATTGGGGGGTTGATGCCATTCAAGCCTCCTTGAAGGACACCGGCGTCAGCCTCTCAGACAACAGACCGACTCCTTGCCAGCCACCTCAGTCCGCAAATGCAGTTAAAAACCTCTCCTCCCATTGGTACCGACCCAACTCGCCATCGTAACCCCAACAGCCATGCCTTTCGCAGGTTACATCCCTCCAGGTTTCCAGCCCAACGCCCGAGAACGGAACATCAACCGGCTCCTCGCATTCACCGCGAACGTCTCGAACTATTCCCGGACCATGGCACTCGCCGCTTCCAAGGGTATCTCTCGCATGAAAGAGAACTCTATCGCCAGAAGATGCTTGGAGTACGGCTCCGGTGATGCAGACGCGTTTGAACGCCAGATGCTCACAGATGTGGATGACCAGTCACTCGAAGGCCAGGGCATCGAAAGTTGGGTACGTTGTTATTGTATCATACTGTATCACCAACCAAAAGACTCACAGTTATAATCAGGGCACCAAGTTCGATGACACTCTAGTGGATGCCGCTGCTACTCCGTCAGGTCCCTCAAAGTCCCAGTTCGACGACTCCATGGAGCAAGACCTGCCTCCGGCCCCGACATATCGCACCCTTGACGAACTTGTCCCACTCCTGAGCCTGCTCGACCTCGACACCCCGAATCTATCGTCTCTCTCGTCCCAGTACAGTCTCAGGACCTCCGCAGAGACATCCTTCGCCGAGGACGACCCCACCTCAGTCCACTCCCCCTTCAGCGACGACCACTGCGTGTCCGTGGATGGGCTGATGCTGTCACAAGGAGAGCATTCTGTCTGGACTCCGAGTTCGACGAGCACCAGCACCCCAAACACTGATACCCACAGCCCTGTTTTATGCACCCCCGGAGGTCGCGGCGGGGTCTTTGCTGATTTGCTTGGTCTTGAAGTGGAGACAGATCATCTTCAAACCCACCCCGACGCCTCTGCTACCGACAAAGATTCAGATAACCCGTCTATCTCCCCTGCCGCGCACTTGGACTCATTTTTCAAGTTGAGGTCGGACAAGCGCCACTCCGAATACTCTGAAGGAGCTTCGAAACTAGGGCTTGACTCTCGCCTCATGTATGAGGAGGGGGAGGATGCGAAAGGATGCTTCATAGCTGGGGATTACAGAGGAGTGGATATATTTCAGGACGATGAGTATGGGTGTGGCGAGGGACTCGGAGATGTGAGTCGCCTTGGAGCTGATGAGGTTCCGTATGCGATTCCGGATCTCATCTCGCTGGAAGGAAAGGGCCAGTGGCGCAAGTGGTAGACTCTTCCTCCTGTTGTATGTAAACTATCCTATGTGCACCAATATCGATTTTCCCTCCTTTGGGCGCTCCCTAGGCACACTCGATTCTTGGCATTTTGATGTGGACTTGTCATGTGGGAACTTCCCGCTTTCGTCGTGGGCGCGTTCCGTGATTAGCCCCTATCCCTCCTGTCCCTTGACCACCACGACGGTTCTGCTGAAAGCGCGTTGCACAACCTCAAACACCACATTCCTTTTCAAAATTCAAAATCTAAGTCAAATGCCGAAACGCCATCGCGTCGCGAACCCTGAAGTCGAAGAAGAGCGGGGAGACCTCCAGATGGACGCGTCGCCGACAATTACACGGTCCGACATCTGGTTTCGCGACGGAAACATCGTTCTGCAGACGGAGGGCACGCAGTTCAAAGTGCACCAAGGCTTCCTTGAGAAACACTCGTCTGTATTTGCCGACATGTTCTCGTTCCCTCAGCCTGAAGGTGAAGGGGAGTCGACTGTCGAGGGGTGTCACGTCGTGCAGGTCTATGACACGCCGGAGGACATCGAACTCTTACTTTTGGCTTTGTATGACCAGTAAGTCTCTAGTCGCAAGAGTTACCCTGAATATATATGGCTGAACTCCTCGTACGACTACCCTCTCAGACTTTATCGGAAGCAAGGATGTATCCCGTTCAAAACGATTTCAGCCATGATACGCATGGGGAAGAAATACGATATCCGCCACCTGCGCGACGAAGGTGCACAGCGGCTGGCGAGTCAATTCCCGAGTACCTTGGAGGCGTTCGAGAAAACTTCCTTGGAAACTTGGACATCCATCGTCCCAGAGGTCGGCCTTCTATTCAAGATCATTGCCCTTGCCCACCAGTGCCACATCCCGACGATCTTACCTGCAGCCTACTTCCGTGCTTTAACCAATATGGTGAGTCTATTTGTCTTTCTACTGAGAAAGCCAGCTGATAGCCACACAATCCTCCTCGGTGAAAGGACGCATTGTTGTTTGGGGATCTCCTAGAAACAGTATCGGATGGGGTCCTGAGAAGTTGTATCTCAGGAAACGACAAGATTATGAAGGATTGGGAACACACATTCCAGTGGCTAGACCCGCCAGATCTCTACTGCTGCACTGGTGAAAGAAGAGAAGTGAGTGAAAGTATGTGGGACGGGCAGCCACGGATACACCGCTCGCTATGCACCTGGGCGTCTCTCATGAAAGAGTTTGGTGGCCTGGAATGGCTGTGCGACAGATGTATCGCGTTGTCGGAGGAGAGGTTCGAGACGGGGAGGAAGGCCACTTGGGAGAAGTTGCCATCGTATTTTGGACTTCCGGGCTGGAAGGATATGAAGGATTTTGCTTTATAGATGTGGTTTTCACTCCTTCGTGGCTACTTTCATGAAATGGATATGCGGTGTGTAACCTAGCCAGGCCTCTGTACATAATTCTAGGACTTGCTTTCCTGTATCGAGGGCGAAGTAGCGAACTTATGAAAAACGCGGGGATGAACGATCTAGATCTCGGATCACTGGCATCATGTGCTCCGTTGTTCCGTCGGTGTCACTGTCAGCACCAATTAACGCGTACCGCCCTCTTCCTCTCCGACCACATTCAAGCGGTTTCCTCTGGAAAGTCCAAACGCCACAGCTTTGCCGTAGAAAAGCCATGCCAAAGCGCTGCCGGAGTGTCTCTGAAGCGGAGGGCCAACCTAGCACCGCGGTCGGGCAGTCACCATTCGAAAGGTCTTCAGAGACTTGGTATCGCGACGGAAATATAGTCCTTCAAGCTGGAAACACGCAGTTCAAGGTCCACCAAGGGCTCCTGGAGAGGCAGTCAAGCGTATTCTCCGAACTATTCTCGCAACCCCCGAAACCCGGCGTCGAGACTGTAGAAGGATGCCGTGTTGTGGATCTTGAAGAGTCGGACGAGGATATACAGCTATTGCTTACCGCTCTATACGAACCGTGAGTTGCGGAGTAGCAAAGCCGCTTCGCTATCACAGAAGCCATACTGACATAACACTCAACGCACATTGCCAATAGGAGACCCGCCCTCAAGGACCCCGTTCCGTTCAAATTTGTATCTGCTATGATACGTATGGGTCTAAGCTATCGAATCCCTCAACTCTACGAAGAGGCTCTCGAACGCCTAACCATGGAGCTGCCGACAACTCTGGAAGAATATGATCAGCGAAATGGAGTGTGGACCTCAATAATTGAAGAAAAGGGACTTGTCATCAAGATCGTAAACCTTGCACACGAGTGCGGCATTCACACCATCCTTCCAGCAGCATACTTCCGTTGTCTTAGCAATATGGTGAGTTTTCAAGATGGTATATAGCAAACGCATTAGTTGAATATTTGATTAACTACTCCAGGATGCCTTGCTATATGGCGAACTCCTGGGTGACGAACCCGACAGCCCCCGTTCAGAGGCCGCCTGCTTGACTGCGGTGCGAGCGTGTGTCGCGGGGCGCGAGCCGCTATACTCAGCATTCAACCGAACGTTTGCATGGGCTAGGGAGGTTGGGCAGTCCTGGTCCTGCGACGATGAGGAACAGTGTTTATATGCAACGAGACCCTGGCTTTGCAATGTTCTGTGGAACCCAGTACCCAAGATCGAGCGGGTACTTCTGAACCGGAAGCATCTGACTAGCAAGGAGTTCTTACTATTGACTTGTACGGATTTGTGTGAGAAGTGCTCGAAAGAGGCACAGGAAAAGTTTGAGGTGGAAAGACCGGTGACTTGGAAGGAGCTACCTGGGTACTTTGGGCTTCCGAAGTGGGAGGATTTGAAGAACCCATGAGTCCTTTTTTGCACCTGTGGGTGTAACATATCTGTATTAATACACGAGCATTACACAAGAGCACGTTCCCCATTACAAACCGGTCGATAGATCCCGGCCCTTATCTCGCTGGAAGGAAAGGGCCAGTGGTGTCAGTTGACTCTTCATCCTGTTTTAAACTATCCTATCGTTTCTGCGCCGATATCAATTTTTCGTCCTTTGGGCGCTCCCTCAGGAAGGCGCTCGAACTCGATTCTTGATTTGGACTTGCGTGGGAGCTTCTGTCGAGGGCGCGTTATGTGATTAGCCCCTATCCCTCCTGTCCACCGACCACCACGACGGTTAACCTTAAACAACGCCCCCCTTTTCAAAACTCAAAGGTCTAATTGAAAATGCCGAAACGCCGTCGTGTCGCAGACCCTGAAGTCGAAGAACAGCGAGAAGACCTCCAGATGGACGCGCCGTCGACAATTACACGGTCGGACATCTGGTTTCGCGATGGCAACATGATTTTGCAGACGGAAGGCACACAATTTAAAGTCCACCAAGGCTTCCTTGAGAAACATTCGTCTGTCTTTGCAGATATGTTCTCGTTCCCCCAGCCTGAAGGTGACGAGGAGTCGATTGTCGAGGGGTGTCACGTCGTGCAGATCTACGACGCGCCGGAGGACATCGAGCTCCTGCTTCTCGCGTTGTATGACCAGTAAGTCGTTGTAAGTATATTAGATTGATCTCTCGTACGACCTTCTTCTCAGACACCACCACACTCAAGAACATATCCCGTTTAAAGCGGTCTCAGCCATGATACGTATGGGGAAGAAGTATGGCATTCAACACTTACGCGACGAAGGCGCACAGCTGTTAGCGAACGAATTTCCGAAAACTCTAGAAGAGTTTGACAAGACCTCGCTGGAAACATGGACATCTATCGTCCCGGATGACGGCCTTCTACCCAAGATAATTGCCCTTGCCCACCAATGTGACATGCCCACGATTTTACCCGCGGCGTACTTCCGGTCCTTAAGAAATATGGTGAGTCTGCTCTCCTTGATATTGTTGTATTCAGAATAGTGGCTCAGAGACCTTCGCTCTCTGGGATAGGATACACTTTTGTATGGAGATCTCTTGAGTGACGGGACCGGCCGTTCAGAGACCGTGCCGGACAGGGTTCTGCGAGCGTGCCTCGCAGGAAACGAGCAAATCATCGCTGGCCTGCAGTGGACGTATCATTGTTTGGATGAAGCATACATGTGCATGGTTTGCCTCGATATCGTGAAAGAAGTAAATGGGGCACTGTGGGATGGACGTCCGAAAGCATATCGGGCACTCTGCACCTGGAAGCAACTCACCAGGCAGTTTGGCGAGTTGAATAAATTGTGCAGCGAATGCCTCGCATCCAGCCAAAAGGAGTTTGACAGCCAGAGGAAGGAGACCTGGGAGAAGCTGCCATCTTATTTTGGACTTCCGGAATGGAAAGATATGACGGATTTCTCTCTTTAGATACCCTTCCTCCTCCCTACTTACGTCTGGGATGAAACTTAGCCTTTTGGGTTTCGGCCTTCAGGCCTTAAAAACCTACCTTGTACTTACAGTATATTATTCGGTCCGACCTCATAGCAAGCAGTCTGGTCATCGATGTTCGTCTTATGCTCAGTGAAAATGGGGCTACACGCGGATCACACTGAGCCTTGTTCCGCCAGCGCCGGCAGCATCAGTATCTCTTTTCCCGCAACCACATCGTCACAACGCGAATATGTCAAAACGACAACGAACAGACAACGAAGAGGTCAATACTGCAGTTCCCCCGCGAAGGTCTGCAGAGACCTGGTACCGTGACGGAAACGTCGTCCTGCAAGCGGGGAACACTCAGTTCAAGGTTCATCAAGGGCTTCTTGAAAGGCATTCACCTGTGTTTGCGGGTCTACTTGTTGAAGGACAACAAGGCGGCGAAGATACTGTGGAAGGATGTCGCGTTGTGAAGCTGGAAGAGTCGGAAGAGGATATCGAACTTTTGCTCGATGCTCTGTACAATCCGTAAGTCATTGAATAGCTCGATGCCGTGACAGGTCCTCCGCTTACTGACCAGGAATTCCATTGCTCTTCACGGTGTTCGTCAACAGACGCCCTAATATCAAAGTCCCCGTTCCGTTCAAAACTGTGTCTGCTATGATGCGTATGGGACTCGAGTACGAAATCCCACATCTTCGCGAGGGAGCTCTTAAGCGCTTAACGTTGGAGTTTCCAACGACACTGGAAGAGTATGACGAGCGTGGCGGCGCGTGGACCTCAATTATCGAGGAAAAGGGTCTTCTTTTCAAAATTGTCAACCTTGCTCACGAGTGCGACATTCACACCATTCTCCCAGCAGCATATATGCGCTGTCTCGACGATATGGTGAGTTTCAACCCTGTTAATAACCAAGTGCTAAATGGCTACTATAGGATGCCCTGTTACATGGGGAACTCATGGGTGAGGAGCCCGACAGCCCTCGTTCGGAGGCTGCATGCTTGACGGCGGTGCGAGCGTGCTTTGCGGGACGAGAGGCGCTGTACGTAGCGTTCAACCGAACGTTTGCATGGGCAAGGAAACTTGGAGAAACTTGCGACCAGGATGAATGTTATTATGAAACGAGACCCTGGCTCCGCGCGGTACTGTGGATTCCAGCACCCAAAATCAGCCAGGTATTGTTGAACTGGGAGGGTCTTACCAGGGAGGAGGTTTCGTTGAAAAATGGGCTGTGTGCGGAATGTTCGAAAGAGGCGCGACAGAAGTTTGAAGCGGAGAGAACGGTAACTTGGAGGAAGCTACCCGAGTACTTTGGGCTTCCGAAATGGAAGGATTTGACGAGCCCATGAGTCCTTTCTGGCACATGTGGTTGCAGGTTATCTTTTTCCGTAAACTTAGAGCACTTTTTCTCAGTAGGCTTCAAGGGTTTCACTCCGAGCTGCCTGGGTTTACCTTGCTCTTTTCCTTTGAACCTTTGTTTTAGATTTAAGCGCCCAAAGAATGCACGCTGCTGGTTGTCCTGACAAAGAATGGGTGGCTCTGGGAGCCCACTCAGGAGATCACTTCCCCTCTCGCTCTTGGATACTCGTGAGGCTTCCCGAATCCACTGAGGATGCTACGCGTCTCACCCTTCGGGAGTTCGCCTGGTCGAGGAGGAGGTACCCGGAAGACACTGGTTGGCAAACCCCCCTTTTTCTGGTAAGTGGAATCTCCCTCCTGGGAAGCGTGAAAGGTTCTGGAACTCCTGACCCTTTTTTGGCGTTAGCGCGATTCAGGCAGCCGTTGAGGTCTGAGATGCTAGAGGATATGTATCTTCCGAGCATGAGGAGTGGAGGGAACTGGTTGACTTGCTTGTTCAACCCCATTTCCATCGACGAATTGGGAACTTTGGGAGAGGAGAGGAGCAGAAAGCGAAGGGAGACGAACCTCAACAAGCTGCCAGTGAATTTACTATCCGCCCTCCTTTCGCAGCCTCCTCACTATGCAGCATTGGGAATTAGAACAGTCAAACTGTGATGCTGTATATGCAGAACTTCAGCCTTCTCCACGCCAATCCAAATGAGCTCGTGCTTGGGAGAGTCGTTGAGGGCCAAACAAGCACATTATTTAATGAACTCTGAACAAGTATCTACGCCTAGAGTCTACATTACGCTCCCAGGCCCGTCGTACATACCACCACCTTCACTGCTCAACGTTTTCAACTTTGGTCTCCCGCAATTACTGACCCAGCCACCAGGCAACTCCGCAGGTGCTGGATGGAGACTTGGCAGGTGTAATTTAGGCATGGCACGACCCTGGTTGTTGCGCACCGCAACCGCATGTCATGATCATCATGTCTGGTCAATATCAGTCATGTCCTTGGCCGTTGGATACTTATAACAGGCCAACGCTTGGTATGAAAGGAACCCTCCATTATCAACACGTTACCCCTGTCATTTCTCCTTCGCTTGCACCACAGTCACAACCCAATGTCGAGCGATATCCAGCCACCCGCATTTGAGACCTCGAACAGCGTCGAGCTGTCGGCACAGAAGGATAGCAAGATCCTGAGTGTGTCGGTGTACGCTGGCCGTGCTGAAATCACGCGTCTCTTCAAGTTCGACGTGAAGACTGGCCAGAACCAAGTTGTCGTCACGGACCTGCCATTCGCAATTGACCAGCAATCCTTCAGGTTCGTGAATCGTCCCACATGCCGCCGACTACAAACGCCCCTAACGATCGAGTAGAGTTGAAGGTCGGGGCGCAGCAACCATCCACGATGTCACGATCTCGACAGCGGTTCCCCCCGAGGCCCCAACAACTTCCGAGAAACTGGAGGCACTCCAGGCCGAGCAGACGAAGACTCTGAAAGCCCTAGCGCGCGCGGAAAAGGCTCTCTCGTCTCTGGAAACCTACCTGAACAGCCTCAACTCCCAGCACCTCGACGTATCCAAGCTTCCAACGATCGTTGATAGCTACGACGCTGCAGCAGAGAAACTTGACACCAAGGTGACGGAGCTTGAGAAGACTAAGATTCGAATCGAGAAGGAGATTGAGGAGGAGACCAAGTCTCTAGCGGGGCCGAAGGGTAATGAGAAACTCAACTTGAAATCCACCATCGGCGTCTTTGCCGACCTCGAGGGGGAGGTCGAGATTGCGTTGATTTACGGTACGTCGTCGTCTTCCTTGCAGTTGGAACTTCCGCTCACGCCAAGTCAGCCGTGAGAGGTGCGACATGGTCTGCTCAGTACGACATTCGTGTTTCCATGCAGTCGAAAGAGAAGCCTGTCAACCTGATCTACAAGGCAGCCCTCATCCAGGACACAGGGGAGGTAAGTAGCGACACCATTGATTCAGTAATAGCCTTTTAACAAAACGTCCCAGGACTGGACCGACGTTCCCATTACCCTCGAAACAGCCGCACCGACATTTGGGGTCGAGATACCTCAGTTGGACCCATGGACCATCTCTGTTGCACGACCCGTTATCGTGAAAAAATCTAGATCCGGCTTCGGGGGCGGAGGGCCAGTTCGGCATATGTCAATGATGGCATACGCGCCTGGCTCTCCTTCGTTCTCCCCCTCGAGCCCCATCTTGGGTGCTGATGAGATGCGAGCGAGCGCCTATATGTTTGCAGATGAAGGGGGAGCGAATGCAATCCAACACCGTGGACTGGATGTCTCGAGCAGAGGGAATATAACGGCCACCTTTAGCGTCCCAGGCTTGATGACTATCCCAAGCGACGGTGTCTCGCACAACGTTACCATCGTGAAGTTGGCCCTCGATGCGACGATGGAATGGGTGTCTGTGCCCAAGCGAGACCCCAAGGTCCATCTTAAAGTAGGCCAATTCCTTTCTTATTGCTTGCCTGCATAGTGCTGAGGCGACTCTTAGGCCGTCATCAAGAACGCATCGCAGTATACGCTCCTTAGTGGGCCTGCCAGCGTGTACGTGGACGGGAGCTTCATCTCCCGCTCAGATGTCCCCGCAGTCAGCCCGGAAGAGAGCTTTGACTGTCCCCTCGGGTACGCTCCGTCCCTTCATTCCACGATTTACTATGCTCATATTCCTGCAGACTCGACCCCTCCATCCGCGTTACGTACCTTCCTCTCTCCAAGAAGGTGTCGCAGTCCGGGTTCATGACCAAAGCCACGAATTATATCTTCACCCAACGTATTACCCTCCACAACACCAAATCCCTCGCCATCGAAAACGTCAAACTCATCGACCAAATCCCCGTCTCTGAGAACTCGGTGATCAACGTGAAGCTCATTTCGCCTGCGCTGGATCTCACAGACTCGGGTGTCGGTACTGTATCGAGCACCCTCAAGGCTGGCTGGTCCGAGAATAAGGCTGGGGTCAAAATTCCTCCCCCAGCAAAGGTGGGCCAGGGTATCTTAGCGCAATGGGATGGGGCGGATGAGGTGAACTCGGAGGATGGTGTGGAGTCGCTTGGGAAGGACGGGAAGATTAGTTGGATATGTGCGCTCCCTTCCCAGGGCAAGGTCACCTTGACTTTGCAGTGGGAGGTTTCTGCACCTCTGAGGACTGATATTACAGGACTTTGAAGGGCTTACCCCAAGGGATCCTATGACCTCTCCTAACGATTAGGGAGAGTAGGATAGTAGATAACAGACTTATATAGACTCATGTATGAACTCCACGCCGGTTCAGCTTCTGAGGGATGGATTCTCCTGGGTCGATTCATACGACAAGACCCACAAGGAATGTCGTACTGCTATGGATAGGATCGAAAAAGGCATCCAGGCTGTCCCGGACCCCTTCAGGTTGCAGCGACTCCTGTACAAGTGGGAACGCTGATATTACTCAGGGTAACCAAGGTCTTTCCAACATGTTTGAAGCATGCTACCAAGCAAAGGCGAAAGAGATGGGAAGAACTTCCGTCGTACTTTGGGCTTGGGCCTTGGGCACATTGAACTTTGCGGTATCGATATTTATTCCATGGAACATTGCTTGTCAAATTCATTAAATGATTTATCTTATACTATCGCGCAGCGTGCTCAGCGTACCTCTGCGTGAAGGGTATCACTGAAAGGCAGACGGATAAGCGCTCAACCACCTCGTAAGCGCCTTCCGTCTGATCCTCCAACCAGGAATCCTCAGCATCGCTTCAAGGTGTGTAAGAACACCATCGCCGGGTGGGCTTCAAACTCCAGCACAGTCTTCGCTGATGTATGCTCGATGGCGCATCGGGCCGGATGGCGAGCGTATCACTGCTATGGAGGGGTGTCCAGCGGTAAAGTATATGAATGCCGGCCCCGTGCCCCTATTCATAGTCATCGCATATGTGATTGGCCAGGTGCCAGGTGGTAAATGGGTGGCTCTGGGATCATACTTATGACAGCGCCTCGCCCTTGGTAACTGGCAAATAATCTTCTTGCCAACAAGTGAACCAAATCTTTGTTCCTCTAAACTGTGTCCCGCGGCCTCATATGACCTTGGGAGGCCGAGCATCGCCCCGTCCTTGTAGGAATACAAAGGCTGGAATGACTCCTACAACATGGTCCTTTGAGATGAGAATGTTGGAGATTTCCGCCAGGCCTCTTTGACGGGCTTTACGTCTAAAAGACGTAAAACTATGTCAAAAGGCATTCAATTCTTAACCCTTCCCGCTTCGACAGAAATATCGGGAACTTTGACATCGGGAGCGTCATTTGGGGAAACTTCCGACATTTGTATAACATGGTAGTTTGAAACCACGAGAGATTATACGTACTGCTGTCCACTCCGGCCACCACCCGTCCTTCCACCGTCTCTCGGCGTACAGACTACAAAAGTATGGATTGGGGAGAATTTTACGCGAGACATTCAGAGCCACTCGTAGGAGAGTCGAGCTCGGGGGAACTCATCTTCTCCGACAGAGCTACAGGCCAGGAGGTCGTGCCTCGCTCACGAGGTCACCATACGGACATGCTGCCCAAATCACAGGTTTTCTGGAAAGACCAGGGAGATGTAGTCATCGAGGCGTCCGGCTGGGCTTACAAAGTTCACCAAAATATCTTGAGTCAACATTCGAGTCGTCTTGGAAGCATGCTGATGCATGACCTACGAGGGACGGCTAGCGGTCATTCTGTCTTGGAACTGGAGGCCTCCAAGGAAGGTATCGATTTAATGCTTCGCATAATGTATCACAGGTACGAGTCACAATTTATCCCCTTGGTTTCTCTGCCAGACTCAATGTTTATTCAAAGCTTGAACGTCAATGAGCCAATCTCGTTCGACCAGGTGGAAGCTCTCATGCACGTAGGGAACAAGTACGAGGTCAAGCTCATGAAGGACGAGGCGGTTGAGAGGATGAAGGATGCTGGGCTAGTATCGGAGCTGGCCGAATACAAGGAAGTCAACCTAGAGCTCCAACGGAGCATTGAGTACCAGGAAGGGCTAGTGTTCGACATCATCAACATCGCTGTCAAGTATCGGCTATGTGAAGTCCTCCCAGTGGCTTTTCTCGTCGCTTGCCCAGATTACTCTAGAGTATATCACTTCACACTGCCTGATATTCACTGCTAATTGGCTTGGATTCTCTACAGGGGGTTTTGGAATCTCGTTCTGGAACATTATCACGCACTGCGCGAGATATTTGGCTTCGGGGTCGTGAAGCCCTCGACTCCAAGAAGGACCGACCATTCTCCTGGGTCGATGCATATAGCAAGACCCACGATCAATGTCATGCGGTTATGAATAACATCAAAAAGGGCATCCAGGCCGTCCCCTTCAGGTTGCGGCGACTCCTGTACAAGTGGAACGACTTCATCGAGGAGTTCGGGAGGGAGGGAGCTGATACGTTTTTGGATATCCAAGGGCTTTGCAAGGAATGCCGCCTAGCATGCCTGAAGCACGTTACCAAGCAAAGGAAATCGACATGGGAAGAACTTCCGTCGGACTTTGGGCTTGGGGCTTGGGAACATTGAACTTCATGGTAGCTAGACATGTATTTCATGGAATATTGCCTATCAAATTCATTCAATGATTCATCTTGTTTAGCTCGTGCAGCTTGCTTGGTGTGCCTCTAGATTGAAAAGTTTCACCGAGAGTCAGGCAGATAAGCGCCCAACCCAAAAGTAGTAGGCGCCTTCCGTACGTTTGGTCCAAAGGCGGGGATGGCCGCGCGAGAGAGTCGGGTGAAAGTCAACCCAGGTCGGAATATGCTATGGTACTTAGAAATACATCCTATGGTTGGGGTCTGCTGGTCGGTGGCCGAAGCAGTGGGAGAAGGGGAGTTCATTGCGGGCTGGAGGGTGCGGAGAGCTCGAGTATGTGACTCTCTAGAGTGACCACCCCAGTCGTCATAAAAGGGAGAAACGGAATGGGGTATATCGTTGAGTAAATCTGCGAGAGCAACTCCCGGACAGATTGTGCCAATGTGTGTGGTTGTAGCTTTCCGGAGAAACAGGGTATAGAGTATGAAGGATCGAAGTGGATAGATCATAGATATTTCGGCGATGCATCTAAGGTATGTATAGGGTGCCATCCCTGCCTAGTTGAACAAAATGTCAATGAAATACGAACAAAAAAGTGTCAATTCCTTCTAGCCGACTTGAACGACTGACCTCGTCATTACTAGTGACGCGCTCTACCAACTGAGCTAAGAAGGAGATGATGGACACTGATTATGATATTTTGAGACTTGGCCTCCATTTCCGGCAAATTTGAGCAGATTGGCGCCGCGCTTTTCCCGCGTTTCCTCTTTGTCGCGCACGACGACGACGACGAGCACCAAACGACGACGACCGCGACAATGAGCACAGCAGGACCGTCTAAACGGGCCCCGCCGACACCCGAAACATTCCCGGCATTCCACACCAATCTTCAAACTGCCGCTCTCAAAGCAACGCGGGCCTCAGCGGGACTCCCTGCGGATCTCGACTTCTACAAAAGTGTCGACGAGGGCTTTAAAACCGGTGTCGACCGGCTGGAGGGCAGGGTTCTGGCGTTGATTGGGCGCTGTCTTGCCCTCGCAAATGGCAAGGGAAAGGGCAAAGAGGTGCAGGTGGAAGGAGATGATCTGGTCGATGATTTTCATACGACTGTCGTCGATACCGTGGATGTGCTCCTGGAGAAAACGGTGCGTCCTCATGTGTCTCTAGACTTGAAGCAGGAGCTCATAAATCAGTAGGATATATGCCTAGACGAGTACTCTGGCAAACTCAAACGTCCTGTGGCCCCTCCGACATCGGCGGCAGCGTCGAAAAAGTCGGCCGCCCCGTCGAAACCATACCTCCCGGCAGCTCTGCAGCATGCGTCGCACATTGAGAAGCCACAAACCGTGTTTCCGGCTCGGGTCGACAACTCGGACGACGTGCCTCCACCCCACATTCGATTCCTCAAGCACAAGTTCAACGCACGCGTTCCGTTGGGTTATGTTCTCCAGAAAGACGATATCATAGACAGTTTTGCGGGGCCAGATGATGAAGATTCCATCCTGTGCGTGCTCCCATGTTGTCTAACGTATCTTCCTAACACTATCACAGCCCATCTCACCCATACTACTACGAAATCACCCACCTAGAAAGTCCCTCACACGTCTTTAATGTCCCTGCGAACCCTTCCGCCCCTGCATCCCTACCCGCCCCTGTGACCTACGTGGTGAACTCTGCACAATTTACCTCCTTGCTCGACCACCTCACCTCTCCCGAAGTCCTAGAGATCGCTGTCGACTTGGAACACCACTCCTACCGCACCTACCGCGGCTTCCTCTGCCTCATGCAGATAACGACCCGGACTGGCGGAGACTTCATCGTCGACCTCCTCGTCCCCGAAGTCCGCGCGCGGATCCACGAGCTCAACGAGGCCTTCACGGACCCCTCGAAAATCAAAGTCTTCCACGGCGCAGAGAGCGATATCGTGTGGCTGCAGCAGGACTTTGGGCTCTACGTCGTCGGGCTGTTCGACACCTTCCACGCTTCAAAGCTCTTGGACCTTCCTAGGCACTCGCTCTCAACCCTCCTTGAGCTCTACGCAGACTACACCCCCGATAAAAAGTACCAGCTTGCGGACTGGCGCATCCGCCCTATACCTGAGGAGATGCTGCACTATGCGCAGAGCGATACGCACTGGCTTCTGTATCTGTACGACCGCCTCCGCGGTGCGCTGGTGGACAAGGAGACCTCGTCTAGCTCGCGCCCGAACTCGCGCCCCGGCTCGCCCGTACCAAAATCAAGGACGCTGCTCGCTGAGACGCTGTTCAGGTCGTCCCAGACTTCGCTCAGGCAGTATGCAACTGAGGTGTATGATGCTCAGCGCGGATCGGGGCCGGGCGGATGGGACTCGCTTGCGAAGAAATGGAACAAGGGCGCTTTGGTGTATGTTCCTGGCGACGATGCGGCCAATGCCCCGGCTGTGTGGAAGGTCCAGCGCTCGGTTTACCGTGCTGTGCATCAGTGGAGAGATCGGGTGTCGAGGGAGGAGGATGAGAGCACGCGGTATGTGCTGCCGAACCACTTTTTGTTTACACTGGCGGAGGCGCCACCGGCGGAGATGAATGCGCTTTTGGGGATGTTTAGAGGGGGACAGGGTGTACCGGGTGTGGTTAGGCGAAGGGCGGGGGAGCTGTTGGCTGTTGTGAAGGAAGCGGTTAGGATTGGGTTGCAGGCTGGGGAAACAGTTCAAGAGAAGGTGGAGATGGAGGTCGTGGAAGAGATGAAAGAGAATGACATTGTCGTTGACGAAAAGTCGGATAGCCTCGTCGAAGCTGCGTCTCTGAATGAGAAAGATGACGGATTGTGGGGAACAGGTATATTGTTTTCATGCATATCGTCTTGTTACATTACTGACGGTTTCTTAGCGCCGACTTCGAAGAAGTTGACTGTCAAGTCCTCAGCTCTCCTAGGATCTTCGTCGTCTAAAGCATCTCAATCAACAACGATCCTTTCAACTCTTAAAAGCGCATTGTTTGGCTCAGCACTCGCTACTTCCACCATTTCATCCGTAGCCTCGTCTTCCCGACCCGCCGATAACCCCAAGTTCAAAGCCGTGCTTTCCAAAATCAACAGCACGCTCGTCATTGCGCCAACTGTGCCATCGGCACTCGCCTCCCTCGCCTCCGCCCCCACGAACGTCTCAGTAGATGCTACACCTGCAGAGGAGGTAACCACTAAAGAGACGGATGAGCCGGACTTCGACCCCGTCCTGGGAATGCATGTCGACGCTAAACCCATGGCATATGTCCCTGCGGCTCAACGTACTACGAACACGACGACAATGGCGGGCATGGAGGACATGGGCCCCATTGTGGTTGTGGGGAGGAAGGGAAATGCGAATGCGAACCGGAAGAAGAGGAAGAGGGAGGCTGTCGCCTCTGCTGCTGCGTCGAGTGAGGAGGTGACGGAGGCTGGGGAGTCATCTACTAAGGGAAAGAAGGCTGCTTCGTCTACGCCGGGGGTTGAAGGAACGGAAGAGGGTGAGGGTGAGGAAGAAAGAGCTGTTGATGGAGAGGCGCAGGGTGATGATGACGACACGCCGTACGACTTTGCTGCTACCTCGAATGTGTTGGATAAAGGCCCTGCGAAGAAGAGGGCTAAGGCTACGGCGCCGGGCGCTGGGGGGAAGAAGGGCGGGAAAGGCGGGAAGGATGCGCCGAAGGGCGCTGGGTACTTCTATGGAGACTTTAAGGCGGCGCCGAAGCAGAGAAGTGATGTTAAGAGTGGGAATAAGAGTTATACGTTCAAGTAGGTATGTATGTATGCATTTGTGGTGGGGTGGTTGTAGAGGGAGTTTGGGGAGGGGTGGGGGAGCGGGTGGGCTCCTGGGTATTTTGTTCAATCTTATTTTCATTGGTTCGTCCTTTGGTTTCGTGTCGCTGGCTCCGACGACACCCGTATCTGCCCGTGCCTTCCGCGTTGACAGGTAAGACTCACAAAATCTGGAGATGGCATGCTTGCATCGGATCCATCCGGATCTCCACGTTTCTTCGATGCATAGTTGCAAGCCTCCCAGCCGCCTTCTGTTCCCTGAAGGTGAGTCAAATGATCTGGTCGAGTGCCCCTGCATCGTTATCTGACTGTCATTCCCTTTAGCGAAGTTGACAATACTACTGAACCTCAAATGCTGATTGAAGCTCTTGACATTGCCAGTGTGGCCTTCACTGAGACGAAATAGCAGTTCTGAATGACGCTCCACAGTTCGACATATCGAGTTCCACGATAAGTTGACCCCGCACTGACCGCTGCTTCTGCCGACCTGCCGCCGGAACCTCCTTCTCTCCATGCAGCACCATGCAGCTCTTGACACACCCAATTCCCTGCATAGGTGTACAAATGGATTACCGAGACCGAGGCGGGTGCGTTCGGAACATCGGTGAGGTACCCACCCACATTCGAAGGGGAACTCGTGCTCATGTCTGCGATTTAGAAGCCGGGGTAAGGATTTTACTGCTACCTATATAGCTGATAGGCCTTGAGGTATAGTCACTGGGCATTCTGGACATCGCTTAGCATGTCTGCAGTTCATTCGACTGGCTCACCGATACCGGACGACCCAGAATTAAGACGACCGCCGTCGTCCTCTGGACCAAGCTCACCCCTCGAAGTTGCTCGGACCGCCTCCCAACATTCGTCGCCTTCGGCGACAAATAGAAGCCCCAAGGCAAGCCTACACCATGAAGCGTACGACATAGAACATGTGCCTGTGGACGACGACCCTAGAAAATGGTCCCCACTGCGCAAGGTACGTCATGCGGTGCCAATCTATCTTTGCGAGCGCCAATTTTCGAACCTCAGAATATGAGCTTGACGCTCATCGCCTCCGCTGCTATGATAGCGGGGCTTGCGGGGAGTGTGCAGAATCGTGAGTGGGTCATTTTTCTTATGACTCTTTTGACATGACTGACGAGTCTCATTTACCATTCGATCTCTCGGATAGCTGCTGTAAAAGAGATGGAACTTGACCTACCTGCTACTAGTACACAATTTAGCTTGAGCGTGTCGCTCTTCGTCCTTGTGCAGGGCCTGTTTCCTCTCATATGGAGCGCAGTAAGCGAAGTGAAAGGGAGAAGGGCGAGTTATGGTTCTTTTTTAGAGTGTCAACTTGGGCTGACGAGACGATAGCTTGTGTATCTGGCTTCGCTCTCTGTGTTCACTATAGGATCTGTGGTTGTTGGTATTAGCAAGAGTATTGAATTGTGAGAATTTCTTCTCCTGCGGAGGTGTGCTCGGAAACTGATCTTGCTGAAGGGTGATAGGGTTTAGATGCTTTCAAGCAGCAGGGTGAGTTCCATTGTACTATATTTGTTTGGGAATGGCTTCATAGACGCCAACCGCCCTGCTAGCTCGAGTGCCGTCCATGCTATTGGTGCTGCGACCCTCGCGGACATATTCGAGCCCGCAGAACGAGGTACAAAAGTAAGCACTTGAGACGACCTTGTGTGTTCGAACGCTTAAACAATCGTCACTAGATGGGGATATACTACATAGCACCCCTCCTTGGACCAGCGATTGGCCCCATCTTCGGTGGAGCCCTCACCACTGGCTTTAGCTGGCGGGCGATCTTCTGGTTCCTGACCGTCGTTTCGGGGACCAACTTTTTGGCGTTCCTCCTGTTCTTCAGAGACACCTTTCGAAGGGAAAGGAGCTTGACGTACCAGAACGCTTTAAAGCAGAGGATGGTCAGCGGAGATCTCCAACCGTCGATAGCGGCCTCTGCGGTACCGGGGAAGGACCAAAAGCAGGACGTCCTGCCGGATGCTGAGAAAGGTGGAGCTACTCTTCCGCCTTCTGTCGCCGTGGTACCCAGCGAACCGATAGTCCTTTCATTGATGGATGTCAGTCCTGTCCGTCCACTCGTGCTTGTCATGAAGAGAATGAACAACGTTATAACACTTTCTGTCTCCGGTGAGTAAGGAGATACTGCGTATAAACCTGGCAGCTACTTACCAATGGGGTGGGACGTTGTTGCCAGGTCTGTTGTTCGCCTTCTGCTTCTTGATTCCGTACACCTCTGCGAGGACATTAAGTGCGCATTACAATTACGATGCTCTCAAGATTGGGCTGGTCACGCTATGCTTTGGTTTCGGTTAGTGGCAGACTTGCTTGGATCCCCAGGCATAAGCTTAACGGTCGGCGATGTAGGGAACATGGCAGGGAGCGTTCTCGGAGGAAGGTGGTCGGACTATCAGTTGAGGGCGCTCAAAGCCAAGAATGGCGGGATTTCTAAACCAGAGGTATCGTACCTCCCTCCCTTTAGAGATGGCTTTCAGAAACCTATGACGTACCCGCAGATGCGTTTGCACAGTACGTTCGTTGGAGCCATTCTACTCCCCCCATTCGCCCTGGCATTCGGCTGGATCTGCCAGAAGCAGGTACATGTCTCGGCCATCTGTGTATTTCTCTTTTGCTGTGGCTTTCTGTCGATGTGAGTACTGTGAAGCTCGGTCCTTGGATCCTACTTAGGGTACTGGATACGATAGATGGGTCTACTCCAGTACCCTTGCTTATATCGTGGACGCAAACAACGGGAGGTCTTCCACTGCAGTCGCGTGTAATAGCGCATTCCGCGGGGTGTCCGCCTTTATAGCTATCGAGATTGCAGTCCCTATGCAGGTGAGCCGTCTGCTTGTTCAATTGCATCGAGGCTGAAATGCTGTAATTTGTCTAGGACAAGCTCGGGGATGGTGCGTAACTGGCGCTCTGGACTTGCGGTACGTTACTGACTAAAGATCCGCGCGCTACATAGGTTGGATGTACACGATCTGGGCCGGTATTATGGCACTGAACGGGGTATTTATTTTCCTGGCCTCCTGGAAGGGAGGTGAATGGCGGGAGCGATCAGAGGCCCATGAGTCAAAGATGAATGCGAGTTAGACAGCTGAATGTTCCCCTCGATAGAACACAATAAGGCATGTCACATATACTATGTTTCACCTGTGTGGCCTTGAATAATACACACGCGGCAGGCACTCGTCGGGAGGAAAACGCCCTGGCGAGTGCGCTCAATAACAGCACAAAGTTGGTACCGGCGCGTGGTGATCAACTCCTCCTGCATCTTCAAGCCCGGATGCCGGTTACCTCGCGACGTTCCCTTCAGGCTAAACTACCCGAGCTCAGTCGCTTGGCCAACTCCGAGGGGACTGGGCGTTAAACATGGTTGGTTCACTGCCATCTTCGGCCGCAGGGAATCTCAGAGAGCGGCACTTATTTGTCTTCTTCATTCTGTATACATTCCGTTTACCTTTGAGCTACTTTTGCGGTGGTGGAGCAAGCCTATCTTCTCTGGTTACTTGGTAGAGAGAATGCCCCGCTCACGCCCGGGGTAACAGCAACTTCGGCCGATCGGCTACTTCACGGCAGCGTGCAACCTCACGAAACAGGGTGCTATCGCTTCGCCGTGCCCATGAGTCATGATGCATATGCTGGAAAGAGTCCTTTAGGCACCCTTCCTTCGGACCTTGGAAGGCAGAAGTCGGAAACCAACTTGCCAGTTCTGATATATAATAGGACAATATAGCCTGCAGAACGACGCACGACTTTCTCTCATTTTATGGACCTCCTTGGCCTCCATTCCCCCTCTCCCCCTGAACACCCTATACCTCTCTGTGCCCTATGTCTTCTGACAGCCAGGCGGCGTCTCTTGAGCCTGACCAAGACCTTAGAATGTCCACGCCCCAACCACCTGCATGCTCGGCCGGTACTCCTCCTGTAAAAGTGGATGCACGAATGGACGCTGGACCACCGTTCGATATCGAACACGTCCCCGTTGATAACGACCCGAGAAAGTGGTCTCCGTTGCGAAAGGTATACCTGAGCTCACTACCGAATTTGAATCCCAGTTGCTCATCTTACTCTATCTAGAATGCGAGTTTAGCGCTCATATCCTCGGCCTCCATGATAGCTGGGTTAGCAGGAAGTATTCAGAACCGTGCGTGACTTATCTAAGAAGTCAACGGTGTATTCTTCTTTGACATCGACACACTCTGTGTAACAGCTGCGGTTAAAGAGATGGAAGTTGACCTTCCAGCCACGAGCGCTCAATTTAGCTGGAGCATATCCATGTTTATTCTCGTGCAAGGTCTCTTCCCCTTGATATGGAGTGCAGTGAGCGAGATCAAGGGAAGAAAGGTACGACGGCCTTTACCGTGCAGCTCACAACTACCTGGCGCTTATTCAGTCTGCAGCTAGTGTATCTTATCTCTCTTCTGCTATTCACCATTGGATCTGTCGTCGTCGCTCTAAGTAAGAGTATTGGATTGTATGTCGTCCTATGCTTGCTTCAACTGCTGGTGGCTAACCACTCTCGCGTAGGGTCATCGGTTTTCGATGCTTTCAAGCAGCCGGGTACGTTGCCGGCCTGTCAGCCAATATTATTGAGTAGCGCTTGACACAGACTATATCGTACACGTTTAGATCAAGTGCAGTTATTGCCATCGGCGCTGCAACTTTAGCCGACATCTTCGATCCTGCAGAACGAGGGACAAAGGTAAGCACATTTTTACCTCTCCAAGATTTAAGACGCCCAAGCAGAACCTTAAACTCCTCACCCCACAGATGGGCATATACTACATCGCACCCCTTTTAGGCCCCGCCGTCGGCCCCATATTTGGCGGGGCTCTTACGACAGGCTTCAACTGGCGGGCAATCTTCTGGTTTCTAACTGTCGTCTCCGGGAGCAGCTTTCTGGCGTTTCTCCTTCTTTTCCGGGACACCTTCCGAAGAGAGAGGAGTTTGACGTACCAAAATGCTCTCAAGCAAAGAAAACTTGTCACGGTTCATACTGGAACGTCTGTGATAGATGAAAGGCCGCCTGCGGCAAAAGATGTGGAGAAGGGAGTAGGCGTGCATGCCGATGCCGCTCTCGTGCAGCGTGCAGAGTCAGCCAAATTGACTTTGATGGATATCAGCCCTGTGCGTCCTCTTGGACTGGTCATGAGAAGAAAGAACAACGCTGTGACACTGTTTGCATCTGGTGAGGGATATCGTTGTTTTCAATGACAAAAGCCCAACTCAACTATTTCACTCAAGGGCTCCTATTTGCGTTTGGATTCTTAATCCCATACACCTCTGCTCGTACTTTAAGCACACATTACAACTACGAGGCGCTCAAGATCGGACTCGTCACGCTAACGTATGGATTTGGTCAGTTTCATAAGTTCATTTCAGTTCTGCCGGATGATTAACCTCGATGTCCAGGTAGTATTGCTGGTAGCCTCCTGGGCGGAAGATGGTCTGATCATCAACTGGCCACTCTCAAAGCAAAGAACGGCGGTGTTTCCAAGCCAGAGATGCGATTGCATAGCACGAGAATCGGCGCCATATTTCTCCCCCCGTTTACTCTGGCATTCGGCTGGATTTGTCAGAAGCACGTCCACGTCTCCGCCATATGTGTCTTTCTCTTCTCCTGCGGCTTTCTCTCCATGTAGGCTCTATCTTCCCGGTGAATTTTCAATAACTGAATGGAAGATCAGATGGATTTATTCGAGTACCCTCGCGTACATCGTCGACGCCAACAATGGAAGGTCTTCAACTGCAGTTGCGTGCAACAGCGCTTTTCGAGGTTTATTCGCCTTCGTTGCCATTGAAATTGCAGTGCCCATGCAGGTGAGGCGAACAATCCTATTCTCACTGTACCCTTGTCTTCGAACTTACATTGAATCCGGTTTCATAGGATAAACTAGGAGATGGTATTCAGAAATTTATCTCTCATTAACGCATTCGCTAACGAGCTATCAACATAGGGTGGATGTACACTATATGGGCAGGAATTATGGCTCTGAGCGGGCTACTCATCTTTGTTGTGTCTTGGAAAGGTGGAAAATGGCGGGAGCAGGCAGAGGCACTTGAGGCAAAGCCCAGCGAGGACTCCGAGTAGTAGAGCCGTCGCGCTACCATAGAAGCACATAGACGCGCCTTTTCGAGTGTTGATTACCTTAGAATAGACTGAAGTCAAAAAAATGTACCTTTTAACTAGTTTCTTTGGGACGGTGTTGCTAGCGCCCGGCAGGCCAGGTTAAGCGCCCGAGGTACTCTGCTTTCGATGCTACTATCCCAGTGAGATCTGGTGCCTCAGAGACATTCCGAGCCCAGTTGTTCCTGTTTGGAGCGAATTTGGTCAAGTATCTCGATACAAATTATCGTATCAACATCGGCACAGATTAAAACAACGAATCTATCTGAGAAGGCGCTCTACTAAGCGCCCAGCAGCGCGTCCAGATCATCGCAACTCTGACACTCTACATACTTGCTACAGACTGTGAGCCATACCTTTGTTTCTGAGACCCTGGCTCTATTGCTTCTAGAGTAGCACTCCGCACCTTGACAGAGGAAGGCATACCTAGCAGTAGAACCACCAAACTAGCGGTTAATAGCCGCGAGACGCTGCGAGATCTAACACCTTCATTCTTTCATTGTCCAAATGTGTGGCTCTATTTGCCGGGGAGCCTACGGCACGCCAGGGCGGGCAGAGCGAACCTGAAATTGGGTTGCTATGAAATGCCCTATTTATCAGAAGCACAGTTCTATGTTAGACGAGGGACAGAAGTTGAAGCGGCCACATCCCACACTCTAATCGTATGGTCGTCCGACCCAGAGGCAATCCGCCTTCCATCCCTTGATAATGCTACAGCGTTAATACCATTGCTGTGCTCCTCTCGCACGCTTCGTACTGCGCCATTCGAGGCATCCCACACCCTCAACGTCTTGTCGTACGACCCAGAGACGATCCACAATCCATCCCGAGAAAGTGCAATAGACCCAGCGCAACTGGTGTGTCCCTTCAGTACTCTGAGCACCTCGCCTCTCAACACGTCCCACACCCGCACCATTGTGTCATCCGTTCCTGACACAATCCTTAACCCGTCCCCCGAAGTAGCAACAGACCTGACAGGACTATCTACCTTCAGGACAGTTTGCACAGTGCCGGTCGAAGCATCCCACACCCTCACTGTTTTATCAACAGACCCAGAGATAATCCTTGGCCCCTCTCCTATAAACACCACAGAATAGACAGCACCAGCGTGCCCCGTCAGGATGCGCGGACCCTGGCCACTCGACGCATCCCATATCCTTACTGTCTTATCTTCTGACCCTGAGACAACCTGTGATCCGTCCGCCGAGAAGCCGACTGACCAAACGCAGTCAGTGTGCCCCACAAGCACTCTCTCAACTCTGCCTGCCAGCACATCCCACACCCTCACCGAGTGATCGCGCGACCCAGAGATGATACGCTCCCCATCCGGCGAGAATGCAACAGACCTCACGGTACCACCGTGCCCCTCCAAGATAGTCTGCATCTTGCCTGTTAGCGCATCCCAAACCCTCACTGTTTGGTCGATCGCCCCAGAGGCAATCTTCATGCCATCCCAAGAGAATGCAACTGCATATACTCCTGAGCTATGGCCCTTCAGTGGGGGAGGGGGAGGAGGAAGCTCCTTGAGCAGGAAGATCCCTTCGACGCCTTTCTTCCACTCTCGCTCGACCATATCTTCTCGAACCTTCAGCCGCTGAACCACAGCTGAGTGAAACTCGGCCATTTTCCGTGCCAGCGAGAGTGTAACCTGCGTCTCGTAGAAAGTCTCGATGACCGGCACCCAAACTTCAGGACGCTCCATTATCTCTGGTTTGATGGCATACTTCTCAAGACGCTCCCAAAAAACGGGGTTGTCCCCAAGCTTCCCAGCCCAGCTATCCTTCAATCCCTCCCGCATGACATCAAGGCTGCTGAAGGAGGTCGCCTGAAGCTCTCGAATGCTCTCCTTGTCCTTCAAAAGCCGTTCAGACTCCAGGGAAAGCCATCCATTCAACTCCCTCTCCTTCTCTTGCTTGGTGAGTTTCCACTTCTCAATCTCTGCAGTTGCCCGGTTCACCTCCTCTCGTCCCTTCTGGGAATAACCCTCCGCCGTCGATATCCACCCCTCCATGTCACTGAGAGACGCCTGCGTTTGCTCCAGCCTCAAGCTGAGCCTCTCATTTACTGAAGGCAACACTCCTAGTGCAGCCTTCGTTCCAAATTCATCCAGCCCCTTCGTCAAAGACTGTTCCAGCTCACGAAGCGCCTCGCGTTCCTGTTCCAAACAGATACGCTCCTCTTCCGCAACCTTCACGCGCTCCGTGCTTTCAGAGAACCTCCCCTCAGCCTCTTCGATTGCAACAGACGCAGCCTCAAACGCCGCGCGATCAGCCGCACACTCGTCGGCCACATCCAAGGCTTCCCTCTCGAGTTCCTCAATCATCTCTGTGACCTGAGCGGAGAACTTGTCGATGGCATCCAGGAGGCGCTGGCGCCGAGTTCGCGGGGCATGGGCAGTACCTTGCGGGAGAGGAGCAGCGTCATTTGCGGTGGTTGGTGTTTGTTTCTCCCGGAGCAGCAAATCATACTTGGCGGCGAGTTCGTCCCTCTCCTTCGTCACAGCCGCTAACCTTTCCTCCAACGTGCCGCCTGATCCCTGGGATTGGAGATGAGCATAGACCTCGATGATCGTGGAGATGACGTACCGGTCCAGCGAAGAGCTTGAGAATGATGTCTTGGGGAGATGAGTAGGCTTCGGAGATTAGGCCAGAGCGGAAACGAAGGACGTCGCCCCCTCGATTCAATCGACTATCGTGCAGGTACTCCAACAGGCTCCCAGTAGTCTTTCCATCGGCATAGAGTCTTTCTTCTTGGCTTTGCGCTTCCTCAGCGGTGATGGGAGCTCCGTCGTCGTCCTCAATCTGGTCCCAACGCGTGCTGACACATGCGACTTGAGCATTGGAGAAGAGTCTTTCGAAGGCGCGTCGCGCACGGCCCTTGAATTCGGTCGCTGCCATGTCGTTTGCATTCAGAAACACGAGAACATGCGACACGGGCGCAGATTGTCTGTTTCCAGCTGTAAGTACCAAAGTACAAGAATGTAGGTAGGGACTGTACTCACCCATTCGCCGCAAGATGCTCCTCTAGCATCTGGAGGATCTCCTCGGTCTCCTTCGCGCGCTCTCCTGGCTGATAGCCATCGAACCCAGGGGTGTCGAGGAATTTCAGCAATTTCCCATCTGGGAGAGGTACGTTGTACTCTACGATGCCTAGAGTCGCTGCCTCAGTGGTAGGCGGTCTAGGTATAGCAGGGTCGACTGCATGCTGAACGGCCTTGATGAACTGTGATCCTCGATGTCATGATAGCCACCTCGAGAAGACAAAAAGAGAACACACGGTCGTCTTGCCAGCGTCGATCCTGCCTAAAACACTGATTGCGGTCAATTAGCTTTGCATTTTTTTGAGTGAACAACGATCCACGATACGTACACAATCGTATGCTCCACCATTTCCTTGGTAAGTGAAAGGTCGAAGATAACTCTCGCGTGGTCAGGGGAGATACTGGATTCACTCGATTCAGTATGTAAGGCTCGTTATATCCGCCACCAGTTGAGGCATGTCAGATTGGCATCGTTATCGATAAGCGCCGAGTAGGAGTGCTCGAACACGGGGCTCAATGTGACCAGGTGGCACTGTGACGAGTGGGATGTCTGTTTGGGAATGAGAACCCAAGCGAGCTGGCTTAGTGCTCGAATAGTGACGGCATCGCAGGATTGAGAGGAATATAATGTTCTTGGATTCACTATAAGATCTGGAAATTGGAAGGGTCCGAGGGTATGTGGGTGCTTTGGAGCAAACGAAAAGCAAGGAAAAGCTCACCGTACTAGTACAGCGGACTCGGCAAGTTCCATGATTGCATCAATAAACCGTAGTCGCTAAGCGCCAGGGTTAGGGTCCATTTCATTGACCTTGAAGTTCCTTCTACCTTGCCCTCTCCGACCTTGCTCCGACCGACGATCGCCGTTGAAGCCGCCCGAGCAGGCTTGCCTACCTTGCTTCGAAAAGCCCAGACCCTCCATATTCCAGATGTTCTCTCTAACCCATCCGTCGGCTTCTTCAACCCCCAAGGTCCCTTTCGTCCAGCTGCTCAAGAGCGAGGGGTTGACAAGCGGGTTTCGATGGTGTTAGTAGCGCCCAGCAGGCCAAGCTAATCGCCCAAAGTAAGCTGAACCCAAGCCCTATGTTATCTCCCAGTGAAAATATATGTGGGGATGCGTGGCTGCTGCTGGCAGAGGTGAGTTGCTCGGTGAGCCCGGTGATCTCGGCTGACACTTTTTTGCCAGCCGTGTTTCGAGCCCGTTAGTTTTGTTTCTTCCGTCCAAATATTTATAGTGACCAAGCATTGTCCTGCGCGACCATAGCCCGGCTGGCTATAGGAGCCTGCATACATACATGTTCCGTAGAACCGTGACACCCGACTGTTAAGTTTTAACTGGGCTATTGGGGGATTCGGACATCAATCAAACAGCAAATGCCGTTGTGCTTCTAAGAAGAATACTGTGCCACAGTGCGAGAAGGTCCAATTTTCACAACCAAGGTGACAATGTCGGCCCCGGCTAGAAATAATTTGATTGTAACCTAAAAAACAGCGAGCTGCGAGAATGACCAGGTATAAAAGGTCGTTGGAATACAGGATCATCTGCATTACTACTCCCCTTCTCCTTACTCTACCCTCTAAATTGCTCAATCTCACGGTCCTTAGACGCACCACTCTCCCAAGTCAAAAATGCGTGTATCTTCCATCTATGCCTTGGTGCCTCTCGCGCTCTCCCTTGCGTCCCTTACGGTCGCCAAGGACGTTGCATCTGTACGTTATGACCTATAGTCTCTGCCTCCTGTTGCCTTATCTCTGACTGGCTTTGATTTATAGTCCGTCAACGCCCGTGAATATAGCGACGAGTTGGCTACACGCGAATTACTCTCCGAGCTCTCCACGCGTGATCTCATCGAAGAGCTCTCTGACCGCCTCGAAAGGCGCACCATAACCCAATGCGCCTACTGCGGTAAGAAGAGAGTCGTTGTACGTCCCTCCCCTGTTTAGAACTAAGCGTTTTCAGCCTTGTTCTGACTGCAATATTTAATGTCTACAGAAAGGTGCCCCTTGCGAGAATCACTCTGGAGGACACTTTTGAAAGGCCCATTCGTGGGCTAAAGCCCCAGACCCGAGGTCTGATTTCTGAGTCTTAGCCCAGACATATATCCCGCAGGTCCCTTATGGCCCCGTTACCACAGCTATCTCTACTCTATTTATGGCAGTCGGACAATAATTCTGTCTGCAGCCTCGAACTAATATACATACGAAGTTACTGTTTTATCGATTCAGCTGCACCATCTGTATAGTTGGTATAACTTCCTCATTCAACCTCCACCTTTCATTGGCTTCCGTTCGGATCATGGTGCGAGAATCGAACCTACCATAGTACAATATGTCACATGAAGTGATGCACTGAATAATGCACCTCCGTACATAGGAGTGTATGATCGACGTTTTACCGGTTTGCAGACTGCGATCGCGTGGCTGTCCAGTGATTGATCAACTGGTCGGCGCTTGGGGCGTCAACCAGCGCTTAGCGCTTAGATCAAGCGCGCGTGACAGTCTGGGCACACACCTCCAGCCGCGATGAGCGTCAATTTAAGACCCTAATTTCAGCGCGCAGTGCCTGTCAACGCGCATTGCTCAGTCGAATTGTTTGAATGGGTCTATCCGCCGCCAGGTAGTTTGCGGATGTTGATGGATTCCGTTAAGCCCCAGCCCGATGTTGAAAGCCCTGGCCATTTCAGCCAACATAAGCTCCCGCGTATCCGTAATCTGCGGCGCAGAACTATTGCCCACAGCCCTCGGGGCATGGGTGCCGTTTGAACCCAGCGTCGGCGCCGATGGCGGAGGGTTGGGTCTTGGGCCGAGCCGCTCGCGAATCGTGCTCCATGCCTGGCGCATGCGCTCTGCTCGGGATGTATTAGTGCACATAGATAGATAAGATGGTGCATATCGTAGGAAGGGGGGTAGACATAGGCATGGTTAAAGGTAACGTATCTCTCCGAGCTTTTGTGGTGCATAAAACTGTAAGTGGGCAGATGTAAATAAAATGGAGTGAATTCGAGATTGCGAGCTTATCCGTCAAAATTCTTAAGGCTGCTCCACCCTGGCAGTCCAAAATACGAGGGGAGATTGTTCCATATCTGCTGCCGGCCCTCCTCATGGGCCCTTTCTGCATCCTTCGAGCACACCTGGCAAAGAGCCATGGTCTGCATTGGTACAAATTGCTTGAACTCTATCCATCTTTCAAGGGTCCGAGCTGGCTCCGGCATTGGGACGTATAGTGCTTTGATGAGGCTGGATCCGGCTGCGCGACATCGAGCTGGCTGGGTGCATTTGTCGCTACACCCGACGTTGTCTACCCAACCGAATAAGTGGTCGGTTTGGGCACGGAAAAGTCGTTCGCGTCCAAGGATGCACTCCCGCTTCACATCATAAGAAACCTGCGCTACCGATTCGTCATCTCGCGCAGTCCCTGTTAATAAGTCCTCCTTTAAAAGTACCTTTAGCCCTGGCAAAGTCTCAACGATGAGGTGAAGCCCGACTCACAAATTCCTGGATACAAAGGTAATACGCCGCGGGAAGGACGGATTTGATGTCGTTATCGTGTGCGAGGTTCACGATATCGAAGAGAATACCGCTCTGGTGGTGTATTTGGGTGTAATCGTGTGGTAGCTTGTCCCATTCGGAGAGTGTTGTTGGAAATTCCGTGGTAAGGCGGAGCAGTGCTTCATGCCGGAGGTAGTCAATGTCGTATTTCCTCCCCATCCGGATCATGGCTGCGACCGCATCGAAGGCGAGGGGATCTCGTGTACTGTGGCCTCTACAGTATAAGTTAGTAAAAGCTTAACTATACCAAGAGAATGTAATTAGAGAACATACTTGTCATAGAAGGCCAGAAGCATGTGTCTGACATCCTGCACCGAGTCTTGGAGATGCAGAACTGGACAACCTTCGACAGTCGGCTCGTCCTGGGGATGCGGCATCGCAAAGACGTCCAGAAATATGGGCGAATGCCGGGCAACAATCGTGCGGTGAACCTTGAATTGGACATCCTGGACTTGCAGGACGACGCTCCCGTCCTCGAACCACAAGTCTGAGCGTATCACTGGCGCGGGCTCCGTCGTTGGAGCACTGACATTTCTTGCCAATTCCCTGTCAGTTACGGAACGAGAGGGATCTCCATAGCGATCGTCATCCACCCGTTCGTCGTCTTCTTCGATGACCACTCTTCTCCTTTTGAGGGCGGGGCTACCTCCGGTGTCCGTTCTCGACATAGGTCCGATAGGCTGTCGTTCTAGGCCAAGATAGAGACGCTCGAGGATCTCGAGGAGGCCGACGCAGGCCTACGCTCTTGGAATGTAGCGAAAGGTGAGGAAAGGAGGAAGCGATGGCTACCATTCTCATGGCAGAGCACTTTCCCTATGTATATCATCAGAGCAGGAGACAAAGGAGGGGAAGGCCGGCAAGCCAACGCCAGCATGATCATCAGGCATCAAACCTTCGAGGTTCATGTTTTCCACGCGCTTCCTTCACCGCCAAAATGAGCCCGATATTTCAGGGTTTGCGTCACCTCTCTGTGTACTGCCATCTCCGCTCCCTACGCAATGTTCAGCAAGGCTGCGATCGATACGGAAAATGTAGACCTCGAGCATACAAATGTTTTGACTGAAGGGGTGAGCAAGTAGGGGTGTTTCACGGACTGACGAAGAAACCGGGATAGTGCATCACAAGCCCTGCATACCTCTCGACTCGAATTTGGCTAGATATACATTCTGAATGACTATCAGACAGCGGGAGGATCGGGGGCAACACGCATAAAGGTGCCCGCGAGAGGCTCACCCAAGCCCACCGTCTCAGCAAACCCGCTAATGTTAAACGCTACGACGCTCGTCGATGGGGTGATAACTTCTTGTGCGGCAAAGTCTTTCGGTTGCTTAAACAACAAGAAGATATACCTAACAAATTCCGTCATATCAGCTCACAGAGAAGCCATTTGAAAGTGCCTACCTATGGGCGTCCGACCCAGCCGGGGGCCCAGGTTGTAGGTATTCGGTGATAGCGGAGGTCTGATTCTTCAAGGCGCCTCCGCGATCGTGGACGGTATGGTTTCCACCCAGATAATGGCGGATCTGGGCGGCCCATGGGTCTTGCGGGGTAGGTGCATCTGGGTCGACCATCGCAATGACGAATGGTCCTGGGGTCCTCACCCCACGAATGGCGAAAGTCGGGGGGCCCTTCGTGGCTGGAAGGGTGCGATAGGGAAAGTGGCGTCAATCGCAATGATACGAAGACCCATGATACTACTCACCGTTTCGAGCAAGTTGAACCCCAGCCTTCAATGTGACGGCCGTTTCTGACTCCTGAGGGAAGGTCACCTCGAGGAGTAGCTTCGGTTTGAAATTGATAGCGAGGATTTTGGGGATCTAAGTGAGGGAAACATGATCGGCGTCCCGAGCGCTAATATTAATTCACTCACATCGGCGTCCTCGAATGCCTTCACCACATCCTTGAGGCTGACATCTTGGGCAAGTGCACCTCCAATAGCCAAGAATAGAAAGCAAGCCAAGAAATTGAAACGCATCTTGTGTAAGTTTGCTTCAACCTACTAGGATCAGGTTTCAAGAGTTGTCGTCAGGACTAGCAGCAGAAGGGGCTTATGTCGCCTATTAATACGTCTCCAGACTCGGAGGCCATGTTAAAAGCGCCCAAGGCATGGAGATTAGCCCAGGATACACCGAAGTCTGGTCGCCCGTTGCTATCGTTCATCGAAGCTCGAAGCCAAGGTCAAAGTAAAGGAAGAACATCCAACAGAAGTCTCCAAGAGCATGCTATCCAAAGAGGCGTCACATCGCTTCCATTCGAGAAGGCTTGTCATACTCTCGGAGAAGTTGCAAGCAGTCTCACGGTCGCATTCGACGAAATACGGGCTGAGAAAGCACAGATTCAGTTCAATTGACTCTCTGGCACTAGACGGTGCTCCCGATCTTGAGATCTCCTACTGCTTCACGAGCATGAAAGATGCAGCGACAGGATCCCCCAACTGAGTCTGAGAAGCGAACGAACTAAGGTTAAAGTTCCCAATGTACGTCTGGGCGGTGACGATCCGTTGCTGGTTGAAGTCAGGGCTCTGCTTGAACGCCCAGAATACATATCTGTGCGCGAAGGATAGAACGATACGTTAATCAGCAGCCCAAGATAGCAGCCCAGCGTAGAGGGCACCCACCGGTGAGCGGGGTTTCCAGCACCTGGGGTCGGCTGGAACCAGGCGGTGATCGGAGCGCTCGTGTTCGTCAAGGCACCCGTGTTCACGTCGAGCTGGTAGTTTCCAGCTAGGAAGTGGCGGACGTGTCCGAATGAGCCACCGTCAGGGTCGACAGTAGCGATGACATATGGGCCAGGGTCGGTGGCGCCGACAAGCTTGAACGTTGGGACGGGGGCGGTGGCTAGAAATGACTGAGGATAAAGTTAAAGTTCGTCTCAAGATAGAGTACGCACCATCTCGTGGGACGTTCGTGCCTGAACTGAAGGTGTACGGAGGGTTCCTAGGGAATGTCACTTGCAACAGGGAAGTGGGGCTGAATCGAAGGCCGAAAGCGGTTGGGATCTGTGGGTTTGGCTGTGGTTAAACGGCGGGTGTGTTGTAAGAGAGACTTTTGTTCTTACGTTGGCACTGTTGAACGCGGCGACCACGGTTGGAATGTCAGTATCCTGTGCAAGTGCGCAAGATGTGAGCGAAAGGAGCGCAACGAAGGTCGGGAAACGCATTGGGACTATACGTCGGTTGTGATGAACGTCCAGCAACAACGCGCCCTCTACTTATAAGGGTAGAAGACCGGCTATAGTTCGGCGTACAGGAGAGGTCACTGCCCAGGTGGACTATAAAATAAAATGTAGGTTTGACTGGCGACGTGTCTCCTCAGTCCTCAAGAAGTTGCCAAGAAGATATAGCTCCAGAAGCGTCTGCAGCATGACAATAATTTCCAAGCTTGTGTGCTCTGTTAGAAGCAAGAAAGGTTAAACCACGGGGGGTCGGGATCAGCAGGAAGACGGTGACGAAACGGACATACTCATAACGGTGATTTCGCAGCACCAAACGAGAAGCACAGAGGCAGTGAGAATGACTGGTATTAAAGATGGGAAGGTAGCCGTTCGGCCACCTTCAGGTCTAGATAGGTAGTAGATAGTCTATACTGTGCCATGCCACAAAGGTCAGCAATCGTCAGGACGTGAGGTAGCATAACTCACAAAGGTGAACCTCTTCAACGTCTCTTTCCCTTCTTTCTCTTCGAAGGATTCGTCACGGTGTCAGGTAACCATTCGTTTGTGGGCTCAGAAGGCGCTTGTGTGGGGGGTGGAGTGGCCTGCCGAATGAAGGGTTTCTCGTCTTCTACGGGGACGACCGGCGTTTTCCCTGAGCGCTCCATCTCTTCCATCTTGGCAGCAGAAGCAGCAATCTCCTCTGGGCTAACGTCTTCTCCGCGTCGTATTCTGGCTGCGATTTCGGGCGTCACTCGGATACGACGAACCCCGGTTTGGAATCCGGGTGCTGCAAGAGAGTTGACTGAGTTTAAGACATGGTTTAGAACGTTGAGCGACGCACCTCCTTTTCCAATGCCATAGTTCTTTAGCTTATAAGCCTTGTACCAGTTGTTCACCAGATATGCGGAGACTAGGAGGACGGATGGCACGCTGCAAAAAGCTCTGGTTAACTTCGGGTGGGTAACGTATTACATTGCACTCACGCAATCCAAAGCAGTGAAGGGTAGTCTTCCACTGTTTGCGTTGGCCTTGACGCCATTGTTTCAAGAAGGTAGTGGTTTGAAGTCAAGCGGACGTGGAATAGCTTCGCCCAGCCGTGATGGGGACAGCCGCAATTTCGAGCCCTGCTTCGGCCACTCTTACATTGTTGCGGTCATCTTTCCTTCAAATTGGACTACTTTGCGAATCTAAACATCACCGCCTATGAAGTCTTGAAAAACGACGAAATAGAATGAATATTACGAGGTATAAAATGGTAATTAGCTACATATTATGCGTCCAGACCGGTAACTTATATGCTACAGAGATATCCTACGTGAACCACAGGGAAAGCAAAAAGAGCATCGAAAGCATTGGGATCCTAGGTCAACTAGAACGACGAGGGGGCTACGAGAAAGAGGAGGAGAGACTGTCAGCGTCTCTGCTCGGTAGACCTCCTGCCATAATTCCGCTCCTCAGCCACAACGATGTCCTCCGCGTTCTTCCAGTGCCAGTTACACCACTTCTGGTCGAGGTACCACCCTAGCTCCCTCCCAGCGTCCACCCCCAGGAACCGTTTCAGACCGTCCAGTGAGTTCGCTGCTGGTTTCCAGTTCCCAGAGCGATAGTTGTCGGCAAGCGTCACGGAATACGTGGGAGCGGCTCCGTCCGAGAGGATCATGTCGACCCGGACATACGAGGTGTAAATCCCTTCCTTTTCGAGGAGTTGGTTGAGGAGGACGGACAGCCGCGCTGTGTCGATGGTGCCGCCGATGCCTGTGCTGCCGTAGGTTAACCCGTGCCGTTGCGCTAACGAGACCAGCTCTTCTGCGGAGAGCTTCCAGCCGAAGTCGAAGCGTGGAGGTTGGTTGTGAAGTCCCCTGCGGAGCTCGAGGCCGTGGGGGAGCTCGGAAACGGGGAGTGCTTGCTGGATTGTGGTCCGCCAATTCTAAGGGAGGAAGGAAAATTAATTGTGGTGAGTACAGGCAACGGCAAGATGGATTGTCATGAGCAGCTTACACTGCGTGCCGAACGCTGCACAAAGTCATGCGGCTGGAAGTGACTCGGCAAGTGGCCGTAAAGTTGGGCGTAGTCGTCGGGAGAGGCGCCGTTGGGACATGACATTTTCGGGAGAGGGGAGTCGGGAAGGGGAGAAGGTGGTTATGGGGGGAGGTACCTGCGGTCGAGCTACGATTTATAAGTACGGGCCCGGGGAACGGCAACTGCGCGGAGGTGGCGATGATGAAATGGTGCCAAGGTAGTCGAGAATAAAGGAGAAGGGAAGCTCAAGTATGTATAAGGTGGCGAGAATGGGGGACCGACTGAATGGAGTGGAGAGAGATTTGGTCTTGGACAACGCCTGGACTGGGAAGTACTTATATTCCATCGAGATGACCTTCACGCTCAAACCAGCCATATGGTTGTTTGGGCGCCCCTGAAGATTAAAGTATTCAATTGGTCCCGATATAAGCTTTAGCGTCGGAGTTCGGTGTCCTTGTCTGATTCGTGGTTCCGTGACTCCGTTGGTACGGGTCCCTGTCGAGATGTTAAATTTCGGCCAATTTAGTAACAGGCGCATTGAGTGTGCAGCGGCAGCCAGCAACAGATCTGCACCTAATCTGCAAGGTTGCCATGAATTGGATTCGGTGAAGGCTAGAGTATCGGAGATCGGACAACCCCCAAGGATGTCCTACGGTACTGAACCTCTTAAAACCCATTGTCAACGGGGTCACAACGACCTGCCGGTATCACGGATAACTACCGGTCATCGGTGACCCGACAACGGCTCGGAAGGGCCAAATTAATGTCGCTTGACGTCTCGTTTCGTACCGTATACATAGCGACCAATCGGAAATCAAACGGGCTAGTACGCATAGCGCTCTTGGCGCGGTTGGCTCACCGAAACGACGTAGGTCTACCAAGGCTGCTGCTCACGCGTACAACAGCCTTGAAGTAGGATCATCCTCAATTACTTTAAAATAGATCTGAGCCGTATATTGACAGGGATTATCCGAAGCACGTTCGTAGAGACAATGCCTCGAGGAATTCGATTCTCAGCATGTTAGCTGCTTGGAATCGGGACCGGGTAGTGACGTATCAAAGGGTGTCTTGAGTCCCGCGGAACCTTGTCTCAGGGATTGAATATCTAGCATTTAGCATCCATTTACAGGCAGTCGGAGCTCACCTAGGCCCACCTGCATCTTTGCGCGCACCCAGCTTGCACGCCCATAATGAAAGCTGAATCAAAAGCAAGCTGATGGGACACGGGCGCCTAATGCCTTCCCGCGGAAAACAGCGGAAAACGCACTCGGTGGCGTTTTCGTCGACGTCATTCTCTCTCGGCGTGTTTTCGACCCTGCATCCCAGTTCCAAAAAAGGCGACACTATGTCTGTGCCTGACCAGTCGGAAGCGAGTACACAGCTCAAACAGGTCGTCCGAACATTCCAAAGCTTGGCGGGGCATCGAATCGAGTCCATTGAAAACAGGCTAGCTACTTTAAATTCTGTACGTCGTGCGCCGGGTACCTCGTTGTCGCCACTAGCCCCGTTATTTTGACTCGTCGTCACTTTTGCCAACTCCGCTGCCGCTCACGGCGGGATGATTACATGTAATCGTTTACCAATCCTTTCCATAGAATTTCTTTCGAACTTCCATTCGAAGAGCTGTTCGATACCGCTGCGCATAATGTGGGACATGTCTCTGCCTGAATATCGCAACCCCCGAGAGCTGGAACCCGAGTGCCCAAGTTTCGAGATCCCAAGATTTTTATGTGCAAATGGTTCCTTGGAGAACAGTGACGCTCCATTCGGGGGTCCCCATCCAAGAAAAGAGAATCACTAGCACTGTACTTAAGTATGTTTCTCGCCACAATCAACCCCAAGAAGATGCCATCGAAGCGGGCAGAGTGTACTTTCGAAGCAGATACGCTGAGACGTGGGCGATCTGTTCGTGAAGACGAGGTCGTTCCACAGGGAGGGCTGACTTTGTGGCATGTGCTTGGATTTAACCGTCCATGTCGAATAGATATATGGAGCATCTGGAGCACATGCTACTCAGGCCGCTCCCAATTGTCCACTTGAGGGAATAAGAAGCCCAGTAAAAGAGTTCTGAAGTAGTGGTAGTCCGCAAAGTTGGCCAACCCAAACCTTGCCCAAACCCCAAGTCAAGACGTTTTCTGAAGCTTTCCGCGGTTAAACGGTTTGTTCAAGTTGAAATCGTAAATACATGATATAGCCGATTCCACAGCTTGCAACTGGATACTGAATTTGGAACCCCGGCTTCACGATTCCGCCAGCAGTGTACTCTTTCTCAGATCTTTCCAAGATGCCAGCCCGAAGTACGAAGGGAGTTCGTTCCACGTTTTCATCGTTGAACGATAGACCGAACCCTGCACTTCCTTGAGGCAAGATGCGCAGCAATTGTGGAACTCGACGTTATGGTGCCAATCCAGAGAGTATCGCAGCTTTGGCCAGGGATATAGTAGGTACCGCAAAACCTGCCGAGGTCTCCACAGGGCAGATATCAGGGGCTTGGCTAGTGTTAAACACTTCTCAGGGTTCTTGCAATATTCGCGACTGTCTTCATCAAGATTATCTTCGTCAAACTTGTCGACCCAACTGAAGGCGGAGTTGTAACGTTCTAGTAGCTTTTCTTGGCCAGCCAAGCAGATGCGTTGCACAGTGGGCGATAGCTCCGCCCGCCTTCCCGTTTTTTCATCGACCAGGATGCCATCTAAGAGTTCGTCCTGATATTTTACACTCGTGGTGAGCACCTAATTCATGGTAATCGATGCAGTTTCACCCACTACTCACTTTGTGCTTGGTCGTGCAGACAAAATAACATGTGGGTAAGACCTCCGTTAAATCATGCTCGTATGCAAAGTTTGCTATTTCGAATAGCAGGCCAGGTCGGTATTTGATGGCTTTCCATAGTTTCGGAGGCTCGAAAGAAGGGATATGCTTCTCTTCATATTCAGATAAAGTCGATGGAAACTCCATTCGAAGCCTTGAAACACCTTCCTTCCGTAGCGAACCGATGTCGTACTTCGTCCCCAACTTAATGAGGGCCTTGACTATATCAAACGAGATGGGTTCCCTTGAGTTGTAGGAGCTACCCAAGGCAGTCGATATGCTTAGCACGAGACCTGAATACGATTCCAATAGCGATACGCACTGGTCGTACAATGCAGATAGCATGTATTGGATCTCTTCCGCAGAATCCTGGACATGGAGAATTGCTCGGCCATCAACAGTCGGTTCACCCTCCGGGTGGGGCATTGCAAAGACATCTTTGAAGACAGTAGAATGGCGTTCGAGAACCGCCTTGTGAACTTGAAATTGGGTCTTGTCAGCTTGCAGAACGACGCTTCCGTCGTGGAACCAGAACTCGGGTGATCGTTTTATCTCCTCGCTACTGTTCGTCCCGTCCGTGCCTTCCTCGTCAACGCCAACGCCGGTTTCTGTTCTACGTCGTTTGGGCATCACAAGGGTGAGTCAGACTGCGAGGAATGAAAGTCGAGGAATGAAATTGTATCGCGCGACGGGAAATGAAAATCTGGGCTTAGTCACCTTTCCCAGGGCCTCCAGCACGGGCGTCTAATCCAGCAAGACGGAGGCGCCAGAGGTATGCTGGTCCCTGGAGCTCTATGCAATCCGGTAGCCCTTCTACTTCTAGTTAGAGGCAAACGTATATGTACTAATCTTCAAGCACCACATCCGAGACTAGCCTCACAACGATTGACAGAAACTAATTAGACAGATCTAGGGTAACGCTGGATAGTACGAAGGCGAAGCGGGTTAGATACGAGGGATAACAAAAAGAGTATATATCGTACCTCCCCCACTCCTGCCCTTGGTAAGTCAGCATCATTCTAGCCTCGAGACTATCGAGCTCTAACCCTATCTCGAGGTCTGGGAATATTGTGGGCTTCGTCGAAATAGTGGCGTTCGGGTGCAGGACTTGCAGAGATGGAGGCCCGACAATCCATCTACAGACCTCAAGCATCTCTCCTTGGTCCAAGTACCGCATGATCTGGTCGGAGTTGCTTGTATACAGAGTCACGACAAACCCAGAGTCCTTGCCGATGAGGGAACTGGTGATCCGACTGTATGTCCCTGAGGAGGATGGGGTGTAATTGCAGACCTTGGTCGTGAAGCGTTGTCTGTGAATTCGATCGTTAGTTAGCGTGGTGCGTAGGGGTACAGAGGTGCGCACCCTTTAGGAACAATGGCCCCTTTCGTGACCAGGTATTCTAATCTGAGTGTTTAGATCAAAAGTTAGCGAAGTGTCCAGGACGGTGCAACTCAAAAAGTCGCGTGGAGTGCACCTGTTTTCGCAAACGGTTTCCCCAGAATCGTATATCTTGATATACACCGGCCGCTTATGCCAATCTTCGTCTTCCGCCGGCATGTCAACCTAGGTTAAAGGGTCGTTATGTATTACAATGACAAGGGCATAGAAGCATGACTCGCGAACGCGTACCTTGAGGATATATGATTGGGAAGCAATCACCGATGATACAAGGCTTCTCTTCGCTAGTCCAAACTGTGCAGCCCCCTTGACCATTCCCAATCCCGCCTCTGGGGGGCGCGTGATTGTGGCAATTCGATCTTTGAATCGACGCTAGAAGGGCCCGCCAGTTAGAAACGTGATTGCAGACGCGCTCGGGATCTTGTATAATCCAGGTTGAATCCGGGTACTTGCCTCGGTTTCCCGTTTCAAAAACTCGCTCTCCCCAAGATGGCCCATAAGTAGAAGTGCGTGCACAGGCTGGCCTGCATGCACCAGTTGATCTTCAATTGCTTGAATGACTTGGTCCACGACGGGATCGAAAACTTGTTGCTTAAGTAGGTTGCCTGGTATAGCGAGCTGCCCATTGATAAGGCCAACGGAAGCGTCATCTGGATCCTCAGAGTTGAAACAGGTAAAGTAAAACATTTTGTCTGTCGTTGTTGCAAAGTTCAGATTTTGTACGCATCTCTGTTGGCGATACTTGTAAGGACTCACTTTCATCCTCTCCACCCGCAAACGCCAGTTTTTCGACTTCGTCGAAGGAGAACTCTGCCATAAATCTTGAGATGAGGGCCTATAATGCCAGATGACATTACGTACGGAAGTAGGCCAGGCTAGCAGGGTCGACATGGATCGGATGATCAGATAGGAGGAACTACAAAGGAATGAGTGTATTGTCACTTCGGTCCAGATATTGCATACCTTTACAAGTTCTCTGAATTGCATCCCTAGATACGAGCTGCCGCATTCTGCTAGAGATCGGGTGCATACTTCCGCAACCTCCATGTCATCAAGTTTACCTGTGATCTGTCGAAAGAGATATGAGCTGGAGGTCCACAGTTCTTGAGGAACGCCAACCTTGAATACGGACAGATCCATGACCCCTTCCCCCGCATTACAGACCATAATGTTCTGAGAGGGCCTCAAGTGATGCAGGTCTGTGACATTAACGCAGTACGTGAGAGCTGCTTCCGGTTCTGAGATAATCTTCAACCTGTCTCTCCAGTTTGTATCTCCTGCTCGAGAACTATGAACAAGCCCTGCTGTTATGGCAGCCTCGCGCATAATTTCGGAACCTTTCGTGTTCCATGCTGCGGGTACAGTTATCCAGACCTCTGCTGTATCTGAGAGTTGTAGAGACAAGGGGTTCAAGGCAGTTTGAGCAGGAATACATATAACCCACCGAGGTCTGCAACAGCTCCATTCTCTCGTGTGATCTGCTCTTTCGAGTACTCATAAATACAGCCAAGATAGTCGATAATGAGATCGATCGGCATTTTACCGGGCTATGTATACTGAAGTTAGATGCCTCACAGTTGAAAAACTATCCGCGCTGCGTACCGGTAGCGTCGGGAGGTCCGGATCGCTCGCGGATTCATCACCAAGTAAGCGGGGCTCGAGGAATAGTTTGAAGCGCTCGCACTGTTTGGTTGTCCCCGGGATCGGAGGGGCGGAATACGCCTCTAAACCCCACGCAAGCAACCGTCCTTCATCATCGTATATTAGGCAGGTTGGAATCTACAGAAAAGGTTAGAAGCCTTGTCTCCTACCGATTCAGGAAGCTCGGACGCACTTTTCGCAAGGTTTCGTATGTCCCAGGCCAATGGATGATTTGTTGCACCACCCCATTGTTGATTCGGGGGGAGCAGAATGCCTGCCATCGAGTATGCTAATGATAAAGATGCGGGTAACTGGAGTGGGACGTACAACAGTGGAAGATGTGATGCCTGAACCGGGTCAGAAACGCATCCAACAAACATCGGGATCCACTCACCGAACTCGATGGATATACACAAACGTTTCTGGTCTGCGACCTCGGCAAATTCTGGCGACCATATAGGTGGAGCAATACCCCTGGGAATACTAGGGGAAGTTGCTTGATGCCAAGGAGGTGCAGGCTATACGAGAAAAGTTGATATGTGCAATGTCCCTGAGAGAGAGTAGATGCGTACCGGAGGCTGGTTTCGACTGGCCCACCTATTACACCTAGTAAGAATTATGTTTGGAGTTTCAAAGCGCGCTAGCATATCGAACTCCCTACCCGTTTCCTTCACCTCGACTGGGGCGGCTCCGTGGATGGACTCCCGGAAGATGAGCCAGGATATCCCTCTCTTGCGCGGGACCTGCATGCTCGAGTATGTCTCGAAGGATGGGTGTCCTGATATCGCCAGAGAGTCAGCTCAGTTCGAACTGTCGAAAGAGGGGAGATGCGCACTGGAGTCTGTAATTGTACATGATCGTGATGTTGTCCCTCCCCACATTGGTGCTCCTCAGCTCTCCGATGGTAGTGTTTTCTGCATCTGTCAAGAACTGGTAGGACTCCTGTCGTCCTGGAGAGTACGTCCCAAGATATGAGTAGAGTCCACGAGTGCACACGAACGATCACTCACTCTCGGTCACCCTGACGTTTGTGGCTGGACTATGGCGTACTCCTGCAGCAAACCCACGAGGCGGCCTTGGACCCGCGGAGAAAGGCATGATATGGAAGGGGGTCACAGAACGCCCTTGGGACGGTTGACGGAAAGAAGGAGCTTCAAAGACGAGGTGGTTTGGTGGAGAGAGGGGGGCGATAACAGCCACAGCTTCATCGGGACAGCTGACCGAGGCAGTTACTAAATAAGCGCCGACCCGTCCAGGCACCAGGCAGCCCGAGACCATTCCGCCTGTCGACAGGCTATGTTATCTATCCATAAGTACCTGATTCTGAGACGCTGGTGAACTCATGTTAAGTAGATTAGGCCATGCTGGAGCAGGACGCCAGGCCTCGCGTTCAACAAGTATTTTCAAGACTTGCATTTGTTCTTTCATGTCAGAGCCATTCAGTCCCCGAAGTTGCATCGACCAGGTAACCAGAGCATCTGGGTCTCACTAATATCAATAGAAATAAGTTTCATTCCACACAGTAGATGAACAGAAAAACGACGATAAATTCGGCCCCTTCAGCTCACGTCAAATCAATAAAATCAATCGTCTGCATCTGCCTCCCACCGGCTTTCGCCTTCGCCCTCTCCCTCGCACTGATCAACGGGGGAACATCCTCCCTCGTCCTGGCAGCCTCTGCACCCGCATTCAATCTCGATTTTGGGTTCGAAATCGGCTTGGCTTTAGGTTTCGGCCCCACAGAGACAACAGCCACTTCATTCTCTGAATCCTCGTCGCTGGATATCTCGTACACTGGGAGATTCGAGAGGTCGACCTTCTTCATGACCTTCGCCATCCCCGTCTTCGAGAGCGGTTTCTTCGACGGGCCAGCACCAACATTGCTGCTCCCACTGACGGATCTCGCCCCACCTCCGAAGTGCGGTTGCGGTACCTGTGTTCTTGAGGAAGAGGAAGAGCCAGCTGCTTGCTTGGCCGCCGGAGAGCGATGCGCTGCTGACTTCTTGGGTGATTTGAGGTAGCGATTTTGGCTATCCTCGTCGGACGAAGATTGGGAGAGGGATGAGTTCTTCCTGTGCAGGCGGGCGCGGGACTTTGGGGAGGATGTGGTCGTCGATGCGGAGGTTGTTCGGGAGGAGGAGGATAGGGCTCCGGGGGCGGCTTTGGGTCGAGGGAATAGGGTGGCACGCATGGGGGACGCGAAGAATGAATTGTCGTCGTCGTCCAAGTCCAGTGGGGGCGCGGATGCGAAGCTCTTGGAGTAGAGGTCGTCCGAGTCGAAGGCTGTATCTTCGGCGGGGGTTTGGGATGAAGGTGGGGCGTCGTCGAAGAAGGTTAGGAAGGGCGCTGGGGCGGGTGCTGGAAGTGCGGCGCGGGCAGGTTTCTTCCCGTTCGCTATTGTTGCAATGGATTTGGTTGGCGTTGGGTTTGTTGCTTTCGAAGTGGTGGATACGGATTGTTTAGCCTTCTCGGGTGAAGAGGAGGCGCTTGGGGGAAAGATCCTGGTGTTTCTGGATACATTTGTGCTTGAGGTTGTCGCTTTCTTCGTCAAGTCCCGCACGCCTGCTCGGCGCCTAGGGGAGGGGGATAGGGCGGGAACCTCGTCGACCGAGTCGTCGATCTCTACGTAGGCCCCGGAGGAGGACGGTGCGGGCTGCATTCTGGTGTGTGTGTTGGTTCTCTGTCCTTGGAACATCGAGCCGAAGAGGCGAGCGGGTGACATGGCAAGGTCATCTAGACCGTCGTCTTCGTCTGAAGATAGTGCAGCAACGGCGAGACGTGACTTCCCTTTCGGCTTAGGGCCGGAGGTTGTGGCCGCTACGGCCGGCCTGCTTGGTACGGCCGCGCTAGGTCGAGCCTGAGTAGCCTTGGACTTGGACGCTACCTGCGGGGGGCAGGGTGTTGGCGAAGGTGCGTCGTCATCTTCGTCCTCGCTAACCGGCGGAGGAGGTATGGCTTTCTTCGCCCTCGGAGCCCTTGGCTTCGGTTTGGCGGGTGATGTGGTCTCCCCATCGCCGTCCTCACCCTCTGTGGCCTTCTTCTTTCGTCCTCTTCCCTGCCCTTTATTGGCCTTCTTGGCGGCCTTCCGCGCAACCTCGTCGTCGTAATCCTGCACCAACCCAGGTTCGACGATTTTGACCATGCATGCTGGCATCCACAGGCGCATGTGCTCCTGTGGGTCATTCGAGGCCTGTTCTTTCGCCTCCTTATCCAGCTCTTCGTCGTCGGCCCACTCTTCCGTTGGCTTCTCGCGGGTGCCCTTGATCCCGTACTCTGCGAGACGGACGAGCTGAGAGGGATCGATTTCGAGGCGGTACTCCGGGAGACCATCCGTCGACACATGTGTCCGTGTGGAGTGTATCTTGATCATAAGCCTGTCCTCCTCCTCATCGTCTCTGCGATCCTCGATTCCAAGGGTCGAGAAATATTTGGCGATCATCTTCGACGGAGTACCGTAAGGTTCCAGGGCCCTTCTCCCAGTTCTCGAGGGGGTTGCAAAAGCTGCGGCCCTCGCTATGGCCCGTTTACCCTGGTCGACGTCCAGCACCGCGCGCCTGATGATGCGAAGGACGGCAGAATGCCAGATAACAGTTCGAAAGCGTTTGATGATGGATTCTTTGTATCCCCACTCGAAGAAGAACTCGCAGATTCTTGCAAGTGCTGAGATATCAGGCTCCCTGTCCCACTTGATGTCGCCAGGCCTGTAGGGTTTGCCCATGCTTTCGGAAGTGACGGGGTTCACGTACGACATTAAGACGTCGATGTCAGGGAAATTGTTCTCCAAGGCGTTGGCTAGCGCGGGCGACTTGCGTCCGATGAAGCCCCGCGAGTTCGTCATTAATTCGTGTCGGAGTTCGCGTCGCCAGACCTCGAGGAACCTCCCCAGCTCTTCCGGGCCGTGGTTTATCGCAGCTGTGAGGAGGGTATCGCCCATGCCGCATTTCGCGAGGCCGACAGCTGTTTTCATTCCGCAGCGGTCAAGGCCCTTGTGGTAGTCTCCGCCGCTGAGGAGGGCGATGAGGATCATTCCTCCACGCGTAAGGCCGATTTCGGGGTGGGATAATATGTCAGAGGCTTCGTAGACCCAGCTGTGGTTCTTGTCGTCTTTTCCGGCTGAGTTGAGGACGGGGTTGGAACGGTTCCCAGAGAGAGAGTTGCTTGGACTGCCGCGCGAGGAAAATGATCTGGGTTAGGCGCATCGCTCGAAGTGAGATAGGTTGGGACGCACTTGCGAATAACTGTCGTGGCTCCGAAGAGAAAGTTGTCGACATCGTCGGAAAGAACACCATCTATAACCCCTATGTAGTTGAGGTAGGCGAGTTCAGCCTCTGCTTCACCGGGAGCCTGTGCACTCGTCAGTCAAAGCCACTCGTCGATGTCAGCCACACAACGTACAGTTCGGTGCTCGAAACCAAAGGCTTCTATGATCTGCTTCATGGATGGTATAAGTTTATTCGGGGCCTTGTTGACCTTCTTCCCTCGTTTGAAGTCAGGCCTTTTTGGACCATCGAAAACAAAAAGCGGTAAGAAAGGGGCTTTCATGAGAGTGGCACAGCGGAAGAAGAGGGTTCGGAGGTGAGGGTTTTCACCCTCTCGGCCGTATTCCATGTGAAAGAACCATATACTGGCGTCGATCCCAATCCTGTATCCCCGTACGCCGTGAGGGTTCTTTTCGAAGCCATCTTTGACCGCGATTTCCGTCAGGGACCGGGTTTTTGAGGCTGGCCGCAGGACCTGTTGGTTGGGAGAATGTGAGTTCTTGTTCAAATGGCGAAGGATTGTATTACCTCCCAGAGCCCTGTGACACCCATCTAATGTAAACTAAACTGGAAACGCGTCGGTGGTGGAGGTACAAGAGAAAGCCGCTAATTGTCACTAATTGCTGGCCCACGAGTTGAACACGCGGTCACATGATCCAATATCAGCGCGCTAATTTAGGCTCGCGACCCCTAATCGGCCACTTTCAACTTGACGCGATCTGACTGTTTTTGGAGGGAGGTTTCCATCTTATCATGCTTCAGCACCCATATATATACGTAGAGAGCCGTACTCACGTGGAATCCAGTCTCTAGCTCCGGCACTGCTCTCCCTCTTCCAACCCGTTCTGGCCAAGGCAATACCTTAGGGGACTCAAGGGGCAACTTCCAAGATCTGAGAACTGATATCGAGCAGAGTTAAAAAAACTAATAGTTAGGGAGCGTTGAGAGGTTGCTAACCATCTTCGTCTGCTATAGGAGAAAAAGCGGGCCTCCTAAGGCGGCATCGTTTACGTTTCGCCCACCATCGTGAGTCTCATCTCGTTCGTGACTGGCTCGTGTTAGGAGACTGGCAGTTGCGCCGAGGTAGAAGCATTTTGAGTGCGATCTCCTCGCTTATCTCTACATGAGCTCTACGATGACATACTCTAACCTCGCTATCTACGACCACACCTTCCTAGAATCGCTCAAAGCGGTCTTCGAACCCGAGAACATCTTCCAGAAAAGGGCTATCATCGTTGAACGACGACCCAAGAATTGGTATTTTTACGAGGAAGAAGACATACCAGTCGAGATTGAGGAAGACTACCGAGGGGAGATCAGTTCTACGCCCGCACCGCCCCCTTCTCCGCAGGCTACACCGCACGTTGCCAGCGACAGGGTGAAGCTCCCGGCTCCGATGAGAAATCACGTCTCCCCTGGTCTTGTACCACTTAGCCTCAAGATCGCAGACTATACGATTGGGCCAGTCGAGACTCCCGAAGTCAACGCGCTGTTGCATAGCCTGGTCACCCTCTGGTGGAGGGAGACCCTGTTGTTCTCGCTCAGTCGTCATCTGCCCTTCCTCGCGGGACTCAGCATCACCGGTATCTCCCCTGAGGCGGTTATGTCTCTGATGATTTCTGTTGGAGGTGAAGTGCTGGTTGGACGAGGGATATATACCTGGATTATCATTTCCTACTTGCTTGCGGACATCGTAACGTTCGCCTTCTTCAATTCTACGTCGGTACGTCGGCTTAATCGTGGATGAAGACTTACTGACACCACCTCGACCAGGTCATATTTGGAGCATTTAAGAGGGACTCCGAATCCAATTCCAGCTTTGAGCGCATCGTTACTATCAAGAAATAGCCTTTGCCCTTGCGCAGCTTATTATAACACTATATAACACTATCACCGTTCATTTCCCTCACAGCCTGTGTTTAGATTGCACTACGACTTCCTCCCTTTCAAGAACATTTTATCAGTAATGGGAATACATGAGCTCTCACTGTCTGGACTTATTATGCGGGTGAACCCAGAGAAGTCGCTGATAGGTACGAGCGGGAGCCAATAGTTTATGATGCCTCTGATCCGAAGGTGTCGTGTGCCATCACAGAGCCGAGCACTGTCTTCTTGATTCCTGCCACCACAAGCGCCCGTCCTTGGACCGCAGCATTCTGAAACTCACCGCAAAACCAACTATCATCGCATGCAACCTGAGGGATACCTTCAACGGCGTTTGAAGTGATGGCTATACCGCAGATTAGGGATGCTTTGACCTGCCTGTCCTGCTGTTTCGGGTTTCCGGGAGCACGAGGACGGATTGGTAAATGGCCTACCGGTAGGTAGGTAGGTATGAAGGTGTTGTGACCGGAATGAGGAATCCAGTGCGGTGATGCTCCGAGACATGAGACAAGTCTCTGGAGCCATATACAACAGTTTCAATCTCGATACAATCCAAGTTTCATATTCTTCTCTCTCAGACGACCACGTCGTCGTTCCACTCGTACGTCCCTCCTTTTCATGAAGCATCCTTGGGTCTTGAAGAGCTTCTTTCTAGACCACTATGACAAACCAATCATTCGGCTCGTACCCAACGGTGCAGAATATGCCCTACCCGCTTTCCGATATCTACAACCACCTCGATCCCGACGTATCTTCGTCAGAGGGTACCGCTAGCACTTCCTCGGGGCGACAGACCGATGCCTTGGGGTCGAAGCACCATCACCATAGTGGGCACACGCACCAACGCCGACCCATCACACCCCCCCCACTGCCCCACCACAGGTCATCATACAGCGATGAGCATGTCTACAGACTTAGAGACGGTCCTCCAATCTCCTTACTGGAAGCTTCAGGCATCCAAGAACACTTCTCCGTTCCTCATAAACACCACAAACACCCGCTCACCAAACGCCCGCCTCCCCTGCCCGTTGGACTCTCCTCGGACGAAGAGGGCGGAGATGACTCCAGGGCATCTGAACCATCTGCCCTTCTGTCGTCTAAGTTCTCTGGCCTCCCAAAGATCGTCACCGAATCCCCTTTCACCGCTCCACCTTTGCTTTCAGTTAGCCCTCCTGATAGGGCCCATCTGGGATCACGGTGGTCTCCTGACTCGTCTGTGATGGGCTCATCGACTGTGTCGCCCATTCCGATGTCTAGCGCGTCGATGGCGTGGCAGGACCCTCGATCGAGTGAGGGTCGGACGCCGCTTGAGACGCATCTCGAGTTTGTCTCGAGCATGTCACCTGTATTATCCAGAGGAGGGCTGTTGAGGGGGGCCGGCCAGTCGGGGGAGGGAATGAAGCCTAAGGTTCGGACTGCCGGAGACGACGCGGAGGCGGATGACGAGGGCGGTGCGACATATGACACGGAGTCGACGCTCTCGCTTGTATCCAGCTCGGGTGCGGACTCCGAGGACTTCGAAGCCGATGTTAGCGCACCCGACCAAGACGTGTCCGCTGAGGATTACTTTGGTGCTGCGAGTGGGAGCCGTACGCGGTTGCCTGAGTCCAGCGGTTTCGTGAAGACGAAGAAAAAGGTTGAAGTGGGAAGGAAGGCGAGGTACACGCATGGGCTTGCACTGCAGAGGATGCCGGGGAAAGTGAAAGGCTTCGGGAACGTGCCGCACTATCATCACAAGGTGCATCGGGATAGGATTGGGTCCAGGACGAAGCTGTTGTTGAAGAGGAAGGGGTCGAGGCCTGGGTCCCCATTCAAGTCTCCGCATATCCCTGCACTGAGCGGAAGGAGCTCGAGTTTGAAGAATGAGATTGGGATGGGAGAGGAGGGAGATGCCGTGGAGGAGGAGGACCCCCACCAGGAGGATGCAGTTCATAACCTTGGACTTGCTTTCGTGAACTTGAATCTCAGTGAGACAGGCAGAGATGTGCGCGTTCTCGTTAGGTCGAAGCAGATGAAAGCAAAGGCGCAAGGGGAGGACTTAATGGCGTATGACAGAATCATCGACGACTTGCTGGTGGAAGAACCTATGTTGTTCGAGGACACGGATGACCAGTATCATCGTAAACTGGTGAGCACTCCCATATTCCGCTTAAACGCATGGTTCTGACTTATTTTCGTGCGTGCAGGTTATGTATCCCCGCGAAGCACCTCGTTTCATGATCAAGCGTTTACCTCTGTCGTCTTCCGAGCTGCTTGTCATCCTCGAGCTGAACCAGTCGGATCTGAAGAGCGTCTCCTGGAATCCTGCGCCTCGAGTCATTTGTGCGATCGATCGTCCGCGTACTATCCTGCTTTCTGATAAAGGGATGGGCGATAGTCGACTAGGAAGGCCGGATGACGACGTCTTCGTGTTCTTCGAGCCGCTTCAGGAGTTAGACAAGCATCCGCTGCTAGAGACAGTGGAGGAATATCTCGAGATGTTCAAGGAGCTCTTAGAGGTACACTACACCCATACTGCTCCACACATCGTTATTAACCCATACATCTCATAGGGCCTTACATTTTTACATGAGCAACATATCGCTGGGTTCCGGTGTAACTTGCTCCGTTCGTTCATGCGCTCGAAGCGCGCCATCCGCAGGCCCACGTATAGCCCCACCCCTGTCGAACCGCTGACGCCTTCGAGCGCCATACATGCGAGCCACCTTCGATACCACTTCGTCGACTTTGCGGAAGCTCATCGCATTTTGCCGACCGTAGTCGAGCCTGGCTCCACTGCACCCCCTTCGCGGAACGAGCTTGTCGAGAAGGACGTGAAAGACCTCGGGGTCCTGTTCCAGTCGATCCTGGATATGCATGTCCTACCTGAAGTGAGCGCAAGGTTTGCACCACTTGTGAGGGCGATGACGAGAGGAACTTTCTCGGCGGACGAGGCGAGGGTCTTCTTTATGGAGATTTGGAGGAATATGGAGTTGGAAGTGGAGTCGTGCGAGGAGAAAGAGGGGTTGCCTGAGCGGAAGAAGGGGAATGGGAACATCGGGAAGGTGCTTGTGGGGTCGATGAAAGCCCCGGAGATGCGTGTGAGGTCGACTTCGTCTGAGTATGATGTTGAGGTGGAGGGGATGGAGGGAGACCGGCCTAGGTTTTACTATGAGAGTGGCGAGAATAGTGAGGATCCGAATGAGCACTGCGATGAGGAGGATTTGGGGAAGACGAGGAAGGCTGTTATGTTGGAAGAAGAGACTGAGAGGCAGGGGCAGGGTAGCACCAGGTCTGGGACGATCACGGCGAAGTTTGCGGTTCCGGGTTTGAGTAATGCGAGGCTGACGTATGCAGAGATTTTGCCTGAGAGTTTTCCTGTTTCTGTGGAGAAGAACTAGGGTGTTTTCTGGAAGTGAGCCGTGCTTTGTTAGGCATATGTTTGAAAGATGCATGTTATCTCACTCGTATTCGCTGGATAATGCAAATGACTTCGCCCGCTTTAATGCTGAAGTAAGATGACTAGATAACGCCTTTATAGTGGCTAGACAATGCTTTTATAGTGGTATTTGAAGTCTCCCTGGTGGGATGGTCGCATTCGGGAAGAGATTATCAACATGTGAAAGTAAGTACAGGGACAGTATGCATTCAACATGGTGTGAAACTCAATACTGTCAGTAGCCAAAATGGACATAAGGAACCCAAGTAAGCAACGATTTTTCCGAGTCATCGCGGCGAAGTCTAAGTTTCTGAATCGCGTGGTGTAGGGCATACGCAGATTGGGTCCCGTCGACACACCCGTCGCCCTCCCCATGACTCCAAAGATAGTCATAAGAAGTCATTGGCGACGTCACACGCCGCACGGTCATCAATTGACCACATTGTAGCCACTACTCGACGGTATCCCGCAGCAAGCATTCCAGACGCAAGATGAACAGCTTCGTCAGAAAGCTGCTCCTCGCCTGCGCTCGTCCCACTAGCAGATAGAAATGCGAGGTCCGCATTCTTCAGATCCTTCTGCATGATGGTAAAAAGATCCAAAGAGCCATTGTGGAATAGGAACCGGCTCTGGAATGGATCGAGCGCGTTCTGGGAAGCGTGGCAAGCCAAGTGAATGCAGCTGAAGTCCTCCATGTGTGTCAGACACTCGTCGATAGTCAACTCGTCACCATCAGCCATCCGCACCCTCGCCCCATTCGTTTCAGCTATGGAGAAGACTGATCTCACTTCCTTGGTAGTCCCTGGAATACGGGGCATAGACATATTGGGCACGTTCGGCTGGCTCGTCATAAACAAGCCTGCGACAGACTTTTCGATGGGCCTACTGTTTCTTACTCGGTCAGTGAGCATGGTGACGGTTGGAGTATAGGACGACACGACATAGTCAAGGACAGAGTCGACTTCTGGTCCTCTATAGTTTCCCGCAGCGTGAATGGGAAGGAAGGACATGACACCTGTCGGACACCACCAAATTCTTGGCAGCGCATTTCTGGAGGATGGGACTCCTCTCTATCAGAAAATTCAGCTCTGAAGATGGACTGCAACAACGAGCCACTCACTGAGAGCCCCAACATACTCAGAATCGGCTTCACCACATCGACCCACAGACCAAGAAGAATACCGTGGAAAACACCCTGGCTACCACGCTCCTTAGACTCCCTCTTCGCTGGCCGAATACCTCGGTGGCCAAAGTATGATAACCTGCTGCTCAAGTCAGCCCAGTGCCCTTCGGCTTTCGCAAGAGTGAAGTTGGGAAGTGGGATGTGGATCGGTTCGCCAGCTCCAGCCAAAAGCGCAAACGCATCGCACCGAGTTTTATGGACATTGATAACTACAACGGGCCCGGACTCCGGCAGATGCTGCAGTAGACCAGCGCATGGAATCGGCTCGAGGAAAAGTTCAAACCCGGGTATAGCCCTCACCCTTTGGAGGAGATCGTCCCACTTTCTCGCAAGGTCCAGATGGGCACGAGACTCTTCCTCCACTGAAATCTTTTCCGACAGGGACATGTCGAGGTGCGACGACGTGCGTGATGCCCCGGCCCATTCAAGTTGCTTCGCGGTGTCTGCAACGCGCTCTGCGAGCTCTGCATCGCGGAAGCGTAGGTCATCGAGCGGTGTGCGGAGATGGTTCAGTTGACTCCAAACGAGGCAGCGTCCTTGCTCGAGCCATTCCAGGGCTTTGTCGGGTCGGCTGTGCGAGAATGCAACGGAAGCGGCGTGGACCGCTAGGCCAGAGATGTCCTTGAGCTGGTTGGAACGGCTTTGCACGGGTTGCTCGAGTCCCGCGATGATAGCGACCAGGCTCAGGGTGGCGTCGAAAGCGGGTATAATCTCCAACGACTCCGGGTAGTGCCGGTGCAGGGTTTGAGTCCAGTTTTTGGCTGCACTGAGCCTTGACTGGGGTGGTCCGATGTTACACATGGTCGCCGACTTGAAGTGAGATACGCTTTGGTCCAGATCATCGCGATTGGCACTTGAGGCAAATCGGGTGAGCAAGGCGCGTCCGAGAGTGTTCATCCGGGAAGGATAGTCTGGATGCCCCCGGGGAGTTTGCTGAATTGCTTTCTGGTATCTTGCAATCGCTTCTTCGATGTACGAAAAGGTCCGCACTTTGTCCAAAGCTACACATAAACACATCACCAAGATTGCTGACAATAACAGGGAGCTCTGGGTGGCCCTCGGGGGAGAGTTGAACTGCTCTCTGCTGCGCAGCCATAGCACTAATGATGTCCGAGCTGTCACCAGAGTGTTTGAACCGATGTGTGAGCGCAGTTCCAAGGTTATTGAGTCGTGAAGGAAGACGCGGGTGTCCCAGAGGAGTGAGCTCCACCGCTCTTTGGTGGACTGCGATGGCCTGGGCAATGTCTGACAGGTCTCCCGTGTGCTCAAACCGCAGTGCGTAGGAGTTTCCAAGCGCGGTGAGCCTGGCGGGCATGTCTGCATGTCCATTGGGAGTGAGGGAAACAGCGCTCTCCTGGGCCGAGATTGCCTCTGCGCAGTCCGATAGCTTGCCAGTGCGTTCGAATCGGCACGAGAATGCAACACCAAGGTTTCTGAGTAGGGCAGGTAGACGTGAATGATCGTGGGGAATGAGTTGAATTGCCTTCTGGTGCGCTGCGATGGACTCATAGATGTTTGAAAGCTCTCCAGTCAGTCTATATCGATTTAGTAGTGACTTTCCGAAGGTGTCAAGCCTGGAAGGTAGTCCCGTATGTCCTTCTGGAGTGAGCTGGATCGTTTTTCGGTGGATTGCAACTGCCTCGGTCAAATCCGCAGAGTCACCGCTGCGTGCGAAACGACCCATAAACACGTTCCCGAGATTGTTGAGCAATGCAGGGAGGTCTGGGTGACCTTCGGCAGTGAGCTCGACTGCTCGTTGCTGCACCCTCATAGCGTCGGTGATGTCCGAAATATCGCCAATGTGCTCGAAGCGCCGGATGAGTGCCCTTCCGAGATTATTGAGTCGAGAATGGAGGTGTGGGTGGCCCGGAGGAGTGAGTTCTATCGCTCTTTGGTGGATTGAGATGGCCTCTGCGATGTCTGAAAGGTCGCCCGTGCGCTCAAACTGAAGTACGAATGAAGTCCCAAGAACGGTGAGCCTGGCAGGTAGATCTGCATGCCCACTAGGAGTGAGGTCAACTGCCTTCGTCTGCGCTGATATCGCCTCGGCGCTGTCCGATAAGTCTCCGGTGCGTTCGAAGCGACGCGCGTATGAAACTCCAAGGTCACTGAGAAAGGAGGGCAGATATGGATGGTCTTCGGGAGTAATCTCGACCGCCTTTTGGTGGGCCGAAATAGACTCATACAAGTCCGAAAGTTCTCCAGTCAGCTCATATCGACTTAGGAGTGAGCTTCCAAGCGTGGTAAGGCGGGAAGGGAGGTCTGTATGGCCATCAGGAGTGAGGTCCAACGCCTTCGCCTGTAATGAAATGGCCTCGGCGATGTCTGATGGATTCCCTGTGCGTTCAAACCGACGGAAAAGCGAAAGTCCAAGGTTAGTGAGAGCAAGTATGTCTGGTTGACCATCCGGTATGAGTGCTAGCATCCTACGGTACGTCGTAATGGCTTCTGAGGCATCCGAAAGGGTCCCGGTGTGTTCGAAGCGCTGTAGTAGCGTTGCTCCGAGGCTGCTGAGTTGCGCCGCCAGATCACCACGGCCCTCGCAGGCGATCCTCACTGCCTTCTGTTGGGCTGAGATGGATTCATCTATGTCCGAAAGGTCTCCCGTCTGCTCAAATCGTTGTTTGAACGACCGCCCGAGATTTCCGAGCAAGTTGGGGAGGGATGTGTGGTCCTCAGGAAGGGAGAAGGATAACGAATCATGGCTTTCGTTAGCTTCGCTTTCTTGGGCATGTTTGACCATGTACTTGTACGCATAAGGTGCGAATTGGAAGGTCTCGGGCTCAGTCGAGCTTTCGCTTGTTTCGAGAGAAGTGAGATGCCAAGTAAGGTAGACCAAGCAGGTGGTGGCGAGGAACGGTGACGGAGGACCTCGGAGTGCATCGAATGAGGCGGCCTTTATGTACTCTTGCGCTGTATAGTCTGGAGATGGGTCAGAATGCATTCCGCAAACTTGAAAGGTGAGAACGCTTACGAATGAAGCGAACTGCCGTCTTCGTGACTTCCACAAGACCGCAGCAAACCGATAGAATGACATTGATAGGTACGATATCTCCTGGGTCAAAAGACCGGTCTTCGAAAGAGACGGCAAGGGCTTCCTGCAGTTCTTCTGGGGATAGGGGCACAAAGGCGTGAAGCAGCCAGAAGAAAACACGAGACGCAATGCCAACATCCTCCTCATCTTGTGACAGTATTCGCTGCAGGGTGTGGCGATACATGTCATCAAGGCCAGAAGGTACGCCATCCAATTTCTTGAAGAGATCGTTTACACTCCTGCAGTTACGCACGGCGTCCATTTGAAGTCGCGCTACGAGGAACCTGGGGACAAACCGTGTTAGTGCAGAGCAGGAATACACCAATACATTCCACATACATGCCCCAAGAAGTGACCTTGATTCGAGATTTCAATTTCTGGATGAGCTCGGGCTTGCCTCCAAGAATAGATCGAAGCCTGGAATTTTTCTTGATCCTCCCTTCAACGAAGGCCTCGATGTCCTCTGAATGGGCTTCGATAGTGACGTGGAGCGCATTGGGTAAGTGGCTCTTAGAGAATAAGTCCATGGGTCTGGACGTAAGTAGGATGTTGGCCTGCAGGGAACCCAGTTCATCCAAGAGTTCGTCCTTGACATCATCGGCTGCCTCATCCAAGCCATCGATCACCACAAACAATTTGGAGAGTGGTTTCATCACTCTGCGCAGGACACCGCTCATTTCCTGTACGTTGAGAGGGATGGCTTTCGAGCTGTTGTATTCGAACTCCATCAATCCTTGGATAAGGTTCCGTTCCTCAAGTAATTGAGTGAGGAAGGAGGCGAGGATGTCGCGCGTCTCGAGCCTATCGTCGTATTGAATGAGGGTAAAGACGGTGGCGACATCCTGATGATCCTTGAATGTCTCCTGCAGGCGTTGTGCCGACGCGGAACTTTGAGATTGTGTCAGTCTTAGAAGGACATGTGGGATGCACAACGCACGAAAGAACGGTTTTGCCTGAGCCCGCTGCAGTTCCAAACGGCGACAAAATCTTAGTCGATATGAATGTATGTGAGATTCGTGGTGAGGTACTTACGCATGCCTGTCGCCCATATAACCACACCCTTCTCGCTTACGAGCTGGCGAAATTGGGGCAGCTCGAAAAACCACAGCCCCGTGTTCGGCATTCGTTGAGCGAGGGCTTTCCGATAGGGATCCATGAAATTTGGTGCGTTGAGCCATTGTGCAATCTTGGCAACGGGAACTGGATGGAAATTAAGCCAGACCAATCTATGATGAAAGAGAGTCTAATTTACCGTCAGACTCCTTATTCTCTCTCGTGGATTCGTGATGATTGTTGACAATGGTTGTCTTATACATGTTCCCTCCAATCGTAGTGGACTTCAACTTTCCGACGTGGGCGCCATGAGAACCGGCCAAAAAGCTAGAGTGGAGGGCAGGGTGAGAGCCTGATAAACAGGGAGGTCAGATCGATAAGAGATACGAGGTAGATGTGAGCCATTTCTGGTTACTACTTACTCTGAATCTCCCTCCAAGTTTCGGGGACCGCAAACGGTCCTGAGGCCGCCATGATGGCAGAGTTCAATCGTCTTCAGTGGTGCTGCCAGTGGGCTTACCTTTGGTGTCGACGTCGATAGTCAACATGCATTCCAAGCATGTATCTACTCACCATTGCCTTATCAGTCTAGTCCAGTGACCGTGGTCACAATTTAGACGCCGGTGCTGAATGAGACCAAATCATCCAGCAACAGTACTAATCTGTCGAATAAGGACGCATGAGTGGGTAGTCCCTAAAAATTAGATGAGAAGCTTACATCGTTCCACCGTGAATAGAGGTAGAGTACCAACCTGTCGAGCTTTACTTATCCCGGCTATTTCATCGACCCCTGCCATCCGGTCGACGAAGGGAGATCACATTTATGATTATAGCTAGGTATCGAAGTAAAACATACATGGTTCAGTACCCAAAATGTACATAAGGAACCCAAGTAAGCAATGCTGTTTCTGAGTCCGAGTCGAGGTGAAGTCTAAGTTGTTGGATTGCGTGGTGTAGGGCATATGCAGACTGAGACCCGTCAAAGGTTCCATCCGTCTGACCCGTCCCGTGAGTCAGTAGATGGCCGTAAAAGTCATTGGCAACTTCTAGCGCAAGCTCGTCACTAATGACCCACATTGTGGCGACCACCCGGCGATATCCCGCAGCCAGCATACCAGCGGCAAGGTGCACAGCTTCATCTGAGAACTCCTCCTGGCCAATACTCGTGTGACAGGCAGACAAGAAAGCGAGGTCCCCGTTCTTGAGGTTCATGCGCATGATGGTGCCCAAATCCAGGAAGCCTTTGTTGAACAAGAACCGGCTTCGAAGTGGATCGGCCGCTTTCTGGAAAGTGTGGCATGCTAGGTGAATACAGCTGAAATCTGCCATATACTCGAGGCACTCGGGAACGGTGACGGCGCTCCCCTCGAGCTTGAGAGCCCTCGCTCCAACCTCTTCAGCCTTCGTGAAAATTGACCTCACTTCCGTCGTGGTCCCAGGAATCGGGGGAAACCCGGTCGGGTTTGGCTGGCTCGTCAGAAACAAGCCTGACACATCCTTTTCGACGCGTCGGCTGCATCTCACCAGGTTGGTGAGCATGGTGACCGTTGGGGTATACGAGGATACAGCATAGTCGAGCACGGATTCGGCATTTGGTCCCTCGTAAACCCCCGCTGCGTGGATAGGAAGGAACGACATCACTCCTGTTGGACACCACCAGATTCTCGGCAGGACCTCTCCAGACAATGGGTTTCCTCTCTGTTGCAAGGGTTAGCTCAAAAATATGTCTTGTAATGGAGAGCCACTCACCGAGAACCCTAAGGCATCCAGAATTGGCTTTACAACTCCATCCCAAAGGCCACGAAGGATAATACCGAGGCAGTGGCTTTTCGCTGCGGCTATGAGCCTTCTTCCTCGAGACGAATCAGGGCCAAGATGCCGCCTTTTCAATACCGTTGTCAAGGTTTCCCAACACCAGTTTGCTTTGTCAAGAGTAAAGTTGGGAAGCGGGATGTGGATAGGTTCGTCTGCTCCAGCTAACAGCGCAATCGCATCACACCGGGATCGATGGGCGTTGATGACTACAACGGGCCCAGATTCTGGTAGGTGCCGTAGGAGATCAGAGGACGGCTTGAGGAAGGTTTCGAATCCAGGAATAGCCCTCGCCATTTTGAGGAGTTCATCCCACTCTCTCGCAAGCTTCAAATGATTCCTAGTCTCTTCTTCTATCCCGATCTTCTCCGCTAGAGGCATGTCGAAATGCAACACACGAGACTTCCCAGCATTTTCGAGCTTCCTCGAGACTTCTGCGATGCGCTGCGCGAGCTCTGCGTTTTGAGTGCGCAAGATCTCAAGCGGTGGGCGCAGATGATTCAGTTGGTTCCAGACGAGGCAGCGGCCTTCCTCGAGCCAATCCAGGGCTTTATCCGCTCGTTCGTGCGAGAATGCAACGGAAGCGGCATCGAGAGCCAGGCCCGCGGCGTCTTGGAGTTGAGTATAACGATCCTGTACGGGTTGTTCGAGCCCTGCGATCAAGGCAACGATGCCTAGGGCGACGTCGAATGCAGTCATGATCTCTAGGGACTCGGGGTAGTACCCCAGGACCGTTCCGGCCCAGTATTTGGCTGCACTCAGCCTTGAGTGAGGCGGCCCGAAGGTACAGGTTGCTGCTGCCTTGAAGCAAGCTATGCTTTGGTCCAAGTCGGTGTGAATGCCGTTGCAGGAGAGGCGGGCGAGCAAGGCGCATCCGAGAGCATTCATCCGAGAGGGATAGTCTGGATGTCCATGAGGAGTGAGCTGGACCACCTTCTGATGCGTTGAAACAGCATCTTCGACGTCCGATTGACAGCCGGTTTGTCGAAAGCGATCGAGAAACAAGTCCCCCAGATTGATTAGCATAATGGCAAGGTATGGGTGACCTGGAGGTGTAAGGTCGACGGCATTCTGCTGCACCACCATGGCTTCGGCCATGTCCGCAATGTCTCCAGTGCGTTCGAACCGACAGGCAAGTGCCCTCCCGAGAAAATTGAGTCTATAAGGAAGGTGTGAATGTCCCGCAGGAGTGAGTTTTACTGCCCTTTGGTGGACTGCGATGGCCTCGGCGATGTCCGGAAGATAACCTGTGTGCTCAAACCGAAGCGCAAGAGAGCTTCCGAGGACGGTGAGCCTGGCAGGCAGGTATGTATGCCCACCGGGAGTGAGTTCTATTGCTCTTCTCTGCACTGAGATTGCCTCTGCGCTGTCCAATAGCTCGCGAGTGCGTTTAAATCTATGCGCATATGCAACCCCAAGGTCGCTGAGTAAGGTGGGCAGGTCTGGGTGGTCGTTGGGAGAAATAATGACCGCCTTTTGGTGTGCCGCAATGGAGTCGTACAGGCTTGAAAGCTCTCCGGTCAGCTCATATTGAATTGTGAGTGAGCTTCCAAATCTGCTAAGCCTGGAAGGCAGGTCTCTATGACCCTCGGGAGTGAGGTCCACCACTTTCGATTGCAATGAGATGGCTTCGGCGATATCTGACCAATTCCCTGTGTGTTCAAACCGGCGGACAAATGAAAGTCCAAGGTTACTGAGAGCAACTAGGTCCAATTGACCCTCCGGGGTGACCTCTAGCACTTTTCGATACGTCCCGATGGCCTCTGTAATGTCCGAAAGGTCCCCGGTGCGTTCGAACCGATGAAGGAGGGTATCGCCGTGGGTGTTGAGCTGCCCTGGGAGGTCCGAGTGGCCTTCAGCAACGAGTTCCACTGCTCTACGCTGCACAGAAATTGCTTCTGCCATGTCCGAAAGGTCTCCGCTGCGTTCAAATCGTCGTTTGAATGCTCTCCCGAGATGTTTGAGCAAGCCAGCAAAATTGGCATGATTTTCAGGGAGGGAGAAGGATATAGAGTCAATGAGTTTGTCCTGACACGTTGTGGCATGCTTTCCCATGTACTTGTATGCATATGATGCGAACTGGAAAGCCTCGGGCTCCGTCGAGCTTTCGTTTGTTTCGAGATGCGAGGTAAGGTAGACCAAGCAAGTGACGGCAGGAAGCGATGGGGGGCCCGGGAGTCCCTCCAATGAGCAGGACCTCATATACTCTTGCGCTGTGTAATCTGGAGATAGTTCAGGACCCGTGCAACTCATTAGAAAAATAAAGGCCGCTTACGGATAAAATGGACTGTCGCCTTTGTGACTTCCACTAAGCCGCAGCAGACCGAGAGAATCAAGTTGAGGGGCATAATATCGCCTGGGTTAAAAGTTCGATCTTCGAAAGAGACAGCGAGGGCCTCTTGCAGTTCTTCTGGAGATAGCGGTACGCAGGCTTGAAGAAGCCATACGAAAACACGAGACGCAATGCGGACATCCTCGCTGGCTTGCGACATTATTCGCTGAAGGGTATGACGATACATATCGTCGAGACCCGAAGGTACGGAGTCCAGTCTCCTGAAAAGATCGTTCACGCTCCGGCAGTCGCGCACGGCATCCATTTGAAGTCGCGCAACGAGGAACCTGAGCCACCGCATGAGCGCAAGCACAAGATGAGGTATGTGAGGGAACTCCACGTACATGCCCTGAGAAGTCTCCTTGATGCGAGCTTTCAACCTTTGGAGCAATTCGGGCTTGCCCCCGAGAATGGATCGAAGCCTAGAGTTCTTCTTGACCCTCCCTTCGACGAAGGCTTCGATGTCTTCTGAGTGTGCCTCAATAGTGACGCGCAGCGCATCGGGCATGTGATTCATAGAAAACAAGTCCATCGGTCGCGAGGTCAGAAGGATGTTGGCAGGCAGAGAGCCCAGTTCGTCCAGTAGTTCGTCCTTGACATCGTTGGCCGCCTCATCTAAGCCATCGATGACAACAAAGAGCTTAGAAAGGGGTTTTACGACTTTGCGTAGGACGGTGGCCATCTCCTGTACGTTGAGAGGGATAGCCTTCGAGCTGTTGTATTCGTAGTCTATTAATCCTTGAATAAGATGGCATTCCTCGAGAAGTTGAGTGAGAAACGATGCGAAGATGTCGCGCGTGTTTAGCCGGTTGTCATACTGGAGCAGGATGAAGACGATGGCGACGTCTTCGCGATTCTTGAAGGTTTCCTGCAAGTGTTGTGTCGATGCCGAGCTTTAAGATGTGTTCAATATTAGTAGGATGTGTAGAGCACAGGACGCACGAAATAACAGTCTTGCCTGAGCCCGCTGCAATTGTAGAGGTGATATTGAATCTCAGTCGATGTGACCAGCGCATGGTTCGAAGGGAAACACTCACGCATGCCTGTCGCCCAAAAAACCACGCCGTTTTCCTCGACGAGTTGGTGAAACTGGGGAAGCTCGAAGAACCACAGCCCCGTGTTCGGCATTCGTTGAGCCAGGGCTTTCCGATAGGCATCCCTATAGTTCGGTGCATTTAGCCATAGTGCAATCTTGCCGACTGGAACTGAAGGGAGATTAGGGCAACTCGTTGGTAGTATGTTGAGAAAGTCTAGTTTACCATCGGCCTCTGTATTCTCCTTTGTAGAATCGTGATGATTGTGAACGATGGTGGTCTTGTTATTCTGAACCATGTTCCCTCCAACGGTCGTGCATTTCAGCTTCCCGACATTGGCACCCTGAGAGCCGGCCAGAAAGCTAGAGTGGGCGGTTGGGCCAGTAGAACTGGTATCTGACAGACAGAGAAGGGTCAGATCGATAGAAGACACGGGGTAGGTGCGAGCCTATCAAGTTACTTACTCTCCCTCCAAGGTTCGGGGGCTTGAAACGGCCGTGGGGCTGCCATGCCGATTGATACCGACCGCCTTGAGGAGTGTTAGGGTTCCTCTAGACGTCGACGTCGACATTCAACATCCATTCACAGCTTTTACTGGCTCATTGCCTTATCAGTCCAGTCCAGTGACCGTGGTCACAATTTAGGCGCTGGGACTGAAGGACAGGACATTGGATAAGAGCGCAGATCTGTCGATGGAACAACTTGAGTTTGCACTGCCTGATCAAATAGAGGTCACATAAAAACACACACTATTCCATTGTGGGGGAGAGACAGTAAGCTGTCCGATGTTTGCTTTGCTTATCCCATGTTCCACCGCCCTTTCCATTATGTCCTTACCCCTCTCTACCTATAAGGAAGGAAGAGCTCGAAGAATCCCGTAGCAAATGGGATTTCGCGTAACGCTACTAGAGAGCTGGCACGCTCCGTACATTCCAAAGAGGATGGGACACCTGGCATCCAAGTTCATAGACCAGCAGATATCATCTCTCGTCCATTATATACTTTAACCATGAGCTCTATCGCTTTCGTATTTGACTGCCCTTATACTTTCGTGGTGGGTGTTGATGGTCGTGGTACGAGGGAGAGAGCTCATCAGGCTCACCGCGAGTTTGTCACGCGTCGCGTCGCGTCACACTTCATCACAATTGTCACGTCTCGTTGAGCGCGAACATTCATTCTCTGGACCGTACCACCGTGTTCACCAAGGCTCTAGGGCCCTACACCCTCCAAAATGTATATCAAAACCCTCACAATCCAGGGATTCAAGTCTTGTAAGTCTCGATACGTTTATATCAGGCTCCGAAATCCGCTAAATTACAGTGTTTGTTGACTTGGGAAATAGACCGTGACCAGACGCAGATAGAGCCTTTTTCGCCGAAGCATAACGTCGTTGTTGGTAGAAATGGGTCGGGGAAGAGTAACTTTTTTGCTGGTGAGTTAGGAGGAGATGTTTGACGCGGAATGGGAGGCTGATTGGGCGTAGCGATCCGCTTTGTGCTTTCGGATGCGTATACTTCGATGAGCAGGGAGGAACGGGTGGCACTCTTGCACGAGGGAGTGTCGGATGCTGCGACATTATCTGCTTTTGGTGCGTTCTTAAACTCGAGGAGGCGGGGAAATGAAGCTAAAGTTGAACAGTCGAGATTGTATTTGACAATTCGGACAACCGGTTCCCTACTGGGCATGATGAGGTTGTGCTGCGACGAACAATCGGTCTGAAGAAGGACGAGTATAGCTTGGATAGGAAGAGCGCGAGCAAGGCCGACGTTATGAACCTGCTGGAGAGTGCTGGGTTCAGCAAGTCCAATCCATACTACATTGTGCCTCAGGGTCGCGTGCGTCCCCACTATTTTGAGCTCATTGAACCTCAGTTTGCTAATGAGTTGGTTATGGTGCGGTATAGATTACAGCTCTTACGAACGCGAAGGACCACGAGCGACTGGCGCTCCTGAAGGAGGTTGCGGGAACGAAGGTGTACGAACAGCGGCGCACAGAGTCGCTCCGCATCATGGCCGACACGGACAGCAAGCGGACGAAGATCAGCGAGCTGCTCGAGTACATCGAGTCGCGGCTGGAAGAGCTGGAAGAGGAGAAGGAAGAGCTCAAAGAGTTCCAGGAGAAAGACAAGGAACGGCGGTGTCTCGAGTACGCGCTCTATCAGCGCGAGTTGGAGGATGTGGCTGAAGCGCTGGTGGAGATTGAGGAGGACAGGAAGGCTGAACTGCATGGCGCGAACATTAGGCGCGAGAAGTTCAGCGAGAGGGAGAAAGAGATTCAGGTTCGTCTGGACAAATCCTGATTTCACGCTGAGCGCTTATATAGTGCCGTAGGACCTCGAACGGAAGATCGTGGAGGCGAGGCACGCTCTGGATACGCTGGCACAGACGAAACAAGACGCGCAAGCAGAACTTACGGACTTCGTCCGAAGCCGGACGGAGATTGAGTGTATCATCGAGGATCTCAAAGCTGCGGGACTGAGTTCTGGTAGCAAGCGCCAGGAGCTCGAGGCCGAGCTACAACGTCTCAACGAGCGTATTGAGGAGAAAGAGGCTGCGTTGGAAGAGCTCATACCCGAGTGGGCAGACCGCAAGGCTAAAGAGTTGGAGGAGAAGAGGCGGCTGGATGACGCGAGCGCGAAGTTGGCGTCGTTGTTCGCGAAGCAGGGTCGTGCGACGAAGTTTAGGACGAAGGCTGAACGTGATAACTTTTTGCGCCACGAGATTGACTCTGTGAAGGCGTACCAGGCGGCACAGTCGGCGGCTTTGGATACCAGCCAGTCGGAGTTGGAGGGTTTGAGGGGCTCACAGGCAGAACTGGACGAGCAGATTTTGGGTGTGCAGGAGAAGATTAGCGATGGGAGGGAGAAGGTGAAGGAGTTGGGCATCCAGCATGATGATCTGAAGGAGAAGTATAAGGAGCTAACGGAGAAGAGGAAGGATCTTTGGAGAGAGGATACGAAGCTGGATAGTTTGGTCAATAGGGCGGCTGATGAGCTTAGGACGGCGGAACGCAGTTTGGCTGGAATGATGGATAAGGTCTGTGTACTCTCATTCTTTCGAAGTACAAGAGGACTGATGGGCTTGTAGGATACCGGTCAAGGTCTCCGTGCTGTTGATGCTATTGCTGAGCGGTACAACCTTCCCGGCGTCTATGGTCCACTTTACCGACTTTTTGAAGTCTCTGATCCTAAATTCAACACCGCAGTCGAACTCACGGCAGGAAACAGGTGTGCTACCTCGTCAAACATATATCCTTCTCTACTAACACCCTAAGTCTCTTCCATGTCGTCGTCGACACCGACGAGACGGCGTCCAAGGTCCTCGATATCATGCTCAAGGAGAAGACCGGGCGTGTGACCTTCATGCCCCTCAACCGCCTGAAGCCCAAGAACCCCGCAATGCCGAACGGACAGGACGCAGAGCCGCTGCTTGCGAAGCTCAACTATGACCCGAAGTACGAGAAGGCGTTCAGCCAGGTCTTTGGCAAGACGTGCGTGTGCCGCGACTTGAACATCGCAGCGGCCTATGTGAAGAGCCATGGGATCAACACGATCACGCTCGACGGTGACAAGGTCGACCGCAAGGGCGCTCTGACGGGTGGGTACCACGACGTAAGGCGGTCGAGGATTGAGGGGATCCGGAATGTGACGGCGTGGAGGGAGAAGTTCGATGCGGAGAATGCGAGGTCGAAGGAGGTGAAGGAGGAGATTACGAAGATTGAGCAGGAGATTACGCAGATGAATGGGAGGATTGTGGTGTTGAATGGGCAGATGAACCAGGTGCGGGAGGCGAGGGAGAGGTTGGTGGAGCAGGGGACGTCTTTGACGAAGGCGAAGGAGAGGGTGATTGAAAGGATTGGGAGGCTGGAGGCGGATGTGGAGGAGTTGGATGCGGAGTTGGGTGGGTTGGAGGCGAAGGTGAAGGCGCTGACGGCGGAGATGAGGACGCCGCTGTCGGATGGTATTACGCAGCAGGAGGAACAGATGCTTGTGACGCTTGGAAAGGAGGTGGAGAGGAGGAGGAAGGAGATGGTGGAGTTGAGTCGGAAGAAGAACGAGGTGAGTGATTTCGACGATATGTTTAGGATTGGAATTGATGTGGGGTTGGATTGGATAGCTTGAGGGGAAGAAGAATGCCCTTGAGATTGAGTTGAAGGAGAGGCTGCATAAACGCCATGAGGATGTCCAGGCCCGGTTGGATGCTCTCGGTGAAGGCGAGGAGGACGACTCGGCGGATGACCTTGAAGCTCGGAGCAGGGAGTTGAGGAATCTCACGGGCTCTATCGACTCGTTAACCAAGAAGGTTCAAAGTGAGTTCTATTTCAACCCATCATACTTGCATATGCTAACACCTCTCAGGAATGGACAGGGAAAGCGAGACCCTTACAAACACCATCCAAGAGCTAAGGGCTACGCTCGAGAGAGTACAGGGCCAGCAAGTCGAGGACGGCCGCTCAATGTCGAAGCAACAGAAAACGACTGAGCGGTACCTCGCCAAGCGCCAGATGTTGTCCGCGAAGAAGGACGAGTGCAATCGCAACATCCGAGACTTGGGTGTTCTGCCTGAAGAAGCCTTTGAGAAGTACGTCAACGAGAGGGTCGAACGGGTACGTCGCTGTTTTCTTCCTCTACGTGTACATTATAAACTGAGACGCGTTTCCATCCTGCAGTTGATGAAAAAGTTGCACACGGTGAACGAGGGACTGAAGAAGTTTGCACACGTGAACAAGAAGGCGTTCGAACAGTACAGTAACTTTACGAAGCAGCGCGACACGTTGATCAAGCGGCGGGAGGAGTTGGACACGAGCGCGGAGTCGATCGAGGAGCTCGTGCAGGTGCTCGACCAGCGCAAGGACGAGGCGATCGAGCGCACGTTTAAGCAGGTTGCGAAGAACTTTGAGGAGGTGTTTGAGAAGCTCGTGCCTGCAGGCCGTGGGAGGCTTATCATTCAGCGGAAGATTGATCAGGATGAGGAGGCGGAGGAGGAGGAGGAGGAGACGCAGAAGAGCACGATTGATAATTATACGGGGGTGTCGATTAAGGTGTCGTTTAATTCGAAGGTGGATGAGGGGTTGAGGATTCAGCAGTTGTCTGGAGGGCAGAAGTCGCTTGTTGCGCTTGCTACAGGTGCGTTGTATAGACTCTTACGTCCGTGTAGGGTAAGGGCTGACTGGTTATTTTTTCTCAGTGTTCGCCATTCAGATGTGCGACCCCGCGCCGTTCTACCTCTTCGACGAGATCGATGCGAATTTGGACGCACAGTACCGGACTGCCGTTGCATGTACGTCCTTCCACTTCTTTCTTGCGTGCTGCATTACTCAACGTAAGGTTGTAGCTATGATCAAAGAGTTGGCGTCCACGGCTCAGTTCATCGTGACGACGTTCAGGCCGGAGATGCTTGTCACGGCGGACAAGTTCTATGGCGTGCTGTTCAATAACCAGAAGGTGTCGTCGATTCGGTCGATTAAGAGGGAGGAGGCGCAGGAGTTTGTGGATCAGGTGCGGTTCTTTTCTTTGCTCACTCTGCTTTGGGTGGTGTTGTTTTTGGTGTGGGTGCAGGACTGACGGGTGTTTGTTTTTTGTAGGAGGCGCAAGCGCAATAGATGGAGGTGGTGAAGGGGTGGAGGGTGTGTTGGTGTTGTTAGGTGTTGTTATCATTATGAGGTCTTCTTTTGTACTTTTTGCGTTTTCTTGTTACGTTTCTTGTTTTCCTTCATTTTCCCCTCCTCCCCCTCCTCCCCTTGCTCCCCGTATGCCTCGTCTCCCGATTCATGCTCGCTGGCCCCCCAAATGACTGACTGAACAACATGCTGTGATTCATGTATTGTATATACCCTGTACTCTCTACTTGTCCGCCTGTGTACGTAGTAGAAAACGTAATATGCCTCGCTCTCGTTACTTATCATGCAGGGGAGTTGTGTTCTATCACGTCCGCAATGCGCGCAGAGAGATGATTATCTATCCTCGAAGGCCGGCGGGCGGAGCGCGCGTTGGTGCGACATCTTTTTGAAATTGGTGGCATTGACGCCGAGCGTGCAGTCCAGACCGTCCCGATGGTCGCGCGGGTGAGGGCTCTGCATATCGCTCTCACGAAGGCGCCCGGTGCATGCGGTCTCTGCATACGCGGTGGGAAGGATGTTCGAGGGAGATCGTCACTGTCTGTACACTCCATTCCTTCTGTTGGACTCTCTCTGATTCACTCTGTTGGAATTCTCGGTGTGTATTGGTGGGGTAACGGGTTGGGCTTGGCTGGCGTTGGAAGGGGGTGGTTCTGGGGCGATGCGCGGGAGAAGAGAAAGGAGAAGAGGGCGGGAGAAGAGGATGGAAGAAGAGGATGGGGAAGGAAAGGGAGAAGAGGATGGAAGAACGTGATGGATGGATTTGGTGATGGGCGCTAAAGTTTGACAGCGGGCGCTGCCGTGGGTTAGGCGCTCGCGGCTCGAGGGATGATGGCAATTCCGGCGTCCGCAACTTCCTTCAAGGGTGCCGACGTCAACAGGCGGTCAGGTGTAGTGTAATGTGGGGTTGGGGGCGGCGCGCTCCTCGGTGTAGTGTAAATGAGAACTCCACAGGCGGTTGACGTCATTGAAGGGTTCGAGGTGGTACTTAGGAGCGAGGCGGGGGGTTTTTGGGTTCGTTACAACTGACCGTTATACGCCAACTACATTTATTCATCTCTTAACCATATAACGACGTTTCTAACGAAGTACACTATGAGCGATCCTACTTTTGGCCGAGGCATTGGACGTTCGACGGAGGAGAGTCAGAAGGCGCAGGGAAATATGCCTGGGGAGTATGATTGTGCGTTCTCTTCTCTTACATCTTCTCTGGCATTTCTATTTCTATTCGTCTAGGAATGAACTAACGTGCGATCTTCCTCTACAGCAACGTCCTCTGGAGGCTACGGCTCCGCCGAGAACGTATGGTCGCAAAAGGCGCAGCGCGGGTTCGATAACACCCAGCAGCCTTTGGCTGGGGAAGACGCAAAGGAAAGGGAGCGGTTTAAGGAGGGCGAGGTGGGGCTTGGGAGGGATGGGAGGCAGGGTGCTGATGGGAGGGGGAATGAGACGGGGTTGGTGGATCAGGCGACGGATGGGACGGAGTTGAAGGGGCAGATGGAGGATGCGCGGGGGGAGGGCGGGTTGTAGGAGTTTGGGTGTGATAGGGGGAATTAATTGTATTTGTATTTTGGAATGACATGAGTCGAGTTTGTTGTCGTGTATAATGGGGTCTTTGAGGTCAGAGGCCACTCAGTCGAAGGATGGAGAACTCTCACTCATGCCTTGAATGGCCTGTATCCAGGGGTACGTGGTTACCTTACCAAGGGCCAGGGGAGGACAGCAGTCTCGGCGTCCAAGGCACGAACACCAGCATTAAAGGCACAAGGGCATCGCATCGCAGTCAAGCACAAGAGACGACCCTCCAACTCCCTTCAATGTGATGGCCCTCGGCACCGGTTCCGAATAAGGAAGTCCCACCGGCCGGCGAAATTTCGCAGGCCGACCGAGCACTCGCGTCGTCGTCCAACCACCCCACCGACTCCTCATCCCCGGCATTCCTCAAGGTGAGCCCCCTTTTACGTCGAATCGCTGCGCGTACGCCGTCCGTGGTCCTGGAGCTGCCGTTTGGCGCCCCCCGAGAGAGGTTTTGGGAGGATTTGGGGGTGGATGCGGGGTTGGGAGGGTGGATGAGGTTGGGGTGGTGATGGGGTGCTTGGATGGATTGGAGGGTTGAGCTGGGTGGATCTATGGCTCGTTGGGCTTCTTTGGGGTGGATTGCTCTTGTGTGCGGTTGGGCTGGGATTCGGACGTGCCGCGCGATTCGAGTTTGGGAGTATTGAACTTGGGACTGACAGATTTTGGTTTGGGTAGACTCGGACAATGGCCACTACGAAGACTGCCAAGGGCAAGGCTGCCGCCTCCAAGGGTGCGTGCACACTTCAACCCCGCGTCTGGATGTGCTGGAATACTTATGGGATCTGGATCTGCAGTCGCCAACAAAAAGGATGCCAAGGCCAAGACCGCGAAGAAGGCCGCGCTCCAGGGTGCGCATGCGCACTCGTCGCGCAAGGTGAGGACGAGCGTGTCGTTCCACCGCCCTAAAACTCTGCGCCTTGCTCGGGAGCCCAAGTACCCCCGCAAGTCTGTCCCCCATGCGCCCCGGATGGATCAGTTTAGGACTATCGTTTCGTGAGTGTCTGTCTATCCGTCTATCTTTGATCAGGCGCCCGGAGTTTGGGTGCTTGTCTTTGGAGAATGGCGTTTTGGTTTTGATAGATATCAGAGGCGGGCGCTGACGATGTTTCCTTTGCGATGTAGGCCCTTGAACACGGAGAGTGCGATGAAGAAGATCGAGGAGCACAACACGCTCGTCTTCATTGTCGACATCAAGTCCAACAAGCGCCAGATTAAGGATGCCGTCAAGAAGTTGTACGACGTCCAGGCGGCCAAGATCAACACCCTCATCCGGTACGCGCTTTTCGATGAAAATGGAAGTATGGGAAGGCGCTAACGGGTGTTTTTGTTGCAGCCCTGATGGAAAGAAGAAGGCGTATGTCCGCCTGACGGCAGACCACGATGCGCTGGATGTTGCTAACAAGGTATGTGGTGCGGGTGCGGATGTTACGAGGAGGATGCTGATTGTGCTTGGGTAGATTGGCTTCATCTAAGCGTGTGGTGTAGTGTAGGAGTAGTAGGGGGATGCCATGTACATATTCTCTTTCGATGCAGCCATGTCCTATGATTTTTTTACTCTGAGAACCATGTGGGGGATCAGGGGATTGTGATGAGAAGCATGGGCGGCGATTGGGGGTGGGGGGTGAGCAGATAGTCGAGAGTGAGATAGAATGGCCCGCTGGATGGCAGTGCGATGGGCGCTGTGGGCGTCGCGAACAAGCGCGAACACTGGTAGAACGCCTGGATTCTGAGGCGAAGAATGGATAGGAACGTGCGGGGAATTTGACGGGGTCAAGTGGCCTTCGGAAAGTTCCGAGGTTGCTACGGATTGATGGGAGTTGCAGTCCTGGGTGGACATCATTCTTTCTTCTCCCCTTGTCGTTCGTCGTCGCGTTGGACGACACTTTTCCTCCAAAGTGCTCTCTGTAGCATACTCACACTCCTTCAAATGCGCGTCTCTATTTATTCCCTCCTCTCGCTGCTCCTCTTCACCGCCGCCGCCGCCAGCCATTCGTCGCTCCAGCACTCCCATGCACGCAGGTCGCTGACCAGACGCCAGGGCGACCTGGGCGACCTCATCAACGGCGCCCTCGACGCTATCGGCGGTGAGTAGTTTTAGTTGAGCGCGAATTTGGGGGCTGATTGGGGCTGTAGGTGGAGGTGGAGGCGATGGGAATCAGCAAAATCCTGGGGGAACGACGACGGGCGGTGCGACGACGACGGGGACGAGCACCGGCACTGATACCAGCTCTGGCACCTCGACTGATACCTCCTCGACTTCGACGACGACGGGGACTGGAACCGACACTTCGTCCAGCACGGCGACCACCACCGATACGTCGTCGACGAGCTCGACTACTTCGACGACGACGACGACGACGGGCACGGGCACGGATAGTAGCAGTACGAGTGCGACTACGACGGGCTCGACGGCGACGAGCACGGATACGTCGAGCACGGACACGAGCTCGAGCACCACCACTACGGATGGGAGCACGACGCTTCTTCCTCCCACGTCGGTCCCGGGCACATCAACCACCGACGCTACGTCTACCACGGACTCGACCACCTCGACGACGACGTCGAAGGACCCGCTCGGGACGATCATCGATACTCTTACGTCGGGCCTGTCGACTATCCTTGATCCTACCAAGACGGATACGGGCACGACGTCGCCGACGACGGACACTACGTCCACGACGGCTACCGAGACGGGTTCGACCACCGCCACTGGGACTGGAACGTCGACATCGACCACCGCGACGGAGACTGGATCGACGACCGCAACTGAGACTGGGACTTCGACCACCACCGCGACTAGCTCAAGCAGCGGCGGCATCAGCTTGACGCTCCCTACCCTTCTCCCGACCTCTGGCACCGAAACCTCGACTACCGCCACCACCGGGTCTAGCTCAAGCACCGGTGGCATCACCCTGACCCTCCCTACCTCTGGCACCGAAACCTCGACTACCGCCACCACCTCGCCTACCGACTCCTCGAGCAGTGGCACTGGTACTGGTTCTAGTACCTCGACCACTACTACTACCTCTGGCACCGACGGCCCTACTACCACCACCGACGGCCCTACGACGACCAGCCCGCCTGTCACCACTACGACTCCCCCCGCCAACAATGGTACCACCACTGACCCCCCGGTCACGACGACTCCTCCTTTCAATAACGGAACCACCACGAGTCCTCCTTTCAACAACGGGACCACCACTGAGTCGACGACGACAACTATTATCGATTTCCCGACCGGCAATGCAACCACCACCGCGTCCGAGACTGATACGTTGACGACGAAGCCGACCCCGGGTGCAAACGCTACCACCACCGCGTCCCCTACCGACACCACCACTGTGACGGTCGACCCCGACCTGTCCTTCATCCTGACGGAGACGACGCTCGCGTACGAGACGATCTCGACGACGACAACGACGGATGCGACGAACACGGATCCGGATGCGGCGACAACCACTGTCGAGACCGTTGCGCAGAGTGAGACGACGGCGCTCGCGGTTGCCCCGCTTCCGATCGGGATGCCGAATAAGATCTTCCCGTCCGAGCAGATCACGGCGGGCACGGACCTCGAGGGATACGAGCTTATCAGTATCTTGTTCAGCAGTGCGCTCAACTGGCCGTTCGTTGTCAACAACCGTGTTTCGTCGAGTCAGATCTTTGGGTACACCAAGGTCCTCATCGCGACTGCCCTCAACATCCCTGGTACGTCCTTTTCGTATTTCTAAGCGCATATAGGCTGACAAGTGTTTGTTTGTAGCCGAGCAAGTCAAGACCTATGCGCTCCAGGTGCACATCCCGAACACGTACAAGTCGACCGCGGACGCCCAGCAGCTCGGCACGATCTACCTCGCGTATATCCCGGGTGATCTTGTGGAGGACCTCGTGAGCCAGATCAAGGCGAAGAAGAGCCGCTTCTACACGGCTGTGCAGGACAAGGTTGCGCTCTCGCTTGCGGCGAACGTCAATAGTGGGTTCTCGCTCACCGCGATTCCGGACCCCATCCAGGGCACGGCGAACGGCGGCGGCACGAAGGGCGGCAACTCGAGCAGCGGCGCGAGCAATACGGGCGCTGTGGCGAGCTCGAAGAGCAGGCAGGATGCGATTATTGGGGTTGTGAGTGCGCTGGGTGCGATTGCGGTGTTTGTGCTCGTGTTTTTGGTGTATCGGTCGTTGAAGAGGAGGAGGGAGCTTGCGCATCGTAGGCTGTCGGATCCTGTCCAGGATATGAGCGGGTATAGGCCGGAAGGAAGGGAGTTTGATCAGGATAGTGTTGGCGGGCAGAGGAGGAGGAGTTTCTATTATGCGGAGGATAGTTTGAGGGGCTTTGGAGGGCAGGAGAGGATGGAGGATGTGCAGTATGATTCGAGGAGTCAGGGTGCGCCGGGTCAGATGGGTGCGCCGGGGATGGCGCAGGTGCGCGCGAGGCATGTGGGTGCGGGGGCGATTTCTGCGCCGATTTTGAGGGAGAGTAGTATGAATTGGTGAGGGCTGGGTCCTTTCCTTTTCGTGTTCGCTTTTCTTGGGCCCTGAGAGTTCGGAACCTCCTCATTTCATCTCTGGCGTGGATTTTCGTGGATGGATCACTAAAATTCTGAGTCTCCCTTCTTCCCGTGTTTCTGCTTCTGTTTCCTTTCCTTGCCTTTCCTTCATCCTCCTTGATGATGCTGCGTTGATTGCTTGCTCCTTTGCCCTACCTACGTTCCTATACTTACGTACCGACTACCGACTAACCCCACCACCGTCTGACTGACTGACTAACCCCCACCTCTACTTACCGACCGCATTCACTCCCTTCCCTATCATCCTAGCCAGCCGTTTAGATATCTTCCTTCCCTTTAACGCCTACGCGGCGGCTGCGGCGGGACCACGTATACCGTATACCTGTACCTATACCCCCCGCTGCCGCTCGTGTTGCTTACGCTTGCTTGCATGTCACATACCGAGCTATTTATTCGCTTATATACCTTTCTTGTTTCTTTGTTTCTGCTTCATTGCTTCTTTGCTTCATGCTTCATTCTTCTTTGCTTCATTCTTCTTTGATTCTCTTTGCTTCATTCTTCTTTGCTTCTTTCTGATTCTGTGTGTGCGGTGTGTTGTGTTGCGGTTGTTGCTTGACTTGACTGTCTTTCTTTCTTTCTTGGTGGTTACCCTTTTGACGCTTTTGATACCGGTTTTGTTATGTCTTCTGTGTTCGAGGTGAATGGATTGAGTAGTTGGCTTCCTTTTTTGTTGTAGTATCTCGATTAATTGCGCTTTTTCTTGGAGGACTCTTTCTTTGTGCGTGAGGGTGAGGGTGTTCTGTGTGCTGCGTGTGTTGTGTTGTGTGTGGGGGTTGTCGGGCGTGGGGGTGGTTATTTGTTGACTCGTTTACTCGTTTACTCTCGCCTTGCTTCGACGACGGTCTTCTTTCTGTAGGTACACCGACGACCGGGATCGTTCCTTTCCTGGGGTCGCACGCTACATAGCTATTCTGACCGGCTTCCGTGCTTCTTATTTACATTGTAAGATGGGCGTTGTCGTGGTCGTGGATGTGTATCTTACCCGGTGTACCGTGCGTGCGAGGGTCGGTAGGCGGAATGGGCGAGCGGTGGGACCGACGGGCGGATGGGGGGGGGCGGGTGTTGGGATGGAGACCGGCTTGCGTCGGTGGTGAGGATGGGTGGATGGGGGAGGATGGGTTATGTTGTTCCGTACTTTAACTTATGTTTATGTGATTCTTTTTTGTGGTTCTGATGGACTCTTTATAGTGTTGGTACCTTGGATTATCTTGGATTGTACGGCTTGAGGCTACGTATGTTTGGTTGGACTTTGGGGACTTGTGTGGATTGTGAGCGCGTCCGCGTGAGATGGGTTTTTGGGTAGCGAAAGGACCGCATTGGATATAGCCATTGTAGCACAATGGTAGTGCGTTGCTTTCCTACCGGGTCTGGTCCTTGGTGATAGGCAGAGGCTGTGGGTTCGAGTCCCATCAATGGTTCTTTTTTTTTGCTTCAACTTCTTTTTATAATGGCCCTCTGAGCATACTGGGACATTGGGAGTCCAAATTTGTTTAGTGAGTCCAGCTATATACTTTTGTCATCCCTGGGTACATGGACTTGTTAGGTTACCTGGAGCTAGTGATCACCACGGGTCGCGCGACCTGCACGGGTTCGCGGGTTGTACCCCGTGGGGTGTGGGTGCGGGTGGGCGTTCCCCTACCCGTCCCCTACAAAACGAGCCCTTAAACGTCCAAATCTGACAGAAGCTGGCCGAGATATGGCTCATTTATGTCCTAGGATATAAATAAATCATATCTCGGCCAAATCTCATCCGATTTGGCCGTTCTAGGGCTTGTTTTGATGGGTAAAACCGCGGGTTCGCGGGTAAGGTTGGCCCCGGGTGCGGGTGCGGGTTGCTGCACAGTGACCCGGGGTTGACCCGTGGTGATCACTACCTGGAGCCCTCATCAGGGATACTCTGCTCTGAAGATAAGCCTTGGTATAGAGTTATACTAGAATGAACCTGTGCTTTGCACAGATCTAAGGGTTGATAGCTAGGCAGTGTGGCCCCATGCCACCCCATTCAGCAAGATGTCAAGACTCTGATGGCCCATTTGGGTCCACATCAGCACCATCAAAAAGGGTGATCTGGGCCCAGATGGGCCCCGTAAGGGCCGGCATGTCACACAAGGCCCAGATGGGACCTCAATATCTCACACATGTCAAGCCCCAGCTGGGGATATGTCATAGTTGGGCGGGCGGAGAGGGCGGACCAGAGTCCTGTGAAATGCGGAAGCGGACGGACGGACGGGACGGACGGACTATAATTTGGTGGAACGGACGGACTAAAAATGAATGGTCGTAGATTAGGGGAAAAGAGTAGGCCCAGCCTTATTTCCTGTATGCCTGTAGCTTATATGGGCTCTTGAGCCAACGTACACATAGTTAGTGGTATAACATGTATTCAAGCCGGTTGACGGGTGGCTTCTGGAGCAGGGGAGAAAAAAATAAATATCCTCAGTGGGCCTTCTTTCCAGCTCAATGGCATGCAGAGATATCGGGGAAAGTACTATCATCCTGTGAGTGGTTGATGTTAGTAATTGTTGGATCTGCAGTGAATCACATAGTGTCGAGGTAGGCAGAGATGTGCAGAAGCCCTTTCACGCAGACAACAGGGTGAGTATATAGGTTTAAGTTTGAACAGAGTTTTCTGAGCAGACTTTCAAAGGCGGACGGTAAGGGTAGACAGACAGGACAAGCGGCAGACGGATTGAAAATCTGGACTTGATTTGGCAGGCGGGTCAACAGAAGACAGAGCAGGAGACCGACAGATACATTACAGACGGACGAAGGAAGGAGCTGAGGAGGGACCGAGAAAGGACGGACGGACGACGGATTGAGTGGAGGACGGACTCAATAAAGGGCGGACGGACTTTGCGGACTCGTACGGACGGACTCACGGGTGAGGGACGGATGGAGGAAGGACGGACGGATGAAGGACGGACGGATGAAGGACGGACGGATGAAGGACGGACGGATGAAGGACGGATGGCTAAGGACGGACGGCTAAAGACAGACAGGTGGAAGTCGGACAGGTGGAAGTCGGACGGGTGAAAGACGGACCAGATGTCTGTTGGACAGGCCAAGACCTCGTTCTGTAGCCTCATGTTCCGGTCAATCCCCAAACCCAAAAATTGATCAATGGCCTGCCTCCAAGCTGTCATAGGGAATGTTCTTTAGCTACCACCAGGTTCCAATGTCCCAAGCCTACCCCTCTGGGCTCCAATTATTGGAAACATACAGCGGGCTCACAAACTTCTTATTACAGAACAAGAAACACACCAATGTTGGTTCTGGTGCTCCTGCGGATATCCCATTAACGATCCAAGGGGAGATCTTAACGATGATTGAAGTAGTCAGCCGAGCACTTGAACAACCAGGTTAGGCCAATAATTCAGATGGTGTCGTCGAATGTATTGCTGATTAACACATTCTTTCCATGTAGTACAATTGTCATTTTCTCTCGAGCAAGTCGCAGCAGCACTTGCATCCCCGTTATTGGACAAAGAAAGCCAAGAGGAGTTACTGCAAAGGATGTTCGCACCCCCAGAATCCCCCCAACAGCTAAGGGACACCCCAACGGTCTTCGTTGATGCTACAGGGAGGGCAATCGCATGGTACTTACCAAACGTATTTACCGGTCGGAGATCCGTAAGTGCACAAATTTAAATCCGCGGAAGATGTGTAAAACTGATGATCTACGAGGCAGGTGTCGGTCATGAGGGCCGCGAAAACAGTGGCCGAATATCCAAAAAGCGTGATCAGGGCCGGGTCCTCTGAAAACTGGCGGGAGGAAGGAGGGACTTTCAAAAACCCCGCGGACTGTTATATTCCGCCCGGGGTGGTTAACTTGGCAGCAGCATGGTATGAGCAGGGACATGGGGTACGTCAGTAATATTACAATCCATGTTTGTGGTTTTAACACAGTTAAAATAGCCTCCCGTTTCGGTCCCAGCTCCGTCCGCCTCCCTTAGCTTATTGAACGGGGCCGGAGGGCTGGACTTGGTCAGAATGCTTGCTGAAACCAATGCTCTCATTGGTTCCTTGCTCTCTCTTGTTAATCCAGAGCTCTACAAGGTCCAGGTCCAAGTCCTTCTTGAGTTAGCATCGGGATGTTCCGAAACTTCGAACGAGGAGCTGACTCAGAAGGCCTTTAAGTATTGGGTGTCTCCTTTTACCGTGATTGCTTTTATCTGCAATAGGGAAACACCCCTCCATCGCGATAATCGTGGAGGGCGATTTTTACAGGATATTTTGGCCGTTTTTGGTGAATACCAGAATGGCCGATTCGAGGTTCCTCTCCTTGGAGGCCGTTTCTCATATAACCCCAGGACAGCATTTATCCTGCCGGTTATCTTTTGGAGCATGGTGCTGCAAGAACTGAGGGGGACCGGATCTGCATGGCAAGTTTTATGAAGCCTGCTGTTGGGTGGGGTGCCCTCACTGAGTACAAGGAGATTCCGCCACCATTACTATCGGAACTGGTACAGAGATGGAATGTTGGTTGAAACCTTGGATTCAGCTGCATATGTATGATAGTACTACACTACTACACCCCACTGCTAAATGCATGCCACTTGTTCCTCCACTCCTCCACAATGGGAATGTCATTGACCACGTCCCTCCGGGCATAACCTGCATCGAGCCGAGACTGCTCAACATTGTACGTATAATCGACCAAAAGTTCTTCAGGTATTCCGGATCCACGGCGGTTATCTTCGGATTATGTTCTCCAAGTCCCCCATCACGAAGCACTCCGCCGCCTTCCTTCCAGAGATTCACCACCTCCAGAGCCGTGGAGTACGGCTTATGCGCCCACCATACTTTCGTGTCTTCCCGATACAGGACTTCCTCAGTGAATGTTTCTTCCAGAAATGTACCACCTGACAGGGCCACCCAGGTTTCCCTTGGGGAACCTGTGTGGTGAACGAGCTGGCCCAGCAGTTGATGATAAAATGGGCACGGGTAGGAGTCGCGGAAGGTTGCCACGGATAGACCTTCCAACGTGATACCCAAGGTCTGGAATCCAGTCAACTTTGAGAAAAAGGACGGGCCGTGATCGGACGTACCAGCTCATGACTGAATATGTTTACCCATTCTTTCCATTGTTCATCGTCCATCTCCGTCTCCCGGATTTCTACGAAGAACTGCAGGAGTCGCTGCATTCGTATGTGCATGAAGCCGAGGAGGGATATCCATTCGGATCGGTTGAAAAGGTCAATCCAGTCCTTAGGTGGTACGGGAGGAGGGACCATGGTTGCAAGTTGAAAGATAGTAGTCAGCAGAATCGATCAGATACTGCAGGAAGCTTACTTAATGCGGCGGGCTGCAGTCATGGTCTTCGTTATTTTTGCAGCCTGATTGAGAATGGACCACAGGGACTCAATAATCTCCCCGCTTGCCATGCCGGCCCCAGGCAGGAATGTGCTGGCAAACCGGGGAAGGCAAATTTCGCCGTGCCCATGGATATGAAAGAGACCGATGAGATATGTGATGTCCAGGTCTTCAGGTATTGTTAGATGGGCTGCTGCTGCAATCCTCTCCTGGAGATGGATGCAGAATTCGCAGTTGATGTCATATGCTAATAGAACACCTGTGCAGTCCTTTGCATTTGTTGTGTAGAAGGCTTCATTAACAGACAAGTCTGCGTTCGCCTGCCTATAGAGTATGCCCCTCAGTAGATGCCCGATTGTCCTAGAAATGTACAAACCTTTCTCCTTTCTGTAAGTCAACTAAGGAACCCCCGCAGAAGCAGCCATGCCGAGCACATGCACTTCCAAATAGCCCTGATTCATCATAACCTTTCTTCATCTTGTCTTTATCTTGAACTGCTTTGTACTCGGAGCAAGTCGCCTCCTGTGAAGATCGACACATTTCGGGTTCGTTGGACATGGAGTCATCCGTCCGGCGGAAGGATCGTATGGTCCGGCCGGCAGCGGATCCGACGGGTTAATTACCGTCCAGCCCACCCGTCTGTCCGGTTCAACCGGTTCAACCCGTCCGTCAGGTCCGATCCGTCTGACGGGTTTGGGACCGTCCAATGTGTCCGTCCGCCGGGCCCGTACAATCACGTCCGTCGGACGCGTCCGGTGAGCCAGCCGTTTCAATGGCGCATTTGGGAGTTTGGAGAAGTTTCAGGAGGTGTGGATATTAGTGACGTTGGATAAGAAAAAACAATGGTCTCACCTGCTTTGACTCGGGTGCTGTCTTGAGCACTCGATCCATGTATCCCTTCTCAATCATGTAGGCGGCTCCTGCAATCAGGGAGATGCCTTTATCCTCCCTGCGGATAAGGAGATGATGAAGCTTGAAGTTGCCATCTATAACTATATATCGTTTGAATAGCCATCTAAATAGATAGATATCAGCCATGGACTTAGGAAAGGCAATTGAATGCGCACAACTCCATTAAATCCGTCCAGTTGGGCGGGAGATTAATCCCAGGCTGGGGACAAACCGCACAGTAGAGGGCCAGCTCTCCCTTCTCCGGCTTTCGGCCCCTTTTGTCGTGACCAAAGCCATGCCGTTTCAGGAGTATGAGAAAGTTATACATTTGCCAGACCCTAGAAAGCTCTCGAGCCCGGTCCTATATCCAACCATCAGGTTAAGAGACCTCGACCAAATTTCTAGACTTACAACGTTCGAGGGAAAGGCAAAATTTGTTTTCCTTTTGAGTATATCACAAAAGTTTTCCGTTGACATCTTGGATTCAACCTTAGTGAGGTGGTAGTCCTTCAATAGTTCTAAGGAGAAAGCTGTTTGAATGGTTGTCCAGGTTGAAGGAAAATAGCCAGCCTCAAGATATTGCTCGTCGTCCGGGACCCGCACTCCAACATCGCAGATGCAGGGATAGACCGGTAGATGGTGGAATCCATTGGAGTGAACAAACAACACAAAGTTGCCATGGCCAAGCATGCTGGTTGCCGGTTTAGCTCCATACGTCGGATCGTCCTTTGTCAGTGGAGGCAACTCCGTACAATTGTTCAGTTCTAGTGCCCGTTGCTCCAAATCCGCCAACTTCTTGTGGTACGTGGGGCACATGTCCCCCTGGTGCCCAAGACATATTATTACACCTACGTGCCATAGCCAACCGGGCTGGAAATATTTTCCGTTCCAGTATTCCACCCGGTGGAAAGGCGTCCACCGGTGAGTGATCCGGCAGCACATGGTACAAAAATGCGGGTTGTTTGAGCAGCCAAGACATCGCCAATTTGCTTCTTCCGTTTGGCACCGAACGCAGGGTGTTTTGGGCGGACTCTCGGCGGTTAGAAGCCTATCGAGATAGGTACCGCATTTGCCGTCCCCTAGCCAGGCCTTCAAGTAGTCATGGGTACTCTGCAGGTGTATTAGTAAGAGTTAGTCCTCTCTTGATTTACACGTACATTTCCTTGAGATGTTTTGCCATCCAGAGGCTCGAAAATGGACTCGTAGTATAACGGCTCGGACGGACCAGGGTAATTAAATGGGTTGGGATTGTGTGGGTCCGAAGCTGAGGACGCATGTGGTGGGGGAGGGTTCCTTTTCCTCCTCTTGGGTGCTCGATGGAGGGAATCCTTGGGCTTCACAGGGGCAGTTCCAACAACTAGCCCCCGTTTTGTCGTCTTGACCTTCACCTCAAGATCGACGAAGAGATCTTTGTCTCCCCGTTGTTTGCCCATTTCTGGTAGCCTTGGTGGGAGTAAGAGAAGATGGTAAAATCATGGAGCATTGTTCATCGATAGAAGGGCTCGGGAATAATATAGATGTCCCTCTGGAACAATATAAGGACCACCCCCCTAGAAAGATTCGACTGGTCCCCCAATAGTCATGACTCCTCCTCATAAAGCAAAAGCCTCCAATCCGACTCCATCACCTGGGCCGGGTGCAAATATAAAGGGGGAAAAAGGACCTAAGCCGGAAGAGGACGAGGACGATAGTTTGTCCGATGCGGAGGAGCATCCCCTCGGACCAGCTGAGGCTCTGGATGCTAAATTTACTACCCTTCAACTCGAATACATGCAGGCCAGAAAAGAGGAATACAAAGGACTAGCGAAAGGAAATCGTCGGGAACTCGCGACCGATGTGGCCATGCATTTCTTGGGTGAGATCAAAAAGGCCGTTGAAACGACGGGCGGGACAGTGAAGAACGGGGATAGGACAGCACTGATAAATGTATGTATCCAAAAGCTTGGAGAAGAAGTGCCCTGTCTCACCCCGTATCACAGAATGTTATCCATTGGTTTCGAGTCCGGTGCAGGAGGAAGAAGCAGCAGGAGGTCTGGGAGATTACTTGGACGGATAGGATGGTGTTCTATAAGCAACATCCTGACAGAGTAAAGGCCAGACAAAAAAAGATGTTCGAGGAAGCTACCAAGATTAAAATTGCCTTGGAGGACGTGGAGGAGTTAGACATAGATCTAGTCGAGGACAGTGATTCAGAGTCGGATAGCAGATCCGATTCCAACAGCAAATCGACAGGATGGACGGGCGGACAGAAGGACGTGAAAGGAAAGAAGGCCGCGGACGGGCGGAGGGACGTTGAAGGATGGAAGGGAATGGACGGACGGAAGGACGTTGAAGGACGGAAGGACGTTGAAGGACGGAAGGACGTTGAAGGACGGAAGGACGTTGAAGGACGGAAGGACGTTGAAGGACGGAAGGACGTTGAAGGACGGAAGGACGTTGAAGGACGGAAGGACGTTGAAGGACGGAAGGACGTTGAAGGACGGAAGGACGTTGAAGGACGGAAGGACGTTGAAGGACGGAAGGACGTTGAAGGACGGAAGGACGTTGAAGGACGGAAGGGAACGGACGGACGGAAGGACGTTGAAGGACGGAAGGGCGCGGACGGGCGGGCGGATATGGATGGGGACTCAGACTCGGATATTGAGGGAGAATCTAAGAGGGATATCAAGCAGATCACACCTTTCTATTTCTTTCAAAAGGCTTTAACCTATGAGTTTACACTCCTTACCGAGGAAGAACTGCGCAAATGCCAGGACACTGTAGTCGAATGGAACAAACAAGGGCCTCCACCGGAAGTCCAACAACAGTGAGTTGAATGCCTAGTTCTTAGTCCGTATTCTCACAACTTTGCAGACTTGCCCACGATCGAGCTATTCCCATGATTCGTCAGTTTATGCATGTCAGTTTATGCATAGTCTTTATAAACAAATGGGGGGTCAGGATGGTCGTTATGGCCAGATTTGAAGGGCCCGGTGAAGTCCCTTATTTTTGTAAGTCACCTTTACATCTCAGAAAAACCCAAACTAAGGTAGCCTAGCCTTTGTTGACTGTGGAACGGAACTGGGAAGACGGCGTTTCTCCCGAGAGTATCGGTACCATATCAGGAAGAGCGGAATATACCGGAACTGGATTCAGTTTATTACTGGGGAATTTTCTGACGATCCTGACAACCTCCAACATACGAAACCGAGGGGCCGTGGCAAGCCTCTGTTACTGCTTCCACAGAACCAACATGGGGAGCCCATTCTCCCAAATCCCGTAGATGTACCAAGGGGGACGGCACCATGGGAATACTTCCCGCATCTTATCCGAACCTTTGTTACCCTCCACCTTGGTGAGCAGCACAGCTGGGTTCAGCTTTAGCATAACACTGACTCCCATTCTCCACCTCAGTCACCTGGTTGAACCTACCTCTTAGGTGTATCAATTTGAGAGAAAATGATACCTAAGAGGTCCTCCAACCACTGGGTGAACCATAGGTGGTTGAACCACTGGTTGGATAATCTGCCACCCACGGTCCACCCATTTGATTATCAACAACCAAACACAACCATATAGAGAATAGTTCAACCACTGTCAACCATGGTTGCCCTTTCCATAAATTGGTTGAGCTTGGTTGAATAGTTTGAGAGAGTATCTGGGGTCCTGCCTTTTTGGTTGAACCATGTGGTTCAACCGCACATGGTTCAACCATAATTCAACTGCACTTGGTTCAACCATGGTTCAACCACATTGTAAATGGTTGAACCAAGTATGTAATTATATCTCATAATTGATGCATGACAAATAGAGTTCATCAAATCATCAATCATTATGTCATAGATCTGGATAGATCTCAGATCAAGATCTATGATGTCATTGATGGTACCTGTGCCTGTGATGTCGATTTGCATGACATCACTATGATTAATTGCTGTCATTCAAATCATGACATTATACTCATTTAGATAAGAGGAGTGTTGAGCTGATTCATTCATATCTCACCCAGTTCTTGTCTGATAAGCATGATTTTGGTATCATTAGAAAGTGTAAAATGGGGGAAACAAAGTGACATATGTGCTATATTATATTCCTATGGGTATACACAGTAAAATCATATAAATGTCATTTAGGGTGTGTATTAAGATGAGTTTTGGTCTAATATCTCACTCAGTTCATATCCAAAATCAATAATTTTAGCATCACTAGAAAGCTTCATTTATGGAGAGTAGAGTTACATCTGTGTTTTATCTTAAGCTCTTTGCTATAAACCTGATATTGGGATGCAAGATGAATGTGACTGTCTTTCAGGGCTGGTATTCCTGAAACATCATATTATACACCTAAGCCTTCCTAAGTATGTAGCAGTATACTAGACTTATTTTATAAGCTATATATTGGAGTGGTGGATCTCCAAAGGACCCACCATAGCAGGAGTATGACTTTCTACAAACCAGCTCCAAAATAGCACAGTTGGCTCTATTGCCTTTTAAGGTAAGCAGATAGAGGTGTGAAAACATAATGAGAGTATACCTCCCATTTCTGTGTTTCTAATAAAAAAAGCTGCAAGCAAATCCAAGCAGTAGAAGCTGATCTATATGAAGAACTGGCCTTAAGTGCATACTTGATTCTCTGGTTGCACAAGTGTGCATCTTCAAAGCCCAACTGGACATAAAATCATAGATATCTCCATGCTCACTGGATGGTTTGGGGTGCTTTTTTTTGCATTCAGAACCAGGCATTTCACTCTCCTTTATCCATGTGTTTATATTGCTTATATCATCAGAGGGGGGCCCCTAAGTACTGATGTGCAGTACAAGAACCACTTTGTGCAATTCCACCATTACATCACCAATCATTCAAGGACACTGAATCTTGTTGCTCCAATGGCTTCCTTACATTTCCAAGGGCATAATTTATATAGATCTTTACTGGCTAACCTTATGTTCTGTCCTCAGTGATACTAACCCTAATGCATCTCCCAAATGGCATTCTTACATCATTGCAGAGTATAACTACGTGGGAACAAAATACCAACTATACCACTGTATGCTCCCTATTTTACAGCTTCTACTGATACTAAATTCATTCTTATCAGACAAGAACTGAGAGAGATATTCATAAATCTGTGCAACATCTCCCTTATCTAAATGAAATGATGTTGCTATCATGACATTTCTATGGTTTTGGACCCTATAGCTGCATAAATAGAATATAAAACATATACCACTCTAATCACCTCATTCCACACTTTCTAATGATACCAAAATCCTTCTTATCAGACAAAAACTGAGAGAGATATGAATGAATCAGCTCAACACTCCTCTTATCTAAATGAGCATGATGTCATGATTTGCATGACAGCAATTAATCATAGTGATGTCATGCAAATCATGACATCACAGGCACAGGTACCATCAATGACATCATAGATCTTGATCTGAGATCTATCCAGATCTATGACATAATGATTGATGATTTGATGAACTCTATTTGTCATGCATCAATTATGAGATATAATTACATACTTGGTTCAACCATTTACAATGTGGTTGAACCATGGTTGAACCAAGTGCAGTTGAATTATGGTTGAACCATGTGCGGTTGAACCACATGGTTCAACCAAAAAGGCAGGACCCCAGATACTCTCTCAAACTATTCAACCAAGCTCAACCAATTTATGGAAAGGGCAACCATGGTTGACAGTGGTTGAACTATTCTCTATATGGTTGTGTTTGGTTGTTGATAATCAAATGGGTGGACCGTGGGTGGCAGATTATCCAACCAGTGGTTCAACCACCTATGGTTCACCCAGTGGTTGGAGGACCTCTTAGGTATCATTTTCTCTCAAATTGATACACCTAAGAGGTAGGTTCAACCAGGTGACTGAGGTGGCCCGTCCGCCATCCGCCACAATTTCCTTCGCTCCCTCTCCGGCCGCCTGCCCGTCCGCCTGCCCATCCGCCTGCCCATCCGCCTGCCCGTCCGCCCGCCCGCCCGCCTCTCCGCTGACAGGGGCGGAGTCCTCCTTGTTCCTCTGCTTCTCACCCTGCTTCTCACCCTTCAGCTCTTCTAGCTTGGCCAAGAAAAGCTTCCTCTTGTCCGCCAGGCTTTGGGCGAACTCAGCCCGCAATTTGGCCGCCAGGGCCTCAGTCCTTGCCGCTGACCGCTGATCGGCCTGTTTGAGCCTCTCCTCGAGAAGTACGACCCGGCACCCCAGCTCCTTCAATCCAATTTCCAAACTGGTCACCGACTCCTGAACCTCCGACATTTCCCCTTCCTCTTCCTCACTCTCTTCCTCACTGCTGCTTTCCTCTGTCTCCATCAACTCCTCGAGAGCTTTGACCCAGTCCTTCAACGAAGAGATGGCCCCGACATGCATGACGCTGACATTGTCGATCTTGATGTCCAGGTGACGGACCTTCTGTGCCACCGTCTTCCCGTCGCAGTCATCCACCCCTTTGAGCTCCTGGACCTCCGCCTCGAGCACACCCACCCTCTCACTTAACGGCGAAATACCATCTGCAGCACCGTTCACCGCCATGACCATTCCACGGAGATCAGCCAGTTCACCTTCTCTCTTACGCTTGTGTTCTGCCAGGCTGACGACCTCTTTAGTCAGGTCCCCCGTAGCAAGTTCCCCTGGTTGGACGGGGTCCACCTTCCTGACCGGCTTGGGCCTTGGCTTGAGCGTTGCGATGGATGGTCCTCCGACGGACGGACTCCCGCCCGATGCATGTCATCCGCCGGGTGGGTTCCCGCCCGATGCATGCCGTCTGCCGGACGGCTTGCGTTCCGGGGTCGCTGGTGTGACGGCTCGTGGTCCGCCCGATGGTGGGACGGACGTCGTTCCGCCCGATGGTCCGGCGACAGGCACAACCTTGGCGGATCTATCTGCTTGGTGCCGAACCGGTGCGCCCATAGCTGCCATACCAGTTTCGGGAAGCTTGAATTTGCCGCATGGAGAGTAGAGGGTTAGTGTGCCAGCTGGTGAATGTAGATCTTCCCAGCTCGGTTCACGTACTGGCTGAGTCTGCCGTGGGGCCTTCCCTCCTTTCCCCCCTGAACCCTTGCTGCCCCCCGCACCCGAGCCGCTTGCGACCGCTGCCTTGGAGTTGATCACAACAGCAGGAGAAAGAGGAGGAGCCGCGGCAGCGGGAACCTGCTCTCCCCGGCCCCGGGTTGACTTGTGGCATTTTCCCTTCCGCGTCTTGCAAGTCCCACACGTGATGTTCGGGTTCAACTGTCCATCTTTGCCGGTTGCCACCCAACATTTGAGCCCCGCGGGGCTACATATATTGCACCGCTCGTCGAAAATCGCCTCGCCCGAGATCCAGGTGTAGGCGTTGTAGTCGAAGCACGGCGGAATGGCCTCGAGTTGAACGGCAGCGGCAGGGCCTACTTTCACGCGCTTGGCCTTGGGCGAAATGGCAGCAACGGGCTGCATCTTTTGCTTCGTGCCCTTCTTGTCCGTCGCGGTGGATTCATCGTCGACCTCCATGGAGCCTTCGTCTTTTTGCGAAGTTAGCTTTCGAACTTCGAGAAACCGGGCCCGAGTTGGTGCTCACCTTCGTCACCGTCGTCACCTGCGTCATATTCATCCTCCTCCTCGGATCCACTTCCCTCCTCCTCATTGTCATTCTCAGCTGGGTACCAAATGTCCTCCTCCTCCTGGTACCCCCCTTCGTCTGCCCCCGATCCTTCCTGCGATCCTTCCCCGTCCGCCCCCGATCCTTCCTGCGATTCTTCCCCGTCCGTCGGGTCTGCTTCCGGCTCCGTCGCCCTACCCTTTCCTTTCCGATCGGATCTGTTGGCGGAGCCTTCGGGTTTGCTAGCGGCGACAACGGGATCCTTCGATTCCTTCCTGTCTGTGGGTAGGTATGGGGGTCGTCGGAAGAGGGAGAGATCGAGGGCAGCTCCGGTGTTGCGCTTGAGCTTGGGAAGCTCTCTCATCCACTCAGCTACTCGAGCAGTAATGCCCATCTCGTCATAGCTGGCCTTCTTCGGACCGAGTTTTTTGAGGGCATCCACTAATTGGTCCTGAGATCGAGGCTGTTATTAATACATAGAAAGCGTATAGGGTAGAAGAACGTACCGTAAGGCAAGCCAAGTAGCCAAGGCGCTCGGAGAGGTACTTTTGAGAGGCCAATGATTCCGCGGGGGCTTGCCAAGTATATGCGGATATGAGGGCGCTGTTCAGGGTTCCGGACCGAGTACGGACGGCCTGAAGGGGGTCCTCAGGGGCAAGGGGTGACTTGAGGGGCTGGACTTGAGTAGACCTGGAGGAACTCATCGGTTTTCACGTCGGGGAGAAGCTTGCTGCGGGCGGTTAAGGTCAAAAGGAACTTGAAGATAAGCGACGGACACGCGTCCGTCCATGGAATCCGAACATTCACATCACATGGCACTTACGTAAGCATCGGACGGCTTTGTTCATCTCCACTGATCTGCCTTCTTATCATCTACCTCCATCTTATACCATCCATGGCCCCTCAAGCAACAAAGAAAGGTAAGAATAAGGCCAAGGGCAAGAGGAGAAAAGATGAGTTTCCAAGCATCAGTCCGTTATTGGCCTTTAACCTTTTCTTTCGTATCATCGGTTAGATCGTGTTGACAACGGCGGACCCTCGATGGACGACAACGAAGCCGCTATGGTGGTCGACCAGGCGCCAGCGTCTCAACGGGGTGAGTTATATCTTCTTTTATTATGTAGACTAGATTGGCTGAAGTTCTGAAATATAGTGAATATACCGGACGACGACTTTTGGAAGGCTCTCGACGATTACGACGACAGCGCTGCCCCCGCACGAACCGGAGGCGAAGATCCACCTGTTGTGGCTGCTGGCGCAAATGAGGAGGAAAATGTGGGGGTCATTTTGGAGAACACCGAAGAGGTACGCCGGCTTCCGTTCCTCCTTCCTGCCGATGTTTGACAGTCGGATAAGACGCCAATCAAGGAAATGAGCGCAGCTACTGGCGGGGCAGCTCCCGAACCGCCGAAGGATAAGAACACAATCGTCTGGAACTTCCGGGACATCGAAGCTGTCATTGTCTGCTCCCAGTTCCTCGACGATCACCTTGCTGTTCTCAACAACTTACGGCACTCCCTCTTCCTTGCACACGAGTCCCTCCTGCGGTCCCGTACTCTGGCCCTCAAGGCTCTCGAGGCGCTTAATCATGCAGCATACGCGAAGCAGATGGCGGTGGATATGACGGTCGCCGATTCCAATGAGGGGTAGTTTCGGAGCAGATTAGTTGGACATTTGGGCGCTCATTCATGTACATGTGTATATGGCCTTTTATACTATTGCTATCCTCTGTCCCGAACCATCCGTTTCCCGTCCATTTGAAAGCTACTTGGACTCATAACCGTCCGTCCGTCTTCTGTCAGCCGACGGACTGGTCCGACTACGTCCGTCCGTCTGCTGTCATCCGACGGACGGTCCGACTACGTCCATCCATCTAATGTCGTCCGACTACCCGCCGGGTCGGACTTTTCCATTCGGACCTGAGCCCGGCGGACCAATATCCGGAGCCCAGCTGGGCCATCAAACTATGACACATAGGGGGGCCCAGCTGGGCCCAGATCAGCCATCAACATTTGACTGATGTGGACCCAAATGGGCCATGGGTTTGAGCACAGCCTGTGTCAGTGGGTGCCCATGCTTCAGAGCTGGAGCCAGACTCCAAACCAGTCGCCTGTATACCCGACTGCCCAAGGCAATTGTACGAGGATAAACGACGGACAAACGAAAGTTGTGTTCAAAGACGACTGGCAACAATTTACAAATGTTCATTTGATCGTGTTTACCAGTTTCAGTCTACCAAAACCCTGGTCTCGTAGCTTGCAGGTACCTTTAATAAGGCTTCACACGAGTGCACCCATGGGTTTACCTGGATCCACCGGTGGGTACCCGCAGCACTATTTTCAATACCCAAACCCTTGCGGGTCCATTTCCACGGGTAACCCGAGCCACGAGTTGAGTACCTGCGGGTCGCCGGGTTACCCGGCACTTCACGGGTTGGCAGGTACCCACAGGTAAACCCCCGAGTACCCATGCTATAGCATCCATAGTTTTCTCTAAGTCCATGCCTCACACAAGCGTAAGTCAATTCATAGAAGCCCAAGTCCAACTCAACTCAGATCACACACGGCGAAGTCAAAAAACAAAAGAGATAATTCATTCCATACAAGAACACATAAAGCTAATCAACTACAGTAATTTCACTAGGAGCGTGGCTGAGCTTGGCCTTCTTCTTGTTCCTCCTAGCCTTGTCTCGAAACACCTCAATGATGGATGCCATAGGAATGAGGTCTGGGTTCTCTGCCCATGACCCAAGAACAGACGACGAACGGGTAGACTCATCAGAAAGAGAATGGCGGAGCTTACTAACTGTAAGACCTCCATGGGAGAAGGCATGCTCGACATCAGTAGACGTAGCTATATATCAATCACATATAGTAAGCATGACATGCAAAGCAAAACAAAGGGAGCGAACATACCGGGCATGGACAAATAGTCCAACGCCATGCGCGCGAGAGGATTACCATCGTCAAGAGCCTGGGTCCAATACCTCAAGGCATCCTGCACATTGGGCTTGGGCGGCGACATGAGAAAGTCTTCAAGGGGATCCCCCGTTGGACTTGGGGCAGCGCTGATGGTTGCGAAGTGCCGACGAGCTTCGGTGAAACACTGAATGAAATGTTGAGTGATAAGAAAGATATGATAAACATCACGTACATCTTTCTGACCTGTTGTTGAGGGCAGCGGCACGTCAGGGTTGGGATCGGGCTTGTAGTGAAGCATCCACTCGTCGGTAATGGTTTTCCGGGCGGTCGCGATCCAGTCCGAAGGCCAGCCAGCTTTGACGAAGTACGTGGCCTTGTACTTGGGATGTAACACTACATGGGACATGAGTAACAAAGACATTAAAGAAAAGCTTCAGTCACGTACTCATGGCAATCGGATATGCGATGCAGTCGTCGGTCCAAGCGTAATACTTATTCATCATACGCATACCCCGAAGGGCAGCATGACGAACAGCAGGGTGGGCGGCCACGTCATCGATAACAGTGTCGAAGAAGGCGGTTAGGACGTCGATGATCGGGATGATGTCGTGGAGCAAAGGGATGCTGGCCTTCGAGACTTGCTTGGTCGCGAACATGATCATCTGTAGGGAAACAGTCAATGTACGAAGACGAGAAGCAACACCAATGACTTACGTTCAATATGGGAGACAGCTGCTCAAGCAGCCGCCACTCAACGGCGCTGAGTCGGAACCGCTCCAGGCGCACACCGCGCGGCTTGTTGAGCTCCGGCAGCATGACGAGGCAGTCGACGGCCGGACGAATCTTGATACCACTGTCGATGGTCTCGTTGGAGCTATTCCAGCGCGTCGAAATGTCCTTGACAAGCATCTTGACTGGGGACTTGGTGGCGACACAACACACTTTGAGGTCTTCAGTGATGGTGGGGCTGTTGGACACCTTCACAGCAACTTGGCGTAACTAAGCAAGAGATCAGCCCATGGACAGAGACATAGATGAAGTGCATACCTTGGTAATGGCAATGTTGGCCTGACGGGCATCCGCGTCAGACAAGGGCACCAACCTGTTGTCCAACTGAGATGCACTCACGATGTCCTCCAGCGCCAAGGCATCAGACCGCCGAACCTCCTCTGCCACTTCATCCCCAAGTGGCGCCTCGTAGTTCTCATCCCCGAGCCCAACATCATCCATCAAGTCATCCAACTCCTCATCCACCTCTCCCTCCTTCGTCATCTTCCGTGCAAATGGGGACATGATGGCCTTAAGAACATTAGAAACTCTGAATCTCTGAAGCGTTAGGACCGACTCACCCCAGCAACGAGGTTCAAGACATGTGCGAAGCATCGCACATGATGAACACTGCCCCGAAAGGTGAGGATGAGCGTGGCGAGCTCTGTGACGAGGGTGTCGTTATTGGAGGCGTTGTTGGAGGTGAACCCAAGGAGCTTCTTGTCGATGCCCCAATCCCGGAGTAGGTCAGCGACTTTCGAGGTGAGATACTTGCCAGTGTGCGCTTTCGTGAGTCTGCGATAGTCACATTAGTCGTGAAAGTGGGGCAACAACCGTGAAAGACTTACTTGACGAAGTCTAGCACCAAGGACTTCATCTTGTTGTCCTTGATCTAATGCACCGTCACCCCGATGAACGAGACGACGTTGGGCGAGGTCCAACCGTCGGTGGCGACGTGAAGCTTCCCCGGGTAAGCCTGTGTCAGGAACAATGAGTACGAAGCCCGACGACGCAAGACATGATACATACCTTGAGCATATCGGTGATGAAGACCTGGGACAGCACGTGAATCTCCTTGACATCCCGAGAGACCATGGAGCGGCTGATGTCGATGCAGTCCGGGTTGAGGTCGCCGAAGATGTCACGGAGCTCGGGGTCCTCGAGAATCGAGAAGGGACGGCGACGGCGGACAATCCAGAGAACTGACTTGACACGGTGTACGACGGGGTCGTACGTCACACCGTGGGCGTACTTGAACATCGCCTTGACCTGCACAGGGTCCACAGGGGGCGTGCAACGTTGGACGTGGCGGTTGAGATTGGACGTCGATTCATCGTGTTGGGCGCGGATAACCTCGACGGATGGGGTCCTTCACGAAATGTAAGGAAGGGAATGAGGAGATTGGGGTGAAGGGAACGTACCGCTGGCACCGAAAAATATACCTCACGACGCCGTCGAGGTCGACGCGAATGGTGGGCTCCTAAAAGTGGCCGTATACCGCACTTTTCCAGGTGGCGCGCTGGCGTTCTGGAGATAGATGGTGAGCGTAGGGAGACATGGCAGTGACCAAGGAAGACGTACCGAGAACCTCCTGCGCAGTCGACGTGGCAACCTTCCAATGCTCGTCGAACTATCCAAGGCCGTAACTGCTGGTCTGAGCCCTATACACGCATAGTGTTCTTTCCTTGACAAACAGCCTTGTGCCCACCTGGGGTAGTGCATTACAGGCCCAGGCCCGGCCCAAAAGCCACGGCTTGGGCCCGGCTTTGGTCGGCTCGGGCTCGCTAATATTGCGAGCCCAGTCTTGAGCCCCCAAATTGGTCGGGCCCGGCTCGGTTCATGGCTTAGGCTGCGGCTTTTGTATACAATTTCTTTCTAATGAATCTCGGTCACGGTCAGTAAATTTTTGTATTAAACTAGTATATTTATTAGTGTAGTGCTCTGAAATAATTTTTCCATTCAAAATGAGCTTTTGCACTGGCCGGGAATTGAACTGAGAACCTCTACAACATATTTCTGACCACTCAACCACTACACCAAGGTGCCATGTACTATTTTCTGACTGACCAAAGCCTAAGCTGCAGCTTTTTGGCACGCAGAATTTTGAGCCGGGCCTTGAGCCCAGCCCGGCCTTACTGCCAAATCGAGTAAGGCCCAGCTCGAGGCTTTGAGCCCGAGCCTGTAAGGCACTAACCTGGGGTGTAGTGTTCACCAGGGGTTTACCCCTGCCCTCACAACGCCAATCCCAATCCTACCTGCCACTAACCCCACCCGCATCACCCGCATCCAGTTAAGCCGGGTTTTTGACAGTTTTGGAGAGTTTGTTATGGTTTACGGGTTACCCATGGGTTTCGGTGCATCACACAGCTGGAGGTCAAACAGCGGATTGAAATAAACAGAAGTATGATATAGTAACTAATACAAGTCTATGCAATACGATCCCAGTCATCATCAAGTTCAGTATCCTCCTCCCCATCAACAGCCGGCCTGCGCATCTCCCTAACAACATCACAGTCCTTCACGTACCCAGCCAAACTCCAGTAATGGAGGCAAAGCAATGAGCAAATAGTTTGAGGTAAAAGCCTGTTCCGGAGGTGTGAAATGAGGATTTGGCCCTTGCTGAAAACTCGCTCGACATCAACGGAGGTAGCTACAGCCACGAAGTGTTAGCAAATGTGGCATTGAAGTGACGATGTGAACCACACACCTGGGATACTCAAGAAGTTCCAGGCCATGCGGGAAAGCCAGGGGTATTCCTTCTGGCACTTCACCCACCACTCCAATGGCTCCTCTTCACACTCATCATCCACGGGCTCTGCCAGGTAGTGCATAATCTCGTCTTCGAGGTTGCTGGGGTCGAGCTTCTTCTTCTTCTTCCTTGCGATGGTGGGGAGGGAGTCGAACATATTCACCTCCTTTTTTTGAGAGGTCTTCGATGGCTTCTGAGACTGGGATATGTCAGCATTGACCGGTGACAGTGTGGAATGGGCGCAAAGGATGTGGGCAGTGATGATGGGATGAAAAATGGGCACTGATTGTGATGAAAAACATCGTGTGATAAGACATACCTTTGTGAGGAGCCTCTTCATCTTGTCCCAATCCTCTGGCAACTCCATGCTCGTATAGGAGCACTCAAACTTGTTGCGTGTGACCTAGAGAGCCATCTCAATCTGTTCTTCAGGCCAGTCGCAGCCCTTGAAGTACTCGAGTTTATAGCGAGGGTCCAGAACTATGAATAGATGTGATGTGTAGTCAATGTACAGATGCCATAGATATAAATAAAGTGACATACTCATGCTGATTTGGTAGTTGTCCGAATAGTCTGTTTTGTCCTAGTACCTATTAGGTCTTCTTTAAAAGAGCGCACTGCGTGCAAATGGCGGGGGCGTATTCTTGTGCGACGTCGAGGCTGAAATCAGTGAGTACGTTGTCAACGTGGTCCATGACAGGGATAACAGTGGACAAGGAAGGGGTGGAGTGAGAGAAGAAAAGTGTTGCATGTTTGTAAACCTGGGAGAGCGCCCATGAGCACCGGCTGTCAGAGATAAAGATAGAAGCTGCACACCTTGAGAACATCCGTAAGTTGCTTGATAATATCCCACTCGTCATCGTCCAACTCATACGCCCGTAATGCCCTTTGCTCCCCCACCAACCGTATAATAGTCTCGCGGTACTCCAATGCGAAGATCAGCATGTCATAGGTGCTGTTCCATCGTGTTGAGACATCCCAGGGCATGATCCTTGCTAGCAGCCCCAGCTCCGCCAATATCGTGAACCAGTGCAGCCTGCAGGAGAAGGATGGTCATTGAGTAGAGAACAGCGTAGGAGAAGCAGTGGAGCTATGCGTGATTTACGGTGAGTACGCATGCTGTTACTACAAGCTGAAGAAACTCACCTTTACAATAGCGAGACGGACTGGGACAACTGTGTCGTTCAGCTCATCGAGCTCCTCTGCCCGCATCCCAACTCGCTCATCCACCCAGCCCTCCATACTGTTCTCGAGCTCTGCCTGCTCGTCCTGGTCCTCTAGCAACTGTCCAAGAGCCGCTGAGACCTCCGGATCCTCGACCTTGTCCAAGAGCTGCCGAGACCTCCGGATCCTCGACCTTGTCCACGAGCTCGGCGAGGACCTGCTTTGCCTGCTCCAAGTCTGACACGCATCCCTTCCCCTTCATCTTGGTCACTTTCGGTGCCAGGGCCGCATCATTATCACCTCCCTCGCCGTCGTCTTCAGTCACCTTCTTCTTTTGGAGAGGGTCAAACAGCTGAATGGTCATCTTCGTAGTGAGGTTGATGACATGGAGGAAACAACGGGTCAGGTTGACCTCCCCGCCAAATGCCAGAACCAGTTCCTCAAGCTCTCGAACCATCGCGTCGTTGTTAGACACATTGTCGCATGTCACGCTGAGGATCTGTGCCCTGAGTTAGCATGCTGATACGACCTGTGTCATATTCACGTGATTTTGCGCAGTCTCGAGTGCATCTGCAGCATAGATCAACATAAGATCTATGACCTCGAGAGTCATACCCCTCGTCCCAAGACTATAGACATCCCAATCGCCCTGGCCAACTAACCCTCGGTCAGGTAAACATCCTATCATATACCTCGAGTACGCATAGGAGAACCACGTGATTCCGAGCATATGAAGGCACACCAGAGGGGGATAGCTAAGGCGGCAGCCTTGTATGGTCCCGTCTCACATCTCTGAACTGATGAAACCACAATAGTATTAAAAACACTACCCTGGCCAAACGCCCTTGAGCCACGGCATTGTCATAGCTGACGCCGAGGTATGCGCGGTGTCGTAGTTGTGTCAGTGGTGGTGGCTGAGGTGACAGGTGGGGTGCATTATGATTTAGTGTGAACAGATTCAATAGAAGGTGAGGACGACCGCTGAACGTTGAACGTTCTGGGTGACTCTGAACTGGCAAACACGTGACTCAGTGGCAATCAATGGCGCGGCAGATCCTGGCATGTGCGCTTAATAGCTGGTGGACATGGTGCGAGAGCGCTAGCAATAGAATTAGTTGATGTCTCCCGCAGCCCAACGGTGCGGCATATATTAGACTCACATAGCATGTCTCTGATTGACCAAACTCGTGGGCGTTCGAACTCAAGATACCTTTACACCGATAAGGAGGGCTTAACCAAGTTGCCCGAATGGTGACTTAACTTCTCGCGCCGGATACGCTTCGAGAGAAGACCAGTTATGTGTTTGCCCTTAACCAATCTCTGTGGTCACCTTAAGTCTAATTTAAATCCCACTGACATCAGTATGGCTGTAAAGGACATCGTTCCCACTTTAGGAGTGAGACGACGTCTGGTTTTTCTTAGAGTCTATCTACAATAGCCTACGTACAAGGTTCCGAACTGATCTGTCTTTCTTCTCTCTCCCCCACTCCTGCAAGTGCAGCTAGCTAGCCCGTCGGTCCGAGAGATAGGGTCCTTACATCAGAACAGATACCCAAGGCGAGCATTTATACCGAAGGTGGTATCTTTCAACGATGGCTCAGGTGCCATTTTCTTGCTTCCTGCCAACCAAAACTCTTGCGATGACATTGCCCTAGGGATCATATGCATCCGCAGTTAGACTGTTGCCCATCGCATGACTCGGAGTCACACTCGGAGGGAGATTCAAAGTATTCACGCTACAGTAACAAAGCTCAACCTTCCCAAGGTCAGGTGCGGCCAAGGTGCGGCCAAACTTGAGGGTCGCCGGGCCCACTATCAAGTTCTTAGTTCGGGTCTGCCACAACCTATCAAGGGCCGTTTCCAGAACACCCTAAGATCAATTGATGGTCATTGGAAAGGGTGTCTCCAGAGTCCGCAGGAGTCTGCTGGCAACGGTGAGAAACCTTCCCCAAGTTGTCTGAGTTAATCTCGCGCCTTCGCTTGAAGCCAGCCATGTTGTCCCAGCCGGTCGGCGTAGATTCCTCTGTCGTCACTGATCTACCTCGTGAGTCACAGCATCATCACGAATGCTTCTTAAACTAACAAATAACTTGTGTTTAAGAAGAGCAGGAGTGATATTCCAACCTCATGGGTTACAGCCTATGCCAAGTCCAAGCAGAGGAGGTAAAGTCTATCTTGTATCTTGGTTGTGGAGATGAAGAATGGTACGCACAACAACAGGAGCCTGCTGTTCATAAATGCACTGCTTGTGTCTAACTGTTGAGCAGGATCAAGGCTGCTGGGAGAGCCTTCCCCGGGTGCAAGGCTACCAGGCTCATGAATGCCTCAATGACATTGTACATGTAGCTGCTAGAGGATTCATAGCTTGGACTCACGCATTCAAATCTCAAACTGTATCTAGCACCAGCGATTGTCCCCCTAATCTCAGGTATGCTCGACTACATCCCATCTGCCTTGTGTTTTTCCCTTCAGCTCTAACAAACTGGATGTCGGAAGGTTGGAGAATGACGACCTGAACCAGGGTTTGGAACACCTCTCTGGCTCTTTCAACTTCATCTTCAGCTGTCTCACGATATTGGAGGTGAGTAGTGTGGCATAATATAATCTCTAAATCCTTCCTGTACGAAGTTCATTCCAGATCCAAGATTGCCGTCGATTCACGAGCTCTACGACCCAATGGGGTGTTTCGATTTGAAGAAGTCGACTTGCAAGTTTATAATAAGGACCAGGAAGTCATACATGCGAACACTCGGGATCCCCTCGGCACTCATCCCTGGTGGGCAACTTTCTTCGCCTTCATTCATGAGGCATTACATTCCCTGGACGGGAAATTTGCCCATGCTTTGAGAATGGTAGAGCTGGTTAAAACCCATACATCTCTCACCAATGTTGACCACACTGAGGTATGGCTGCCTATATCCCCCAAGCCTCCCATGGCTCTAGGCATGACTGATACTGGAATGGATAGCATCATGGTGCGGAAGCTCATTCTCACCATTCACATGAGAATCTAACATGGTATATTAGGTCTTTCTTCGCTCCTCAAAGCATCTTCTCGTCGGAAATGGTATATCAGAAGATGACTTTGGAAAGCTCGTTCGCAATGCCTCAGTCGAATTATAGAAATCAGAGAAATTGCAATATGTTCGGTTGCACATTGTTGAGGCCATGGGAAGGTCACCTCACCCACAAGATGTTGCTAATCATGGCAATTGCTAGAAGTTGGGCAGCTGTAGGACTGCTACGCCTGGTTCTTACGCTCACCACATGTTTTTAAGCTTGTTTCGCTATATTGGATTTAGGTACCTGGAGGTTGCTATTGTCATTGAGATGCTGCGTGATAATTCTGAGGTCAAGTAATCAAGTAATAACTTGGAAGCCAATTAGTACTCTGAGGTGATGATGAGCCAATTTCACTATTCTCTACAGTCCACACTCGATCCCATGCAGGCCGATACACAGAGGCGTGGACTCTGACTAAGGGAGACACTAGAATCTTTAAGGTCACAAAATATACAGGGACAAATAACTGGCTAAAACGACCAACGTGCACGGTGCACCTGCCTCATGGTTGTCCACTTCTACACATTCGGCACAAACTGGGGTATTCCAAAGCTAACTGCTTTCATCTTACCTTAGGAGCAGGAATGGCATCACTGGGCCTGACTTGGCCTACATCGGTGAGTTATAGCTACTAGAATCAGAGCGGATAGTCATGCTAATGCTGTCCCGCAGGCTATTGTGTTGCCTCAGTTCCTTGCTTCGGGCTCCAAACCTCAGCCATGTAGCGCATGGTACTCTTCTCTTCTACCGGAACAAGCCATCCGACTCGCAGTGACAATGCATACCTCAGCCCTCAGCTCCATGGCCTCCAATTCAGATGCAAGTGAAGCGATGAAGTTCTACTAGTCGTCCAACAAAAATATATTCGAGCTATCTAGATACTTTCAACAATCAGGGAGCCTGGCGCATTTAGACTAGCTGCAGGGTGCTGTGCAGGCCAGTAAGTCCTTTAACATAGCCTCCTCCCAGTCAGAACACTGTTGACCAGTGATGTCATTAGTCGGTCTTTCTTCTTCTTGAGTGGCCCTAATCATCTCAGTATCACCTTCAAAATCCACCGAAATGAAGTCCAACTGATCAAGGAAAGAGACCCATATGAGATGTGAACACGCTTCTGCGGCCACATGTAATGACTATGAACATGAATAGAATAAGCACCCAGACTCCCAAAAGGCGAATCGAATAGCCTGTAAATCATATCAGATCTGTGAGGGTTGGGCGCTTAAATGCGATGTAGGTGCTCAAGGCTGACTATAGCATACACTATAATCAAACATGGAGTGCTCCTGGATTTGAGTACTCCTCTTCATTGGACCTCAACTGAGTATTAGATGTATTCTTATCTGTTTCGGCAAAATATGAGGCACTATCGATGGTCACAGCCGGGACACTGTATGTATTATCTGGGGATGAACTGGTTTGTGAGGCTGGGCATGGGCCCGTGGGTATTTACCAATGGGAAGTCACAAATTTCTGGCCCTAATACTTATTGAACTTTCTTTCATGTCGACTTTTCGGATTCTCTGATGCCTGAAGCTTGGCCTATCTTCTCTTATCTTCCCTCATCTTCCTACCTCCTGATGGGCGGTACCAGTCGAGAAATCATGATCATCGCCAATTAGCACCAGATCGCATGATACACCACCACATGGTGGAAAGAAGGGAAGACATGGATTGATCATATGATAGTTGTGCGCATGTCTGGCTATGTCCCCAGGACTTCAAAAGGACACGGTCATTGGTATAGGTCTATCCCAGCTCTGCATTTGGCGCAAACGGACGGAATCTAGGACTGAAAAGAACATGGTGAGTTGTAGCGCTTAATTACTGGTTTATGTTCTTAACCCCTTCCATAGGCTCACACGTTGACCATGATGGAGGCTCATGGATATCATTATCCCGTCTATGCGCCTCATAGCGACCTGATATTCTATCGTGCAGAAGGAAGAAGTCAAAGATACGGTCTCGAGTACCACACCCTCCCAGCAGTACGATTCTCGGAGGCACCTAGAGGATCCCAATTTCACCGTGCTGTCATCGGCGTCAGTGAACGCAATTTCGCAGTGTACGGTTTTACATCTGCGCAAAGCCCCAGAAGTGTATCACTTAGAGTGATCATGCCACATACGGTGTGGAGGGGTGAGGTCATCGCCTTCCAGCTTGATCGAAGCTACGAGGTTATGAGGGATCCGGAGGCCCCCAGCTCACATATTGACTTTGCAGTTGGGCTGTACGTGACCTATCGTTCATACCAATGCAACCCAAGCTAAATTCATTTTCTAGGATAACCGAAGCAATGGACCTTGAAAGAGAACCCCCCACATATCTGAATGCTGATTGTGGGTCATGTAAGTGACTTCGACTTTTAGTGGAGTTCCGAAGGACTGACCGATAGTCGAGACATGTTGAAATGCTTGAAAATGCGAAAAATGCGAATTGTAGTGTCATTTTTGATATAACTTGGCAAGGATGTCTCTGTTTGACTTCATACTCTCTGTCAGGCTTGTATAGGCATATCTACAGATTTTGTAGGGAGCCGATTGATCCATCGCATCCTGATTCCCCACATACTCCCTAATCTCCTCTCAGTCTGAGTGCAATTGTCCTAATTGGGACATGTCACGCTTTTCACACGGGTTTGACCGAACGTCCATGTCCGTTACCTTATGTCATGTTTCTCAGGCTGGTCTCAGATTGGCAGGCCCCCACAACTGTTGCCACAAGCCCAATGCCACGGTGCTTCTAAAACTCTGCACCAAATAAGCTTGCCAAGTAATGAGCCACACTGCAAGTCTCTCTTCTCTCAAAATCATTCTATAACTAGCTGCAGAAAACCTATCATCATGCAGAGAACTGGCAAAGATTTGGAAGGTAAATCCTGCCCAACTCTTGCCTATCCCTCAATGGAGAGGTCTATAGCTATGAATTGGGGCTAGTGTATACTATTCTTGTCTTAATAGTATAACTAACGTCGCCCTGAGCTTGACATAGAGAAGGTGCCCCTTCTGATAGAAGATGGCTTCAGGACATGCAGAATGGCCAGAGGCCCTGTCCATGAGACCTCAGATGGACGAAGATGGGGGAATTTATTTCTTTCTTCTATTCACCCAAGCAACTCATTCATCCCTTCCCCTGTTTAATTTGTTGTCTTCTTTCCCTCCCCACCCCCTTATCACGGATGCCGCCTTGACCTCAAGCCCATCGACCTCTTCTGAGTATTCAGCAAAAGCGGCCACTACCTCGCTTGCCAACACTATCTGTCCCTTTAGAAGGTGCATCACATTTATCGATGAATGACTACGCCTCAGCGGCCTCACCGCCTTACTAACCATGCTCTAGGCTGGACCAAATTAACAGAGTGTCCAAGGTAATGGCCTCGGCATATGATATGGTTCTCAGCAGCAGGGAATATGGCAGAAGTGGCATTCACTCCTTCTCCCAACCTTCCTGCTTATGAGCCAGAGGGCAATCAAGGGCGTGACATGCAAGAGGGAAGAGCTGACACTAACAACTCAGCCCGTGTTACAGTGGGTATCTTCCTTCTAATTTTTATGCGCGAAGAGGTGCTGACAGTAGCACCTTAGCCACAGGATCTGAGCCAACCCCAAGGGGAAATTTCAGGAAGTGTTTGAAACCCAGGGGAGCTGTAATTCTCAGTCCCCCACCTGTTCACGTGGACTCCATGTGGACTGCCCAGAGTCCACTGATGGACTGGATATTTTATGGACTCTGACCAGTGGACTCATTGTAGAGTCCACGTGGAGTCCATACCCCCTCCACAATCAGTCCACCCCCCTCCACAGCCAGTCCACATCAGACTTAAGAGTTTATATCCATTCCCAAGCCAGTGGAGTCGACTCCATGTGGACTCTCATGGTCTCTACTTTTGACAGAAAGAAAATAAATGGCATGCCCCAGGATTGAACCTGAGACCTTGAGAATAGCTATTACTAAGCTTTTGATGTGACTGCTAGCCACTAGACTATCAGGTCCTATATATTTTTATCTTGTAATCTAGCTATACCCTATACCATATCCTATTTTTAGATTGCAAAGTCGATGCTCGGAAATCATTTTGCTGATTGTGAGACTGGTTTTTAACCAATTGCTTAGGTATTTTATAGCATCAACACTACAAAACAATGACAACAGTATTATATAATAAAAATGATGGGACCAAAAATCGTCATTGGTGGCAGTTCAGCAGTAGTCCACAATCAGTCCGTTTGAGTCTAGTGGTAGTCCACATGAGTTCAGTGGCTTCAGTCCACAATCAGAGTCCACATGGACTCCACAGACTTTGGCAGGGAACGTGGACTGCTTGTGGACTGCTTGTGGACTGTTCGTGGACTGATTTTGGCAGGGGGCCTGTCAAAAATTTAGCTTCCAGTTGGTATGCCACTGGATTCTTTGTGGAGTCCACATGGAGTCCACGCGAACAGGTGGGGGAGTGTGAAGTACTCTATTCGGGTATCAAGGGTGGTTTGCATAAATGTCACAGGCAGACATACTTCAATCGGATCAAGAAACAGGTTTGGTCTGTTGTACCTGTGTACCTGCCAAATTGCTATGTTGAACACATCACTGAGGAGAATGGGGAAGGATATGACTGGGAAGGGCTGTGAGTGCATCAAATCTCTGATACTCTATACTCTTATACTCTCCGAGTGACTCGCTGAGCCCTGCCTAGGAAAAATGATCATGTTCTGATTGAAGGGAAGAAGTGCGAGGTTATGCTCTTTTTGAATATTCTCAAAAAGCCCCACGCTGTTGCTATTGGTCCATTGGAGTATTCAGCAAATGCAACTCAGGCTCTTACGACTCATGGAGTCCGAGTGTACATCCTCTACCTTAGTAATTTAATCTTTTACGAAAGCCTAATACTCCCAGGGGACTAACCTTATGACATTCTAGAACTCTCTTTCATGCTCGCTGCTGCCATCGTCGCACCTGGCATAGGTCGCCCAGGTAAGCCAGATGCACGTCGTTGAGCTCATATTGGTGCTGACTCGCTTTCTTTGCCTTCCAGGAACTGGTGCCAAATGGATATTTGTCGTTGTTTGCAGTGGCAAGGCGATAGACTCTCGAGAATGTCAGAGGACGGTGGGTGATGGGATGCTAGTTGGGTACACGGTGAGTCCTCGATGTCGTTCTTGTGCATTCTGGGCACATCCTTGATGGTTTCTCGCACCACGCTCCATGATGCAGGAGTCGAAGAGGTCGAGGTGTGTTCGCTGTTGTTGTTTTGGGTCAGCATTCAAGCAAAGCAGGAAACAAGAGATTGGTGGTGTGGGCATCATCGCTGGTGGGTTCATGTTGTTGGGTAGTGAGTGGTCAATGTGAGTGGGGTGCCAACTCTATGCACAAGGTTTAGGACTGCGGCTTTTACCCTGTGAGTACGCCCATTTGGCCCTCCAGATTGATGTGCTCACCTGAAATACATCAGTTCCTCAAAGCAGGTAATGATCTGGACTTGGTGCTTGTTGAACCCAGTTATCCCCTCCTGCATCTCCCTCTCCCTTCTTCCCCTATACCAAAGCTCTGCTTCGCTCGCTGTATCGAGTCCTTTGGTTTGACCTCTTTCATTTTCTGCCACAGCTGGAATGTGTGCTACTCTTGCCTACTGTGAGTGCTTGTTCTTGGGCAGAATAGGATTTTGGGTTCCAGCGAACAGTGAATAGAGTGGGGTGGGGCAGCTGGGGTGCTCTTCCAGGAGAGGGCGAGAACTGTTGTGGCTGAGCGGAGTATTAAGGGCACCATCCCAAAATGGCACTGGTCATGCCACGGTCACATGTCCTGAAATCGCTGAATTTCTTGGCACTTTTATGCTGGTACAAGTACCTGAGCCATAAATGGCCTTGGAATAAAAGTCCCATAGAAGTCCAGCTAGACTCCAACTGGACTTGAACTGGACTTTCAAGTTTCAACTGGATTTTACCAGACAAGCTGGACTTCTAATAGAAATGCACCTTATATGATAAGTCTGGCAGAAGTCCATTGGAAGTCCACTGGAAGTCTGACGGTCAAGCCGGAGTCCTACAGGACTCCTGGAGGAGTGTGAAGTATAGAGCTTCTCCCCCGATGGGAGGTACATTTTCTCTGGATCGGTGACAGGACTGTCAGGGTCTGGGACATGCAAACAGGTTAGCTTTCCTTCGATCTATTTATAGGACACCATGCTATTGCGGTTCACTCAGTTGCCTTCTGGCCAGATGGGAGTCATGTCATCTCTGGGTCCAGCAACAAAACTATCCAAATCTGGAATGTGGAGACTGACCGAGCAGCCTAGGTTGGGGTCAAAAGGGCTGGATTTGGCAGTCAAGCCAATGTAGTTCAATTAGTAAATGGTATAGTGGTGTATGCACATTTTGAAGCATTGTTAGTTTCTTGATTAGTCACCTTGAGGCTTGTGCTTTGCCGTAGATCTTAAGCTGAGATCTGTAGTCCTGCCCACACCAACCTGGGGGCGCATGCACATACCAACCTAGGGGTGCATGCACACACATCCAACTTTCACTGACTAGCAGAATACCACAACCTGTTGTCACCAGTAGAGAGCTGGGTGCAAGTAGATAGGCTGTATGTGCTGCCGATAGACCTGAAGGAAGAAATGAGGTTCCATCTTCCTGAATAACATACCAGAGAAGAATCCAAATAAGTTGTTGGAGCCAGGAACATGTGTAATTATACAGATAACAAATTTTCAGTTGCTTCCAAAAGTTCTTGATGTTCATAGTAGTTCATAGTTGAGACAGATAGAGCAATACTGATTGTGTCCAAAGCTTCTACCTTTTTGGTGAGTACCAGTTTGCCCACATGTAGGCCTAGACCCATGCTGATAACAGAAGCTGTAAATTTCCCATACAGATGCTTGGCAGATTGTCTTTGCATCCCAGAATTCTCCCATCCTTTAAGAAAACATTAAATGCTGATAGTAATGGCAAGTGAAGAGGTGCAAGATTGGTTTTTGATGGGGTGCATAACAAAAAAAGTACTTCAAGTCAGGCAAGGTTGTCTTGCCATCATCAAACATGTAACCGGGTAAGTTTCTTATTAATGTCCTTGCCATACTGCCATGCCTTTTCTAATAAATTACCGTCATTGTTTTCAGGAATGTTGTTTGGACTGGAGTCACGAATATCCTCTGCAGGAACTTCCTGGTATGTGAGGCACTCCTCTGTTATAGATATATTTGACAAAGGCTGATTATAGTTGACTACACCCATTAGCTACGTGAAGAGACGGTCCTGCTAACCACTATGCTAAGAAGGCACTATATCTAGCTTGGCTGAATAAGTGGACCGTGGTATTTATACACATTCTATGCCATGCTCATGACACTCTCTGCCCAATTACAGCATAATTTGTTTTGTCTGAGTCTGAGGAACTTCTACAGTTAGTGTCTGTGCTGCTAGTAGTACCAGCTGTGAGGCACCAGTTTTGAGAAGGCTTGGTACAGCCTTTTTGGCTATGTATTTTATGTTTCTGCATCTTTAAACAGGAAAAATGATGAAAAAGACTTGTGAGAATGATTAGTCAGTGTGTATGAAAAGCATCAAATCATACGAACAAATAAAGCTTTGTATCAATCACTATCAGTTCAGTAAGAGTTCACTAGAAATCCAGTGCAGACTTCTACTAAATTCCTCCTGAACATACTGAACTGAACTGAACATTTTGGATTCCTGTAGGAATTCCAGCAAAAGTCTGGTGGAAGTTCAGTGGAAGTTCAGTGAACTTCCACCAGACTTTGATTTTATGTTTTGGTAAAAGTTCACAGTGTTCACTAGAAGTTCACCAGTCCTACAAAAGTGATCTCCTGATGTTCTTCTCTCTTCCTCCTTTGCTTTTCTAATCTGCTGCTCCATTTCTCTAACTACAAGACCCGCTAAACACAAGTTTTTTGAGATGCAAGAAGGTTCCTGGCTGGCGAAGTGCTGCAAAGTTTTCAGAGTGAGCCTAGACATAAAGGGTTCCCTACTGGGACTCCCATTTGAGGACATCCTGGCTACAGCTAAATTTGCCTTCCGACACAGAAGAGGCATCCAGAGACATGGCAGTGATGCCAGCCTGTTGGAAAGCCTCCAGCATAGAATAGTTTGTGTAGCCTTCAAGGGCAGTCAGGGCCCCAGAGAGCCTGAGGAAATTTGAGAGTCAGTTTATGAGGTTAGCCAAGCCAGCCAGCATAGTGTACAAATAGCGGATGAAGCCACTCACCGAATATTACATCATTTCCCCACACTACGTGACACCACCTAGAGGCAACATCAACTTCGCTGCAGGCCACATAATAACTTCGTCTCACAACCAGCTTTCAAGACCTGTTGAAATAAAGCCTACTGGGAACTTCTGCCCTGACTTGTCTCCAGTGGTCGCAGACTAGCTAGGTCTGTAATTCTCAGTCCCCCACCTGTTCATGTGGACTCCATGTGAACTGCCCAGAGTCTACTGGTAGACCAGTAGACTCTGGGTATTTTATAGACTCTAACCAATGGACTCATTGTAGAGTCCACGTAGAGTTCATACCCCCACTATCAGTCCACCCCCCCTCCACAGCCAGTCCACATCAGACTTAGAGTTTATATCTATTCTCCTCAAGCCAGTGGAGTCCACATAGAGTCCACATAGAGAGTCCACATGTGATCTCTACTTTTGACAGAAAGAAAATAAATGACATGCCCTAGGATTGAACCTGAGACCTTGGAAATGGCTATTACAAAGCTTGTGGTATGAGTGTAGGCTATCTGGTCTTATATATTTTACCTTATAATTAGGCTATATCCTATATCTTATCCTATTTTTAGATTGCAAAGTCTGAAAATTATTTTACTGATTGTGAGACTAGTTTTCAACCAATTGCTTAGTTATTTGGCATCAACACTACAAAACAATAACAACAGTATTATATAATAAAATGATGGGACCAAAAATAGTCATTAGTGACAGTTTAGAAGTAGTCCACAATCAGTCAGTCCACGTGGAGTCCACAGAGATGAGTCAGCAACAATCATTTGTTTCTTGGCAGACTAGCTGACTGCTCCAGAGCCTATCTTGATAATGAAACCAGAGGTTGATTCCTCCCATCCATGTAGTGCTGCACCTGATTCTGGTGCCAAGCTATGGCTGCCTCATAATCCTTGTTGGTATGGCCCACCTATGTTATTTTGATAGGATGGTGTACCATGGGGCCAGCAGTTCATTGCTAGAATTAACAAGGTTAATCCATGGTGAACACCTGCTTAGACAGTCTCGGAATCAAGGGACAGGGGCTTTGGCTAGGTTTCATGTTCGGTTAGTGTCACTGTAGGCTTGGAAGGGCTCTGAGGACGTGTTGTTGCTACTATCGTTACGATATATCAGCTTGAGGTTCATAGTGCCCTTGGGATAGTCAAAGACATGTTTGAGTGTCTTCCAGTAAATAAGTCCAGGATTGGAGTTGTACTGACCAAGTTTGGCAATGGTGTATGCAATGTCTGGTTAGGTTTCAACAGCAAGATACATCAGGGCGCTGACTATGTTTATTAAAGGATACCCTTCAAAGTTTCAGTGTCACCTATAGCCAGAACATACTTTGTAAGATGAGAGCCACTTTCTGGGTCCATCAGGATGGATACCGGGAAGCAGTCTTCCATCTTGAGCATGTTGAGAATGTACTGAGTTTGGGATAGGTGAAGAATGCAATTGGGTTGGTCATATTTGACCTTGATGCTGAGGAGATAGGTAGTTGGGCCAAGGTTCTTCAGCTTGAAGACCTTACAAAGTGAGCCCTTCAGCCACTTGATCTCTTCTGGCTTGGTGATATAATAGTGATATTGTCGACAAAGACAGAGATGGTAATTTGAATGCCTTCCATTTTCCAAGTGTAGATGCTTGGATCCGACTTGATCTGGATAAACCCAAGTGCTTCCAGCTCCTTTGCCAACTTCTGGTACCAGAGTCTGCACCATTGCTGCGAATGCACCCGTCTGAACCATACCAGCATATGGAGAAACTGTCACCTTCAGAGTAGTTCAGCATAATTTTGTTGATATAGGAGGATTTGAGCAAAATGTACTGCTCCAAAGAATTACTAGGGCATGTGTTCTATCCCACTGCGAACGCAAGAGCTCTATACCATAGAAACCACCAGGAGCAATCTAGGAAGAGGGCTGGTGTTCATTTCCTTCTTGGAAGTAGACACCTTCTTGGAAATAGATACCTTCTTGCCTTGAATTCGCTTGAGCTTAGCAGGGGCTTTGATTGATGGTGGATGGGTTGCAAGATGTGCAGTAGAACATAAGGCCTCAGGAGGGGTAGCTTCGACCTCAGGCATTCTTGCAGCTGTTTCTAAGAATGAAATAAGTTTAATGATCGTAAATGAAGGCCCCAAGAAGGCCTGCACCATATGCACCAGAAGGCTTGATCACCGTATAATTTCCCAACCTCCATATATTGCGCAGTGAATGCATCCTCTTGGGACCTTTGGGTCCCATCTTCATCTCAAGAGAGCTAACAATTTTAGACCATTCTGTTGTTTTCTCGTCCCCATTGCCAGTGGAGAATTCAGACCACGTGTCCCGATTTCCATCCATAAACTCTGCCAGCTGTTTGAACAAGTAGTCTTCGGGCAAGAAGGGTGCTGATCTAAGGAGGTCCATATACCTGCATTCATAGATATCCAGCTTGCGCTTGGTAACATTATCAGAGGTTTCCGATAGGGGTTTGGAAGTGATCACCTGATTTGTGCCGATGTTGAATAATGTGAGCTCTTCCATGGGTCCCATCTTCAGCTCACTCACGGCTTTTTCACGGAAGTTGAGAGAATAGAATTCAGGCCATTAGCAAGAGGCTCATACATGTCATTTTCAGTGTGACTCTTGGCTCTGTGAAAGGTAAGAATCGAAGAGCGGGGCCAAATATATGCAGTATACGCATACTTTCTCCAGGCTATCGATTCATTTCTTTGATCATGTCTGACTGTTGCAGAATTCCACAGCTGCTTCAATCAAAAGCCACAGCTGCTCGTCGCTGTACTCTTGGAGTTCTCCTAGAGTGGGGACAGGGGCAGTCTTTACTTTGTCCTCCCTAACATACTTTTGCATTATCAGCATCTTCAAAAAAGTCGGCAGAGAGACATCTTGGGTTTTTCTGAGGTCTTCAGCGAGTAGGGGTATGTTCAGCTGTTCACTAAGAGTCAGAAATCATCAGAAGACTGTATCCCATGATTGCAAGCTCAAGGAGTGCATACCGCCCATTGTGCTTGAAGCGTGCATCGTGCACTGATTCTTTAGAGATTGGAGTGGATTTGGTTTTGAAGAGTAATAGAGGGGTCTGCATGCTATTCGGATGCAGGGAAGAGGACACTACGAGGGAGAGCCAAAGGGGAGTGCCAGTAAGAATGCGGTGTGGAAGAACCAATGGTCAGCCTTGGGCCCCTGCCGAGACTGTCTGAAGTCCAGTTTGGTTCAGGTCCAGGCAAATATTGCTGGACCTGGACCTGGACCTAGGGGGAGTGTCGTGAACACCGGTCAGTCTACTTATTTTCTCTTCTTTTCCGTTCATTTCCTTCTTTATTATTTATTCATGCACATTCCTGCACACTCTTGCACACTTCTGCACACCTTTGCACTGCCTTCGCTCTTCTGAGCCTTCCCCTCACTTCATGCACAGCACGTTCATGCTCCTTGTTCTCGTGCACAGCACGTTCCCACCTTTATTCTCAGGCGCACTGCCCGCGTGCTGCCTTTTAGTCATATTGACTCACATGGACTCTTATTGTTCTTTAGATCATTCTATTGTTCTATTTCCATTTGAGATTATCTGGACATATATATACTTGTAGCTACTCATTCATTATTCTCTACTTGATCTCTTTGACTATACAGGAGGTACATAGTCACTTCACTCCTATTCTCTGTATCCTATTTACCTTTGACTATACAACTCTTGTATCTGCATCACTGCACATTGCTCATCTGACCTCTGCTCCTCTGCTTCTGCTCTCTGCTTGTTGCTCATCTGACGACAGCCAGCATCTTTGCTACAGCCACAAGTTGTGCATTGTACCAGTTGATGGTGCCATCTTCCTTGCATTTGACAAAAAAGACCCAGCACAAACTGACTACCTTTCTTCCTCCTGGAAGCTCAACCAATTCCCAGGTGCCATTTGCAATGAGAGCATCAATCTCTGCTTGGGCAGCAGTGAATGTGAAAAAGTCCAATTTTCCTATTATCTTCCTCAGCTTTGTTGGCATGCATCTCGAGATATCTTGCGCCATATGCATGGGGTCGATCTACCTGTCAGATTTGTGCACAATTAACCTTCATCCCGCTGGCGTCCGCAGTGCCACCTCCATCAAGCAATTGGCCTGCATCTTCACAGCCCTGTCCCAGTCCTTCTCTGAGCTGAAAGCCTACTAGGAGGAAATCTCCACTTCTCATGCCCACCATCCACTCTCGCATATCTTCCCTAATCCAACAACCCCTGTACCTGGCGGAAAGTCATTGCCATTGCTCACCTATCACAGGTTTATGGGTCAATCAGGGCAACTGGCTTCAAGTCTCCCCAACCTATCAAAGGGGTCGGTGGTAATGTGCAGTGCCTACCTCAGCATCCCTGACACTGACAACCCAGTTAAGAAGGTTAAGGCTATTGTGAAGTTCACTGAGCATTACAGTGAAGATATGCACAACATTCTGGCAGCGGAGGGTTATGCACCGAAACTCTATTACTGTGAGCGTGTCATTGGGGGTGTCTACATGATTGTCATGGAATACGTGGAAGGTGAATCGATCTGGGCTGTAATTCTCAGTCCCCCACCCACGTGGACTCCATGTGGACTGCTCAGAGTCCACTGATGGACTGGATATTTTATGGACTCTGACCAGTGGACTCATTGTAGAGTCCACGTGGAGTCCATACTCCCTCCACAATCAGTCCACCCTCCTCCACAGCCAGTCCACATCAGACTTAAGAGTTTATATCCATTCCCAAGCCAGTGGAGTCCACATGGAGTCCACGTGGACTCCATATGGACTCTCATGGTCTCTACCCTTGACAGAAAGAAAATAAATAGCATGCCCCAGGATTGAACCTGAGACCTTGAGAATAGCTATTACTAAGCTTTTGATGTGACTGCTAGCCATTAGGCTATCAGGTCCTATATATTTTTATCTTGTAATCTAGCTATACTCTATACCATATCCTATTTTTAGATTGCAAAGTCGATGCTTGGAAATCATTTTGCTGATTGTGAGACTAGTTTTTAACCAATTGCTTAAGTATTTTATAGCATCAACACTACAAAACAATGACAACAGTATTATATAATAAAAATGATGGGACCAGAAATCATCATTAGTGGCAGTTCAGCAGTGGTCCACAATCAGTCCAGTGGTTTGAATCTAGTGGTAGTCCACATGAGTTCAGTGGCTTCAGTCCACAATCAGAGTCCACATGGACTCCACAGACTTTGGCAGGGAATGTGGAGTGCTTGTGGAGTGCTTGTAGACTGTTCGTGGACTAATTTTGGCAGAGGGCCTGCCAAAAATTTGGCTTCCAGTTCACTGGTATGCCACTGGATTCTTTGTGGAGTCCAGTTGGAGTCCACGCAAACAGGTGGGGGAGTGTGAAGTACTCCTCTTCTGGCACTTCAATAGGAGGAGCAGGAATAATGATAAATCTCTCCAAAGAAAGGTCTCTTTGGACTCTGAGTTCCCCCAGCTGCTCAACGGACACATCTCTCTGTACTTTGTACTGCCCTTAATCTCTATGCCTTCAGAAAAACGCCGGGGTCATAAGTTTTCTACTGCCTGCAGCGACTTTACACTGCAAGAGGGCCTGCAGCCCATGCGAGGGGTGCCCCAAGCTCCAACCTTGTGATAGCAAGTGACAGTGCAGCAATCTGTCGACCTTCTATTGATGATACAGCTGAGAGACGTTGCCAAAACCACAACCACATAGGTGAGAGGCCGTTGAGTGCTATATTATCCACCGGCCTATGCCAGGATGCTGATGAAGATGTGCTTTTCTTCTACCTTCAGCTGGACGCACACACCCTGTCACCAAGCTCACCAAGCTCACCTGCTCCACCATCCTCAGCTCTGATGCCCGAGATGTCTCCCACTTATACTCAGGATGAAATCGACACCCTGATGGGCAATAAGCGGTTTTGTTTTCAACATCTCGCTGTCCACCATTCTTGTCCTTCTGTACAGTTTGATGGAAACCCCAGAGTTCCTCTACTTATATGGACAGCAGCAGCAAGCAAAACTTGCAGGAGAGCATAGTCAGACCATCACTACCTGGATGGCCATGTTCTCCAGGCTGATGTGGAGCAGACAGTGTGTGCTGTGAATGCTTTATCATTGAAGTAAATATGTACAAGTCATCTAGAAGCATCTACCATCATTGCAAGCCCATCTTGTACAAGGTGATTGAACCTCTTATCAGTGCGAAATTACCTCATGCTCTGCACGTGCTCTCTCCCAGGAGCAGCCATACCATGATATCACCAAGGTCACAGTGCTGAAAGGCACTGACATCTGCACCTTTGGCTTTGTCTTGACTAGGAAGTGTGATGATTGCGAAACCACATATCATGCTGACCATAATTAAGTCAAAAACGAGGAAACTGATGAGTTACGAGTATAATTGCAGGCATCTTAATGGTGCCTGCTATAAAATTGGTCGAGAGCTCTGGGCAGATCGCACATTCTCCAACTCCATCCTTTGTGCAACATATAGCTTCCATTTGTCCACATCTGCATTCATGGACTTCTGGAACAAGAGTGTTGGCCATAGTGCTGGGTTCAAGGTATCTCATTGCCAAGTCTAGCATGCCTATATCTTGGAGAGTTTGTGCATGATAGCAGGGAATTAAGGTATTGACCTGGTGCTGCTAGACCACTACAACATTGACCAGATTACAGCTGCTGCTTATGACTATTTGGGTGCAAACGGTGTTATCAAGACAGCAGAGGGGCATGCATGTCATGAGTGCTCTCACCCTCAGTGGTTTGGCCTAAACGAGCAGGAACAGGATGCCGAGGACTTTGCACGTGTGAATATATGCATGGTAGATAGTATTGTGATGTCTCCAACAGTAAGCTTTAATTATTGTTTCTGAACTGTGCACTAATAATGTGTTTATTTAGCATTGTGCTATTGAAGGGTGTATTGCTGCTCTTGCACATGCCCGGGGTAGTTCTTATTGTGAGGACCACTTCCGCTTGTATGGGCATCAATGCCATGTGCGAGGCTGCAATGCGAACTGTGTTGCTAGCACTAAGGCATGCCAAGAGCATCAAGCCGACTGGCAGGAGTACCAGGAGACTCATAGCCGGTTCTTGTATCTCCCCAGGAGTTATCTGTTTGCCCCTTGGGCAATGCATGCACCAATTGACCTTGAAGGCGCGATGTCCAGGTTGCACACAGTTTTCATAGATTATATTGTGTTGTCGTGGAGGATTTGAGGCTGAGGAAAGCCTTGTGGGACGTAGAGTCAAGATCTAGAAATGTGAGTGACAGTAGGCATTCAAGCTAATTTATGTACTTACCTCAGCTTCTCCTCTCTTGAAGGTGGTCAGACACTATGCATGGTTTTGCTGATAGCTTCTGCAGGGCCAGAGGGTGTCAATATCTGAGGGTCCTTGGTGGTGCTGCAGGCTGCGTTTGACTTGGTGCTGCTGGGTGCATCACATGGGTGCTAGCTCAACGACAGAACCAAACTTTTGGTTATCGCTCGCACCCACCAAATGATCAGACTGCATGATGACGGCCCTTCACTCGCCCCGCATCCACCTCTGTGCCTTAGTTTGATGATAACAGAAGCGAGCAGCAGCTCGTCCACAATATGCAACCCTGCTTTAGAACTCAGAAGCTCACGCACACTACAGAAGATCTAGGGAATTACTGATTTCATTACGGGGTTGGTAGCAAATATCCTTAGGCTACAACAACGAGTGCTAATGTCCTTGAGACTAGGTGAAGGCATCAAAACAGGTACAAGATCCACCGCCCCTACTAGAGCTCCTTCTATGACCATCGCCATGGTTCTCTGTTGTCATATTCTACTTATTAAACATTGAATATTGTAACAATAGGTGCCTCTACTTACTGAGCCGCTTATATAGAGAAGAGAATGACTCCTGCATGCTTGAGACCACCTTAGTTACCTAGCTGAACTCCACACTCAGTGGAGAGAATTTGACACAGCCAACCCACTAAGTGTGGAGGCCAGCTTAGCTGCTGGCTGGCTTAATCAGCAGCTCATAGATAAAAACCCAAGTTACAAATTTTGATTGCAGAATGAGCAAGCCATATTCAGTTAAAATACTTCGTACATGATAACATTGATAAGATGTGTAAATAACAGAACAACCTTTTAAGATGGCAGCTCCAACATGTGGGCTTGGCAGCATCAAGATAAAAACATTTAAAAATATCTCTTGAAGGCCTCTGCAGCAGCATCAAGGGCTGCTTTAACTTCCTTGGTATTTGCATTATTTTTTTGACCCAGACCATTGCCATGATGGGATAGATGCCATGCTTGTCCTTCCAAGCTTTAATGGTGGAAGGGATCTTTCCTTTGTTTGGCTGCATTATAAAAATGTGGTAGTCTGTTCCCTCCTTATTGGTGGCAGCGTCATAGTCGAACTAGATTCCAGAATTAGGATTCCAAACTTCTTCTGTTTACCAGATGTCTTGAGGAACACTGTCTTGCCCTGAGCGGCAGATAAGTCTGACCACATCTGTGAGTGGAAAGAGTTTGATTAGAATTGTAATAACTATGCAATATACATGCTCCACACCTGAGAGTGGAAAGAGTTCAATAAGGACTTCACCGCTCATAGTGTGGACTTTATTTTATATGAGAACAATGATCAATCTATTTATAGAGCAATAAAGTCAGAAAACAAGCGATTCACTGTGGGTATTTGGTATCATAAGGAGGGATAGGTGCAGCAATGAGTATGCTGTTGGTGGCAAAGACTCAGAATTCAACTTCCTGGATGTTGTGTCAGATGACTTTGTTGGCTGTCAGAATCTTTTGGCAACATAAAGGAAATGTGAGCAAGGATAAGGAACATGCTCAGCCTACCTTTACTAGACCTAAAATAATAAAACATATGTCGAGCCTCTGAGTATTGATCAATTGGACAAGTCTGAGGTTATGAATTCCCTTCTACAGATGAGGGCCGATAGAGAAGGAGGTAGAGGATAAAGAAGCCCACAGCAACATCAAAGATATGTTGAAGGGTAAGGCTAGAGATAGTATCTTGATCTTGCTACTGAACTATTGTGAGTATCAGTTCTTCTGGTTATGTATGAATTGATGACTTTTAAACTAATGATAAGTAGTAGGGTCTTGGGAAACCTGTTTTAGTGCAGGTCAGGCACAACCTGTGACTTCAAAGAGAAGGACATCAGGTGAGTTATGCCTCTCGAGGCTGGGCCTGTGCTACTGGGATTTTTCTCCTGCTCTGGCCTGGCCAATAGCTAGCTATGGCTAAGCCATTACTAAAGTAGTGGTAGCCCAGCTATTTTGCCTTGACATTATCAATTATTGATCGCATCAAGATCCCATATATAAATCACAGATCTGACAAGATCTAGATCTGAAATTATAATGTCCTTGATAGTGCTTGTGCTTATAATGTCATGATTTGCAATTTGCATGCTGTCATTTTGATTAATGACTGTCATGATGTCATGCAAATTATGATATCATTCTCATTTAATAAGAGGAACATTCAACTGATTCTGTTCTATTTTCCTCAGCTTTTGTCTGATAAAGATGGTTTTAGTATTGCTAAATTAAGGAAAGTAAAGGTAGTAGATATTGTCAACTATATATATATGTATCTGTAAACACCTGCTTGAATCACCCAAATATTTGCTCTATGATAGAATGCTTAAAGCAGTTGTGACTTTGCTCCTCCTGCTCGCCTCGCCAACTCTATGTGACAGCAACAAGTATTACCCAGAGCTAAAAAAGGGCCTTAAACTAAGCTTGAAACTCAGTGTCATTCAACAGTTCAAATTTATTTATAGCTCAGTTTGGGTAACAATTGTAAATATTTGATATTCACCTAGTTACTGACCTCATTGAGTAGATGGTAAACATATTTTGAAGGGGATCAAAACCAAAGAATTGCAGTAACAAAAAAGTTGGCCACATCGAAGCTGGGTTGCATTCCAAAATGCTTGGCTACTCACTTCGCTTGAGCAACAGATGATTCTACCATGAGAACTTCCACAGCCTGGGTTGCTTTGATTGGCATGATTGGCTGGCACTCTTAGGATCAAGTGGACTTGCACAACTCAGTGCTCTTAGATAAAGAGAGGCCTATTTCAGAGATAAATATATCAGGTATTTTGGTTTTTTTATCAAGGTCAAGCTGCAAAAAAAACATTCCCTGTGCTCCAGCAAGTACTTCCACTTTCTGACCTGTTCATGTAGAATTCATATAGAATCTATGTGGACTACCACTGGACTCAAACCACTTACTGGTTGTGGATTACTGCTGGACTGTCATTGGTTTATAATATTGATGCTATAAAATCCTAACTATCTCCCATTTATTCAAGTACAACATAGAACCAAAGCCAATGGGAGAAAACAGTTAGTTTCCTGTTTCATTGAAGCACCCAGAGATTAGAGCAACAGCATTTTTGTAGTACCTACCTATTACCTGACTTATCTACAGTGTACACTCAATGGGAATAGGGGCCCAAAGTCAAAGTTGGACGATGAGAACATGAAGTTGGTTAACAATGATGCATTGCAAAGGTCTTAGGTTACAGTGCAAAAGAAGATACTACAAATCAATTGTAATCTACACTACCAAACAGCTATGGTCAATTGATGGGTCCTCCAATTCCTGTTCCGATTTAGAGATTAGCTTTTTATATACACTTCATGCATGAATTTACGCACTTTGTTTTGAGAAGACCAATAGGGTGAAGGGATCTTCAAAGTCTATGTACTCCCAGAGATGTGTGAACCAATAAGGACACTTACACTAGACAAATACATAAAAATGACATTTACAATGGGTATTAGGGTAAGGTCTTTCACTGGATTGACATTGTATAGCTCAGTAGTAACTATGCACTAAAAGAATTAGGCAATAGGCAAAGAATTCACCAAGATATGACCAGTTTGGCGATGGAAATAGATAGAGAGGAGGAAGGAGGAGAGATTTCTGTATTTCTATACAACTGCTATCTTTACCTTAAAATTAGCATCTTTTGGAACATGCAAATAGACTCTAAATCAAGTTTAAATACACCCTATCTCTAAAACTGAAAATTGACTGAGATTAGAGCTCAACATTAAAAGGAGAATAAGGTAGAATTAATTACCTAGTTGTCACAGTGATCAGTAGCATACATGTCAATTTGTAAGTCCTGCCATCGTAACGATGATTGCTTGGGGTAGTGACTGCTACTGCTGCAGTTATCTTCTTAGCAGCAGTGTCTGCATACTTCAGAGTGAAGATCCCAAGTATGAATTTCCTAAGGTGTAGGTAGAGATATCTTGAAGTGTGACATATCAGCTTTGTAACTTTTGTTACCTGAGGAATTCACATAGTTGAAGAAGGTAGTGTAGTAAAAATGTCTGTAGAAGAACCATTGAAGGATAGAATTGCGAGGTCCTTGAGATCATAGTTGCTAATCATCCTATAGAATATTTTAAAATAATTTTTACTTTATTATGCTAAATAGCCTGCTTACAATAAGGTCCAGTGTGCCCAGTCTCTGTGGGCTAGTTCTACTGGCTCAGAGAACACATCTCTGATGTCAAAAATGGGCAACTTAGGTGGTCAGAAGATGCCAGTGTTCTCTCTTAGATAGAGGACTTTACACTGCCCCATTACTCTGCAGGACTTGACAAAAAGACCTGGTTCTTTCTGAACAGTGATCAAAAATTTGTGGTCTCAGTGTTTCTTAATAATAAACATGAAGTAAATCTATTCAAGCCTGGCCTCAAATGATTTGACCTGAGGGATTCTTACCACACATGTTTGCTTATGCATGGGTAGGGTTCATCCCCACCCAACTGGTGACCCGAGACTGCCCATTCAATATACTTCAGCTCGTTCCTCCCCTCGCTTTCAACAAAGGCACTTAGATATCAGTTTTCTTCTTTTGATGATCCATCCTCAATGCTCCTTTTTACTATCTCTGTAGCCCTTCCCAACAGATGAGAGCCCAACGAGCAGAAGTGCATAGAATGTCGACTGCTCGAAAACATGCACCTTAATTTATGGAGTGATTGGTGCATTGCTTTGCTTCAAGCCTATCCTGCATCGATGCATTGCTTACTGGTAGACTTGATAGCTGACACTGCTGGATTGAAGATGATTTTCCAGTCAGTCAGCTATGGCATGTAGGAAATCCATTTATTAGACACTTTATTTGAGCACCATTTAGTAATGTAGTATGACCAATTCCCCAGAGATATGTTCCCTGGAGAATTGAAGTTCAAGCTGGAACTCTTCACAGATCCATATTGCAAGGCCATAATCAAGTGTATTCAGGATAAGCAGTTTTATGTTCAGAAGTAGCTCAAGAGTACATATATTTAATGTCAATAGAGCCGTAGTTCTCAATGCTCTGAGGGGGCGTAGATTGTTTATTCACCTTCCTGTTTTTCCCCTATGTTTGTTGTTTATTTATCTTTCTATTTGGCCTTCCCTGTGTTCAGCTGTCTTTAACTTCATTGTGGCCTTGTTCATCTTCATGTGAGTACAGGCTGGCGAGCTGCACATGCTGACAGTCACATGGTCTATTGGAGTGAGGCCCGAAAATCAGTCACATGAATAGTGTTCTAAAATTGGAAAGAGAGGCTCCCAGAAAAGTGCCATTCATCAGTCTAGCCTAGTGCTGGATACTGTAGCACAGGACAGAAATGCTAAATACCATAGCAAATATAAAATAACTGCCTTTGTGATGCCCCGCAGCTCCTTCCTTTGCTGTTTTAAGAGGCCACAGTTGTATGGCCCAGTGCGCTATTGGATACTCACTGAATCTATGATATGCAGCTTGTTCAAGCTCTTGAACACCCACACTTTCAGAGCATCATAGCTATCACCGCCTGTGCCATGAAAAGTGTCAAGGTTTCTAACTAACATGTCACTCAGTGCTATATCATATCCCTCTTCAAGAAAAACTTTTTGAATCTTTCTGCTGCTCATGAGTAATCTATCCTCTTTGTCACACTCGCTAACATTCCTTGCACAGAGCAATGCTTTACCCAGCAAGATCAGCCTGATCTACAATGCCTAGCAGGCCTCGAATCAAGATGTGTACTTTGCCATTACAGCACATTGAGTAGAGAAGGAGAAGGGCCACAAACAATTAACTCAGATATTCTCACCTTTGAACTGCCGCAGTGCTGTGAACAACAATTGAGACCAACCTTATTGCCAACATGTCTCTCAAGGAATCAGAGCTAAGTGAGAAGTCGTTCCTCAGTCCACAATGCATCTGCTTCAAGAGGTGCTTCAGAAGGCAGTTGGCTCACTGGCTCATGATTCTGCCGTAACTTGATTATCCCAGCCAGTGTGATGTTCATTGCAGTGAGTGTTTCCGATGCATGATCTTAGTGCACATCAGCTTGTGTTGCACATGGCTTCAGCTGCACGTAGCTGGGGGCCCTGAGCCTTGTCCTCCAGCCTGGCACCAATTTACGGACCAAGTCCTGATCCATCATCAGGACATTGACAGTCACCTCTTTTTACTGAGAAAATGCTTCTTGGGAGGCTTTCTAGCAGCTCTACACATTATATCGTTGTAGTGGAATGCTGCCAAAGGTTCTGCAATAAGCTGAGACCATAGTGCTAGAGGATCTGAGCGATTGAAATGTTCAGAGCTTAAGGAGATAATCTCCTGCATGCATAAGAATAATGTCTACCTTCACATACACCAGGCCGCCAAATATGGGAAATGTTATCTCCTTTCAGCTGTAAAGCATAGACTATTGTCTGATCTTTTTGCTGGTATAGTGGCCTCCCTAAAGAATGCTGCACTTGATACTCCTTTCTACTGGATGCCATCAGTCATCAATTTACCAGGAGTTGAAAGTGTCCTCAGTGATGGCCGAGGCAATATCTATGCCATGCAGGCCACTATTGCTGACAGCCATAGTAGTCCCATTGAAGGAGTACTTCACACTCCCCTACCTGTTCGCGTGGACTCCACAAAGAATCCAGTGGCATACCAGTAGACTGGAAGCCAAATTTTTGGCAGGCTTCCTGCCAAAATCAGTCCAAGAACAGTCCACGAGCAGTCCACGCCCCCTTGCCAGGCTCTGTAGAGTCTATGTGGACTCTGATTGTGGACTGAAGCCACCAGACTCATGTGAACTACCACTGGACTCAAACTACTGGACTAATTGTGGACTGCCACTAATGTTGATTTTTGGTCTCATCATTTTTATTATATAATACTGTTGTCATTGTTTTGTAGTGTTGATGCTATAAACTTTGCAATCTAAAAATAGGATATGGTATAGGGTATAGTCTAATTACAAGATAAAATAGATAAGACCAGATAGGCTAGTGGCTCATACCAAAAAGCTTAGTAATAGCTATTCCCAAGGTCTCAGGTTCAATCCTGGGGCATGCCATTTATTTTCTTTCTCTCAAAAGTAGAGATTATAAGAGTTCACATGGACTTCATGTGGACTCCATGTGGATTCCACTGGCTTGAGAATGGATATAAACTCCAAGTTTGATGTGGACTGGCTGTGGAGGGGGGGTGGACTGATTGTGGAGGGGGTATGGACTCCACTTGGACTCCACAATGAGTCCACTGGTCAGAGTCCATAAGATACCCAGAGTCCACTAGTAGACCAGTGGACTGTAGCCAGTCCAGGTGGAGTCCATGGGAATAGGTGGGGGACTGAGAATTACAGGACATAAGCATCAAAAGTGATGGCTATGTTTATACAAAATAAAAATAGAAGTCCAGCAAGAGTCCAGCAGGAAGTACAGCAAGACATTTATTTCTTTTTTTGGATAATGCAACTTGGAATTTATCTTTGTATAAGCATGGGAAATGAGAACATGTGTACTTTACCTATTCATCTGCTTTAAACATTGATGTTTTTCACAGTTGGCGCATTTATTTCAAACAGGCGTTGGGAGCATTCCAATTATGGGGCGCCCATTACAGTCTTTGCTCCTGGAGAAGGACCACCTATGGCGATTCCAGATATTAGAACCTCTTTTGCCTGAGAATTTGGAACTGTTTAAGGCCTGTTCACACTCAGGTGTTTAGATAACTGGGAGTCTTTCTTTAGCAGGGTGTTCAGAGGGTCTGGGGAGGTTGAGTCTTGATAGATGAACTTTCAGTAGAAGTTACCAAATCCGAGGAATGATCAGACTTGTTTGACAGTAGTTGGGGTGGGCCAGTTGGCAAGGCCTTCAATCTTCACTGGGTCTAACTTGATCTTCTTATTTGGCTGCTTGACATGTTGAATTTGTAGGGCTTGAAGAAATGAGTCTATTGAGAGCTAAGCATTAGCAAACAAGTAGACAGCCTGACAGATGCACCATGTTTCTCAGTCTCCATTGTGAAGGCTGCATAATTACCAGAGCCACGGAGATTGATACCAGGTATGGTGGTAACCTGCCGGATGTGTTGCTCAATATTGAGGATCATCCTTCAGTTGGTTGGTAGCATAGTTGAGGCCTGGATAAAGACGGCATCTATTAAGTATACTCCTCGATATACCGTGTCCATGGTGCCCTTGGCCTTGACTCCAGTCGCTCTACTGGTGCATATGTGACTACTATTGCTGGTGTTTTTTCTATATCCTATTTGATATTTTAAGAGAGAAAAGAGACAGGGCATAATACAGCCCCTGCACGAAATACAGACCCCAGTCAGCCCTGAGGGACAATCAGGATCAAGCGAAGTCCAGTCTGCACGCTGAAGGTGTGCAACATATAGGCAGAAAAGAGAAGTCAAATAGCAGTGAGGGAAAAGCCCAAGTGCTCCTTCAGAACCTACTAGCATTACCAACATTAGGACAGCAAGACACTTGGGGGTACCACCAGCACCCTCTAGGCTTTTACCTGTACTGGCTTCCCAGCACCCCAAACCCAGTCCATATCAGCTACCTCACCCACATTCGCCTGTTCTGCTGAAAGATCTGCATAGAAGAACACACTGAACACACCTAAGCCTGCCCAAGCATGTCATCTGACCCCCTGGGGGGTGGACCAGAACCCGAATGAGGTTAAATTCACAATCAGATACTGACAAGCTCTTTCAGCAAAGGGGGAGTACGACAGGTGCAAGGAAGGTCAGGGCAGCCTTCAAAGAGGTAACCGCACATCTGGATAGGTGCGCGACATGTGCAAGAGGTTTTCTTTGGGATGTTGAACTGACAGTGATGCTCACTGATTGGGTTGTGGTTGAGAATGCACCTGCACAACCGTGCACACAGGTGATTGTTGTCAGCCACAGAATTGAGCCAGGTGCCTCCCTTGGCATATGCTAGCTGAAGAATTGGCCTATCAGGAGCATGGAGCTGAAGAAACTGGCTCCCCCTGTACCCCTCTGTGAGGAACTGGGTGTGCCAGGTACCGATGGCAGACTTTGTGACCTTCCAGTGCACATAGTCCAGGAATGTGACTAGGCATGCCCTCACAAGGACTGCCAGCAGCCCAGGCACATGCAAGTGCACCTCGTGCTGTAGAGTCCACTCTAGCATAGAGGGGACCTGTACAAATTCAATGCAGTGGTCTGCCAAGATAGCAAACCACACCGCGAGGGCCTTGCAGACAGCAAGGGAGTGGGCCTGGCCAGAGCCTTAGTCTAGGTTTTGATATTGAGGTCAAACATAAGTGTAACAATTGTAAAACTGCGAAAATAGTCCACGGTCATATCAATGCAAGTAAGTATGTTCATATTGTGTTCAAAGTCAGGACCTCTGCTCAGGACATGCTGGCCAGGTGTACACTTTGTCAAGTATTTGTGGAAACTATTGACATCAGGAATTTATGTGAATATTTGAAGGGTTGCTAATGATAAGCAAAAGAGCTACAGCACGGGGTTCACTAAGTGATGGGCACCAATTTAAACACTCAAAAGATAACAACAAAAACTGTTTTCAAACTTAATAATTGAGGCAATAGTAATACAGGGGTATTCAGAGTCAATTTAATCCTAGATACAATAAAATCATAAAACAAGCTGAGAAGAGGCCTGATGAAAAGAGGCCGGGGCAGATAAAAACACGACTGCCCCAGGTATTCACAGGAGCCCTCCAAAGCGGTTCCCTCTTATTGAGATATCCTTACTAGTCCACAAGGATTGGATTGTTGCAATCAGGATGTCCCATTTCAACCCTCAAGTTATTGTTGTTCCAAAGATAATTGCCTAAAGGGGTGACTGGAGCTTTTTTACTAATTGCAGCAATTTTTTCAGGCTTCTCCAGTGCAAACTTCTTGATAATGAAGCTTCTGAAGGCAGAACCTCTGGGCAGTTTTGGTTGGCTGAAAATGCATGTGCGGCATTCTGCCCAAAGCTCCGACACATATCCTCCTGGAAAGTTTGGGGTGGGCCATTGAGTAAATGAAGTCGAGGAGTCATACATGTTTATAAAGCAAAGATAGAGATGTAACACTAGATATTAACATGGCGAGCTGTGTTCGAGGGAGCTGGATTGCGCGAGGATCTGACCCCCCAGAGTGCTGTAATGAGTCCAGTCAGCGGAGGTTAGCCAAGCAGAGGGGAAGCACATAAAACTAATTACTAAATTAGCCCCTGCTTGCCTTTGTAGTGACCGTTTACACCAAGAGCAACAGTGTTTTGAAGGTGTATCAAGAGAAATACCCGCAATGTTTCCATATCCTAACTTGTTACTATCAGGGCAGAATCACATGCTTCATTCCATTTCACCTGGATGCTCCTTGCGTATTGAATATAGTGATAAAAACAGTTCTCTCCAGGTATTTTACGATGGCATCACTAGGAATCATTGCCTAAGGCTATGTATGGAGCAGGGCTTGGAATGGTTTCCTCTCCTGTCCTTGGCCCCTATCCTGCCTCAGGTCACATGCCCAGAATTATTACTAAGGCTGGTTAAATTTTTGACTGGGCTTTTTCTATCTATCCATCTGCCATATCTTTTAACATACAGAGTGGTAAGTGCTCCCTCCACAATAGGCAAAGGCTTATCAAGTCTTAAGCAGAAGATGTGCACCAGCAGGGTAAGTTGCTGCTGCCTGCCAAAATGAAAAGCCCTAATCCTGATGTAGAACAAAGAGAACAAACCTTCACGTCATGGCTTGATGCCTAGAGCCACACACATTTCAGCCTCCAGCCAGAATGGAGCACACCCTCGGAAGGATGCCAACATGCAAGGCAAGCCTGCAATTGGCTTGCTGATTGAGGATTTGTGCATGTTCAGGAGTGGGGGTGGATGGGGGCCCTTAAGTGTCCCTTGGGTAAAGGAGAGGCTAGGCCTTGAAGCAGCCCCACTGACCTCCTTATGCATATATAGAAAGCTTGGAATTTGTGGTGCATACCTGTGTGTGGTGATGGGGCTATGATTCTATTTTGGAGATGACCCTGCCAAGCTTGCCTGATTATTTATGCAATGAAGTCTTGCACTTGTGCTCAAGCTAGCTTTGATCCTCAACTGCAAGCTTGACCCTCTCTTGGAAGCAGCACAATTACTAATGCTATGAATGTCCAGCTGGAGCATCCAGTTAAATCTATTGTTAGATCTTACTTTGAATATTCAGCTTCAGGATCAATGAAGTCAACTAGATAATATGGGTACATGCAATCTACTCATCTGCACTGCTTCCAGGTTTCTGATACTCTTTGCGAGCCAAATAATCTTATCAACAGAGTCACCAAGATTGTATAAGCTCAACACGCTCACAGAAGACAGCACCCCTTTTGTGGAAGATCTTGCTCTAAAGCTCAGCTGGCCCCTAGAATGGTGCTTGTCTGAAATTGAGACAATTGATCAGCTTCAGAAAATGCTTCCCAAATGTGTTCATGCCCACTTTCCAAACCTTGGCACTACTTTCACTGCAGAGCAGTTGTCTCTTCTGTGGCTGAACTCTGATTTTGGACTGCATATGCATTCTGGGAATCATCAAGATTGCATTCTCTGAGTAAAGGTTGCATTCTCAGAGCAATTGCTGGGGAATCTGTTGAGGCCTTTAAACAGGCTTGGCTAGATTGTGTCAAAAGTGAGCTTTCTCTGTATATAGACAGTGAGATTAGAAATGGTGAGGACTTCGCACTACCTCATTATTCCTACAGGAGTTCAGGAAGAATTCTAGTGAACTTTCTGAACTTCTACTGGAATTCCACTGAACTCTCCTGCCAAATTTTGAGTTCTGATTTTCTACCAGAGTTCAGTTCAATTGCTCCACCAGATATTCAAACATCCATAACTGCTGTATCAAGTCCTGCGCTGCCTTTACCAACAAATATGCTGAGCCCAACAAGTGTCCCATGTAGACCGTTTGCGGTCCGGTTCAGCCAAAAAATGAACTTGATTTGAACTAAATTTTGAACTTAATGTTCAGGGTTCAAGTTTGGGCACTAAGGCAGGAGCCCGAACTGAACCTCGTCCATCGAGCCCAAGCTCAGGATAGCCCGAATGAAGATGTCAAAGTCTTCGTGACAGTTGACATGAGGGGAGAATATAGCATTCTGTCTGTTGTACTGGATGAATGAAGCGGCGGTTGGGCTGAGATTGGAAGATTTGGCTGGAGCAAATTTATTTGTCAGGTTTGCCCCTTGTGGGGCCTGAACTTTTTGCAAAAAAATCACAAATTTACTGGCACTTAGAGAATACACTTTTATTTCATTAAACATAGCAGTTAGTGAGTGTGTATATTATTTTGAAAAGGTAACTTATGGTTAGTCCTTCAAAATATGCCAACTCAATGCACAAACAGTGCTTTTCCAGGCCCTGGCTTAGTTAGTGCCCATCCCAATACGGATGGCCAAGTGATGGCTGAATTATGTGCATGGCTCGATGGCACATGTTGCCACCTCATCATATCACATATTCTAGCTTTTCTTCCCACCACAACAATCTCACCACCTCCCCCTACGCCAACATTTTATGCAGCTAGTGAACCAGGCTGATTTACTAGCCTGCATGGGGGCACCAAGAAAACTGGACATTGTCGCTGGGTTTCCTTGGTAGTGACCCTTTCACATGACCCTCAGCTAGTTCATTGGTCAAGGTAGTAGTATGTGTTTTGAACATTCAGATAGGCAGCACCTGTGATGATTATGGGCAAGACTTCCCACAGTGAAGGGAGAGATATATCAGAGCCCAGATGTAAGAGAAAAATGTGCCCTTACACCCACAGTTCTCTGTGGGTCTCTTTGGGAATGGATATCTAGCGAGGCAGGTTGGACAGTTGCCCTCTGCAAGCCTTCGGAGCCTGTGAGTAATTGGCGAGTGGCCCGTCTACCAATCTCACAGGTGCTGCCATTTATAAATAGACCATGGCAGCTTAGAAACCCACCACCACCACCACCACTACTACCACTGTTGCCTCAAATGCGTGATTCCCAGACAAACCATCATACTTTCACCATCTCTCTCAAATAAACAACTGCAAGCTCAGTGCAAGCATACATTGTTTCCTTTACACCCTTCACTCAGCTTTGAAATATACAGCAGGGACAATAGCCGAAGGGATATCACATTCAGATAGAGACCAGGAAGATGACTGAAGGAAGGAGGTGATGGTGAGAGAGATGCTTCTACACATTGAGCTTGGCTACCCAGAAGAGTGAGGCTTAGAGAGGTGGCACTGGTTTAAGTAAACATTGTATCTTGCAGGGCAGCTGCTTTGGATTGCAGGGTTATGAGATTGCGATAACAATACCTTTAGCATAGTTTGTGTAGAGTTCCACTAAACCCAGTTTGCCCAGCATGAGATAGGGTACATGCAATTCAGATATAACTGCTAATTAAAACAGGGCCTATTTGGCTTTTGCCACTTTTTTCAACTCCTCTAAGGTGCTCAGAAGGGATAGGCTAGCCTCCCAGCACATTTCTTTGATCTCCTGGTTTAGTGTGTAGAAGATTCTATCGGCATTCACAAGGCCCGCATTGGTACGGAACCCATTCAATGGTGCATGGATCGGAAGAGGCCCCGAGAGCAGAACTGGGTGAATGATAGATGTGTTTCATGCCCAGCCATAGGAATGTTGCCATGCATGATGGTGGCTGAGAAAATAAGAAAGAGAGCATGCTGAGAACTTGACAACCAGTTTCAACTCATGGAGAATGATGTGGCCTCCTTGGGTGGGGTCAAAATTACCCAACACCTAGATGGCACACCATCCGAAGGCACAAATGAATGAGTCTCGATGGGCCTTGCAGCAGATGCAGGGGCCGAGGTTGAAGGCAGTGCATGGGTAGACACTCTTGAGAAAGTTTCTCTTAAGCATGGAGTCATTCTTGTAGATGAGGTTGAGGTATTCCTGGTAGTACATGTATAGTTTAGGGGCCCATAATGTCAAGGCAGCTTGAGACAAAATCAGATAAGGGAGGCAGGGAATGTGCGAGCATCAACTTACAGCTAGCAAAGATGGCCATGCGATTCTGGGTGCCTATTCTGGTGAAGGTTCCGTGGCTTGGTCGACCCTTGCCCAATGGAGATGCCCACATTAAGGGCTAGCGAGTCACCAGCACGTTAGTGGTTAAGTTCCTCCGAGGTGAAGTCTGTAGTTGCACAGGCATCCAGAAGAGCCTGGGTTGCACCTGAGCAAAATTCCTCAAATGTTTTCAGGATACAGGAGTGGGGGCCAGCAGCTGGCTTGATAGTGGGCTCGGGGGTATCGATAGGTTTGTCCATTGACTTCCCCTTTTCCTTGGCGTTGTCCAGCTTGGCGACACCTACACAAATAATGTGACTGGGGTTCATCCATGAACACAGATTATCGGAGTCCACCCCATTTACAGAACTGGAGGTGACTTGGATGCCATCGTACAGCGAGTGCAAGTCCACGTGGCTACAGCGGCCACTAATACACAGGTCAGTACTCTACTGATTTGCGTTTAATACGAATTGGACTGGCTCAACGTGGTAGACCTTGTAAATCAATATTAGTGAATATAGAGACAATACACTAAGCTGAAAGGACTTACCACAATGAGCACGACGATGACGACGATAACAGCAGAGCAACACTGTATCGAACAGCTGATGTTGGGGAGTCTCTGTGGGTTCTAATGATAGTCGTAGGAGCACGCTGAGCAGGCACAGAAACTTTCCACCACTCTCCTGGCTTCTTTGACTCGTGATTCGAGCCCTGCGGTTTTACACCACCAAGGCCCTCACAACCATCATAGCCATGAGGATGTTGGGCAACTCGAATCGGGGCCTCACCCTGAAGCACAAGCGCACTCTGTACTGCGCGTGCGTGATGCCTATCGCAACGTATGGGCACAGGCTGTGGTATTTTGAGGGTGCTAAGAACGTCGGTGTTCTTAAGCAACTGACATCCATGCAGCGTAAAGCAGCATGCTGGATCATGGGTGCCTTCCGCACCTCCCCCACCGGTGGGGTCGAGTCCCTGGCAGGGCTCGCCCCCATTCGGCTTCATCTTCAGAAGCTGTCCAAAAGAGCGATCTTTAGGACAGCCACTCTGTCCGACACACACCCCCTGCGAGCATTGCTAGGGGCAGAATTCAGGGGCACAGCTGCCGTCAACTACCATGCTGCGATCTGGTTGCCGAGGCAAGGGCGCCGGAGGACTGTTCGCGACACTATAACTCAAACCAGCACCCAGCTGGGAGAACTCACATAGGTATTCGCTCCATGCGCGGAAGAGAATGCCCCTGGATCTCGACTTATGGACTTGTACTTGGAACGAGTGAAGTTCAATGTCTACACGGGGAAGGGCCCAGAAGGCTTGGCTTCGCGCCGGGCCGAGCTCGACCTCTTATATTGGCAAGCTTCAGATGAGCTGCACACTGCGTGCATTGGGACAGACTGCTCCGTCCCGAGGAACGAGCACCACCAGGCTGCGTCTGCATATGTGATGATGCAGAGCAAGCGGGATGACAAGACCTCTGCCCAATGGGTAGCAGGACGGGTTCTCTCTGCTGACACAGAGCTCTTTGGGATCCAAGCAGCCGTTGCCTCTGCTGTTCAGCAGAACGACTGTCACAAGATCATCATCTTCACTGACCACATCGCTTCAGCAAAGCGGGCAGTTGACCCCTCTGTCCACTCTGGGCAGGCTCACTCCCTTGCAGTCTACAAGGCCCTCGCGGCATGGTTTGCCCTCTCGGTGGACCATTGCATTGAATTCGTTCAGGTCCCCTCCAAACTGGAGTGGGCCCTGCAGCATAGTGCGCATGTGAGTCCCTACAGCTTCACACCCCTGACGGGTCAATCCTCCAGCCAGCGTACGCCAAGGGCGGCACTTGGCTTAATTCTGTGGCTGATGATAATCACTTGTGCGCATGGGTGTGCAGGTGCATTCTCAACCACGCCCCGATCAGCGAGTATTACTCTCAGTTCAACATCCCGGAGGAAACCTCCTGCACGTGCGGTGCGCCCACCCAGACGTGCCGCCACCTCTTTGAAGAGTGCCCCAACCTTCATGCCACCCAGCGGACTCCGAGATTGCTCAAGGAGCTTGTTGGCTATCTTGTCGCGAACCCAACCTCATTCGGGTTCCGGCCCGCCCCCGAGGGGGTCGGATGACATGCTTGGGCAGGCTTGGGCATGTCCTGGGGGTTCTCCAGGGCTGATCCTTCAGCGGGATGGGCAGGTGTGGGTGTGGGTGGGGACACCCGTGCCGGGCTGACCTAGGGGGACGGTTGCTCACGCGACCTCTTCCTGGGGCGGGCTGGTGCTGGGTCTGGGGAGCTGTGCAGTTAGTAGCTTCGGCAGAACCGGCGGCATCTTGGACGTGGCTTAGGGGGTTCCTGCTTGTATCTGTGCCTTGCTATTCCAGCATGGGTGGTGCCAGCGGGTTCCAAAGGCGCGCTCGGGCTTCGCCCTCGCGGCCAAATGGCCTCTCCTTTCTGCCTACACATCGCACTCCATGGCATGCGGACTAGGCTTTGCTGGGCCCCGATCGTCCCTGAGGGCCAACCGCGGTCTGTATCTCGCCCAGGGGTTGCGTTATGCCTTGTCTCTTTCCTCTCAAACGTCGATTACGCTGTAGTAGTTTACGACCTGTCTGCCTCTGCGCCCTGGAATATCAAATAGGATTAAAAAAAAAAAAAAACTCGTGATTCGAGTGTCAGACAGGTCCACGGCGTCTGGGAGGTGCGGGAGCGCAGAGGCAAAGGGGCCAACTCTGGAAGAGGTTCCAGAGCAGGATCAGCAGGAGGTGGCGCTGGAGTAGTTGGGGGAGCAACAGGGGCAGGGACAGGAGCTGGAGGAGCAACGATGGGCTCTGGGGTGAGGAACAGAGGGAGGTGCAGCTGGACCCTCGAGCTCAATGCCTGGGATACCAGGGACCTCCGGCGCAGGAGCAGGAGGAACTACGAGCTGAAGGGGTAGTGCTGGGTGGTAGAGGTACCGGGAAGTAGCGCTCGTCAAACTCGGCGCATTCAGATGTGATGTGCTTCCTGATGAGCGGGTTGTAGAAATACCAGCCCTTCACTCCCTCAGGCCCACAAAAACACATTTCTCCCTGTGTGACTCCAGCTTCTTGCGCTTGTCCCTCTGCACAAAGACATGGGCCATGCATCCCAACACTCTGAAGCGACTCAAGTCTGGCTTCTTACCATACCAGGCCTCATACAGCGTGCAGAGGTGGGCAGGGAGTTCCACACCTTCACCTGAGTGCCAAGGCAGCGACCCAGAAGGAGGGAGGCAGCTTATCCTGGGCTGACATCCTCTAGATGGTGCGGTTTGCTTGCTCTGCATCTCCATTCTGCTGGGGGCGTTCCGGGTGGTATGGCGTTTCTGGATGCCCTCAGTATCGCAGAAAGCGTCGAACTCGGAGGACATGTACTCCCTACCCTTGTTGTCATGCAGAGACTTGACCCCTCAGCCTAGCTCGCTCCTCCTCTTGAGCATGTAGACAATGCAGTAGTGTGTGAAGTCATCGATGAACGAGACCCAGTAGCAATAGCCCTCTGGAGTAGAGACAGAGAAGGGGCTGCAGAGATCAGAGTGGATGAGCTCAAGGGGGACGAGAGCACGATGGCCAGTGGAGGGGAAGGGCGCAGTGCATCTTGCCAGCCAGGCAGGGCTTGCAGATGGGATTGCATTTAGCAGAGGAGGGGGGGGAGATACCGTAGCTAGACCACCAGAGGCGAGCTTGTGGATGTCCGCAGAGTTGTGGTAACAGAGGCGCTCGTGCCAAGTCAAGCAGGCATGTCGAAATTGTGGAAATCTGCAGTGGTGAAGGTACTGAACTGAATGTCATTTAAGCGAAATACTACACACCTGAAGTCCCAATACTCAGGATGCCTACAGGGTGGCTAAGTACAAGTTGAACATCACATGAGCAGTCACATGAGAGATAAGCGGATTAGATATGATAAGGTAGAAGATTAGATGAGATAATAGAGAAAATGCGCAGATAAGGATGGATAAGGCTGATCTGCCTATGGATAAGGTTGGATAAGGTTGGATAAGAGTGTAGTTACCAAGTCAACCACTCTCAACAGAAATCCCTCACGCTTCTTGATCCTCAACCACTACCTTCCTATTTGGGACAACTCAACACACCTGCTCAACATCGACCCCCAGCTCATACGAGGGCATAGGCAGTCGTTCATCGACTGCCTATAGGCTTACTGAACAGCTCGCATTCCGATGGCGGACCCTCCAGGGCGCCGCGCACGGTCCTCGCCCCCCAGGAGCGGCTCAGGAGCCTCGACTCCTGTCTCCACAGGATCCCAGCGTCCTAGCCGACCCTCCTCCCACCTCAGCGGCCTCCAGCCGTCCAGCCGCACACAGTCTGTCACAAGAGAGACGTACCGCACCACTGTCCCCGCCCTCCGCACCCTGCCAACCTCTGAATCTTCGGAGCAAGGCATCGGGAGCGAAGTCCGAGGATGACAACCCCACAGCACCTCCCACCCAGCCTCTGTAAGTGGGCGCTCCACCCCCAGGAACCCCGCTGCCTTTGCCCAGCTTGCTATTCAGCAACAGGAGGCCAGCTACGCCCTTCCCCACCCCCTGCTCGCCCTCTCCAGGATGCAGACCACCCGATGGCCTCGCAGACGCCACCCGGCTCCCATTACTCGTCCCTGGCCCTGGAGGATGGTCCCCCTCCTACCCAGAAGGAGTGGTACCCCACCATCACGAATGTCGCCCCCACCCTGGACGCAGTTTCTCACTTCTTCCGCAGCATGCCTCCCCCTACTGACGCTGCGCTGCTTGGCGAGGTCGAAAACCTCGCTGACTCCCTGCATCTATAATTGAGACCATCACACAGACCCGATGGGGTCCGTACCTTTCGCCTGGCGAGTCCCCAGAGGACCCGGACCACACGATTCATCATGGTGTGCCCCTCCCTCCTCCTGGACGCCCTGTCAACCCGGATACTCGTCCTCCCTCACCCAGCTAGGCTGGAAGGGACTATGTGTTCCGCCCTCCATGCGACCCTGCCCAAGACTCTGCCCTCTCTGGAGGCAGGGGCTTCCAGCAGCACACGGGGGCCCCAAAGCCTTCCAAACCCTCTGCCCTGACCCAGGGTAAGAAACCCTCTGCCCTAGCCGCTCCCGGCCCGGATTCTGCTGTGCAGGACGTCGAAATGGGAGAGGCTTCTCAGAAGCTTCCTAATCCGGCCCCCTCTGGCCAGAAGCCTCCAGCTCCGGGGCCCATGTGGGCCCCAGCCTAAAGTGCCTGCGGTTCCTTTCCAGTGCTCTATTCCAGCCGGTCTCCCCTCCAACCCCGAGATGCCCGCTTTACCAAGCGCAAGCCCACTTCCTTTGCAGCTGCTGCGAAAACTGCGCCTTCTTCGAAGGTGGCAGCCGCGCCCCATGTCTTGGCTGACGACATCCTTAGGATGCATGCCATCGTTCAGGGTACTCCCTCCTCGACTTCTGGGAAGAAGAAGAAGAAGAACCCTTCACATACCACGGCGGGACCCTCGCGCAAGCAGGTCCTGGTGGAATTCAAGCTGGATAGGAACCCTGGCAATTCAGTCCCGTACGACACGGTGCGCGATGGTGTCAACCGTTGCCTCCACCAGTATGATCCTCAGGTGGTCCTTGACCCTCACTGAAGTCCCCTTGCAGGTCGAAGTTGACCATATCCGAGGATATCTCCATTGTAAGCTGCCGGACGCAGTCGCTTGGGTTGGCCTCCCTTCGTCCAAGAGCTTTCTCAGGCTCCCGAATGTTCCTTTCATCCTCGACGGTAAGTCCAACCTGCGCATCAAGCCTGAGGACATCACCCGTGCATTCGAGGCCTCGCCACTGAGATCTGATCTCGTTCTAGCTGGTCTTCCTCGCGTTGTCAGGAACTCGAAGAGCAGCACTTGCTGCGATGTGTTCTTTGACATCTGGGACTCTCAACAGGGACTCCGTGCCCAGCGCCTCATAAAGAAGGAGCTGCTTATCTACGGCCAAAAGTGCGTCATTCAGGCTGCACGTGCCTCTCCCGGGACCCCTCTCTGCCAGACGTGCTAGAAGTGGGGGCACCCAACCAAAGCCTGCCAGGGCCGTCTCCGATGCCTAATCTGTGGGGGTCCTCACTCCCAGAACGAGCATTGTCACCAGTGCGGCGGCTGCAAGGGTAACGCCAAAGCTATCCCCCCGGTTCTCCCCACCCCTTTGGGTGCGGAGTGCCCCCATTCGTGGAAGTGCCTGGCATGCCGCCAGGACGGCCACAGAGTTTTCGACCGCAAGTGTCCCTTCTGGGACCATCGCTTTGACCGCGCTTGGGCTGTGGCCAAGTATTCCAAGGTACGTGCTCATCAACAGCGCGGCCGCTCTAGCACTCACACCCTTCCTTATGTCTAGCTCAACAGACAGCAAGATTAGGATTCTGAGTTTCAATATTGCTAAGAACTATGCGTACTTAGATATTACTCTGGATCGTCTAAAGGATGAATTCAATATTTTGTTTATCCAAGAGCCCCCTTGGCAGACTATAAGACAGGCACCCATGGTAAGCAAAGAGGGAGCCGATGTTATTGGAGCACCCGCCACCTGTGTATGGCGAGACTCCCTGAGCCTGGTTCAAGACCCCGTGTCCTAACCTATATTTCCAATAGGCTGGCGCATTGGCGCCCTGCCTACATCAGGACCTCCTCGATGACCACGACATCATGATTGTGTCCCTGTTTGGGCGTGATCGGGTGCTGCACTTTATGAACGTCTACTCAGACAACCAACACCGCGCCATCAAGCTCCTTGCTGAGAAGGCCGATGCCTTGCCTGCCCTATCCTACATGGGCGGCAACTTTAACTGTCACTCTAGGGAGTGGGACCCATGGGTCTTACACCACAGGACGATGGCTATCCTCCTGCTGGAGACAGCAGCCAGACTGGGCTTGGATCTGACCAAGTTCACTAACCCGGGCCGACGTATGTGTCGCGCGCCGATCCCAATTCTCACTCAGTCATTTACTTGGTGTTTGTGCCTTGCTCTGTGCTCGCATCACAGCCATCACGGCTGGGTGATCCAGAGCTGATCCCATCAGGCTTACCTGATCCCATAACCAGGGGCCCATCGGACCATTATCCGGTGGCCTGTAGCATTGTGCACCGCCAATCTCCCCCAGTGGCAAGGCGGCACACCATCAAACCTGACAGCGACGAGGAGGCGGAGTTCATCTCAGAGCTGGTAGGAGTTATTGGGGGGCTTAAACAGCACCCTATTACCACTGCCGATGAGGTGGAGGACTTTGCGCAGGCAATAGCCGGCGCGTGCAACGAGGCTTGGCTACACCATTCCAAGGAATTCAAGGTGAAACCGCACTCGAAGGAGTGGTGGGATGCCGGATGTGACGCCGCGCTAGCTGCATACAGGGCCGATCAGACCCTGGCCAGCTACAAGGCATTAAGAACTGCTACCAAGGCAGCCAAGCGCAAGTTCTTTGATGCTCGCATCAAGGAGGTTGCAGAAACCAACAAGCGCCCCTGAGACCTCATGGCCTGGGTCAAGGAGCGCTTGAATGAGCTCTAGAACCGAGAACCCACGCCAGTCACGGACAGGCTCCTGAGGGAGCTGGTTCAAGATAGATACATCTACCGCCCTGTCAGAGGCGGCATTGTAGGTATTGTGCAGGGCATCCCAGAGGTCGCTCAGCTCGTGACAAGGCTGCCCATTAACTGGATAGCGTTACAAGCGTGCTCAGCATGCTCCGCACCAGGGCCTGACCATGTTACGTGGCAGCACCTGAAGCGCATCCTGGCTCATCCCGATTTGGAGGCCTTCGTTTCTTTGGCAGACGGCTGTATTCGTACAGGCCGATGGCCGAAACATCTCAAAGAGTCGCTCTCTGTGGTTATTCCAAAATCCGGAAAGCCCTCTTACAATACACCCAAGGCTTTTCGGCCGATCGTGCTTCTCAGCACGATGGGGAAGCTCATTGAGAAGATAGGTTCCAGTTTGAGATGATCAAGTATGACTTGGTTGACCCGAACCAGACGGGCGGAGTGCGGCAGCGCCCCACAGAAGATGCCGGCCTTGTCCTCATGCACTTGGTGCATACAGGCTGGGCAAAGGGGCAGGACACGAGTGTGATGTCTTTGATCTGGCTCAGTTCTTCCCCTCAATCAACCACCAGTTCCTTCTGGCGGTCCTGCGGAAGTTGGGTTTCCACCCCTTGGTGGTGACCTTCTTTGAGTCCTACCTGGTAGGGAGGGAAACACGCTATGCGTGGAGTGCAGGTGCATTCTCAACCACGCCCCGATCAGCGAGTATTACTCTCGGTTCAACATCCCGGAGGAAACCTCCTGCACGTGCGGTGCGCCCACCCAGACACGCCGCCACCTCTTTGAAGAGTGCCCCAACCTTCATGCCACCCAGCGGACTCCGAGATTGCTCAAGGAGCTTGTTGGCTATCTTGTCGCGAACCCAACTCATTCGGGTTCCGGCCCGCCCCCGAAGGGGTCGGATGACATGCTTGGGCAGGCTTGGGCATGTCCTGGGGGTTCTCCAGGGCTGATCCTTCAGCGGGATGGGCAGGTGTGGGTGTGGGTGGGGACCCCGTGCCGGGCTGACCTAGGGAGATGGTTGCTCATGCGACCTCTTCCTGGAGCGGGCTGGTGCTGGGTCTGGGGAGCTAGCTTTGGCGGAACCGGCGGCATCTTGGACTTGGCTTGGGGGGTTCCTGCTTGCATCTGTGCCTTGCTATTCCAGCGTGGGTGGTGCCAGCAGGTTCCAAAGGCGCGCTCGGGCTTCACCCTCGCGGCCAATCGGCCTCTCCTTGCTGCCTACACATCGCACTCCACGCACGGCGTGCGGACTAGGCTTCGCTGGACCCCGATTGTTCCTTAGGGCCGACCGCAGTCTGTATCTCGCCCAGGGGCTGTGTTATGCCCTGTCTTTCTCCTCTCAAATGTCGATTACGCTGTAGTAGTTTACGACTGGTCTGCCTCTGCGCCCCGGAATATCAAATAGGCGTTTTTAAAAAAAAAAAAAAAAGAAAAAAAAAAGGCATGTCAAAATCGCGTAAGCCGCCTCAGCAACAGGTAGAGTCGCACCCTCGATGAACGCAGCGTTGTTGGAGATGATGCGGGCTCGGAATAGTGTCATACCCATGCGCCTGAAGTGCATGAAGACAGAATCAATGAGAATTGAGAACTTGCAGCAGCGGGTGAGGTATAGACATGAGAGGAGGTTGCTACGGAGTTGTGGGACATGGAGAGCGCGTGTAAGCTCTACAGATCGCACCCTCTTCCCATCTACAACTGGATCGATGATCACAGTACCAACCCCAGCTGAATAAATACGACTTCCATCGGCTAACTCAATAGGCACACGGTGGGGGCGATAGTTGCGCATCCAGTGGCGATGAGGCGTCATTGTAGACGTGCAGCCTGAGTCTGCATTCCAACAGAAGTCAGCATGGGTTGAATAGAGGAAGAGGGATCAATGGGATCCAGAACAGCACTTGCATTTCCAGCAAACTCCGTGACAGAGGAGCTTGCAGTCGCACTAGCAGCAGCCTGGGGGTACCCGCAGCCTCCTGAGCCTTCTCCTGAGCCTTCTTCGCAGCCTGCTGATGCTTCTTGCGCTGGTGGACTCCCTGAGCAACGTACTCGCGCGCTTTGCGCTGCCTACTGGCGACAGCATAGCGGGTAGCCTGAGCGTGGCCGGGACGAGAGCAGAACTTGCAGGTGGACAGCGGCAGACTGGGTGTCTGTGGTGCAATGTCAATGCTGTACCTCCTCTGTGAGGAAGGCTTGGGTGACTGTCTCCTTGTCCAGCTTGTCCATGAGGAGTATGAAACAAAGTGGGAATACTCATCAGGGAGGGCTGAGCCCGTATGAGGACCATGGAGGCTAGCTCCTTGTCCAAGGCACAGAGATCGAACTCCTTGGGCCTGAGGGTCTGGCACAGCTTCATAGCCTCGTTGACGCGGTTGATAAGCGTCTGGAGGGTCTCCTCCTCCTGCTTCCAGATAGAAAACAGGTCGTCGTATGCATTGAAGTGACTCCCAGTGTGTTTCTGGTAGTAGGTCGCCTCCAGGGTGGTCCACATGGCCTTAGAATCATCTCTGCAGCCATCTACAAGTGTCTTCTGGACCTGTTCAAGCGTGAGCCAGATTCAGCCAGCAGCCTTGTCGCTTTTGGCATCCCAAGCCTCCTGCAACTCGGCGCATTTAGCCTCAAAAGCATCACGGATCTCTTGCTGAGTGGCGGAGGGGTCGCTGACTGCATGGACTGAGCGGGGGCGGTGGTACCTGTGACCTGGGGCAAGGAATCGACCTCCCGGAACACAGGGCGCGTGCTGGAACCAGAAACAGGCAAAAACAAGAGCGCTGGCTCCTGCTGTGCCTGCCTCCCTACAGAAGCTCGCAAAGGAGAAGGGCGCTGGGGCACACGATCAACATGGCGGCAAGAAGCAAAGTTGGCTGGAATGCTTGGCTTACTAAGATTGGAACGATGAATGGCAATTTCCGTTCATCTTCATCGTTCATCATTTTGAGATCACGAAAGCACTCCACAGATGGGGGCGAGCCCCACCAGGGACTCAACGCTTAAGAACACCGATGTTCTTAGCTCCCTCAAAGTACCACAGTCTGATGCATGCCATGGTACAGAGTGCACTTGTGCTTCAGGTTGAGGCCCCGATTCGAGTTGCCTACTAGTAATATGGTCAGGCCTTGGAGCAGAGTGCGCAGAGCATGCCTGTAATGCTTGGGTAAGTTCTAAAGAGAACATGGACGGGCTCCTGAGGGAGCTCATTCAGGATAGATACATCTACTGCCCTGTCAGAGGCGGCATTGTAGGTATTGTGCAGGGCGTCCCAGAGGTCGCTCAGCTCATGACAGGGCTGCCCATTAAACTGGATAGCCTTGCATGGCAGGTTCTTGCACTCCTTGACCCAGGCCATGAGGTCTCAGGGGCGCTTGTTAGTTTCTGCAACCTCCTTGATGCGAGCATCAAAGAACTTGTGCTTGGCTGCCTTGGAAACAGTTCGTAGTGCCTTGTAGCCAGCAAGGGTCTGATCGGCCCTGTAAGCAGCTAGTGCAGCATCACATCTGGCATCCCACCACTCTTTCAAATGTGGTTTCACCTTGAATTCCTTAGAATGGCGTAGCCACACCTCGTTGCATGCGCCAGCTATTGCCTGTGCAAAGTCCTCCACCTCAGCAGCAGTGCTAGCAGGGTGCTGCTTAAGCTTCCCAATAGCCCCAACCAGTTCCAAGACGAACTCTGCCTCCTCATTGCTGTCTGGCTTAATAGTATGCTGCCTTGCTGTTGGGGGTGACTGGCAGTGCAAGATCTCTGCGCCAACCGAGTGTGGTCCGATGGCCTGCTTAGTAAGCACATTCTGCGCAGAATTGCTGACAAAGCCTCCGCAGGAGGCATGAACACCAAGTCAATGACAGAGTGGACATTGGGATCAGCGTGCGACACATACGTTGGGCCCGGGTTAGTGAACTTGGTCAGATCCAAGCCCAGTCTAGCTGCTGTCTCCAGCAGGAGGATAGCTGTCGTCCTGTGGTGTAAGACCCGTGGGTCCCACTCCCTGGAGTGACAGTTAAAGTCACCGCCCATGTAGGATAGGTAGGGCAGGCAAGGCATCGGCCTTCTCAGCAAGGAGCTTGATAAGGGGCCCCCGGGATGCTTGCTCCTGCTGTGGGGGGTGCTGCTGAGGTTCAGGACTTCGCACTGCCCCATTATTCCTATAGGAGTTCAGGAGGAATTCCAGTGATATTCCAGTGAACTTTCTGAACTTCTACTGGAATTCCACTGAACTCTCCTGCCAAATTTTGAGTTCTGATTGTCCACCAGAGTTCCGTTTAGTTCAGAAAGAGTTCAGTATTAGCCAAAGTATTGTTCAGTAGGAGTTCAGTACAATGGAATTCTTCCAGGTCAACTGAAAAGTTCAGCAGGACAGGTCCTGTAGAACAGTTCTACAGGACACCAGCGGAGTGTGAGAAAACATAAAGGTGTTTTTACATAAACAGATAGCCACCATGATTTGATGCTGATATCATCAAAAACTTACCTAATATTTCAAGAAATAGTGAGAAAACTTCCGCACCTTCCCATTGGTGGGGTTGAGTCCCTAGCCGGGCTCGCCCCCATTCGGCTTCATCTCCAGAAACTGTCCAAGAGAGCGATCTACAGAGCAGCCACTCTTTCTGATACTCACCTCCTGTGGTCCCTGCTGGGGCAGAATTCAGAGGCACAGCCATGCCTAACTATCATGCTGCGACCTGGTTACCGAGGCATGGGCGCCAGAGGACTATTCACGATACTATAACTCAAACCAGTACTCAACTGGGTGAACTGACAAAGATGTTTGCCCCGTGCGTGGAGGAGAACACCCCTAGATCTCAACTTATGGACTTGTACTCAGAGCGAGTAGAGTTCGATGTCTACACGGGGAAGGGCCTCAAAGGCTTGGCTTCGCGCTGGGCCAAATGCTACCAGGCTGCCTCTGCATATGTGATGATACAGGGTGACTGGGACAACAAGATTTCTGCCCGATGGGTAGCAGGATGGGTTCTCTCTGCTGACACTGAGCTCTTTGCGATTCAAGCGGCTGTTGCCTCTGCTGTTTAGCGGGGCGACTGTCACAAGATCATCATCTTCACTGACCACATCGCTTCGGCAAAGCAGGCAGTGGATCCCTCTGTCCACTCTGGGCAGGCTCACTCCCTTGCAGTCTGCAAGGCACTTGCAGCGTGGTTTGCCCTCTCGGTGGACCATTGCATTGAATTTGTACAGGTCCCCTCCAAACTGGAGTGGGCCCTGCAGCATGGTGCGCATGTGGGTTGCCGGCGGTCCCTGTGGGGGCGTGCCCAGCCACATTCCTTGACTATGTGCACCGAAAGGTCACAGAGTCTGCTATCAGCTCCTGGCACACCCAGTTCTTGCTGAGGGGTACAGGGGGAGCCAGTTCCTGCAACTCCATGCTCCGACAGGTCGATCCTCCAGCCAGCATACGCCAAGGGCAGCACTTGGCTCAACTCTGTGGCTGACGATAATCGCTTGTGTGCATGGTTGTGCAGGTGCATTCTACCACGCCCCAATCAGTGAGTATTACTCTCAGTTCAACATCCCGGAGGAGATCTCCTGCATGTGTGGTGCACCTACCCAGACGTGCTGCCACCTCTTTGAAGGTTGCCCTGACCTTCCTAGTACCTGGTGTACCCCCTCTTTGCTGAAGGAGCTCATCAGCTATCTGATTGCGAACCCGACCTCCTTTGGGTTCCGGTCCACTCCTAAGGGTGTCGGATGACATGCTTGGGCAAGCTTGGGCATGTCCAGGGTGTTCTCCTGTGTTGATCCTTCAGTGGGACGGGCAGGTGTGGGAGCGGGTAGGGGCTCCCGTGCTGGTTGACCTGGGGGGACGGTTGCTCATGTGACCTCCTTCTGGGTCGGCCTGGTGCTGGGTCTGGGGAGCTGTGCAGTTATTAGCTTCGGAAAACCGGCGGCATCTTGGACTTGGCTTGGGGGTCCCTGCTTGCATCTACACCTTGCTACTCCAATGTTGGTGGTGCCTGTGGGTTCCAAAGGCGTGCTCGGGCTTCACCCTCATGGCTGTTCAGCTCTTCCTTTCTGTCTACACATTGCACGCCAAAGGCATGCGAACTAGGCTCCGCTTGACCCCATCGTCCCCCTGGGCTGACCGCGGTCTGTATCTCGCTCAAGGGTTGCATTATGCCTTGACATTTTTCCTCTTAAATGTTGATTACATTGTAGTAGTTTACGACCGGTCTGCCTCTGCGCCCTGGAATATCAAATACGATTTAAAAAAAAAAAAAAAAAAAAAAAAATGTGAGAAAACATGAAGGTGTTTTTACATAAATGAATAGCCATCATGATTTGATGCTGATATCATCAAAAACTTACATAATATCTTCAGAAATAGTGTCAGAAAATGCAATTTCCAAACATCGAGTTTTGAGATAAAAATAGATTGAGTTGAGACATGAGTGTGAGAATATTATAAAAGATGCTGTTTATAACAGGAAAAATGATGAAAAAGACTTGTGAGAACGGGACTTTGGATGCGCCCCGGAATGTCACGGTCACGTGACTGTGACATTGTGACTCATGTGGCCCCGCCCCTGTTGTGGTGTGAACACCGGGGTCGGTGCCTACCTGCCCTTTGGGCAAATTACCGGGGTTGGGTGCCCAATGGTGCCCAGCCAGGACCCTTTGGGCAAATTAACGGGGTTGGGTATTTTTCTGGCCCCAAAAAATAAGTACTGGTTAAACCGCTGTTTATTTTTTTTCAGTACCCACCCCGCACCCTTTAGACAAATTACCGGGGTGGGGTCGGCCCTTTGGGCAAATTACCGGGGCTGGGGCACCGGGGCACCCGAGAAATCGATGCGGCCTCTGGGGAACGGTCCACCCCGAATCTGGAGACTGGAGTGCATCCCGGAAAATTATTGTGGTCACTAGAATACAGTAAAACTACGGTACACACCGGAAATAATTTGGCAATACCCGACTGTGGTTGAGTACCCCTGACACCGACACCCCGAAACTGGAAAAACTCCACCGAAAATAAACACCAGGAATACTAATTACACCAAGACTGTTGAGTACCCCAACCCTGACACCCTGACACTGACACCCGCCACTGGCAGCCCAACACCCGACACTGGAGTCGGGCACCGACATCTACACCCGACACCGAAAAACCCCACCGGAAAACAACGCTGGGAATACTCCACCGAGACTGTCGAGTACCCCGACCCCGACACCCTGACACTGACACCCGACACTGGCGCCCCAACACCCAACACGGGCACCCGAGTACCCCAACATCTACAGCGGACACTGGAAGGACCCCACCGGAAATACACACCAGAAATACTACACAACACAACTGTCGAGTCCGACAGCGACACCCTGACACCGACACCCTGACACCGACACCCTGACACCGACACCCCAACACCAACACCCCAACACCAACACCCCGACACTGGCCCAGCACCGTGAGCGCTTTCAGTGGATTACATAATGTCACATTTCCGGGGCGGATCCAAATTCCGTGAGAACGATTAGTCAGCATTAAATAATATGAACAAATACAGCTTTGTATCAATCTACCATCAGTCCAGCAAGAGTTCACTGGAAGTCCAGTAGAATATCAGCAAACTTCTACTGAACTCCTATTGAGCATACTGAACTGAACTGAACATTTTGGATTCCTGTAGGAATTCTAGCAGAAGTCCAGTAGAAGTTCAGTGGAAGTTCACTGAACTTCCACTAGACTTTGTCTTATAAAATCACTTTTGGTAAAAGTTTACTAGAATTCCACTGGAAGTTCACCAGTCCTACTGGAGTTCTACAGGAATCTTGGGGGAGTGTGAAGTACAGGTAAGTATTGGTCGGGAGGCCGTGAAGCACATCCGAGACGTATTTGGTCCACAATCCGCAGTCGTCGGGAGGAAGGTCAAAATAGCTGGGTGAGGCTTCAGGCCGGGTAATAATCGACTGGGCCAAACCAACGTAGTTTTCGCGCAACATGAACTGTATGATTGTCATAGAATAGGTGAAACAAGAAAGTGACGCACCCATTGGCAGTAGTTGATAAAGGAAAGATCGCCAGGTTCTAAAGTAATCAGGAAGCTAAAACAACTCAATTAAGTGAAGCCAGAGCATTAACTGATACTTAACATATCTTTTCAAAAGAAGCGACAGTTTCAAACAGCCTTTCGGAAGGCTTCAAATGGTCGTACTTGGATTCATTGGTGAAGAATAGGTAGAGAGCATACTTTGGCAGATCCAAAACATGTCAACATGGTCACATCCAAAGCAAACATAAGGCAGACTATATAGCGAAGTAGAGTGCATCCTGGCACTATGGAATATGTTATATTAGACTAGTCCCAGAAGTATGCTAGATCATGGAAATACCTGAAGGGCCTCATATGTGTCAACAAATGCCTTGGATGTATACATCTCTCCAAACGTCTGCATATCCTCCTTTCCTTCACCAGGACACTAGCGAAGGTGAAAGCCCAAGAGTATGGAAGTGCTCCTGTGCTTCAAGGCACTCAAGCTTAGCTCTGATTATTGGTATCAGTGGTCGGTAGTGAAAGCCTGGAACTGTGAAAGCATGGCAGCCAGGCTTCGCTGATGTCTTGGCAAAGGGTACTGAGATAGTGATTGACTTTATAGCCTACCCATTTGGCAGAGTCTATGCCATCGTCATACTCAAGACACTGCTAGAATAGTGTTGAGGTATTTCCAATTCATCCCTTGCAAGTCCTGTGGCCAGAAGTTGCTATCACTGATGATATCGACCAGCTTGGCAAAGAAGTCGTGACTCTTCTCTGAGCTATCTGATCAAAACTATTCACCCAGGCAAAACAAACTGTGATTGGGAAATGGGTAGAGAGTGGGATTGCCAGAGGGAGCTTTAGAGGGCTCGCCCTCGACGTCTGGGAGCTCCTGGCGTTTCCGGAGTTTCTTGGGTGTGACTGAACTGTCTGGATTGTGTGGAGAGTCACCATACTGATACATTTCAAACTTTTTGTAAAGCCCAAAGCTGTTTGATTTGACAGGGTAATGTTTTGAGGGTGCCGAGGTTGTGTCTATGGGTTTGGGGGGTGCTGTCTGGAGGAGCCTTTGGCTTGGGGGGTGCTGTAGCTGGAGGAGCCTTTGGCTTTGGCAGAGCTGGTGGTGCAGGGATAACAGAGACAAAGAGCGATGGAGGAAGTGCAGAGGATGGCTGAAAGTTGGACTTGTGTTGTATTTTGAAAGACATCATCTTCTTGCGATGGCCTCTACTCAGAGCTTCTCTCACTTCCAGCTGTTGCAGTTGACCCTTCTTAATTCTCAACCACCTTGGCTACTTCTAGTATGGCTACAGGTGGCTTTTGGTTCTACAACCCTCCTCAGTATATTACAAGATAAAATACAGCTTCATAAAATAATCTTACCTTGTTCAGTGGTATAACTGGCATATCTACATCAAGATTCTCCTCATCCAACCAAGATGGCCCCTTCCGCTCTTGAGTATTTGCACCAGAGCTGCTCCCCTCCTCACAGTCGACCTGCATTGACTGTTGTTGCCTCTGACATGCTTCGCTTGAAGTTTCCTCGAAATTTCACACAGGACCTTTAGCTGTTTGGCTGCATGAACATTTCCTGCACACACATTTCTGAGTCCGCGGCTGGTTGCCCAGCTCATTATCATACGCCTCCATTGGACTGCAAAGAGTGGTGGTAGTGAACGAAAGTTGAACAGAACACCAAATGGTGTTAATCCCACTGGTCTGGCGGCTTCCTGCTGACTGGGAAAATAATGCCTATTTAGAATTTGGCTAACATCGTAAGTCTTAGATTTCAACCTGACCTTACAAGTAAAAATACGAGCTAATTAATACACGGAGGAGCAGAATCAACATTAACAAGAGTGCAAATGAGAAAGTTTTTCATCATTAACGTGGGGGGGAGAACAGTTGGAGGAAGGCAGATAAGTCGACTGTGGCCTCGGTTGCAGTGACAATGTCCAGGCAAGGCCAGGCAGTGAAGCTGAAGTTGGGCTTGAGTGTCGAGATGATGACTGACTCAGAACGTAACCTGGAAAGGTGGGTTGAACAAGCAGCTGCATATGATGTGCAGCACAAGAACCACTTTGTGCAATTCCACCATTACATCACCAGCCATTCAAGGATACTGAATCTTATTGCTCCAATGGCTTCCTTACATTTCTAAGGGTATAATTTATATAGAGGTTTACTAGCTAGCCTTGTGTTCTATCCTCAGTGATACTAACCTTAATGCATCTCCCAAATGGCATTTTTACAGCATTGCAGAGTATAACAATATGGGAACAAAATACCAGCTATACCACTGTATGCTCCCTATTTTACAGCTTCTACTGATACTAAATTCATTCTTATCAGACAAGAACTGAGAGAGATATTCATAAATCTGTGCAACATCCCCATTATCTAAATGAAATGATGCTACTATCATGACATTTCTATGGGTTTGTTTCCTTATTCCACACTTCTTAATGATACCAAAATCATTCTTATCAGACAAGAACTGGGTGAGATATGAATTGGGCACGTTCACCGGCTGAGTGCACAAACCTATCTGCTACGAGGAAGCTGTGGATCGCAAACCTCCATCTTAGCCCCTCAGCTAATGATATTCAATGCTGATCCTTCGTTCACCCCCATTCCCATCACATCCCTATCACTCTGCAAAGTGGAACACTCGGTTCGGGCTATGGTCATTAACCTGGGACTGCTCTTTTTGAAGGTAAGTTTTCCTGGTCTACATATGATCATTATATGCTCAGTTTAACTCTTTCTAGCTTGCCTACCTCACCCACACATCCGTTTTAAGTATACTGCAAGAAGCAATGGGAATGGGTAACCAAGCTCACCTCACAGGTATGTTTTGCTTTTGACTCCAGGCCATATAACTGCTTATGATGGATTTAGCAACGGAAGTTCTTAGTTGGCCTCGCTATAGAGTGTGAAAGATTCATTCTGGCATTCGTTTCCATGGACAAGCTATTCCAGGCAAGCAGGCACTTAATTCACTCGTAGCCAGCATTTATTGATATTGATTCAGCCTCTCTGGTCAACAACACGTGACGGCTTTGAGTTTGACCTGCCCTACGTCTACACCGAGTATTGTCGATTCCTTCAGGGTATTGCTGATTGGATAAGGAGTTGCTGGGCTCAGAGGGGACATGGTATAGCAGCGAATGCTATGCGAGAGGATGAAGCCAACAAGGTCTGGTTGGGTGTGGGCACCTACACTGTTAATAAAGTGTTCATGGCTGCTAGTAAGCACTATGTTCTATATTAACTTTCCTGGCCTAGAAAATGACCAACCCTACCTCCGCTCTCAGGCATTCCAGCCCTTGCACACGAAACCAACGTCTTTTTCTGTCCGTCTCATGTTTCTCATGTTGCCCGCCTATGTGAGGCAATCTGGGATATTGCTCACTGAGCAGAGACCAACCTTCCGTGCGTTCTTCGCCCTACCATCCTTCTGTTGCTGGCGTCTGATTGCTTTCAATAGTGCAGAGTAACCTTTTTTATACTCTGGATATGCGGAAAGGAATGCATGCTCATCACGTGAGTACCTACAATGTGAATGTCAGTCAATTCCATGCCTTGGTTTCGAGGTTCAAATACAGATGCACGTTTCAATAAACTCGAGAGCAATCATTTTGTGGTCGTGATATGATTGCGCATCCGACGTACCTAGATACCATTCTGGCTTCCAGTTGCAGAGAGGTACTGGACAGCGCTCTGGATCCACTCCCTCCCAGTCATCTACTACCGTCCGCCAGGCTTGATGGGCCAGTTGCGGTGAGCGACTGATTGACAGAACTGAGAGCCGTCCTGCTCCACCATGTCTTGCCGGGATAGAGGTGTGAGCTTGATTTGGATGTTGAGAAACAGCAACTCGGAAAGATCCTGTTGCACTAGCATGCTGACTGGTATTAACATATGCCAGGTCCTCGTGCTGATGATAGAGGCCTACGGGCATAGGCTGCTCATGCTGGGTAGGCGAGGGGTTTGGACTGCGTTGTCGATGGAGTGACTGTGCTGGATACAGCTCATAGCGTACACCCGGATTGTGTCGGCGCATGGAGCCACAGAGTTAAGAGGCAGTGTTTGGCGCCAGCGAAATACCACAGAGAGATATATCGGGATTGCATGGGCGGGATTCCTTTCATAGAGAGCTATCCAATCCCTCAAGAGTGCATCTGCGTTGATGGAGGGTTGGTCGGGACAGTTGTAAATATGGTAAACATGTCCTATGGGATATGGAATGTGAGTCAATGATTGAATGAATGCTAAATGATGCTTCATACCGGTGAGCTCTTGATTATGTTTCCTTGTCCAGTTCTTGCGCTCATGCACATTGAGGATAGAATACCTGAGCTCTTCGTTCTTCGCGTTGATCTGCTTAGGTGGAGAAAGATCCAGGTCACGTGCACGGAGCTGGGTCACTTCAGTATTTCTATTTGTAGATTCTGTCAGTCAGCGCGTATATCAATATGAGTAGGTGCAGTACTTACCGTAGCCAAATAAGCCAAGCGACACTCGACAGAGCACCGAATCAACTAGCTCTGCACGCTTGCATTTGGAGGCCAAGTCATCTTTTCCATTGAGCTCTTCAAGGCGTCCGGGAGTACTTCACACTCCCCCACCTGTTTGCATGGACTCCACGTGGACTCCACAAAGAATCCAGTGGCATACCAGTGGACTGGAAGCCAAATTTTTGGCAGGCCCTCTGCCAAAATCAGTCCACGAACAGTCCACAAGCAGTCCACAAGCAGTCCATGTTCCCTGCCAAAGTCTGTGGAGTCCATGTGGACTCTGATTGTGGACTGAAGCTACTGAACTCATGTGGACTACCACTAGACTCAAACCACTGGACTGATTGTGGACCACTGCTGAACTGCCACTAATGATGATTTCTGGTCCCATCATTTTTATTATATAATACTGTTGTCATTGTTTTGTAGTGTTGATGCTATAAAATACTTAAGCAATTGGTTAAAAACTAGTCTCACAATCAGCAAAATGATTTCTGAGCATCGACTTTGCAATCTAAAAATAGGATATGGTATAGGGTATAGTCTAATTACAAGGTAAATTATATAAGACCAGATAGACTAGGCTAGCACTCACACAAAGGCTTAGTAATAGCTATTTCCAAGGTCTCAGGTTCAATCCTGAGGCATGCCATTTATTTTCTTTCTGGCAAAAGTAGAGATCATAAGAGTTTACATGGACTCCACGTGGACTCCATGTGGACTCCACTGGCTTGGGAATAGATATAAACTCTTAAGTCTAATGTGGACTGGCTGTGGAGGGGGGGTGGACTGATTGTGGAGGGGGTATGGACTCCACGTGGACTGTAGCCAGTCCACGTGGAGTCCACGTGAACAGGTGGGGGACTGCGAATTACAGGCGTCCAGTGCGGAAGTTATGAAAACTATCCATGTCTTCGCGCGAGATAGGTCGTGAGTGGTTTTGATTGGCGTCTCCCTTCATGTTCTTAACAACACGCAACATAGATGAGACATGGGCACTCCTGGCTGGATTACCCATGTAGCTTTGGCTTGCGGAGTCGTAGTACCATTTGCTGCGGTAACGATCACCATCTCTTTAATTATAGGTCAATAAAACATTTCTGGTAAAGATATGCAAACAGATTTACAATTCGTCATACAACCAAGCTATCGCAGCATGAATCTGGTCAGCAGTTTGAACCCTGCAATCTTCTCCTCTTTCTCCTCCGCTTCATCCGCCTTCTTCTGCTTCTTTGCTTGCTTTCCCTTCTCTGTAGCACCCTTTGATCCCTTCGGCTCCTTTCCCTTTGCCCTCCTCCCCTTCTTTGGCTTTGAATTAGGCTTCTCGGTGGTGCCTTCAGCGCAAGTACCCCAGCGGTGGTAAATGTATAGAGCTATGGCGAGGGGTGTGCATGCTTTTGGCGGGCCATCGAGAGCATAAGGGAAGTCGGGGTCCATGGTTGTTGGGGCTGAAGCATCAGCAGGGTCATCATCCGCAGACGCATCAATTTCGTGCTCTGGGCTTGAATCTGCGTCTCCTGCCTTCGCTTTCTGAGAAGCTTCCTGACTTGCCTCATCCTGCTTGTACGTCAGCAGGAAGGCACGCATGCGGCAGATATGTCCTTCGTAGTTGGCAACTGTGGTAGCAGCCTTGCCGTGTGCACGGGTTGCAGCAGCTGCAGCATCCTCAAGATGATGGTAGGGTTGGTGCTTCCTTCGCTGACCTGCAACCTTGGTGGTAGGGGGAGGAACATTGGTGGCAGACGGCATTGTAATGAGCTATATAGGATGTATATTAGCATACTGTATTTATGTAACAAACAGAGGTGGTATCAGTATGAATACGTACCAGAATTCTTGCTACGTTAGTAATTTGCAGTCGTGCAATGTGAAGCTGGCTCAAAGATATAGTAGGTGGCACAGAAAGAGGTCGGAATGGACGTTGGGTGTTGATGAGCTGTTGATCGACCTCAGACATCCCATCCCGCCGCCTGCGCCAACTGATTCAGAGCGGCTTACTGCTTAGTCCCCGAGATCTCTTTTCCAAAGGGCTAGAGGCTAGCTAAAAATTTCGGTGTCATGGTGTGAAGACAGCACATTCAGGGTCGACTTGAATTCAAGAATATAGAACAAGAACTAAACTAATTGTACAGTGTGTGTCCAGGCCAAGTGAAGCACTAATACTAATTGGGAATAAATCATACCATTTAGATCTCGACAGCTTACACAGTGGAAATACCGGCACCCATTCAATAATCCTGCCTGACCCAGTGTCCATCCTCGTAGACCATTGCTATGCCCAGCTCCGACGAGTCAGTCATATCAATCAAGCAGACTCCATCTGGGGGGAGAGCTGTACCAGGAGCACTAGCTGCGCTGCTAAGACTGTTCCCCAGATTGTGGACATCAAGCTCGTCAGATCCAGCACTGAGGCTGCCATCAGCAGGTCCGCTTAATGGCTCTAACGCGATCTGGACATCTGGATTAGCCAAACTAAAATACCGAGAGCTGAAACACTGCGCATGTGCTCACCTCATGGAGGAGGCGCTCCCAGTATTCTGCAGCTTCTGCTCGGGGTTGCTCGGGGTGCTGCTGGTGAAATTGATTAACAAGGCCAGGGAGTGCTCGCTGCAGAACAGGAGCTGCGATGGCAACATGCGCTGTCTCAGCAAGAGCGACATCCCCCGGAGCTAGAGGCCTGTTGGACACATGCCAATATTCATGGAGTGCCAGCACGGAGAGAGCTTGCGGCCAAATGGAGACACAGTAGTACGGAAAGGCGGTTGACTTGTGCTTGAGGACATACTTGGCTACTTCTACCTTTGAGACCTCGTAGATGGATCTGAACCCAAGTCCTTCTGTACGTTTGAGGGACCTTGCAACCTCCACCTAGGTCACTAGTATAAGCCCACAGATATTTCAACAACGAATAAATTTGAATCACGTACATCAAGTAGTTGGCACATCAGATGCCCGGGCCATACGTGTTGAGCCAAATTGTTAAAGGTACGACCCCAGCTCCATTCAAAAATGCGGTAGAACAGATGAGTCAGTTCGACCGTGTTGGGGAGTCTGAGCTGCGGCAGTGACCAAAACCCGAGATCAGGAATCCCTATGGCAGAAGTAGTCCCGCTCGTGATCGGCTTTGCATACTGTCGGAGCTTGCCAAGATCAGGGAAGATGGCAGGGATATGGTCAGCAGCCGAGGAATGGCGAGCACTCAAATGTCCGGCCATGTTATACTTTAGCTCATCATAGAGCCAAGCTCGCCACTTGACCAGCTCAGCTCGTTTTTCAGTGTCAGAGCGATTGGAGTAAGCGATCTCCCAAAGTCGCTTTGTGAGCCGCGACTTTGCCAACGCGAATGCAGTGCTGAAACCACAGTGCTCAATTGGTTTCTTGGCATGGACATGAGGTCCTGATATATAAGCAATAATTTAATTATGTACTGATTTGTAGTCTCCACCAGATGTTACTGCAATGAATAGGATTCCCGCCTCCAAAAACCTATCACGGTCATGATTGAGAAGTGCACTCTGAGTATACAGTTCCATAGAGTCACGGTTATCAGGAATTTGGGGGCTAATGGCATGAAGAAAAACATTAGAATCCCTAGTCCGGTTATTGACCAGTGCCCACACATACCTTCGTATAACGCGGACAGCCCCGAACATAAATACATCACAGTCAGGTGTAACAATGTAATCCAACACGCCTATCCGGTTCAACCGGGCGAGCTCCGCCTCTGCCTCACTGGGTGCCTGTACACATCTCGGACTCAGTAATAAATCTAGCCTTGCAAGAAGAGTACCAACCTCGCAGATGCTGAATCCGAACCCCCGGATCAGAGCCTTGAAGTCAATCGCTAACCCATGCAACCGGGTGCGAACAGTCCTGCCGCACTTTTCCTTGGGAATATCAGGCCCGTCGAAAAAGAACCCAATGTTGGCGGCAATCTGACCCCAAAAGGCGAGTTGGTCGATGATCACATTGTGCTCCATATCACTGCTGGTCAGAGCACCGGACGCATGTTTCTTTTCTTTTACTTTGGCAACACATGCCTGCACGGAATAGAGCCAGGGGCTGGAGAGAGGTCAGTCTTCTACATTGTCAAGTTAACAGGCCACGTACATTGCATCAATGCCAATTGTCACTAGCTTCTCTCCTTGCTCGGCTCGTTTTATTCCGTCTGACAAGATTATCTCGGAAAGTGATTTACGCTCCATACAGGGTGCGAGAGCCTGCAGCGGGTGCCATGGTAAGATAACAGAATGCGGAAAGGGAACCGAATACACACCTTTCACAAGCCTGGGATTGGTGAATGCGTAGAGTTGTTATTGGCGAAGCTTGCAGAGAGGTGCTGGTGGGAGCTTGGGTCAGAGAAATTGAAACTTGCTCAACTCATCCTGCAGCCTGAGTCATGGAGCAGCGTAGGTCTCAACCTGTGTGATAGGGGCAAATGATCTGATTACCAAAGGCAACCAGCCCAATCGAGGCTGTGCAGCTCAACATAGGCGCCCATGCAGACTTGAGCATTCAACGGAATCACTATTTATTGCTCACAGAAAGTGTAGTAAGGGCTCATAAGCTTAAATCAAGGTAGATTTATGATACATTTAAGCCCAATTTAAGTCTAGACTCTAATGAAATACGGGCCTACGGTACTGTCTCTGGGAATCCCGCTGCCGTCAGGTTGCGTCCAACGACTGAAGCACTTAGAAATTACCACTCAATTTAACCCCCATCACGGCTTCTGTATGTATGCACCGCACCAGATGTGTTACCTCAGATCTCAGACCTGCCGCTGCGCCTGCCACCATGCCGACAGGGCTTGGAAGTTGGCCCTGGCCGAGAGACTGGGACTCGGACATGAATGCTACATTCCAAGCAGCATCCGAATTGAATACTAGAGTACAGCGATTAGAATGATCTCAGAACAACTAATTGAGCTGGGCCTCGCAGATAGGTCACTCCCAATTCAAAAGCTAGGAGCTCGTTCACTACTCACAAGGATCACACATAGCATCCAAAAATCTCAAGACCTTACCAAGTTTCAATTGAATAAAATCTGCATTGGCTGCATCGGAATCAGCATGTTGAGTCAGAGTGAGCGTACAGACATGAAGTGTACCAGAAGTTACCGCCAGGCTTTGTTATAGCTTAATGCTCAGAGTCCACCAAGTCCTGACACGAAGGCTCCACCAGCATACTGAGTCCCGACGCCTTGCCGACGCCTCAAAGGCACCCTTGATGCACCTCTCCAATTTCGTGAAGCTGGTCCTAGCTGGTCAAGCACTCAAATGCTCCCGGAGATAATGGTGGATCTTACTCCGGCCATCGACGCAGACCAGATCCTCAAAGCAGACCGCGATCCCGGACGATTTATGCACTGATGTACCAACTTAAATCATGCGGTCTACGGCTACTTCTTTTTGCATTCAGAACCAGGCATTTGACTCTCCTTTAGCCATGTATTTATATTGCTTATGTCAGCAGAAGGGGGTCACCAAAGTACTGATGTGCAGCACAAGAACAACTTTGTGCAATTCCACCATTACATCACCAATCATTCAAGGATACTGAATCTTGTTGCTCCAATGGCTTCCTTATATTTCTAAAGGCATAATTTATATAGATGTTTACTGGCTAACACGGCCGCTTGGGTAGGGACTTCAGGGCTGCGGGAGAAAGCCGCTGGACCAGGAGCGAGGTCGTCGCAACCAGGTTACGTGATTCAAGGACGTAGTGGGGCTTTCCGTCGGACCCGAGGGTTGATTCCGGGGTGAGGATATCAACGGACTTCCTTGGCACTTCGTATGAGACCCCCAGCATCGTGTAGGTGCGCCAGTCACATCCCCCAGGTTGTATGTCCTCAACCGCGAGTTGGCGTACACCGAGGAGCTGAAATGATATCTTCGCAGCACCCTCCTTCAACAATCCATGCCTGATACGGTCTATCCACTTTCCGGAGAACCAAATTCTGTTTACTTCGCCTATTGCAAGCCAGAGTTTAGCCCCGTTTCCGAAGTCACTGGTCTGCTCGGTCTGGGAACCGTTCCATTTCCTGAATGTGCTTCAATCGATCCGCTGACTGCGCCTGTTTCCGATAACAAAGGAACATCAAAAGAAGCTTCGACTTCAACATCTGCTTGTTGCCGACCAGAATAGAGTGAGAAATCTTCTTGGCTGGAACGTCGCGTGAGGGAGGGTCGGCGAGGTCCATGTTGATCGCGGTGTTGTCAATTTCGTCCTCGATGTCGACCTGTATCTGACCTGTGGTAGCCTGTACAGTGGCATCGGGGGTACTTGCATGATTACCAGACATGTTCATGGCAAGTTCTTCAGCGCTTTCATCAATGTCGTCCTGTGCTAATGGTAAATTCACGAGCAGGGTACCACCTGGAGCAAGCATGTCCACCGACTCGTCCATCTCCGCCTCCTTCAAGATTTGAGCAGCTGGGGCGTAGTCCTCTTCGGCTAGTGCATGACCTCTTCTCCAACAAGTCAAGAGGGTCACCTCAGTCACCTGGTTGAACCTACCTCTTAGGTGTATCAATTTGAGGGAAAATGATACCTAAGAGGTCCTCCAACCACTGGGTGAACCATAGGTGGTTGAACCACTGGGTGAACCATAGGTGGTTGAACCACTGGTTGGATAATCAACCACCCACAGTCCACCCATTTGATTATCAACAACCAAACACAACCATATATAGAATAGTTCAACCACTGTCAACCATGGTTGCCCTTTCCATAAATTGGTTGAGCTTGGTTGAATAGTTTGAGGCGGTATCTGGGGTCCTGCCTTTTTGGTTGAACCATGTGGTTCAACCGCACATGGTTCAACCATACATGGTTCAACCATTTATGGTCCAACCATATTGAAGATGGTTCAACCATATTGAAGATGGTTCAACCATATTGAAGATGGTTCAACCATATTGTAAATGGTTGAACCAAGTATGTAATTAAGTGTCTTATAATTGATGCATGACAAATAGAGTTCATCAAATCATCAATCATTATGTCATAGATCTGGATAGATCTCAGATCAAGATCTATGATGTCATTGATGGTGCTTGTGCCTGTGATATCATGATTTGCATGACATCACTATGATTAATTGCTGTCATGCAAATCATGACATCATGCTCATTTAGATAAGAGGAGTGTTGAGCTGATTCATTCATATCTCTCTCAGTTTTTGTCTGATAAGAAGGATTTTGGTATCATTAGAAAGTGTGGAATGAGGTGATTAGAGTGGTATATGTTTTATATTCTATTTATGCAGCTATAGTGTCCAAAACCATAGAAATGTCATGATAGCAACATCATTTCATTTAGATAGGGGACATGTTGCACAGATTTATGAATATCTCTCTCAGTTCTTGTCTGATAAAAATGAATTTAGTATCAGTAGAAGCTGTAAAATGGGGAGCATACAGTGGTATAGTTGGTATTTTGTTCCCACATAGTTATACTCTGCAATGATGTAAGAATGCTATTTGGGAGATGCATTAGGGTTAGTATCACTGAGGACAGAACATAAGGTTAACCCTGGACTATCCATACCGCGAGCACGGAGGTAATGTACCAATGTTTCTGTCTTGTCGTATAAAAGTGTCCTAATTACATTACAGGGAAAGCATGCTTCCTAGCAGAAGTGAAGGACGATGATCTCGTTAGTGCTGCTAACGAGAATGCATACACCTGTATGTGATGCGACCCACCAGTAAAGCTTCCCGACAGTAATGTGCAGCGTGTTCTCAAACACATGGGTGCACATATTCTTTTGACTCGACGGTCGATCGTACGACCAGCCCATGCGGTCTCTGTCTTCAAACCAGCACCGTATGTTGGTACTTCGTTGTGTGGGGGAAAGGGTCCAAAGCGAGTCGACATGTCGAGTCGAAACGGTCATCTGGGTGCACGAGAAACATTAACTTTCAGTAGCACATGGCAGAAACATCGATGGACAATGCACCTTGCTCGAATGTCCCACTCCCTTGCCCGCTATGCCCAGATGCGCCTGCCATGTGGCGAGACAACCTCCATTGCCACTTCATTGATTCGCATTCGGCGGAGGCTGTCGTCCAATATCGTGACCTATGGACTATCGAGGCAGATGAGCACAAAGCGATGTGGTTTGTGTGGGATAACTGGCAGCCTAAAGGACTGAAGTGCACCTCAAAAAAGTCGAAAGGACCTGGGCTCGTCATCTCAAAAGAACATAGCTCTTCTGCGGCTCTCTTATCAAGGTAAGTCAGCATCCATGGTCACAGTGACAATTCCACAGCCCCGGCATCCAATTTAGAAGACCACGCTAATCCTGAAAGCATGAATGAGAACAGCAAATGAGCAAATGGGCTCGGAAAACGAAGGGAATACGAATGAGGAGTGGAATTGGCGCATTCCCGAGCCAGATGATGTGGCTGGTGTAGACGAGCAACCGCTGCCCATCGACACTGAAGATACCGAGCCTGAGTCAGTTTTGGGTGGACCTGTAGTGTGTACGGCTGCTAGCATAGCAGAGGATGTGAGAAGCCCCGCGATTGTTCGGGCAGACGATGATGGTAGTGGGGAGGAACCAGGGCTAGGGTTGTTGGCAGACGCGTTGCCCACACAAACACCGCTGTTGACATCCGCAGTTCAGCATGTGGGTGTGGCCGGTGATCCACCTGTGCAGGATGTGAGTGAAGAAGGTGGTGAGGGGTGGGGCGGAGGACATGAAAGAGAAAGATACAGTTACGAGTCCATTTACGGAATCGTTATTGTAGCCCTGGTTTTTGCGTGACGCCTATCGTTTTTGATGTTTGGTTTTTGTTTGGTCATTCCGCATCTGATTTCCGTGTTGATCGGACTTTTGTGTCCAGCCCCCACACTGGAGAGTTGCCTATCGTTTTTGATGTTGGGTCCTTGTTTGGTCCTTACTTTATACTTTACTCTCTGTACACTACAGAGCAACACCGTGTTGGGCATAATGTGAGTACAGAGGGCGGTATATCAGAGTTCCAACTAAGTAAGTGCTAATGGTGGCTCCTATAGTAAAGCGACGATGACAGCCCTTGCAACGGCGACAACATGAGCACAACTACAACACAATCGACATGCGGGAATCGACCAGAGGGCTAGCGGGCTCACCGTTGGATATGGAGAGTGTGGTGGACGGGTGAAGGGCTGGGGTGGACGGTTAGCATGCAAGCAGTGCGTGCAGCGAGCCATCGACGAATACCGACGCCGTCCCAGCGAGTCCCTCAACATCGACAACCACAACGCACATATTCTGTGCACCAGCACCGACAGCGGCCTACGCATCACCAATTCACTGAGGAGGGTTAGATATGTCGTCAGCATGCGATCCAGACTCAAAAGGCGCACATACTCACCTCGGCCAAGCACAGGGCATCAACGACCGTCGACGACCAACGACCCTAATATGGCTTCGACACATTCAAAGGCCTATGAGCACAATTAGCACGCGGTCCCGACTAGACTGACGCGTACACTCACCCTGCGCCCCTCGAGATTGACGACAACGCCGGTCGACGCCCCAGCCCACGAGCTCATCGTGCTCGGCCCCCAACAGGCGGCATCGACAATGGGTGCGATGGAGGTGAAGCAGGGGCCATAGTCGCATTGCTGTTGAGGCTAGAACTGCAATGGTCAGTTGCTTGTGATGACATGCACGAAGCCAGACTTACCTCCCTTCGCAGACCGCACCACTGATGTTCTCCAAGTCCCGGATCTCGACGACGACGGCGTACACAACGACGAGGTAGCCCTCACCTCCCGATGTCCTTGTGGACCTTCCGATCATTAACACGTGATCCCGACTGATGAAGGTCGCATACCACTATCAGCGCACGACCCCAACTCGAGCAATTCGCACACTCACCCTGCACCTCTCGATATCGGCGAAAACGCCTTATGCACGAGCACCTTGCGACGGCAGTGGGATACGCGCCGGCTCGTCGCGCTTGGCCCAATCAGATCATCCTCAATGAGACATGTTGGGCGTCGACGATGGAGGTGATCAAGGTAAAGGGGAGGGCAGCAGTGGATAGCGGTGGTCAGGTTTCTGGCGAAGGCTACAGTCACAGTGGTAAGTCGCTTGTTGTTGCACAGGAAAACCCAGACTCACCTCTTTTCACAGGACGTACCGCCGGTCAACGGTGTCCAAGCTCAGACCTCGACGGGGATGGCCTACCCACCGACGAGGAGCCCACGCCTCCCAACGCCCCAGGACCTTGACCTTTCAATATCATCAGCACGCAATTTCGACCCCACCATTTCGTGCACTCACCTTGCGGACCTTCGAGATCGACGATGGCCCACACGGAGCCTGGCAACGAGCTCATCGTGCTCAATCATTCCAAGAAGCTTCAGAAACTTCGACCAGACGCGCATGGCGTCGAAGACGGCCTGAGCGATGAACACGGAGGTGAATGGGTGGGTAGCAAGTTCCTCGGCATCAATAATGGCCAAGCCATTACCAACCAACCAGGCTGTACGACCCCCATCCGTTCAGAATCGCAACTAGAGGCCGACGAGGACGACGACGGGGACAAAGGCGAGAGGGAAGAGGTGGCGTTGGACGAGCGGACAATGGCATCCTCGTTGATGCTACAGCTCCAGAGGTCCGTCACTGAGACCCTCGTAATGTGTCTGAAAATAATCTTACCTTGTTGATAGACTCCCAGCTGTCCCAACCATATGCCCTACGTGGGAGTATCGTCAGCAAGTTTCTCTATGTCGACGATGGCAACGCGCATACCGGCCAACGAGCTCACCCCAGTGGAGTCGCGGACAACACACAAAGCTCACCACATACCAGACTCACAACCCCGGATGGCGAAAAGGAAGGTCGGCGCGGGTGTGCGGCGTGAATTTCTATCAAAGGTGCGTCAGTATTCGCAGCTATACTCAAAACTTCGTCTAACATACCCTACAGAAAGCTAGGAGTCGCATGCAAAGGTCAACACCAGTCTGTGGCACAAGAAAGGGCCGCACTCACAAGCGAAACACGCTCTCGACTACCAAGTATGAGGTCAGTATCTCTATTCAAATGATTCTACTATGTACTTACGGACAGGGTACACGATGATTGACTGATATAACCACTACCGTGACCAGAACCCTTTCTCCCATCGCTTGCGAGTGTCAAAACGCCATAGATTTTGTCCAGGGATTGTGTACATATGCAGTCGTCCCCAAGTACGTCGGCTGTCGGCTGTGGGACTGGGGCATAGGCTACCTCAGTGTCATTTTTATATGCTGTGCTTTGGCAAGAGTTGTCATCGTTGTCTAGGCAGCCTCCATGGTCATGCTGGTTGTGGTGAGAGAACGATGTACTTATGGCTTTTTGTAGTTGGATGTGGGTATGTGGTCGTCGTCGGTGTCGCCGTGCTATGTAAATACCTCTATCAAGATGGCACACTCACCGTCATGCGCCTGACTCTTCATAGTCATCGTGGATGTGGTCTGGTCTGTGGGTATAAGGGTGAGTCAAGGCTGTATTTACGTAGGACAGCTGCACTCACAACTCTATGGAAGGCTTTCTTGGACAAGAATCAGATGCATTGCATCAGGATCAGTGAAAGGAAAGCAATGAAATGAGAGTAATGAAAAGCCACCGAGGCCATCAGCCGACTTGAGTCTGGACCGCCACCTTCCACATATGGGTTGATATTGCTGATCTCATCACTCAGGGGAAGTTCATTAACATTCATTAGCAGGCATGTCAATGTTTCTGTGATCAGGCCTTATCCTATGCTCAGAGGTTAATGAAACCCTCCTCCAGGGGAAACCAGAGTCTTCAAGCTATGTACCACACTGCCAAGACACGGCATGAGGTCCGGGAATCAACGGCACTGCTCGGCTCTAACCCACCGGATCTTCGGCTTTCTGAGGCAAAGCCGCTATTTGCAAATCACAACCAAGAGCTGCTGGTGGTCTGGTGGGCTGTGTTTCGCCTGTGGAGGTCTGGGAATCTTAGGAAGTCTGTGTTTTGATGGTGCAATTTTGCCCCCTTGCTTTTCTCCCTCGCCCTTGATTCCATATTCACGCACATTTGCTTCCAAGCTCCCCTCTATGGCTGCCCTGTCAACCCTACGTGGCCGTAGTGCCTGTCTTGCAGATGGCTGTCACTGCCGAACCTTTATTGCCGACATAACTGCTGCTGGAGCAATTTTCACTGCCAGCTCACCGACCCAGGCATGTGTCTGCGGCGATGCATATTATAAGCACGAGATAACTCCTGCTCCGGGCGAGTTTAAAGGTGGAAGTGTCAGAAATGGATGTGGTGGATTTGTCCTGGCGATTGTAAGCCTATTTTTCTGTCAGAGGTTCTTCCCCTATGCTAACTCGACGACGCTTGATTAGGGTCTGGCACTTAACGCCCGTACTAGTGTCTGTGCTGGATGCCGGGCCCCTTGGGTTGCGCACAACTCTATTCAGCATACTGAAAATGGTGCCCAAGTCCCAGTAGCGACTCTACCCTCCATCTCTACTGCACTCCCTGCAACTCAGACTGCTCCCTCTGTTCCTGCCGCTGGACGATCCACAGTTCTTCCCATGACTGGACCCCTGGCGACTCAAGGTTCTGTTTCGACCATCACACAACAGGCATTGGGGCCTTTTTCTACCTTAGAAAGTAGCCAATAAAGGGCTTGTGTTCCCAGGCCTTTCTTGTAACAATCTCCACTTAAAAAATTGGGTATTTTCCAAAGCTTTGCGCCCAGCCAATAGTTGAAGTTTTGCAAATCTTTTTACGCAATTTCGGAGGTCCAGAAGGATCAACTTCTTTGTTCAAGAAAATTATATTTCCAACAATAGAACAGGAGGCATGTTTCTACATGTTTCTCATCAAGAGAAAGCGTTAAAAGATTTGAAACATCCGATTCTGTTTCCTCAACATTGGAAGATGAACTTTCTTGATAGCTTTTCCTGGTTTATACTGGCCGAGTTCCCGAACATCAAATTACGCTGATCGCAGCTCGCAGCTCCGAGCTGGGGCAATCACGTAGGCGCTGCCAAGAGCTCTCGCACTAGCCCAGCTCGTATTGCCAGCCCAATGCCAGCCCAAGGGTTAGTCAAATCTCACCACCACCTACAAATATGGTATCCTGGTATGAGGTATGGGGTGAGAATGGTAAATGAGCTTCGAGACAAGTTACCAGTTACAAATATGAGAAAGAGTTGTGTATGCATATGTATGAATAACCTGTGAATACTTGTAGCGCTTGCATGGCGCTTTGTGATTAATTATACAACGAAAATATCTGGTTATGGTGTGAGAATGGACGTTCAAACGTTTCATTCACATTCATTCGTAATGTGATTATGCTATGATTATCCTGTGATTATCCTATGATTATCCTGTGATTTCAGTGTCGCTAGTTATATGGTCCCAAACTTGTGTATCGACACCTGAACACACTGCCTGCAGCGTAATCAGCATAGCCAGGCCAAGCGATTGTAGTCGGCTTTAGACATCTCCAAAGATGTGTGACAGCTTTCCTTCCACGGAGCCCTTTGTGCTGGCTAATGAACCGCGAGTATGCTTCCGGGGAGGGCCTTCATACTCGCGTCCTCATCCGCACCGCTGCACGCGGAGCTCACCGGATGTGCGCGCGTTGAGGCTTTGGGATGCTCAGAGGCCATGGGGATATTCGGGTTGAGGTACGACGCAGTGAAATTCTGCGCGGCGGGAGGAGTGGGAAGAATCAGTACACATTTCAACGAGATGTGGAACGAGACTCGACGTACTGTGCCCAATACCTTTCTCGGCAGGAACCTGGCGACACCTTCATGGCTTTGGCTCCCGGGAAGTGCGACACTCCGACGGCACCCAGCTTATATTAGTGTGTCCTTTATGGTGCGACGGGAGTGCCTCCTGCTAAGCGCTTCCGTTCTTCGAGAAGCTTCACGAGTCCGGCGCCTAACCGCTTGTTTCGCGGTATCACTCTCGTGCCAGTTCTTATTCCAGTAGTATGCACCCTCTCCGAGCGTCATAGGGGCAAACAACACTGCCGTAGTAGAGCCCCCCAACGCCGAAGGCCCACCAACCACCGCCGAGCAGGACATGGAGCTCATTCGCACGAAGCGGGCGACGAGCACCGCGACCCCAACCGGCATTGCTGGCCAGCCGAAGAGCAAGTACCGTAAACGCAGTGTAACTATCTTTTTACTTTCTCTGTCTCCCGAAGAGCCGTTGATGCTGATCATAGGGCCAGCGAGCCTCCCCGCCGGGCAAATGCCATTCATGCAACATTCGAGAAACCCCAGAGTGGAGGCGGGGCCCTGATGGCGCAAGAACATTGTGCAATGCGTGTGGCTTGCATTATGCGAAGATGATGCGGTGGAAAGACAAGAATGGGAACGGCGATATTCGCATTGATATGGAGACGCTGAGGGCCAGTGCACGCGCTGCGGAGGGCGAGAAGAACAATCGCAAGGCGTCTAGCTCGTCCATGAATGGCAGCGAGGCATCGTCATCCAAAATTGTTGACCACGCGTCGGCAGACACAGACTCGACGATGATGGGCGCCCCTGGGAGCAGCAGCGGTCCCGTAGGTGGCATTGCAGTCAAGCCTCAAACCAGCAGATGAACAACGCCCCGATGCGTGCCCCTGGTCATCACGCGGGGACGTTCGCGGTAAATATGGTTCAAAGCACGCCCACGCTGCAGCCTCAGCCGCAACCTATGAATGTTGACCCCCCTCCCCCTCCCCCGAGGACGATGATTGGTCCTAGCCAACCACCAGCACCGAACACGGTAACGTTGACTGGGCCAGGAACAGGTTTCGCTCCGCCTCCTCCGCCTCCCCAGCAGCAGCCACCACAGCATCACCTGAGGCATAACCCACAGCTCAACCACAATAAGTAACAGTTCCAGCAGCAGTTCGCACCCGGGACAGCAGCAGCAACACCATCAACCACAACCGCAACACCATCAGCCTGAGCAGACTCCACACAACCCGCCATCGCATCCTCAGCATCATTCGCAGCAACAATAACATCCTCACCCGCAGTATCCTACACACCAGGCTTCACACCAGCCGCCTCCCCCGCCTCAGTCTGCGATGGGCCAACATCAGCAGCAACACCGTTCCGCCGTCCCTCCCCCGCCGCCCCCGTCGGCTTCTGTCCCGCCTCCAGTAACGAGCATGCCCCCGCCCCAGCACCATCATCCTAGTCAACAACACCATCAACAGCAGCATCATCCAAGCCATCAACAGTCTCAACACCACCCTCAGCAGCAGACTCAGCAGCAACACCCCACGCATCCTACTCATCACCAACCGCCACATCCGCATCCACATTCGCATTCCACTCGCCATCACTGGCAGCAGCAACAACAGCACCCTGGTCACCATACCTTGGGGCCGTCGCAGGCGCCCCCGCCCCCTTAGCAATACCAATCTCTCCATCGATCCCAACAGCAACCTCAGCTAGCGCCTCAACAGAACCAGGCCCCGCCGCCCCAACAGCAGCCCCAGCAGGCGCAGCAGAGACATGTCCGCCCGCCGCCACCTGTGTCTGCGCACGTCGGGGGTCCAAGTCCGTGGTCGACGCCGGGACTTGCGGCCAGGGGCTACGCTGGACCGCCGGGGCCGCCCATGGCTCCAAGCGTGGCGGTGAGGAGGTGGGTGTGCACCAAAATGTTCTCGTGGCTCTTTCACGCTTTCTGAAGACAATCACATTTCCTTTCTCCTGCCTTGTCCTAAACTAACTAAGTATCTTACTGTTCCTGAGGTCTTTGCATACCTAGTTTCATATAGCGTGCCTTCCCCCCTACGCGCTTGTCAGTCCTAATCGTCTTCATGTGCCTTTTGGTTCCTTCCTTTGTTTTCCAGGGTGTATCTATTCGTTGCTGTGTTCCCTGCCGGACCTTCGCTCTCTTCTTCTGCGTTTCCGAGTTTTCGTTCGTGTAGTATGATTGTTTATGTTGCCTGTGGGGTCGGTGACGGCGGTGGTGTGGAGGCTTAAGGTGTCTTTGGCAGTGACGCCGGTGCCAGTGGTAGGCACGAGTTCCGTGTGGTGCGCTTCGTCGCGGCGAGGTGAGCAAAAATATTCCAGTCGAATGAAACGAGATGCCACTCACAAATGGCTTTGGCGAGGGTCACGAGGAGATAGTGAGCGACATTATCGCCCACAATCTACAATACCGTTACCTTCCCGGTAGCTGCCGGCGCTATGTGCACCGCTCGCAACACCTGATAGGCAGCTTCGGGGGCTGCAGCAGCTTTCTCCGCCGCGACGTTCGCGCCGCTCCCGTCGTCCCGCCGCCGCGGCCTGTTCAGCCTCGAGGCCTTCTTACTTGCAACGTTCGCACCGTGCGTTGTGGTCTCTCCGACGGCCGTGAGCAGCGTTGTAGATCGTCTGCCCGGCTGCGTTCACGTTGGGGTGCACGGGGCACCTGCGGCAGCTACGTACCGCCCTGCAGTCCCGAGCCCGTAGCCGGCCGAGCCTGCAGCCATGACCGCGGCGTCCTTCACCTTCTCAGCGTCGATTTGGCCCGTCTCTTCGGAGGGGATGTAGTTATAGAGGCCCGGCCAAGCGCCGGGGACATTGGGACAGGGGTGGAAGCTGTTGAGCGGGAGGTGAGGGCGTCGGCAGGAAGGTTGTAAAGTCGATAGTGGGTAAACAATCCCGGGCTGGGAGATGGCTGAGAGGTGGGGGGGGATGGGCTGTACCGGGACTTCGCCTAAAGGCCGGGTCGCTGGCTGGGCTGTCGCGTCGGCTGATGATTCCATGAAGAAAGCTGGTTGAACGTTGCGCACGTTCGTTTCGGCGCTTTTTTGATTGCGCTAGGTGTAGTAGAAGTGGTCGGACATGCGCTTGGTTGTATATCGATTGCTGTTATAGATTGTGCGTATGTGAGTAAGTATGTACTGAGGGAGGGGGAGAGGAGGAGGGACAGCGTGTACCTTGTCGCGGACTTCATTTCGTGCTCATCGCCTTCTACGAGTTAGACTTTGGGGCTGACGCCGTTGATCATGACGTGTTCGTCTAAGTACACCCTTTGTTAGCGCCGTTACTCCGAGGGTAATAGGTTCTGGGGGAAAGATGAGAGCGGGAATGCACGTACCGTCTGTGTTCAGTTGTTGATGCGCACATCACTGTCCCTGTCCTCAAGGTCGATGTCCATAACCGACGACGCGTCCGCCCTCCTCAAGCATCGGAGCGCTCGCTTTCTGGGTCGTCCTCAGCATGGCATCTATATTTCGTTCGTCGGTGTCGTACCGTTGATTCAACTCCTGATCGTGACTTGGGCATGGGCATTGAGGAGAACGTCATCGGACTTGATACCACGATGAATGATACTCTGGCTGTTGAGATGGACCAAGCCTTTACTGGTCTAATCGAACACGGAGTAAGCAACCATACCAACGAGAGGCATACGCCGACGTACCTCGAAGCCAGTCTCCACATGTTATTCTCGATGATGTCGGTCAACACCCCGCCCTCCATGTACTCCATAACGACCCACAGCTCGCTCCTTCGGCTTCTCCAAGGCCGCGGCGGCAAGCAACACCAGTGGGCTGCGGGCTTGACAGGCTTTTCCTGTTGCTGGATCTGAAACTTCTTCGCCCGAAGGGGAAGGACGGGCGGCGGGCCCTTCAAGAGTGCCAGCAGGGCAGCGGAGGCCTGGGTAACTAGCGCGGTTGTGGCGGGCGACGATGTAGCAGGAGCGGTTGTGACGGGGGATGATTTCGATGGGGGACCCAGGGGCGGGCGCGAACCCTCTGTGGGCGGCCCGTCGAGCTTCGCAGTCACGCTGCTCACGGGGGGTTGCTGTAGGACAACCTTGACGACTGCGAGTTGTAGAACATGTTGAACGAATTGCTGAAGTCCGAGTTGGAGGCTGTTGGAGGGAACGTTAATAGGGTCAGTCCCGTAACACTGGTCGTTGCACCCAGGTTCCACAGGGTTCCGGAGGGGTGCCGGACGCGATGGTTTCAGCAGTTCTGTAACACATGGTGATAATATATGACGAACCGAACGATTCCGGTATTAGGTCGAAACAGAATGGAAGTGGTAGTGGTAAGGCGAGCAGAGCATCGATATCGACTGTGTCACTGTGCCAGGTGAGAAACGATGCCATCACACGCGGATCAGTGGCTGTGTACCATCCCACAGCTGATCCACCTCTCCATCGCAGTCAGCTCTGACATCTACGAGCACGGTATTCTTGGCTCAGCGTGATACCTGTATGAAAGCGTGGCAGAGGAACGTACTCGAAAATGGTATAATCCGCCAGATTGATCAGGCTTTCCAGGTGCCGGGGACGTCGCGAACTGTCGAGAAGTCTTGTTGGACTTTGGCGGGGTCAACCGTTACGCGACGCGATCGCCTCGCCTTGCGTGTGATTTGACGCGTTTCAGCGCGTTTCTCGCTCCCTCTTCTCGCCTCCCTCAATTCGGCGCTATGCACACTTCCGCTGAGGAAAGAACAATTGAGATTACAGTGATATATATATATATAGTACTTTCGTCGTAAATACATGCGTAGAGCAGAACGTTTGAAGTACCTCCTCAGGGTGTGCAACTCCTGGTGCACAGATGACAAACCGACGAACCGTCGACCCGAGAGAAAGTGCGGATGCGACAGACCCGGGTTTGCGCCAGTAGGGCCATAACAGACACTGAAGAGCCGCAGGTGAGTCCGAGGCCGAGGCAGCCGAGTTTGGGTCGGGACGCTGAGAGGAATGGACCCGAATGGCCACCACTATCCAAACCGCATCGAGGACGCGTCGGCAGTGCTATCAGTGACCGGAGAATGTTTGGAGCTATACTAAATGGCTGGGGCGACAGCATTTTGGAGCGGACGGGTACCCCAGGAAGGTTTGGTGCGCGTTTCGAGACTGAGCTGCTGTAGATATCCGAAATCGTGGACTCTCGTGTGCAAGGGAGTGGAGAGACGAACCCGAGATCGATTCTGAGTTTCTTCGACCTTATATACCCCAAAGGTACAAAAAAACGCGCCCCAGATGGCCCAAACTTGGCCATAACCCAGGCCCAGCCCCCCGCCCCTGACGTAGCTTCGAGCGGAGCGACGACGGGCGTGTTTGAGTCGTCTCTAGCAGAATCCTTGCGCATATCCATCTAACAGTCCAGACGATGACATGTGAGAAGTTTGGAGGTCATAGAGGAAGAGGGAGGGGAGGAATGGAAGGAATCTGGTGGCCCTGCCCCCAAACCAATTTATCGACTCCGACGTCGTCGATCAGTCCAAACAGGCCTCACATGATACAAACGTGACTGTCGGCGGTGACGGACCGGCCTCCGGTCTACTTTCTATCCTTTTCCTGGTTTTGCGCTACCATCTCACACCGTGGCTCATCGAATAAAGGCGGAACTCTTGCGAGCAGTCTCACCCTCGACCCTTTGGATTGTCGTCGCCTCAAGGGCCGAAAACAATGGGCTCGATCGAGCAAGTGACCGAGAGGTAACTATTAGTATCTCCTAACCCCCTTGCTTACATTCCTCTGGCTCACTGCCCTATTTCCAGCATCTCCATCACCTACCATCTAAAATATTCGCTAACATTCGCTCACAGAGCTGTACTCATGATCAGTAGCCACCTTTCTCACTGCACGCAAGGTTGGCGCTAGCTGGTGACGATCCCAGCATTCTCCACTGGGGTCAGATACCCATGGGTCGGATACGCTTCCAGTCAACGAAATCAAGGAAACGCTGTGTTCAGAAGAGCCTGAGGGATGTGGATCCGAGGTTAGTCACTAGTTGGTTCATTGCGTTTACGGCCGCTTACATCTCCCATTTACCAAGCTATACTCGTATACATCGTCTTCGGTCACTACACGCTTACTGTGGCTGAGGGACGGTTCGAGTGAATTGTAAGACCAAGCGAGTCAAGCAATCACCTATTCAGACGCGAAGGCGAATACCAACTCTACAAGGCAGTCTCTTTCGAACTTCGCCAACGCAGACCGTATACGGAATACGCCAATTACACGACTACCCGACCTACTCCCTATTCCACCGTGACACGCTTAGCCCCCACGTCGGCTGTCTACCAACCCGAGATATCGGTATCTCGCTTGACCTGCCCTGCTCCCCAGGTACTTGAACTGTGATCGCTCCCAAATCCGACTCACCGTCCTTCTCCCCTCGACATTCCGGATTTACCACACTATTCTTAATTTTCCCGGGATACTTCTGTAAAACCTCAAGTAGAAACCAAGAATGAACCCGAACTCTGAACCTGCATCTCGGCTGCTCGACATCGAAGAGATGAGCCCTGTGACGAGTAGAGCCACTATTTTTGGAGAAGCCCCATGTATTCTTCAGCGATAAGAGGGGGTAGTGAAAGCACCACAAGCGCGAATCCAACGCCGTTGCAAGGAACCCTGAATTTCGGCGGACGCCATCGGCCTCTTGCTCTCGGTCTTCGTATCCGCCTACGATCGTCACACCGAGCGAGACCGATATCAGAACTTGAAGCGGTCCGGGGGTAGGGGGTTGCTGCTGGGCGGACGAGTCTAAACTCGGAGAGCTGTTCGGTTGGAACGTAAGGTAAGTAAACATTCGGTGGATATCGACTCGATGATTTACTCACCTCTCGCAGAACCTCCTCTTATCTTCCCCAACACACTCTCACTGCCGATGCCGCCGAAGTTTTGGCGCCCACCTCGTACCTACTAGTCCTATCCAGCCAATTTTCGAGATGATGGTCAATCTGCTAATATCATCTCTGCATCTAGATATTGTCTCTATCGAAACAGAACGAGGGCTCCTCCAATTCTGATCAAGCCTTCAACGGCCGTTCCCTGTCGAAAAGAATGGGAATCGCATAAGAGGTGCGTTTCATTGCTGTTGTACAGGACGATCACCTCACTCCAGATTCCAAGTTTGACATGGGCGTTTGAACCCATTACGAAGAAATTAAACGACATGCAGAAACAAGGGGAAGATGAAGAGTGAATCGCCCACCCTGAAGCCGCAAGGCTGCTATAAATTAGGTTAACGACTCGATGGTCAGATTGGCGCTGCGTTTCGCTGACACGCTCCGGGTGGGACCACAACATCAGTGCTTCGGTCGTTGCATGGTCAAGTTGTGCCTGGCCCATCCCAGAACCCTATGGGCGTAGTTATTGGCCCAATTTTTCTTTGAGATGCTCATTCCCCCTCTAGATCTTCTGGTCCTCGTCGGTCCATGATAATGTTACCTTCACCCCGACGGCCCATAACCTATTAGGCGACATGTTTACAGCACTGCTGACGCTCGGCCGCTGCGGCGGTTGGCTCTGACTACTCCCCCACGGTTAATAACTGTGGTCAATGGTTAGACGTGGTAGTAGGTGCACTCCCAAGGAAGGTACTTATAATTATATGATTAGATCAAATGGCATCCGAGTCAGGAATTCGTCGAAGCGATTGTGGCTCAAGCCACCACTAAACAAAGAGATTCAGGTCTCCAGTCACAACTCCTTCGAAATGGACCTTAGGCCACTTACAGTGCCACAGCGGTGGAATTCCCACAGGAGGACACAGATGGTCCTTGCCTTCTCTCTCTCCACATATAAGAGCTGGCCTACTTCTAGGACGACAGTCGCTTTCTGCAAGAAGACAAGAACGCCCCCCTCCCCCTCCCCACCTCTCCCCCCACACACAAATTCCCTTTAGGAGTGTTAGAATGGCTGGCCAAATAACACCTGGAGCTTCCCACCTCAGGACTCGGGAAACTTCTCCTAATCTCGAAATGGTCATATTCTCGGTGAGCACTACTACCTCGCATCGACTCAGGCGCCGCCAACGGGATACTATCAGGCTGGTGGGACGCTTTTTGAAGTTCCAAGAAACACATTCTGCCAAGCAACGACATACTTTGATAAGGTTTTAAAGCAGTATTCACGTTTGAAAGACCGGGGCGCATCTAGGAAAGTGATACATCTGGTTGGGACAACCGCATATGAGTTCCGGCTCTTCCGAAGGTGGTTACACAAGTAGTGAGTACTTTCACCTCTGACGTGCCTCGATTGATTTCTAACTAATCTATATAGTCAATCAAATACCATCAGCAACTCAACTGAGTGGCGAATGATACTGTCAATCGCTGTCCGTTGGCGCTTCAAAGTCGAAGCATGTATCGCTCTCTGGCACATTCGTCGATTTGAGGAAGTCGAAGGCAGTTTACTCGCCCCTCAAGAGCGATTTTGCACACAACACTGGTCCTCGCTGCCTTCCGCATCGCCGCCTGAAGTAAGATGGGTGCCAATGTGCCTTCCCATCGAGGAATACGATGGCTGTGATGGAGCCTCAGCCGTTGGCAAGAAGACCGTCGAGACATCGCCCATCCCGACCGACAACGTTGGGGACATCGCATTCATGCCACAGGCCACCTCACCAGTGTCACTCCCTTTGGTCAGCGAGCGACGAGCTCGTGTACGAGCCCCCGTTCGCAGACTGCGACTACCGAGCTTGCGACCTTCTCCCATCGTTGCTGACCCTCTCACACGGATGCAAGAACCTCCTCTCTCCCCATGTCTCTTGCCGAACGGGGCACACAGGTCCCGCTCTTCCCTGCCGTCAGTACAGCGCGGTGTGTTCCCGAGTCTTTCAATCGACCCTCGAATTCTCGAAGCGTCGCAGGTCGTTTTCAATAACCTGAAGTCTGGGACCTCACAGGCTCGAATTCGTACAACTCAAGAGTAGGGAGTAGTGGGCGACATCCGAGTGTCCATTTCAGGTGAAAGGATGAGCTCTTCAGAGGCAGATACCAGTAGTACAAGGCCAGGATCTATACTTCTTATACTTTCAATGCATCTCTCCAACGAGGTCGAATAATGATGTCTACTTAGTGAAGCAGGCTGGATATATCAAAAGCAAGGCACGTTGGCTATATTTTCGCATGCAGGCGTAAGGGTGACGGGTGGTGGGCTATGAGCAAGACTGAGAACCGGTAGGTATATACGGGAGGCCTGGATTAAGAGAGAACGATTTGTACGCCCATCATAGTCTTATGAAATGAAGTTCAGGAGAGAGAAGGGAGTGAAAGCCACCAAGCCGGAGAAGTCGGCTGCGGAGTACCCCGATGATTATTTGCATCGGGCACCTAGACGTGCTCAATCGTTGGTATATACTCACGCTTGATGGGTTTCTCCAGCCCAGGCGCTTAATACTTGGCTTCAATGATCATAGGCGTCATAAAGACGGTGGTGTCCTTTTGGGGCAGAACATGGGTCTTTGCAGAGCTCTATCAGCAAACATTCTATTTCTATCTAGACTGGTCGGGCAACTCGTGCCGTTCAAGCGCAAGCTGGCTAGTACCCCTACGTGTTGTAGGCTTGTGCGCTACCATCGTCCCTTTCCCTCTTTCAATGGCACATGGAGGGTCGACGAGGAATCCAAAATCACAATCCATTTGCAGAGATCTACTACCGGACGGCAAAGTTCTAGACTGGCCACTGTAGGGGAGATGTAGTCTCCCTCTGGCCGCTGGCTCCATTCGCCGATAATCCCTCTTTGATCCAGCAGGAACCTCAAACCATCTGACGTTCTGGCCTTGGCGAATGTGACAATATATCTAGATATGCACGTCACATTTTGCATCGCATGCTTTCCTTGCTTATAGTTGTATTTTATTGTCTGAAGTCACCCGCACTCCCCCCTCATGGCTTGGGTTATCGGTATTCTAATTAGGAACCCCAGAATCGCCTACTACAATCATCTGGGGTCCTACACCTTGAATCTAGATGTGATTTCAGTCGAGGGCGTCTCGGATGTAGTATGGCACGCGTGCTCGAGGTTCATTGAAGAGATCCGGCTTGTTTTCCCTGGTTCAACTGCTGCATCAACCGGTTCGCGAATCGCCTGACCCAGTGCATTGTCTGGCGAATTATAAGCAATAATCAAATAGGGTACCTGATGCCTGTCCCAAGCGCCGACGAGTTACTTGGGCATATTACTGTGCAATTCTCCGGTCCATCGTCCAAGTCGTGGCCACCCCCAATGAGACAAAGCCCGGTGTCAGATATTTGGAGTACAAGATGATGACTGGGAAGGCAAACATCGCAACAGCTTGAAACCAAGCAGCCGCAAATTTGGAACAAAGCCCTGGGCCGATGTGGCATGCGGACGCCAAATTTCAATCGGGGAACACTCCTGAGCCATTGGCAGCGAGCAACGGGAGGCAACGGATCCCGGTTCCACCGTGAAGAGTGCTCCCATGACATGTCCCTTCTGGAATGTCAGTGCCAGTGACACCTCTGTAGTTCTCTAGGGTTCTATCCTGCCAGATTTATCAATCACCCCAATTCTGAAACCAAGGTGGCCCCTTTGTCTCGGGTTTGATTCCGTACCTTCGACATTCTTATCGAGATCCTCGACATATACCTCCGCCCATCTTCGTGAATGGAGGTAAAAGGCATGTATTATTCTCAGCATCTGCAGCTTTCTAAGTCAGGACCTAAATCTGGCAATCCATCTCAGGTCCGTGGTAATGACTACGCGAAATTCGCGGTGATCCTCGCCCTTGGTTGTACTCTAGCCCATCATCACACACCATGGCTCCAGTAAGGCAGCGCATCTGGAGGAGGTGCCTGTTGAGTATCCCCTCGGTCAGAAATGGCGACATTGGATTATTTCCGATGCCCCCTCTCTGTATGAATCCGTTAGTGGTTGCAGCTACGATCTCCCCGGAGTCGAAGGTCTCAAGAGGGCCTGTGAGGAGTGCTCGAGTAAAGAGCTTCCCGCAATAATGGTATTCGAATTGGCTGCTATTGATGCATTTTCACGGGTGATTGAAGGCACCATTCACCGTGCGTCACTCCCAAGCTGAAATCATGCCGGCGCTTCCGAAAGCAATGCCAGAGATTGATTTTAGCGCTGGAGCCGCCCCGTGTGGTTTGTGGGAATACAGCGCTGAAAGCGCAACTTTACGGGGGCCACCACACTGCTAATTTCTGCGAACTGGTTGCATTCTAGCTAAGGCCGAGAAAAGAGGGATACTCACCATCGTGCATCGCCAGTTCTGATACAACAAGCTCGCTAAGTAGCTGTCGCGAGGAGGTCGACTGTGGTAGAGATTTCTCCCATGCACTGACAAGGCGCTTCGCGCCTTATCCCCTTCATACATAAGTAAGTACCTTGGTAGAGGAGAGATGGAGGAGACTACCAATGTAATGTTGATAATGTTGACGGGGTGGAAGCTACCTTCGACGTACCACAAAACAGAAGACAATGGTGCTCGTCGGAGGACGGGTACCAATAGCCGTGACCGCCCTAGGAAAAAGGAAGTCGGGTCCACTCGTACCCCAAGATCGTATTATGTCAAGCTGAAGGAGCTAATAGCCCTGTGTAAAGGCTATATTCTCGCGCAAAACTGCCAACGTCTTACTTTGGAAGAGTTTGAATTACAGACAACCGCTGCATAGTCTCCCCAAGGTGATAAAGAGAAGAGGTCTATCTCCACCCCTTAGGTACCGTGAAGGCGCGGGTTAGATGAACCTCCAATTCGCTATGGTGCCCTGGTACTGACGGGATTGAACCTTGGGATCCGCGTTGGTGATGATCATGTGTGTGTGGGTGAGTTCCAATGTAGATGCCATCAGAACAAGGTGGCGCGTGGGGGATAATGAAGACGCAGCCGATTACATGTACGTATACGAAGGTCGAACTCCCGAAGGAATTAGCCATACTTACAATCCGCCTCATGTTTGAGAAGTTAAGTCACTCTCCCTACTCCCTCACTTTACACGGCCATGGGCGTTGTTTCGTTGACAGGTACCATCGTGCTGCAGCCATGCCTCTTGTGCTCTAAAACTTATGGGTATAACAGCCCGACGTGCATGTCACAGAGAGGAGGAGGGTTAGGATAGCCACCGATTGTGCTAGATGCTGGTCAGTGAACACGCCTGATCAACGTTCAGAGTTAACATCACTTCACGGTGCCCTCTCCCCTGTAAAGGCAAGCCGAATCTTCCCTGGATTCTCTCCATGTTGCAATCTAAGATTTGCAATTGCTGCGGCCTCATGCCTCGATTATCCGATTATACATGCGTTTGTTGAGATATAATATGACTGCTGAGCAGAGTGACAACTAACATTCCCCTTTGGATGGATTACATCTATAAACCTTTTGTCTCCCTGTTTCGAATTCTAGGCGCGCAGACGGGACATGGAGTGAATCAATGTGTCGCTAAAAAGGCTCCTGGGCTTCTGGAAGGGGTCGAAGTAGGTTTCGAGGCAGCACTAGTCCGATCAATACCTTCTGAACTAATGTTAAACGGCATAGAGCAAGACCTCCACTGTCCCCGGCGTCGACGCTCCAAGCCCGCGATTTCTAACAGCGGAAACGCTTCAGTCAAGACCAGATCGCTCCTTTGGGGGAGAGATGAAGGTGCGTTTTGTACCTTAACATCAACTTCGACTGCTCATATTAATCTAGCATGCCAGTGAGGCGAACGAGCATGGGCTATCTGGGTTAAGCGCCTTGACAGAAGAAGTCGTCAGTGAGATTCATCCACTATGTTGTGCTTTAACATTGAGATCATATCCAGGAGCTCCGAGTCTACAATGGAAACACCGCGACTTTCCGGCCAGTCAACCCAATACAACGCGCCGAGCTTCAGCTCATGCCCACCGAATTACTCGTCATGATCTTCTTCGCCGCCGTTGACTACCGAAATCGCCAGGTCAAGAACTCCTCCCGTATCGAATCTCAGACAGCTCGCTCCATCAGCCATGTCTCCAGATACTTTCGAAGCATTGTGTTAACGGACCCTAAATTCTGGGCCCACGCACTCGATCCGGACACGGATGGGATACGATGGGTAATTCGCGTTTTGAGGAGGTCCAGGTACAAACCTGTCTCCATCGTGTCGGCCATACGGCCAGGTCCCTTAACTCTGAGATCGGTGGTTAAATGGACCATCATTCGCGCACACCTCGGTTCCTGCAGACATCTCTATCTGGAAGTCTCAAACCTTGTCGATGATAGGGCCGTTCATTCCATCCTACTCCGACCTGCGCCCTCACTTCTTGAAGCCACAATCGTCTATGATCCCCATGGTATCACCTCAGCGACCTGGGACCTCACTGACGGACTCAACCGTGTCACTCCCCCATTCGAAACAACTGCTCGCTTATTCGATGCCAATGCACCGACGCTGAAGCGGCTTCATTTTGTGAACTGTTCTATCGCCGCCCGTCCGCCCCAGACGAGATTCCCGAAACTACAAGAGTTCAGCATCCAATGTACAGCACCCCATATCCACGCGTTCTGGAAACCTTCATTCCCCCTTCTGCACGCATTTTTTCTCCAAGGAGCCCACACCCTCGTGCACCTCGACCTTGATCGTGCGGTCTGTGAATTCTCTGGCGACGGGGTACGCAGCCTTCCCGCCCTGAAGCGGCTCCCGCCTATCGAGTTACCCCTTCTCCAGACCTTCCGATACGCCGGAGACATTGTTGTATGCATTCCATTGTTGCAGAAGATCCTCATCCTGCCGGAGATGTGCGCTCGTCATCTGTCCCTGTCCTTCATCACCCCCAAGTATCCGACAATGATGGAATCGACCGATGCATTGGGATATCTCCTGACCCACAGCCGTGTTGCGCCAGGCGAACCTTGGGCAATATCGCTGCGGGGTGATTGTATTCACTTCGTGCTGGGGTCTACCTTCGAACTGGAGCTCCAAATTTCATATCTCGCCTTCGACTTTGACCGGCGTCCGCTCGAGCTCTACGCCCTAGAGCAACAACACCCCGACTTCCCACCCATGACGAGGGTGGATATCTTCCTTGACATAGCCTTGAAGCATATCGGTGAACACTTCGGAGCCTACCCAACGTCCCTCAGCCTCGATTGCCCCAAGCCCCGCTACTCCCTCTTACTGTTGGGGAGGTTCGTAGCAGGACTCAGCAATTTACGCCAGATATCTCTCATTTCAGACGCCACGGCTTTAAACCTGTACCTGATGCGCATTCTTACGGAGGACTCATCTGGATCTATACCCCTCCCCCACATAACCACCCTGAGCGTTCCATTGTCGACCATTATTGGAATCGTTCGGCCCACGAAAACCCGCGACCATTTCCCCTTCGTCCGGTTTCTTCGAGAACGGAAGCCCAACTCCATCATGTCGGCCTGCAATCGACTCCATGTCGTTATGCCGATTTCCTCTGAACGAAACCGGATAGAGCTCGAAGGAATCAGGCCTTTTATGGACGGGGTGGGCGTCGACTGGGACTGGGTTTGTTCATCGCCTCAGAATATCTTCACTTTCCCTTTCCGATATCCTGATTAGGATTTGCTGGCTCTGTTGTTGCTGACGGGCTACGAAGAACGTAGGCCCGGTTGCAGGATGGTTCTGTGTAACGCAAACGATACTATTAATGAATCCTGACTGCCGCACCTTTCGCAATCGTATTTATCGTCTTTGAACGCTATGAGAACCAGGTCCCACCAAGTCTGAGGGATGGGATAGGCCATGCATGAAAGGCAAGGTAGTCGTTCGTTCTGCTATTGGTGGCTACAAGCCATAGGGGCATTTTATAAACCTAATTCGAAGGTAGAGGTAGACGAGGGGGGAATGCCGCCCCACTGTCCAACGCATACCCCTGGTTGAGCACGCCAAATCGTTCTCCTATCGGCAGGTGTCAGAATTTCTCGCTTGCAACGGAATCCGGTGCTTACATCGGTATATGAACGTTAGGAAGTGTTCTGGGCGCCTAATATCCCGGATCCGGTCAACAGTTGCGAGAACAGCGATAGTTTCTCTGTTGAAACCCACGCCGGCTGGCTGGCTGCGTCAGAGGAGCATATGCATCCTCTCGGCTGTGGTATTGAATATGAAATCGAGTGTCGGTCAGCTCGTGAGGAAGATCGTGCCTGGGGGAACAAGAAGGCTTATATGGGGTGTGCCAGATAGCATGAATGGGTGGGAGGCGATGATGAAGGCTGGGGTTAATGGACGGTAGTCGGAAGCCACGGTTCTGATACTCGAGCGTTCAAATTACTGTCAGTTCGAATGATCGCTTCTTCTGGACTTTTTGAAGATCGGGCACGGTCGCTGACGGAGTATGGGCACTGCTGAGGAGTGCCAGTCCAGTTGGAGGTCACTGGTTACTTGTCAGTGTTCAAAGCCACATCCTGAAATCGACTAGCCTTCGACATTGGTTACCCGCCGCCCTTAACCTCTAACCGGTCTTTCCCTCCTGAATCATGAACCGAAAGGCTCGGTGTGCCCAGGGAGATGCCCAGGGAGATGGAAGGGTTTCTTCGATAGCGTAAGCGATAGGAAGCCAAATGAAATGAGGTTCGGCCTCAAGAGGCTCCTGCTTCATTGGCGTTGCTGGTGCAGTCAAACCAGCGCTCTCCATAATTACTTGAGTTTGACCTTTTCAGTAAAATCCCGCGTTCTTTCTTCGTTCTTCGGGCTCAAGATTTCGGCCGCCAGGGCTTCCGTACGTGAGCTGCCGAGGGAGGTTTTGGAGTGGAAGTTAGAATCGCTTTATTGAGCATTGAGAAAGGATTGCGCACGCTTCACGGTGCAGGAATATTGAGCCCCATGGGAGCGTGTTGCCACGGGTTCTGGTAAGGATCTTTGTGTGTCGCAACCGCTTTAACCACTTGTTCGATGTCTTCAAATGTCGCCGCCGGTGTTCAGTATCTTCGTTCGCAACCGATTGTTGTGTCGACTGCAGTCGTGGTGTATTCACGCTTCTCGCATGTCTGGTTGTAAATTTCTGGCTGTAATAGCGCTGGTGGTCGTCTCGTGCGCGAACGGAGAGCTCGGAGAGTCGGAAACGCGTCGAGCAGGTCATGAGCGCGAGAGGCAGGTTGTATCCGTGATCATTGGGGGCCGTATCACGGTAATCTAATCTAATCTGATTAATTATGGGGTATCATATATAGAGCATATGGTACCCCGCCTGCATGGCGGGGTAACCTCAGGTAACCCCCATTTTTGGGTGGGGTAACGTTACCTGGGATTCATATAAATAGTCTTGGCATGTATTTAGGCCCCTTTCCGACATGCATTGTTCTTTCTGCCACACGGAACTGGCCCGCCGTTGCCAGGGAGGCCGGACAAAGGCCGATGATGAGGACAGCTTCCGGATATAGCAAGAGCCCCTAACGCAGCCACTGATGGCAATTGGGAGGCATTCAAGGCCATTTGACTCACGTTCTCCTCCTGCTGCCTCAAATTTTGTACATCCATAGACTCAAATAGATTTATTTCAATAATTACACTCTTTTACGCCTTCACGAGTTGCCGTTCTGGGAGTTTGAGGAGCCCCCAGGCCAAAGTCCGGAAAACTCCGAGGTCACGTGACATTACCTGGACAGCCAGGTAACGTACCCGAGGCACGATACATTATAAGGCGCATAGGGACCCTCTGGGCGAGGCAACTCCTGTAACGGTGGGAAGGTAGGTAGCAGTCTGAATACAGGGCCGCTAGGGTATGCAAGGAGGCTCAGCACTAACCTAATAAGTTTCAGATCTTCTGGTGTTTCCCAGTGGACCGCGGTTCGGAGTTTTAATCGTGCTGTCAGCCTTTCTCCCCATGTTTCCGACCACACGACATGTTTCCGACCACCTCACTCCATTAACATGGACCTACGCTCGTCACGTCGATTATTTGCACAAATGTGAGCCGAATTTTGGAACTTGGCTCGATGGAATGCTTAGTACACTCCACAGACTTTGGCGTGAATGGCCGTTCCTTGGTTCAAACGTTTTCAATGATCATGATGCTTCCAGCCATGCCAGTCATGGCGGCATCAATCTTATTTTGATTAGTTTCTGTATTATCTGTAACCACACGCGCAACAATCTTCACTTGCACCGTACTGCCCCGATTCGCTCTCCTCCAGCCCTTCGTCCGTCATGGTACTGTGTACGTGCACAGAGTGCATGCTATTCCCCCCGGAGTCGAGGTCTCTCGGAGTGTGCGGAAAACCCACAGGCGCCGTCAAGAGGCTCGCCAGAGGCGTGCTTTGACAGGGAGCCAAGATCCTGAATCGACAATCGAAAACAGTATCTTGAGCCGACTATTGGCGGGCTCAGGATCCGGAACAACTAGAACACGCGACGTCCTGTTCTCGGATCGGGGTACCAGGGATCCTAGCCCTCAGTCCCCGCCAGCAGGAGAGAGCACTGCTGCGAATCGCAATGGACGAACGAGTGGCTCGCGAAACGATCGTAGGTTCCATCCGTCCTTCAAGCTTCAAGAAGCTCTCAATGCATGATACCTTATAATTTAGTTGCCGACGCTATGAAATGTCTGAACCAGTACCAGTCACAACTCGCCATCCGGCGTACCAACTTCTCCAAAGCCAAAAGCAACATCGAAGTAATATTCGAGACGAATCCGATATCATGGGAGGACCCGACTCCCGAGCTAAACTACAGTCGCAATCATACCGTCAGCTCCCATCGTGACTTCTTAAGGACCACTATCGACAAAGTAAACGCGATTCCAAGTTATGGCGACGCGGGCCTCATAAGCAGCCAAGTCACACTACTTCAAAACCTACAATCAGAGCTGGAAAGTGTTACTCGCATGATACAGGCTGCATGGAGGAAGATGATGGCGAGAAAACTCAAGGCACGAAGCAACGGTATTATCTTAGTTGACGCCGGTACGTGGTATCGTTCTCCACAAACACCCCTAATTCCAAGCCATTGTATTTAGGGTCTCACCAATCTGTCGAAACCATACCAGAACCGGCCCTCATATCTCTTCTGACGGTTGTGATACTCAACCTGGTACCTGGACTATCAAGGGAGTCCTGTGGGTTCCTCCTCGTCATGATCCGTGCGATCGTTACTTCTGCGTGCACCACTTTCCTCCAACTCTGTGGCTTCAAGAATACGACCGACATACCATCTCCTTTGTCCATTCTGGGCGGCGAAACAGCATGGCCAATCAGCTTACCCACCGTTCTGAAATCCTTTTCCCTCGACTCCGATACTGTCACCTTCGCATGCTGTCCGAGCTGCTATGCGATGCATAAGCCATCCGACTCTGGCGATTATCCTACACGCTGTGACTTCAAAGCCTTCAAGGAAGGCAGCCCATGCAATGCAGTTCTAACCAAGGCCTCGAGCTCAAAGCCTGTCCCTTTGAGGCCCTTCGAATTCCAGCCAGTCGAACATTGGCTAGCCCGCATACTTTCAAGACCGGGCTTCATATCCTTGATGAAATCTACGCCAATTGGACCACACGACTCTTCGAGAAAGATGAAGGATATTTTTGCAGGCACAGGTATCAGCGATCTGGAGGGTCCTGATGGAAAGCCGTTCATGGAACACCGAGAAGGAGAACTTCGGCTTATATTCTCCCTCAATGTCGACTGGTTCAACCCGTTTGGAAGGAAAAGATCTGCCAGAATACGCAAGGTTGGAGGAATTTACTTAGTCTGTCACAATCTTCCCGTTCATCTTCGCTATCGACCGGAAAACATCTATCTAGCCGGTATAATCCCTGGACCTGGAGAACCCGACGTAGATGAAATGAACAATGTCATGGCCGTCATCGTCGAAAACTTCCATCGGTTATGGGAACATGGCGTTTTCCTTTCGAATCTGACGACTTCCAAGATCAGCCTTCTCGTCCGCGGTGCCATCATCGCCCTGGTATGCGACCTTCCTGCGGCTCGGAAGGTCGCGGGATTTGCCTCATATTCTTCAAACATGTATCCATGCTCCCTATGCCTCGTTACCAGGCAAACCTTCGATAACTTCGACGCTCTACCACCACGTACCTTGGAAGACCACCTGCCGGCCGCGATTCGTTACCGCGACGCACCAAACATTACTTCAAGGAAAAGCGTATTCGATGAAACAGGCGTTCGGTGGAGTGACTTTCTCACCTTGCCATATTGGAATCCCATCGACTTCACGGTGGTCGACTCAATGCACAGCCTCTTCTTAGGAAACTGCCAAAATCTGTGCCGGGAGTTGTGGGGCATGGACGCGGAATTCGGTGCAAACAAGAACATGAAGCCGCACTCCGTTGACCAACAGAAGATCTTTATAAAGGCGGTACATGACGGTATTCTCGCGGGTAGCCGCTCGGCGCTGGAGAAGGTCCGCAAGTCCTATCTCGAGCATTTCGCGAGTCTCAACGGCGTCACGGTCGTCCCTCACATTCCATCCAAGGATCTGACTAAAGATGATTATATCAATTGTCTGATTAACTGGGTAATTCCTCACCCCTTTTTCCAACCGGCAATATGTTAACAATCCTGTCTGATCAGCGTACCTCGAATCCCAATGGGCCGATACTCGTCCCACAACCACGCCATGAAGCAATCATCAATTTCCCTGCCCTTGATTCTGAAGACCCAATTCTCGGATTTCGCCTGCTTCAGAAGGTAATGGAAGACATCAAGAAGACGATAGTCCCAAGCTGGATCTCCCCCCCCTCTGGTCGAATCGGGAGCAAGGGTTACGGGCGACTCTCCGCTGATCAGTGGCGCGTATTCTGCACTGTGTCGCTCGTCTTCACCCTTGTCCCTCTGTGGTCAACAGGGACTGAAGATATGCAGGCGGTTCTCCGTAACTTTATCCACCTTATCACTGCTATCATCTATGCAACCAAGAGGTCGATCTCGGAGGATGACATCAAAATCGCAGAGGAGAACATCAGAGAATACCTCAAATCCCTTGTGACGCTGTACGGACCTAAAGCTCTGCGACCCAATCATCACCTCCTCCTCCATCTCGGCATGTTTCTCCGTCGGCTTGGACCTGTACACGGTTGGTGGACATTTGCGTTTGAGCGATACAACGGAATCATCCAAAGATTCAATATCAATAATCGTCAAGGTGGGTCCCTATCGAAGTCATTCCTTCCATGTCCCCTGATCTTGTGGAATATAGGCGAACTAGAATCGACTTTCATGCGAACATTCTGTCGAGGTGCCAATCTTCGGGGCCTCTTGGCGGATGCAGCGGAGATCAAGGCCATCCAGACAGTCAAAGACGCCTTCCAGCGATTCTTCAAATCCGACTTCAACGGCTCATTGGGGGTGGACTTGACCCAACTAGGTGCCGGTTCGGACGTGGATACAGTCCCTTACTTTGAAGACTTCGGGATCACCTATCCACTAGCCGATGCAGACTTTCAAAACCTATCGCTTCTAACCTCGACTTTGGCCCCAGGTTCGACGGCTGAAAACAGAATCCAACCCCGCCGAAAGGTGAAGATACAGGGCGTCGACTTTACGAACAGAAGAACGTCGGTCAAGAACTGCCAGGTCACCTTCACCCATGGGACTACCTCCCACTATGGACAAATAGAGCAGATATTTGCTCACAAGATTTACGATCCCACTCGAGATGCCACCGTCGTGCTGAATTATGCTCGCATATTCGCATACTTGGAGGTAGACGTCGACGAAGCTTCGACCGACCCATTCAGACAATTCCCTCTTCTCAAGACAAGGATAGTGAAGAACCAGTTTCACCCTAGCGCGATGATTATCCCAACGTCTGCCATAGTTAGCCATGCTGCTATCTGTCCGATGTCGAGCGAAAGGCTGGCAATCATGTGTCTGGGGCGAGTGAGTACTAACGGGAGCTGGCCTCAATTAACTGTGCGCTAACGTCCCCAACTTTTCCAGAACTGAATCTCAATGATTTCTCGACAGAATGCGCTCAGAATGTAATTTGATACTTCAGTCAATGAATGAATATGTTTTTCTGGCTGCCTACCCGGCTTCAGATGGAACCGCGTTTTCTTTCGGCCAGTGTGCCGCGTCTCTATACAGTCCATCGCTGACTCGCCTCAAACTTTCCTCACCGGAGCTGCTCGATCGCCATCTGGCCTCTGACTGAGGTTCGGATACCGAGACGTCGATCCACACCACCAACCCTTGACGCCGACCACCACCTCTACTAATGTCTCGCACAGTCCACAAGACTGCAGCTGACTGGTAACCGCAATGATAGTATACAGTCTTAAGATAGTCGGGGACTATATAGAGTGGTTTGCGCTAGTTCTGCGCAAGGTATGTCAACGCTTGAATTATCAAAGCGACTTACGTTCCTGAGCGAGTACTCGGTTATCGCACCCACGAACGTCCAACCTTCCGCCGCCCCAGTTCCTGCCAATCTGCTTCGCCCTAACGATATGTCCTGGCGTCATCCCAGGTGCTCATTCCCAATCACAGATATGCAATAAACATCCCATCTTACAGGGACGGAGCGGGTGCGATGGCTCAGAGGCTCAAGTTGCCTGTAGCTTCCCCATCCCCACCAGTGAGGACTCATAGGCGCCCAACGCCCAACGCCCAACGCACACACTCGCCAGTACTTGTGAAAGTGGATTAAAGTGGTCATCATTATTCGCGCGGTGCGATTTCTTCGTCACTCGAATTCTAGGATCTGGCACACACACAGCCTTCGACACGCAGTTGAACAGAACGACATACCCGGACCGTCGATGCAGCAAGACACCGAAGGCAGTACGGCTCCGCAAAGTTCACTGAGCGCTCGACATGCATCGCCCAGAAACGATGGGCCCTGACTTGATGTTACGGGTGTCTAGGAGGCGACGTCCGTTAGCATGCAATATATTTCAAGTCCAATCAGCTTACCGAGTTCTCCATGAAACGGGCAGCAGTCAGCACAGGCAGATCCACAACAGTGAGTACAGCACTCAATTAGTTGGCACTACATGTAGGCAGAGTATATAGGAATACTCCATGTCCAAGCCACCTTCAAGCTTGAAGATGCATCAGTATCAACCGACAACCGCATCAAGCGACGAACTAACCTTTGGCACCCACCTCAGAGTTGTGCAGGGCCGGGAGAACTTCCCTGTCTACCAAAGACGACGGCGACCGCTCCAGATGAAGTCTAGTCTCACGGCACGTTTGGAACGCACCATGTTGAAGTGCACGAAGTCGCCATCCTGGCCCACGAATTCAACCTACTGTTTGAACTCATCCTGACCTGGTGTGGGCGCCCAGTGCCATGTGCCGCGTTTAGCTTCCCGTCTTGCCCCCTGCTGCATTCTTGTGCTGTGGAACCAAGTGTTGGGTGGCTATATGTGCCAGGTAGTTGCGAGGCTGAGGTCGGGCGAGACTCTGGGCATCTGCGTGAGTTACAGGACTTTCTTAAAGAAAGGTACTCACCTGGAAAGTCACGCGAATCTCGTCAGCTGGCTGGCTACGACATACGGAAGACTAAGGTTCTCTCGACTTGCTCTCGGCACTCTGTGGGCGAGAGACGCTCCTGGAAACTTCGAGTTCAAAACATATCCAGCAGTAGAAGTTCCGAGTCGCTCATCAAGCCTCATGAGCGAGGATGCTCAGGTTATCATAACGGTGATCATGAGCGCCGACTCCCGACTGGTCACAAATTGCCCAGGCACATTGTTCATCACAAATTCGAGGATGTACCCCGGTATGAATCGTAGAGGTCAGGGAGGTAGTCGTACGTGGGCACGATGACAAGCTTAATCGGCCCATTCTTGCCATTTGGCCATTAAGTTTCGTCTCAGGTTGCAATCCCATCGAGGCTTCAAGACAGGCCAGGTGAGCAACAGCACAAAAAGGGGGGAGAAAAAGATACGCACATATCACCGATCGCCCCTTTCCGCCTCTCGGGCTCTACGACGACTCCCAGCCAAGGCGGGACGTGGATGCACATGGCTCAAGCAGCGACGATGTATCGCCTGACCAGTAAAACAGAGGCCCGGGAGAATTGTAGTGCCGGAACCGTACCTATGGGAAATGAAGCCATACTGTGACGCCGTCAAGACCCAGCTCAGGTATACAAGTCATCGAGGCGTCAAAATCTCCGGCGTCGTCCCAGAGCGCCTGTGTGACGACATGATGGTCCAGTCAGAGCAACGAGGCCCGAGGTATAGTTATAATTATCAGCTTCCGGCTACTGATCATGATCGAATCATATCGATCACCGAGATAGGGGCTACGACCGCCGAGCACATCGCGATTCGACATGAGGCTTGTAATTAGCGCGCGCTTTAAGCGCCTGCCCAAAAATGATGTCACCGAAAGCCCATGAACATATGTACCAACCAGCTATGACACCCTAGTACACAGAGTGCAGTCAGACATCCCCGAGAGCTTGTAATATGAGAGTAACCTGGGCGCCCTGCGCATGAAGAAATGATCCATGCCTTCCGCCCAGAACATGGAAGGCCGCCCACTTCCTCCTGAACCTCAAACTATACGAGAGGACTCATTAGCGATTCCACACCAATTTGAAAAGGAGCTTCGTACCTTTACATACTTCATCATCCCCGGACATGTGCCATCCACTTCGAGAAGGGTTCGTCGAAGATCCACACATAGACGCCACCCTTAGCTTCCATGTTGCGCCTCCGACGAGTTGCGGAAACCCGAGATTTGTAAGAAGAGGCGTGGAGTAGAGGGACCGGCTTGGATACTCGCGTATAGAATTAGGACAGGATGGATCCGTACCGCAGTGGTGGTCTCCGATTGCCTCGCCCACATTCTTAACCAACGAAAAGCCGAGGGCTGCTAACCTGTCCAGCGCAGGGATAGGCTCTGTGTATGTGCATCCATCAATGGGGACAGGAATCGTGAGAAGACCCTTCCTCGACCACAGCAGCGCCGGATAGAGACACACGACCTCGTCGGCTGAGATAAAATTCATGAGAAGGGTTGTCGGGGCCTCTGTGAGCAGTGCGACAGGCGCGACCTTCGACGATATGATCAATATCTCTTTATCGCAAGTTTTGTGTACCAACTTGCGAACCTCGCGAACGTTCTGGCCATAGTAGCGATAGCCGAGAAGTTCGCAGATATGGTTCGGAAGAGTGGCGACCTGTTCAAGCTGATACAGACTTGTAGGTCCCCCTTCGCCTGCTTGATCGTGGAGCTGCTCGTCGGGGGGGCCCATACCCGGGAGGGCTCGGTCTTCGCAATAAACCTCGAGAACCCGAACCTCGAGAACCCGGTAGGGCGATATCCGGGGGTCGATAACATGAAGGGCGGCCATCCCGCCGATGATAGCTCTACTGTACTGCATTCCTTCAAGAAAGGCAATGGGATCGAGCCCAAAGGACTCGAGAAGGCGTGTGACGCGGGTAACCGTCTGGTCGGAGACGAGGCGCCTCATGCGCGGATTTGCGAGGAGAAGAGGTGTTCGATCCTGAAATGGGGTTGCGTCGATGACCTTTGTAGCAAGCTCGGTCGGAAGTCTATTGACTGGAGAGCAGTTCTGGGCGTCTGTTCAAAGGGGCTATTAGTCAATATTATAAACGCTGTGCCGTGGACTGACTGTGGCGATCTTCACAAACGGCGCAAAGTGGTATATATGCATCGCTGAGCGACTCGGAGGGTAGCGCCCTTTTAACACGGACAGACATTCAACGCTGGATGGCAGACAATGTGAGTGGGCGTATCACCCCGAGCTCTCAGAATTTAAAATAGTCAAGGTTTTCCACATCCGTACTAATGCGCTCTAGTAGGCATTGGGAGAGGATCTGAATCTCGATGGTGACAGAGCGGGTTGTGATCGATGATTGTTGGTGAAAATCTTACCTGCGAACTTATTGGGGTTCGGGATGGTGTTCCACATGACAGGGTATAGCATGGTATCCGAATCTGGGCCGTATTAGCTCGAAACACATGTACCATGCAGAAGGGCGTTCCTGACTCCACAAATCGCTTCCTTCCAGCTTTCTGGCGCCGTGCAGTTCAGAATATTCGTCCCGAGTCGTTGGCGTACGGAAATCACCCGGAAGAGAAAGGAAGGTACAAAGGAGGGAGTGAGAATTGTTCTAGAGATCGTTGGCTACGATCGTATCTGAAAAGGTGATCAATTAATGGCGAGCTGGCTCTCATAGGCTCTCATGGGTCCCGTTGTTTGTGGTGTGCCTTCAGGGTCCATTGGTCCTTGGGGGTAACGAGGTTTAAGCAAGATAAGTTGGTGCCGCCCGGTTTATACCAGCTCGAGCGAAAAGAGTGTCCTCATGCATTCTCAATGAAGGTGCCAGTGGTCATTGAGTAGAAAAGAGATGGGAGAGATGGCTTATAATTATACTTACCCAATGTAATTTTACGACTGGCGCTTGAGTGCCGGCCCAGTTTGCCGCTCGACTAGGCGCCGGGCTTCAAATTTGATACGTCGGAAGGTTGGCTTGGTCCCATTCTCCCCATGTCGAACTGCCAATTTCTAAGCGCAGGACGCTCTCCGGGTTCTTTAGACACGCGATCACAAAACAGCGATAGTGATACCTCAATGCTACAGCTTCCACGGCCTCTCATTCGCGCCATCTTGGGGTCCGTCCGACCAGGTCGCCGTGTTGGTGGGGCGGTAGACGCCGATGAGGAGAAGCTTGCGAATCCACGGTGAATGCTTGCAATGCGCATACCTCGTATTTATCAGTCTGAGACTTGCGCGAACTTGAGACAAGGAGTATAAGGAGTCGGAAAGCAGATTATGAGGGTCAAAATACCAGGATAGATATCTGGTCAGATTCACGGGCCACGCCTGCGCTCGTTCGCTGGACCTAGCCTGCCTGACAATCGGCTGGCCTTGCACGAAAGCCTGTACCCACATAGGTCGGCGCTGTGAATGGCTTTAGGCTCAAAGACGTAAATTTCCTCGCAGGTTCGATCGTAAGTCCGTAGTTAAAAAATCGTGATAGATTAGTTCTCTCCTCCACATACGACACGAATGGGCCCCTTTCAAAAGAGAAAATCAACCTAGGGTGAATCGATCAAATAAGCCCTTGTACCAGAGTTGATGCTATGGCACTCACCGTTAAAGCTGTCCGCGAGGCCTCTATCGAGGAACCTTCACTGCCGAATGACCTGTCCGTTTCTCTGCCTCGTGTTAAGGTTACTAGAACCGTTACCGGAAACCCGAGGAGGTTGCGGTGTATATGGTGGGGGAGACTCGGCGTGGCTGGGACCCTGGCGATTGGCCAAGGGGGTTCTGGTATCCATAGTCAACACTACGTATGTGATCATGAGAGAAGGAGTTAGTGGGCTAACCGGTTTGAACCTGCCATGAGTGTGCGCGAATCTTCTCCTGCCTGAAACTGTGAGGCCTGTCGACGAGGAGTCCAGCCTAAGAATTGGATGTCGGAATCCTCAGAATCCGAGTCGGAAGAAATGTATTGCGGATCTTCCTGATCCTGCGAGGACTCTGCACTAGAAGGCTCGCCCGAAGCTAAGATGTCCTGAATACACAAAAGGACCGTCGCTTGCGGAAACTTGACATCCAGCGCACGAACAACCGCTGGTACGTCTGTCGTTCTGCTCCTTCTCAGTAACATCGCTGTGACAGCAACATTTCTCGCGGACGGGTCAAGAAGCACGGACGATAAGAGATCCTCTAAGATCACCTGCGACTTTATCCTGGCGCCATTTGTTAGTTCCTAGACCACGAACAACGAGATATAAGACTCACTCGCTGCGTCCTGAGGACATCGTGCCACCAGTGGAATTGTCTCGAGAGAGGTTCAAATTCTCGAGGATATTGTTCAAGAGCTACTCCAGGGTTTAGTCCTTATGATCAGCTAGAAATATCCAACTCCAACTTACATCCATTCTGCGAATCGTTTCAGGACAGGGCTGGCGAACCGATGTGGAGGGAAAGGTACAGGAGCTGAATGGAAAGGCTCAAGGGTATTTCCTAACTCGGAGTCTTAAACCAGCACGATTGGAGGGCGACCTCTGATCATTCGAAGTTCCGTTCTATCACCAGATTACCAGCAGTACAATTAGCTTGATCAGCTGAATGATAGCATGAGTTGGGGATATGACATGAAAGTAGATATTTCGGCACAAAACAAGTACGGATAAGATCACAAATCCTGGCAAAGAGGAGCTCACTTTTGTCAAACAGTTGTTCCTCTGTTGTGGGCTTTGAATGGAAGGTAAAGAGACTGTGCGAGTAGACGGGGTAAGCGATCTGAGCTTCATGAAGGGGATATATCATGCGTAGGCATATATACGGTGGTGCTGCGCACACTTGCCTAAGTCGGTCTTTGGACTCGGAGAGAATACCCTCGCCCTAGTTGAGAAGTTTGAGCGCAGTAGGCTCGAACGGCAGCAGGAATCCTTTCTGCAAATTTCAGCACAATTAGCTGAGAGAATCGTCCATTTGACCATAGACTCAACGGCATTAGGTGGTGCTCTTAGCACGGACGGTACAAGGCTCGACTTGAGTTGAAGAGAGGGTCGTGGGGGGAGAATGGCGATCGTCTGATTCAAATAGCTTTTCTCGCGTCGGTCGGGTTGTATGGAGGGCGACAGAGCGCAACTTGCGAGACAGCGATACCGGCGGCTAGAGTGCGAGTGCATCCTCCTGGTAATCTAGAGAAGCGAAGTTAGGTTTGAAGAAATGACAATAGCTGCTCACCTCGCCAAAAGAGCGTCATAAAGAAACCTATCTTCTTACATGGCAGCATTGTAACATATTCCCGGCCTGGCTAGGACGCAGCGGCAGATGCATGTCTACCGAAGTCCCCAAGGTCACAGCAGCAGGAGGCTGTGAGCCATGCGACGTATCTTCATCTAGGTCACGGCTATGGGGAGAACCGCTCGAAGACTCTTGCCAGCCTGTGTTGCCGTGCGACCAATCCGAAGGAAAATTGTCAATTCTTCTACGGGGCAAATGCCTATGTTTCCCGATTTGAAGTTCAGTCAGTATTATACTCGGAGAAGGGAAGAGCTTGAGCACGGCTTACGATGCGGCTTGAGGGACTGGACTCGGTGAAATGCCTGCAGAAGCAGACAACGAAGTGCCGCAAACAACGAACTGCACATCCAATCGACTCAGACAGGGAACTCGCGGAGCAAGGTGTCGCCCTTCAAAAGCACTATCGCCATTTGAGCGGTGTTTAGTCGAACACAGCGAGTGTGTGGATGCAGAGAACTATGTTGTCGTGGTCACTATACAAACTCGCCAAACGCCAACGGGCCCTATCATTGTGCCAAACAAGCAACAACATTCTAAATATAGAACCTTGATAGGCGCCCTCAGCTGGAATGGGCGGACTAAGAAAAAGTTTGCAGAGACAGCTTCTTTCACGGCTCGTAGAAAATATAAGATACGTTGTATGCCTCAGAAATTAGGTTTAATTCACACTGGCTACACTCGTCCGTACCAAAACTAATCTTTCACACTTCTGTCCCGTCTATTTTTCAGAAACATCGAGGCGAAGTCCTTCACCGGCCAAGCCTCAGGGTAGCCGCGAAAAAACGGGAACTGATCAATCACCTGAGGCATTCGAAAGTCAGGAGACCCTGATTGAGATGGGAACATGACGCGCTGCACTTACCGCATCCGTAAAATTGACCTGTTTTTTGGGGTCTTGGTCCTCGTAGAGGGATTCCGAAGTTCCCTCGAAATGCTTCAAGCAAAGTGCCTGAATCGCTAACTATCATCGATGATAGTAGATCCTTAGCAAAAAAACCGACAGAGGCTTTGGGAAGCATACCTGAACGACTCGATACGACACTTCATCCCAATCAAGCTTGTCTTTGAGAGAAAACCCACCATCGTTCGGCTTCCCTCTGCTTCCATGAGGCCGAGGGGGCTTAGCTTTGGCGGCGGCGGCGGCATCACGGAAAGGGAAATATGAGGCCTCTCCTTCTCGACGACGCAATGTGCCCACTGTGGCAGTTGTCACTGTCATATCAGGGTCATCTATACGATGATTCAATGCCGCGAAATTTGGAAGAGGGTATATTGGAACAGACTTCGGTGTATGGAAGGCTCCGTTCCTTGGGCAACAATGCGCACCAAGGGAAAGCTCGTTCGATTGGTGGATACCACTTCATAATCAAGGCTGGAGCCTCTTTCATTGTACAATGGGAAGCTCGTCCGATTGGTGTGAGGGGAGTAGTGAGGGCGAAACATGATGGCTGTGTCTCGATTCGAAAGAGAGGATACATATATACTCGTGCCTATCACATGCTCTATATATGTATCACAGTGTATATTTCGCAGATTCAAGCTCCAGCTCGTTCTTCTACTTCCTCAGCACCATCTCGCGATCTGACTTTCCCCGATATAGATATGTCTTCTGTGACTTCGAAGTGATCCAACTAAAAACACCGCTGTTTTCATGCAGACGGTAATCAGCCAGGGCCGGGTGCATGTCTCCAGGGTTGACGTCCCGCCAGTGATTCGTCTCGTCGCACACCCAGATTTGATAACTTTCACCATGTTTGTGCGTATAGAGATCCCCAGCTGCGGCCGACGATACCGAGCGGAACATCTCGACCGTAATTGCGGTGTTCCCGCTGGATTGGAAGATGCGGTAGCTGGAGTTGTTGCGTATCTTCTTGATATGAACATCGGTGCGAGGACTGGAGCCGGACGCTCGACGAACATCATGGTCATCCGCAGGTGGATCGCCACCAGAGTCCTCCGGCAGTTCGAAACGTATGACACGAGGGGGGACCCCGGGGCGTTCCAAGCCAGAGCCCGAGCCTATGATTGTAGAGTTCAGCCCGGTCGCTCACTACTCTACCTTTCAAATGACGTACCTGAGCTTGGCGGGGGAGCGTCAGCAGGAACAGGAACTTGAATCGATTCGACGGTCGCCGGTGTTACTTGAACAGGAAGCGGGAGAATTTGGCTCTATTCCGTTCATAAGGGCTGAGTAGGTACGATACGGCCAAGACCCTCACCTCAGATAATCCATCCAAGGGAAATATTTGGTCTGCAACTCGAAATCCCTGAAAGAGACCTTAGTCCACGGCGATATCCACACCCTTTCATACGTACCGGGGAGACGACCTGGCGCCTTGATCCATACGGATTTCGACTGGCGTGAAGACGATATTGGGGCTTAGAAACCCTGCCGTCTTTCATTGTAAGGGGTACGCTCGAGAAGAAAGGCAGGGAGAGACTGAGGGACCACGCATGTTCGGGATTCGTTATAAACGATTCTAGACGACATTTCGGGAGCGATAGTCACAAAACAATGTCACTGATGGAGAGAAATTACTGAAACGCTACGGAAAAGAAGGATCGGACACGAAGCCATAGAAAAGGAAAGCATAATAGGCGAGGACGACCATGATCACGACGATTGCAATTCCGGCCCAGATAAGCTTCCTCAAATAAGTGAGTAACTTGCTCCATGCCGACACCTATAGAAGGTACGGGTTAGCAGATTCTGAAGAGCAGAGGGATGGAAACGTTGACCTTCTGAGTGGTCCAAATTACAATTGATGCTCGATTCAGAGGCTCGGAGGAACCAGTTGCAAGCAGGTGGTATGAGCCAACTTGGACAGACTATGGTTCATCTCAACGGCGCACACAAGTCGGATAGTAAGAGGACGAACTGCTACGGATTGAATTGCAAGTACACCTTGTTAAACGCGAGGGTCAGAAGGGTGCATTTAGGCGGCGTTGATATAGGCTACTCACCGGTGCAGTCATGTACCATAGTCTCCTGTATGTTCTGTTCAGCCAGGCAACAGAGGACTGCATCGCCTTCGGCGCTGCCGTGGAAAACGTGGTCACTTCCTACGAAAGCCATGTCGAAAGGGAAATTCCTTCCATCCGGTATTCCGACACGAAGCTTCCCCACACGGACCAAGCGATTCGCCTCGAGAGTGTAGATATCCACACCGTCTTGTAGGTTCCAGATGACTAGCATTTTTGAACGTTCATTCCATTTCATGGAACCACTGGTCGATACAGTCTTTAGAGCACTCTCCATGCAAGGCGACTAGAAGTGTCGACTCACATAGACGTATCCATCACCTCCCGCCAGAGCCTCTTCTTCGTCACTAAGTCCCATGCGACACTTTTATAGCGTAAGAGGAGGGCCAAGGAGAAACCGTTCGAACTTACATGATACCAGAGTCGAGGTAACCCACCATAACGGCAGTGGAAGTGCTACCATTATTGAAAAAGATTACACTGCGAGGTGTCCCCTCTTCATGGAGCAGATGACCATCCTTGATACCAGCCAGGTCTGCGTGGACTCGAGCAAACGCTAGAGAAACGGTCGTTATCAGCACTTCGACTCGAGAGGAGGAACTCGAATGTGAGTAACTCACTGGGAACTGGTTCGAAGGTGATATCATAGAAGTGAATGCCACCCTTACCGACAACTGCGACTGTTTTCTCGTGAATGTCGATGCATTCAATAGGGTGCTCCATGACGGTCTCTTTGACCAGCGAGCTGAATACTCGCTGAGAACCTCGGTAAGTAGCAGCTGACGAACAAGGTAGCGCTCAACTTACTTCCTTCGCCTCTTTCTTCCACAGTCTCAAAGTTCCACGGTGGCCAGCGCTTACGAAGTACAGCTTACCACTCCATTTGGGATAACTTATCCATCGTAGAGATGTTACGGGCCCTTGGAGAGATGGCAATTCGATGGGAGTGATTGGTCTATGGTTCAAGTCCAAGACATAAACACGCCCATCGTCGCCTGGAAAAGGGTCAGCAAGAGTACTTATGGAAAGAGTTTCCCACACCTCCTGAGAGCAAGTATCGCCCATCACCAGAGAATTGGAGATCGTTGATTGGCGCCGTGTTGGCAGAGCCGCGCCAAAGGGGGACGTAAGTGGGCATCTCAGTAACGTCGTCAAGAATATGGTTTCGGAAGGAGCGCAGCGGTGAATATATCATGAAGTTAACAATGTACACGAGGATGCAGCCAACCTGTTCGGCACTGATGTTCCGAATTAAAGACTATCACGGGTCGACGGAATGGCTGAGAACAACAGGATAGCCAAAGTCGTGGCTCAATCGCCTTTTGGCTATGTCGTATAGAAATCTGATATGTGACAATCAGTGAACAATGAGGTCGGAAATGAAGGCGCTAACACACGCACGCCTTGATCGCTGCAGTTAGGAAGGGGAGGGTGTCCGTTCGTAGGTTAACAAAGGTCTTCCGCTTCCCCACTTGCAATGCGACAATATCTCCTCTCCACTCATAAGCGGGGCACAGCTCCCGTAGCCCCTCGTTGACAGCATTCTGCAGAGAGAATCTGTGATGAAGGCGAACAGAAGTGGTGTCCCCAGCGATGCTAATGTGCACGAGGGTACTCCGAACGGGGGCTTCAATGGATGGGTTTAGGATGGAGGAAACGACCGGATATAGTCTTTTGTCGCATGTGTAGGTCGGAATTTTGACCCTTCGACCAAGGGAAGGGACGGAGGACGGAAAGTGAAGGACCAAAATTGGCGAACTGGGAGTGAGGGGCTGCATGGACCTTCGGAATGTTGGTCTGGGGAAGGAATATTGCGGGATTTATAGGGGTCAGACCTCGCCTCATGTTCTCGCTTCTCAGTCAACTGGTCACAGGTATGTTCCTTCATACGGAGCAAGGGCACGCGTAGATTCTACCCTAAGGGATCGTAATTGTAAACGGTGCAGGGATGTCCCATTTTCCTCCAGGATATTCCGGACAGTGGGGTCGAGTGCATGCCTTCTGCGCGAACCTGATGAGCCGGCGTATGCTCAGTCACATCCAAAAACGAAAGAAGGCCAACTCACGCCGCAACTATCGCATCCAATGCGCTGGACACCCTCATACTTATATACATTCCGCTTTCATTCTTCTCGAGTATGACCAAATCTCCACGGATTTGGCAATAGTTGTCGATGTTCTTCAAACACGCATTAAGGGGAGCGTCAGGATGGGTCACAACATGCATCTCGAAGTGCCTTCTTGTCGCCGTGGCATATCGGTTGGTATTTGGAGCCGTCGCAGTTGTGATATGATGACTGGATCCGGGATTGTGTGGGGAGAACACATGCTCCAGTCCCAGCACGTTGGCACCAAAGACGGGGACTTTGCATGGGACATGCACTCCATCCTCTGCTTTAATATGGATTGCCCAGACTTCAGTCTACCGTCCAAAGTTTATTAGCATGTTCATTAAATATATCGTTCCTTATACTCACCATCAAGTTACTGGCCATGTTCGATTGTGGACGAGAGAGCCTGTCAAATCGTAAACGGGCACTGGGCTGGACTGTTGGGTAAGGCATTATTTTGTGACAGCTTTAAGGGCATCGCGAGAGCCTGCGGTCTAATGGGGAGGAGATATGTGGCAGATCATATGGGCATTCCGCTCCAGATTTCTGAAAGCGCCGATGGCCCAATAACCATTAAACCATAGGGTCTTTCCGAAGATCGGTGACGCGGACGGCTCCAAAAACCCAAATCCGTGTATTTGTAACTGTTACAAATAAAAGCCATTGCGGCCATTGGGCTTTGTTCGGTGCGGTTTGGCCGAATTTGCTTCAGGGACCAGCGGTTCGCCGTGGTTCACCTTTCCCAAGGATCGCTCGTGGCAAGCATCTAGACACCTCCCTGACACACCCTCTATCAGAACCTTCTACGAATCGGAGAGTATGTAGACCGCAAGCCATGTGAGGCCTCTTTTTAATTTCCGGGTTCAGGTGTTATCGTTGATGAAGAAAAGGGTGCTGACTTCACTCACAACTTGTACAGATCCTGGTGTTGGTCCGAAAGACAATCACAGGGAAAATCTAGAGTAATTTTGGGGTCAAGATGGGAGTTACCTCGGACATGGCCCCGAGAAGCCCGCTTGCAAGTCGCTACCGCCCTCTCAGTCAAGTCTCAGTGAACCTTGTGCTTGGACCTAGCTTGGACCCCCAGTTTCTTTCGTTTTATCCCGAATACGATGCGTAGAACGACCCGATCTCGATCTGCTTCCATGCATCCCTCTGTAACCCCTGAACCTCAAGCCTCTTCCTCGACCCAGACGTTGCCTAAACCGCTGAAAAAGAGACTGGCAAAAAGCAGCGACAATCCTTTTCTGAGTGGACCGACCCCACTGGAGATTGATAGCTCTGCAAAAGGAGTAGAGGTAGCTACATTTAGCCCCCTACCTTCCATCTTGGTACTAAACTAAATCATCGCGAATCTATCTCCCAAAATCAAGGACTCGACTGGAACAGACACGGATACATCGACTGTCACTGGGAGTAAGAGGGGTAGGGGTAGGAAACCTAAGAAACCTGGCAAAGAGAAAGGGGATGAAACCACGGTAAGCGAGCCTAAAGCATCTTCGTCACTTGTTACTGACGAAAGGCCCACACAGAGCTCTTCATCTGACACCAATATGGAAAACTTGAGCGTTCCTGGCAGTTTCGATATCGAGGGTGCTGTAACGCCGCCTCCTGAAGAGGTTCCCACAACCTCAAAGACGAAGAACGCTGAGGTAGGTCTCGTGAAACTATCACACATTCGCTTTCTGAACTCTGGATTCAGAAGCAAGCCACTCCGCTTGGATCAGATGTCGATGCGACCCCCAGACCCAACAGGATTACTGTCAGTCGATCCGCGCCCTTCCTGATCCTTGAAAAGTTCCTGACTTTCATTATTAGTCCTTTCTCCATACTCCACTTCGCCTTCTGGGCACGTTGACCGGTGGTTCAGGCAACGAAAATCCAACAAGACCTGAGGATGGGCAGGAAGATTTCGACCCCGACCCAGCGCATGATATGGAGAGGGGGGCGGGTCGTGCTTCGAAGCCACCCTCCAAGACCGTGAAGAAGAAAGTCGTTGATACAGGAGGCGAGAAGGGAAAAGGAGTAGAAAGGGGTGAGAAGGGAAAGGGAATAGGGAAAAGTTCGAAGGGAAAGGGAGTCGAAAAGAGTTCGAAGGGAAAGGGAGTCGAAAGGGGCGGTAAGAAGAGAGCGGTTCCACAGGGTGGCGCTTCCGAAGGTGGTAGTGGTGGTAATTCTGGGGGAGGAGGAGGGAGTGGCGGTGGTGCCGATTCTGGGGGTGGAGGAGGAGGTGGTGAAGATTCGGGGGGAGGAGGGGGCGGTGGTGACGATTCGGGGGGAGGAGGGGGCGGTGGTGACGATTCGGGGGAGGAGGGGGTGGTGGTGACGATTCTGGGGGAGGAGGGAGCGGCGGTGGTGCCGATTCTGGAGGGGGAGGGAGCGGCGGTGGTGCCGATTCTGGAGGGGGAGGGAGTGGCGGTGGTGCCGATTCTGGAGGTGGTGGTGGCGGAGGAGGTGGTGGTGGCGGAGGCGGAGGAGGAGGAGGCAGCGACGGTGAGGAGGATATCGATGATGATGATGACGATGAAAACGATGAAAACGATGTCTTGGGGCAGCTATACTCCTTCATCGGGAACGCTATGTTGGAGATGAAGGAGGAGATCGCGAAAACGGAACAAAAGTCTCGCGATCTGCTAACAACTCAAATGGCGGCACAGACCCAAACCTTCCAGGCGCTCATTCAGGGCAGTTCGAACCGAGCACCAACACCTAGTCGCCATGGGGCGGGAGAAGTCACGTCCTTACTGACGCGCTACGCCAAACACCCGAAGAAGAATCTACATCGCGTGAGTTATCTGTCGTTCTATTAGGCTCATCCTTGACTAACAACTGATAATTAGAGATACCTAAGAGACTATGTCGACCGCCATTTACTCAAGTTGGGAGACGATGGCGAGGATCTTGATGACGAAGAAGAAGCTCAAACTCCCCGACCATCTCCTGGGGAGAAAGGGGCCGCAGTCTATGAGCACTTCAATCCTTTGACGCCTACCGAAATAAGACGACACTCTCAAGGTCATCGAAACCGCATCATAATAACCATCGAGGACTTCCGCTACGATTTCAATTCGTCTGTCGCGTCGAGGTTCAACCAAGATGCGATATACGTCGCTACTTCTGGCTTTCTAAAGGCCCTGAAACGCGGCGCCTATAACCAAACCCACGATGATAAGAAGATACCTGAAGAGCTTTTGGGGGATTACACCGTCGCGGCAATGAAGCAATATTTCGGCTACCTGAAGGGACGCTACGACATTCATTGCAACGAGAACGCTGAAACTATACTATCGGAAGAACGATCGAGGAAGGCCCGACGTGAAAGGAGACAAACCGTGAGTGCGATGGACTTTTCTTCAGTCTTTAACCGAACTGACCTTCATGGTGAACAGTTGTACGACCAAAGGGCTTCGGTGATGGACCTTGATCCCGATTACCGTCACCATTATCCGCTCCTCGAACTGGCCGGAGTCAGTTCCATGAGCGACGATGAGGAGCGAGAGGATCAGATACACGGTGTGCCCACTACCGTCTACCATGTAGTTCGGCCGCGGTGGAGAAGTGAAGCGCTAACAAACCTCTACCGTGCGTTGGATAGTCAATACCAGGCAATTCGGAGCAGTAAGGCGGTCGGAAGACGTCGGATGGCTGGGTCCCAGCCTCGGATTCGGATTCGCGTTGAAACGAACCCCAAGATTGAAGATCCTCCTGCGGTTCCTGGCTTACCTCGAAATTGCTACGATAAACGTTGGTTGGATGACAGGATGGGATTTGAGGTGGCCCTGTTGCAGATAGACGACGACGATTACGAATTTTGACATGTACGCTAAAATACGCAGAATATGTATGGACCAGGCTGATTGCCACGGAAATTCGCTTATTCCACACGATTTTGGTTCGAAACATGAGGATACCACGCAATTTCAGGGTCCATCATGTATAAAAGCTGGAAAGAAATTCCCGGCGCAACGTGCAGAACCCCACGCGGCATACACACTACAACTATGGATTTTACCCAACACTCCGTCCTCCGTAACGCTCATCGGGTGAGAATTACCGCCCTCGACTTTTCTCTCGATGGAAAGACTATAGCCAGTGGAGACGCGAATGGTTGTGTTGTCCTGTGGGATTCGGAGACTGGGCGGGAGAAGGGGCAAACATTGATCGACGCTTTCGAGGGTGAAGCGGACGCCATAACGTCCCTAGCTTTCGACAATCAAGACCATAATGCCTTGTTTGTGGGTTGCAGCAGCGGTCGGGCCTTTTATCAAGAGACGACCAAGGTAAGCGTACCCACTTTCAGAGGGTGCTTCGTCTGATCATTCCTGGACGAAGGGAACTTCGAACGAAATCAGCATGGATGCTCTCGGTGCACCGATTGATGGTATGGCCGTTGGCAGATGCTCCAGGATCGCGGCGCTTGCACTTGGAGTAGAGGTCCACATCCTTCGCCCATTGCTACCGGGTGGATGGAAATCAACGGCCAATTTTCGCGCCCCTCCCACGAATGACGAGGAAGACTTAGCAGTTGCCCGAGGATTGCATTTTTGCAGTTACGATTCGGCACTAATCGTGTCTTTCCTGAAACAAGGAATCATGTCAGTGATCTTGCAGTTTCGTACTATGCGAGCCCAAATAACAAACCGAGTCCTAGGTGCTGGAGCGTGGAGACCTGTCAGCAGATATGGGCAATACACCCCCCTCACGCAGGAGCGCTTATCGGCTCCTCGCAGCTTTCTCCTCTAGGTGACATGATCGCCACAACGAACCTTTCGAACGGAATAGACGTATATTCCACGGGGACCAGGAGTTGGATGAAATCCATGCCGCTAGACCTGGACCCAGCTCGTAACAAGCCGCTGGGAATCGCCTTTGTGAAAGAGGGCGCGGGCTTGCTATGCGGGGCCCACCACGGGGAAGTGCAGATCTGGGACGTCAAGAACGGCCCCGTGACTCAGACTCTCGTGCACGATGGTGAGTACCCTCTCCAAGCGCCAGTCAGTAACATTGAGCTGATAGCATAACAAGATACCCTGATTTCAGTTCTTGCGGTTGGTCCTTGTTTTATCACGTCGTTCCGATCTTCTAACGTACAGACACAGGCCAGAGTTCGAGGAACGGACGAGTTTATAGCCACGGCAAACGATAAAACCATAATCGTCTGGAAGATGAAAGATTGTGAGTTGAGACCGTCTTTCGTCCTGACATCCCACTGACCTCGAGCTAGATCATACCGTGCGGCGGAAGGTCACGGCCGCATGGAAGAAGGTGAAGGTAAATGAGTCTTCAGTTCTCCAAAGTTGGCCGCCTCTTTATTCGACCTTCAGATGCAAACTTCCGGGCGCATGCCCCCCGACAACCAATTAGCCGTTTGGGTACTGGTTCTTCTTGTTTTACTTCCCCAAGGAGCCTTGGTACGTTGTCACCTTCGCTACCCACCTGGCGCAGACGATGACCTAGCCGGTTCAGGGGACTTTCTTCAGCATCATCGTCAACTTCCTTCTCAACCTCTGGACTCTGCGACTGGTGCCCTTTCTCTACGCGTCCAAAGAACGGCCTTCTCAGTTCGTGGAGGACGTAAGTAGGGCTTTGAGAGATAGCCTTCTTACTTGGCTCGGGATCGAGATTATCCCAGAGCCAAAATGGTGCACTTTGTGGTTGTGTGTTAGCGTCAGCGACGGGCCTCTGAGCGTGTGGTGGAAGGGTGAAACAATTCGTATTACGCGCCCTCGCGCGTGGGTGGGGAGATCGTAGAACAATTCCATGCTATTGACCTATAATATGACTTCGTTGCCTTCGAAATAACCTGGTCAGGCCCGAGATTGTTGATCCTCGACGATTTTGGGAGCCCTTTGCCGAGTAATAGGGCTGAGGAAGTTAGAAAAAAGGAATATGAGTTGAATATGAGCTATTTATCTGACCTGGTGCCTCGCTGATAACTCACCTTCGAACCTTAGCCTGCGGGAAATGGGTAGCCTAGCACCTGGACGATATCGAGTGGCGGCTCACATGCAGGACAGTCGCGATGCGCTCAGACGACTCCATGGCCCTGTGCGCGTCTTAAGCTTTGAGTAAGTTCATTGTCGTAGGAGAAGTCGGATGGTGTTAAGCAGTCAAAAGGTAGATTCCCGTACCTTCCCGTACCCTGATCATCAGATCATCATGATCAGTTCTATCTAATCTAATCTTTATGATCATATGATCATCATCATGACTAACCCCGCACGGGCCCAGGCAACGCTCCTCAACTATTACCACCACTCCTGGGTTCCTAGGCTTTTTTACGATGGCTGAGGTGAGTCTGTGTTTAGATGGTCCTAATGGTCTCATGGAGTGCCCTCTAGGACTGGATCCAGCGCCCTCTTGATCTCCGGAGGCTAGTCTTACGGTTTACCCAATACCTACACTAGGTATACCTATTTGCTGCCATGCGCAGCCGAAAGTATGGGATTCGTGGGCCCGCTCTGGTTACAGACACCCATATACAGCTCATCAACGGCAGTGTTCTGCGCTTTTGGGGGCAACATGCTATTCTTTTGTGGTCGACCAGGCGGTAAATCAATAGCTCCAACCGTTAGGAACTCGACCTTCAATTCAAGGACGCATCCTGGGGAATTGGAAAAGGTACGCTCCCTACACACCAGATGCATCCAGGCTCTTCGTTTACGTGGTTCAAGAGATCGAGATCTCGCCCCAACTCGCTCGCTCGCAGTCGCCAAGCCTGTCAGTCGAAACCTCGACACCCAGCAACCCTCGCGGACATTGGGGAACGATCGCGGCAAAGAACGAGGAACTGATCGAGAAAACGCTGGCGGTTGGATGAACTTGGATTTCTGAGATAGTCTTTTCAAGATCGGCTGGCTCAGACGCCCTCATGAAGACAGCTGGGGCGAGAGAACCTTTCGAAAGGACTGGAGAGTGGTGACGCAGAACTGGGTTGCGAAACGTACGATGACGGCCGAGTTGGGGCTCGGGAAGCCAACGCCGCCATATCTCTCTATCGTGTATTTGCACCACAGAGCCCCTCTTCGGCGGGCAATATAACTCTCAATTGTCGAAATAGGAGAATCTGCGTTTTCTTATTCTTTCCCTCTCCCAGCACCACTACTAAGAGCATATCCACGGTTGTCTCCTACAACGACCTCACCCATCGACCTCTCACAGAGTTCGAATGTGGCCCGAATCGGCTCAAACGTGAATAACGGGATTCACAAATCACGGCGACGCTCTCGAGCCCACCTCACACTGCCGGTCCTCCGATCATGTCCCTTTCTTGAACAAGTCGATCACCTTCACTTCAATCGCTTTCTCCTCTAGGGACAACGAGGGCGCGTATCACCATAGCGTCACTTGTATGGAAAGTTCTCTTCTTAGTATCCGTCTCCGCAATGCTCTGACTCAACTCTACTTCATATATCACGTCCTAATCACACCCTACAGTCCCGAATCAACGCGTCTATCCTACACGAGAAACGCTTAGACCGACTATGCATCCACACCTCTATTGACGCTTGCATCCACAGATGCACTCGCGCTCTGTCAGCTCCCCTGCACAGGCTTGGCTGATGGAAGGAAGCGTCAAATCATCGCGGGTACCCCACATGACCCTGAAAGCTCGCCTCCTGAAGAAAGGCTCCCAATTCCACTCGACCCTCATCATATAGCGTGGGATGTCTTTGAGAAATGCTTCGTCGCCTGGGCCGGGAACCTTGCCGTTCAGAGTCCTCGAGCCAAGCACGACGGCTACAACGGACGCGAGGAGCACGTAGAGGTAATGCTTCAACTCCATAGCTGGCTGAGGAGAACATGGTCAGTCCTGGTCATAAGTCTACCGAGGAGTTGGTCGCATTCACCTTTTGACTTCGAACTGGTATTCTGGTTTGTTTCCTAAAGATGTTTGGTGGATTATAAGCGCTGGAATCTACGCGAAACGCATGTCAACACTGTGCGTGTACTTTGGGGGCGGTGGAACACGAACCGAGAGGTTGAGGGGTGGAGCTCGATGGTGAACAAGCACTCCCTGGGCGCCTTATATCTGTCCGCATCCAATTCTTTCAGGAAATTAAAAAGGTGTCCCGTTTCGTTTTTCTTTTCTTTCTTTCCATGAGTTCAAACGGACGTCTTGTGGCATTCGATCGAACCTCCCTCTCTAATCACACACGATGTCGGAACCTCTACATGTGTCGCGGCTCCTTTGTCAACAAACCGATCTCGATTGAATTATATGTATATCTAAAATATATAATTTCTACCTGCTACCCTGTAAAGATATCAGCAAGATATCGGCTCGCAGGGTTCCAATGGTCCACACTAGTCCACCAGATTGTGAGATGTCAACCATGAGCCGCTTGCCGTTCCGGTTCGCAAATTTGAAGCCGGAGCTGGCGATGGGCAAGCAAATTAAAGGTTTGAGTCTTAGGAAGGAGAGCCCTGTAACCTGTTCGCCACAGACGATACCCGACCAAAAATGAAGGTATGAGGCTGGTAATCATATGGGCCAGAGACGCCGGACACGACGAGGACGAGGACGAGGACGAGGACGAGACGAGGTGTAGTGGCGTAGGGCTTGAGAGGGGCGGGGAGGCCTGGGGACTGTGGGTCATCGATTGTTAGTTCCAGCAATGGCTGGTCGCTGTAAGATACACCCGGAGGTAGAGTAAAAGTTGCTGGTGTTCGATACAGTAATAGGTACATAGTCAGAAAGTGGGGGTGGCGGCGGCAGCCACAGGCGTCGGTCCTGGCTACAGACGTACAGAGGTGGCCTCTGCGCCTCGACAGATATCTTGGAAGGAAAGATGAGGGTTTGCTGTTGCTGTCAGTAATGTGATGGCTGCAGACTGAGTTTCAGGTCGTGGTGTTGGCAAGACATGGTTCTCTCCCGAGAAACCGTGGTCGGTTAACCGCTCCGATCTCCGTCTCGCTGTGAGGAGGACAGTGCAGTCCGGACAGTGCAGTTGTACACATACGCTGGTAGAGCTCTTCACCTCCATAGGCATTCATGGCTGAGAAAAGTGAAGATGCTTAGCTTCCCCCGCGAAAAAGATATTTTGCAACAACCGACAGACAGACAGACAGTCTTAGCGAGAACAAATGCTCAAGGTACTCTGGTCCAGACGGTAGTCTCTGCTCTGGTGAGAAGAGAAGAAGGGGTTTGAGGAGAATAGAATAGTACGCACTGGTCAGACTTCAGTAGATACAGTCTCGGATGTGTGTTTCCGTAAACCAAAGCGCCCCAACTTTGGCGTGTATGGAACGACGTTCAACGCCGAACACTCACACTCGAAGAATGGGACAGAGCTGGATTTACCAGCACATTGGCGTACCCAACGCGGGACTGAATGCCCAATGAATGAGACATACATTGCTAGCGACTCCGCGAGCAATCTAAGCTTCGTAACGCCTGCTGAGGGACTCAATTAACCTCTCGAAAGTCATAGCAATCCCCATAACTTGAAACAAGGCGTTATTCTGAAGGGTATAGAGTCAATACAAATGAACCTAAATAGACATAATAAGGACTTCGTGCCATTCTTTCAGCGACTCCGAGAGGGAGGCCTAAGGAAGTGATCTCAGATAATACGGTGAAACCACGTTAACGCTATCGAGGTTGTTAGTAGATTGCTCAGGGAAGAAAGAATAGGAGACTTACGGCAGTGAGGTGGAGACTGTAAACGACAGCGTAGGCATGGGCTGGAAGTAATTCACATGAACTAGGAGGATCCTGGATAGGTCCTCTGAGATAAAGGGGCGAAAAGCAGTCGAAGATGTCGCAGTTAGCGATGATCGTGTACTCGTTAAGCTGCTGGGCTGTCGCAGTGTATGTGGGACCCAGAGAGCAAAGAGGCTTACGAACAAGGAGCGAGGTGGATCGTTTTTACGTCGCTGAATTCCTGAGAAAATTTTCAGTGATGGTAGGAACAGAAGACGTATATAAACGGCTATCGTGCACCTACATGAAGCACCAGACTACAAGGAAAGCCCCGCGGCTAGTAAGGTATCGCCGCTCCCGAACACGGCGAGACTGGAAGTGGGTGGCGAGCGTTAGAGAGTGGAATCGGAGATCTGACGGAGGTCTCCAGCATTTGTGAGGGGCTGAGTAAGTAGGGATGAGCTATGAAGGAACGTTCAGCGCGGGTTTCGATGTGTGGGATGTCTATGAAGAACCTTATTCGGTTTCGACGACGGTAGGACGAGCGCTTTACATTTCCACCTTCGTTCCCGTCGCCGCCGGACTCTGCTAACGTGTCAGAGATTAGGTTCTGCACCACTGACACTCATTCCTTTCCGGATACATTAGGTCGGGGGGCTGGCATATAAAATCATCGACTCTACTTCCGGTTGGCGCTTGTCGGTGTCGAAATTTGCGAGCGCGATGGCAATGGGCGCTCTGCTCAATGACCAAAGTCGCGTTGGAAGCAGCGGCAGTGGTGTCGGGCTGCTGCAAAGTCCCTGCGCCATCTTCTGCGAAACGAGCAGGTGCAGGGGAGATGTCTCGCGGGCGACAACGGCGAGTCGGCGACAGTCATTAAACGTCAGCTGAACTCCAAATGGTGTTGCAATTGGGTTGGGCATTCCTACGAGATTATATAATTAGGAGGCCTAAGATGGGATTAGTATGTGCGAAGGAACATGAGAGCTGCACCCACTTTCTGGCTCTTCGTCGTGTAGCCACCTCGCTCTATACATCTTTGCTCGATGGGAAGCCACGTAGGTTTGATGATAAGGGGAAGGTGCAGGAGGTGCCAGTGATTCAACGGCTGGCTCTGATCATGAGTCATTTGGCTCGATGACATGATCATGATGTCATTGATCAATTAGGGGGAATCGAAGCGCCCTGAGTACTGAGTAGGCGCCGTGCATGCCTCCCCCTTCCACTTGATACCTATTCGTTCGAGAGGATTTAGGATAGTACTGGTGTGTATCTCGGTAGATTTCGGATCTTTGCTACACATTTGAACAACGCTAACTTAGCCATGATGCACTAAATGCCTCGCGTTATACAAATGAACGATATTTAATGATACCTCGCGTGTGCAGAACGTGCGTTGCAAAACAACAAGTGGACTACGTAGTAAGTTCATAACTTCCTAATAGAATGGTACGACGAGTAACTACCAGCTACCCATATCGACGATTCAGAAACCGGCCTACTTTGCGACACGCAATTCTGCCTATATATATATATCTCCTTTGACAGGGGTTTTTGGCTTAGCGCTTAGACTTCACGAGGGGTGTGGAATAATTATAAGATGACATTGTACAATCACTACGGTTACTACAATAGCACAAAGCTTCTGGCCATCAGTTATGATTATCTGCGTCACCCACCAGTATACGATCTACGGTGCATAGGGAGTATCCATTCGGCTCGACACTCCTCAGTCGTGACTCCGACGCTGACCAAATATTGTCGAAAATTAGCTCCTTTAAGCGAAGCCCCCTTTCACCCCTCAACTTCAAATAGGCCTCGACGGCGCACATACAAACTGGGTTGTCTAGCATGGCGGGTGGAAGGATGAGAGTTTCGAGGTTGGGAAGAAGGACACGAGTTTCGATTTTGGTTGACGGAGTTAGGGCAGCAAACAGAGGTGCAGCACTCCCCAGGTTGTCTACCAAGATAGCAAGGACTGTGAGGTGTCCCAACACACGCAAAGGGATCTCCAGACTAGCAATCGCCTGCGGGAAGTGAGTTTCCCAAGACAGCACTAAGGCAAAAGCTGTCCTCAGAGGGTGCAGCCCAGGTGACAACAGAGCGTTCATCTCTTGAAGAATCGAAGAGCCAAGGCTATCCAACCACTGGTGAGGTATGGGTGCCCCCGTCCCCGATACTATGGAGACTTCGAAGAACCCGAGAAGCAACTCTCGGCCTGTGCAGGCACACGACAGATAAAAGCCCTTGTTGCCGAATCTGAAATACCATCGACCACTTTGGAAAGATTGGGGTAGATAATTCAGTGCCCGCATGAAGTTGTCCTTCGCTTCCTCCTTGTCATGGCCGGAGTCTTCAATGGTGACTTTGAGCTGAACGGAGATGAAGGTCACGATCGGGAAGGCAGAGAGGGACATAAACTGGGAGTATGGCACCATGAGTCCAGAGAGATGCAGGACCTCCAAAGCCCGAAGAATGCAGGCCCCTTTTTCGAACCTCCCAGCAGCGACCGGATCGAATCGATGTAGGACGTTAATGAGGGAGAGGCTCTGGAGGTTAGGAATCTCCGCCAGAGTGTCGAGCCAATCCTCGACTGTCAAGGACCCTGATCCGTCCCAGTTGGGGTCCATTTCAATGGATAAGTAGGTAAGTTGGCTTCGGACGTTATGGAAGGAGGAGAGGGAGAGGTAGTTGAAGTAGAGGACGCTCGTCAAGGCCTCGCCGAAAAGGATATTGGTTTGTGGCAACGGTGGCTCCCCATTTCCACTGGGTGATGGCTTGGGGTAGAATACGGCCCACTTCGAAACGAACTGGAAGTGATATCCAAGGATCCAACTTGAGGCTGAATCCACGGAGATCGTCTTGATAAAAACTGCTCTCTGCGTGATGAGCATTCTTCTCTGTCGTCCTTCCGCCAAGAGGTCCCAGGGTGAGCTAATGCTAGGCTGCTTCGAATACGTAAATGCGAGATGCAGTTCCCTGGCAGGCTTGGCCAGCTTCAACGCTTTGAGGAGCAAATGCATGGGCAAGCAGTCAACATTTATAATCCGTCCCCAGAGGTGGCTATATCCCTCGATGCTTTCCCTCCACCGTTTATTGACAGAGGCAAGGCATACAGCGGCTCGCATCATCCCGTAGCGATCCGTTGAACGAGGGTCAAAATGACGATCCACGACCGCATCGAATATTATGGGGAGGATGTCGTCGTCGATGCAAATATCAGCAAAGAGGTGTCCGCATCTCCTAGGTTTGAAAATTCCGTGGGCAACCGGGATCTCCGGTGGCTACGGGTAAAATTAGCAAGTACTCGCAGCGGACGACGATTGTGTCACCTACATCGCGATGCCGACTACTTGGGTCTTCTTGAAGCCTCAGCGCCGCATAAACCCACATTCCCTGTCGCGCTGGAACCTATTTGAGCGTCAGTTACCATAAAGTATCTCAGACGATTACACCTTCCTACCGAGTACTCATATTCGACCCCCTTGAATTCGTGACTGTCAAGTATCTTGGGCTTCCTTCGGAGTTCGGTCGCGTCTTCAGCCATTGCGTCGCCATATTTCAGCGAATCTTGCAGTCGCTTTCCCCCCCCTCTCCCTAGCACTGAGACTGTATCCGTGGAACTGGAATTATCAACATTACGCCCCGCCATGTATCCGTTGTATGCGTCTTCCAATTCGTCCTTGAAGTCGTTGGTGGTGCCTTCATCTTCTGCCTTTCCGGAGGCATTAGATAGTGCTTCCGTAGCCACTAGGCTGTTCCTCTCAGCCCGGGCGAGCTCCAGTGCAAGGTTCATGCGTCCGCGGTCTCCCAATTCTTCTGCAGCTTCACCACAAGCCCTTTCTCCCTTAGGGACGCCTTCTGTCCACTCGCCGAGATCTATGTTCTCCAAGCTTCCGAATTCAAACTCTTGCTCTGCGAGTGGTGCTACGAAGTCGACCATAGCTTCGCCGTATTCCACGGAAGCCTCCAGTCGGCTTTCTCCCTTTTCCTCTAGCGCTGAGACCGTTTCCGTAGAGTTAACGCGATCGTCCTCCTCCAATCTATCGTCCTCCTCCAACCTATCGTCCTCCTCCAATCTATCGTCCTCCTCCAACCTATCGTCCTCCTCCAACCTATCGTCCTCCTCCAATCTATCGTCTTCCTTCAATCTATCGTCCTCCTCCAATCTCTCGTCCTCCTCCAATCTCTCCGCCTCCTCCAATCTATCGCCGTCTTCTAATATATCGTCGTCTTCCAATCTATCGTCCTCCTCCAATCTATCCTTGAATCTTTTAGAATTGTTGCCATCTTCTGCCTCTCTGGACGCATTCGGTCGTTCCAGGTCTTCTATATCCACCAGGTCGGTCCTTTCAGCCTTAGCCGTCTCCAGTACAAGGCTAGTGTCGAGTCTGCGCTCTCCCACATCTTCTGTAGCCTCACTGGAAACCCCTTCTCCCGTAGCAACAGCGACTCCTGCCCATTCGCCAGGCTCTATCCTACCCAAGCTTCCAAAGTCGACCTTTTGCTCAGCGAGTGATGCTACTTCGTCGCTAATCCCTTCTACCTCCTGTAATCCTTCGCCCATACCATCCTCTGACTCATCCTCGTCCGTAGAATATGGGTCGGCGCTTTCCGCCCCACCCTGCTTCAGCGAATTAAGGGCTGTAGCCTCGCTATCGGTGCTGTGCCCGTTTTCCGAAGCATGAAATCCTTCGTACTCTGGAACTCCTTCACTTCCTTCACGCTCCTCCTCTTGCTTCCCTGTTCCAAGTTCGTGCGTTTGGCTTCCAGGTGAAGAGAGTACTGGTTTACCCTCGGCTCCAACGTTATCTCCACCTGAACCAACCTCCTCGACTTCGTCTACGGCTCCGACCACCTCCTCATTCGAAGTCCCCCCTTCCACCTCCTTGACTTCGTCTACAGCTCCCACCGCCTCCTCATCCGAAGTCCCCCCTTCCACCTCATCGACTTCGTCTACGGCTCCAGCCACCTCTTCATTTGAAGTCCACCCCTCCACCACCTCTACTCTGGCTACGGGTCCAACGATCTCTTCATCCGAAGTTTCCCCCTCCACCTCCTCGATTTCGTCTACAGCTGTAACCATCTCATCTGAAGACTTCCCTTCCTTGGCTTCGTGCACCTCGGCTGAGACCATTATGACCAGATCATTGGACTCTGCGATCTCCACATCCTGCAACGCCCACCGGTCGTCCTCGTTCCCGACGACCTTTGAATCTTGATCGACCTCTACTGAGTCAACGTCTGTATTGGCCGTTTCGTCATGACCACCCGCGCTAGCGAGCGTAGACATCCCGCCGTCGAACTTTACCCAACTCCCTGACAATTCAAACTTGGCATCCCCCGGATCCGCTGGAGCTTCGTAGCCCTCTCTAGAATCTAAGCCTTGAATCAACGATTGTTTATTATTTGGGAAGACGAGTCATTTGGCCTACTTACCAGGTTGGCCCCCCGCCTCCCCCTCACTAAAACCAACATTTAGCTGGGTTGTAGTTTCATCCTGGAGGCCTCCTGTCAAGAATCGGTGGTCTACGGCAGTCACTCGAGCACCCAACTCCCTCGCAAATCCTGCAACAGGTTGTGTGGCTTGCTGTATCCGGCGAAGAACGTGGACCGCTGCTGGGGATGCTAGGCCTCGTTTCACGACAGCCTACACGAGGAAATTATTCACTTTTGCTCTGGATCTTAAAGAATATGCGGTGGAAGGGACGTACAATGGAACCGAGGAGAACCACAGTGTTTAAAGCCACATTTCCAGCAGTTTCCACGATATCTGAATAGGTTGAATCCATCTCGGGCTCGAGGGACGTTTACAATTTGGGTGAGTTGTAGTGGTCGAGAAGCAAGGAGTTGCTTTCGGATGTCGAACTGTTTGATGAAACTGGTCGTAGATTACACGCGGAAAACTACATCACAATACTAGACTGTACCCGATATATTACACGTCTCTGGAATGAACAGGAGTGAAGACTAGGTACGAAGTTTGAACGACGTGAGAGCGACGGCCGTGCACCCTCCTTCATTACTAGGGAACCTATTGAACAGTACGTGAAAAACGGTCATCTGGAGAGCAGTGTGTATTAGGTACTGGCACGTACACTCAATTCTCGACAAGGAAACACACCATGATGGAACGAGAAACAGCAGACCCGTTGGTCACAATGATGTCCCATCGACGTTGGCCTTGGCGAGTCCAGTCTCGCCTTCAGAAACCAAGGGTAGCAATTTGACTTCATCAGAATCGTCCCAAGTTAAGCGTCCTATTCCACCGATGTCCATCGAAGTTTCCAGCCCTCTGGGAGGAGATATGATTTCTTTCCCAGCCGAGACGATTGCCGCAGCGACGCTGAACGCGACCGCTTTCAGCTGGGACCCAACTAAAGTTCTGGATGCTGTTTTTATACAGACCTAGTGCATTGACCCGGTGAAATCAAGCATAATCAAAGCGATAAAACATGCGTGCGCACCATGATACACCAGAGAATGGCGAAGTTGACTGCTAAATTCCCCGCTGTCTCTGTCAGACTAGCAAAGAATCGTAGAACCATGGATATAATCAGAAGGATGCAAAGTCACAGTCGAGCCCTGTGACCTCAAGCGTTTGAACCTTTCGGTGGTAAGAGCTCAAGGAGCACCTCCGCGACTTCGGGATTGAGCTCGACATCGCTCAGCGCTGCCATGTGGTCAATGATCATGATGGTCCTCCTGATGCCCGTGACTGAACCTTATGATCATGGATGATCGTGCATCAGCTCTGACTCAACACAGTTCCCCGACCATGACATCCCGATCTACAGCCTATGGACTCTTAAGGACAAGCAATTGGTGTCTCTGTAAGGGGTCTGGGCACAGTTTTAATGGTGGCGAGGGTAGCGAAGGTACGTTCACCTCATTCCTTCCCTGTAATTGCACGGTTCACCGTTCCTCAAAGCAAATCACCAACATCATTTTCGTGAACCCACTGCCCCGAGAGCAGCACCCTCCCTTCGCTCGTCAAACATGCTGTGCGGGAAACTACCTATGCTTGTGAGTTGGCTGGGAACCTTTGAGTGGAACGAAAGTAGCTCACTGGCGATGCTAGATTCTAGCTTGTGCTGCAGCAACTGGCCCGAATCCGCCCATTCCCGCCTCACCAACATATTGAACGAGGATGCCCTCCCTATCCAGAGACCCTCAATGATTTCATCCAGTGACCCGATGAAGAAGGTGCTCACTCGTGGAGGTGTCGCGCAGTTCATCCAAATGAACTCAGAGCTTGTAGGTTGTGATTTTGGTCTCTCGGGTTCTTGGTCTTGATGAGTATGTCATCAGATCCTTCCACCATGGACGCACTGCCCGCTGAACGAAGAGTTGAGGCAGAAAGGCCCGGCACTGCCGTACCAGCGTCTCCAAACGGTGCACTACCTTTCCAACGTGGAAATGTACTGCGATAGCCATCGGCTTGGAACTATCCTCAAGAACTTCCACTAGTACGCTCATACTGTCTCTAGCCGTTACCTATCACGCGCCAATAAGTATTACAAGGTCCCTCCTATATTCCATTCCAAACCTGCCATCCGATCACTGTAAGAGCTGGTCGGCCAACTCTAGTTCAGGAATGTCGCGAGTGGTCGTATCCCTCATGTTGGGGAATACGAGTGCGTGTTCTGTCTTGCATTTATATTATCTTTGACTAACGTTCATCGCTCCTGAAGGAACCGCTTGATCAACCGCCGCACAGTTTGACGAGAATAAGGTTATTCTCCCAAATTCCTTTCGAATCATGATATCTATGAACACAAGGGTTGTGTGACTTTCCAGTTTTCCCGGACACGACATTCGGACTCTCAGAGAGAAAACCATCGACCCAGCCTTAAGCCCCTCAGGGGCGAGGTATCTCTGATATGATGGCCTGGGCCACGCTCGGGCTGGAGGGTGCTGCGACCCTTGGCTGTTTCAACAACCCAATGAGCGATTACCGGAAGCTCAATATGGCCGAGCTCGTTACCGACAGTACCGACTCCCGGAACGGCGTCCACCTCCGCTTTTCCACCCATCTCTTCGAAACCTGCGTTGGTAGTTCTGTACTCTTCAACATCTGAACGTCGCTGTGCTCATTGAATTCCCACCTTCATCAAGAGGGCGAAATCGTTCTTCTCACAGCAGTCTTTCAAGCTCGCCTTGCCCAAGGATAAAGGTCCTTATACCGTGGGTCCTCTCTTGTTTCCTTTCGACAGGCGCACTGCTTACACTAAAGGTCTTAGGGGAGGGAAGCACGTGCAGTACCTTTGCAAGAACCTCAATAGCGCTGGGTGTCGTCGGACTGTAAGGCGGATTCCGATTTTGAGAGAGGAGGGGCTCTGTGGCGTGTGGTTTCGAAGGTGTCGGTGCTGGCTTGGATCTGCTGCGAATTTTGCCGGAGGCGGTTGCTCTCTACCGAGCCAGCGTGTAATTGTGTAAGGGGCTCTATTTTATTTCGTCTTGAGACAATGGTGACTGACAACGGGTTCTGACAGAGGGCGTTGCCTACTGAAGGTTGGTGGGCGCGTATCTACCTCCCAGCCCTTCCCAGATACAGTATATAATTCCCTCCTCGCCTTCGAATTCCTCTCTTTGCACACCATCCCCTCATGTTTAACATTCACCTGGCTGCTCAATTCATGGACTCAAATTACTGGTCGACCGGGTCATCATTCACTGAGCATTGCTTTCGCCGATCGCTGGGTTCGTGTCTCTCCTCATGCTTTGTTCCGCTTTCCCGTATGCCACTGTTTATCATTTCTCTGATTATGCACTTTCATCACACGCTGTACCCTAGGGGTTGTCCTCTAGATCGCATAATCCTAACGTCGCGTCCTTCTCCATCCAAACTAATCAACACATTCTGTGATTCTAGTGATAGTCTTCAGCAACGATGTCCACCCCACGCTCAGACGTCGGCCAATGCTGAACCTCGACTCCATGGTGGTTAATTAGCAACCCGACGCCTCCAATCATTGTTCTAGGGCCATCCAGGGTCCATGCCTACATTGCCTATCGGTCAGTCCTTCGGAACTCCACTAAAAGTCGAAGTCACTTACATGACCCACAATCAGCATTCAGATATGTGGGGGGTTCTCTTTCAAGGTCCATTGCTTCGGTTATCCTAGAAATAAAACTGAATGAATTTAGCTTGGGTTGCATTGGTATGAACGATAGGTCGCGTACAGCCCAACTGCGAAGTCAATATGTGAGCTGGGGGCCTCCGGATCCCTCATAACCTCGTAGCTTCGATCAAGCTGGAAGGCGATGACCTCACCCCTCCACACCGTATGCGGCATGATCACTCTAAGCGATACACTTCTGGGGCTTTGCGCAGATGTAAAACCGTACACTGCGAAATTGCGTTCACCGACGCCGATGACAGCACGGTGAAATTGGGATCCTCTAGGTGCCTCCGAGAATCGTACTGCTGGGAGGGTGTGGTACTCGAGACCGTATCTTTGACTTCTTCCTTCTGCACGATAGAATATCAGGTCGCTATGAGGCGCATGGACGGGATAATGATATCCATGAGCCTCCATCATGGTCAACGTGTGAGCCTATGGAAGGGGTTAAGAACATAAACCAGGAATCAAGCGCTACAACTCACCATGTTCTTTTCAGTCCTAGATTCCGTCCGTTTGTGCCAAATGCAGAGCTGGGATGGACCTATACCAATGACCGTGTCCTTTTGAAGTCCTGGGGACACAGCCAGACATGGGCACAACTATCATATGATCATGATCAATCCATGTCTTCCCTTCTTTCCACCATGTGGTGGTGTATCATGCGATCTGGTGCTAATTGGCGATGATCATGATTTCTCGACTGGTACCGCCCATCAGGAGGTAGGAAGATGAGGGAAGATAAGAGAAGATAGGTCAAGCTTCGGAATCCGAAAAGTCGACATGAAAGAAAGTTGAATAAGTATTGGGGCCAGAAATTTGTGACTTCCCATTGGTAAATACCCACGGGCCCATGCCCGGCCTCACGAACCAGTTCATCCCCCGGCGCCCTTCCCCGCCGCCCTCCCCATTGTCTTCAAATCCAGCAAAATGCGCGTCCGGTATGTGGCAGACACACCGCTCACGCCTCATCGCTGACCTTAACATCCCAACAGCGAGGACAGTTCCACATCCCCGACCTCTCCCCGCACAGGATTCCCAGGTAAGCCATTGACTTCGATGAGGTCGCGTCGGCACTGACGCACATCCTTTCGTCTTGCAGAAACAGGTGCCGGATATGCTCGTCGTCGTTCGTGGTGGTGAGGCGGCGAAGTCAAGAACAGTGCGTTTTCGGTAAGTCTTCTCCGTCGTTCTTTGGTGCTCTGGGCTTCGTTGACGGTGTTCTCGCAGGGTGGTTGGGATTGAACAGGTCGAGGTGCGTTCGCCGCCGCCAGCGGTCTAGTTCGGTGCTCATGGTCTTGTGGTAGCTGGCGTCGCCGTCGTCCATCCTCTCTCGCTGCCGCCGCCGCCGAGCCCACCTATTCGCAGCGGTGAGTATTCATTTCATCTCTTCAGGAAACCACTGACCTTTTCATCCCAAATCCACGACGACGACTTGACTTAGAATGCGGAAATATATATCATTCAAAAGGTAGGTACAGGGTTCGCTACATAGGTCTGTTTATACTAACTATCCTCCTTACACAGCAGCCCTTAGTGTGGCGGCTTCAAGCGGGTGGGGGAATTCTATTTGAACGGTAAGCACACTTCACCATAGCGAATACAACTAGACTAACCGGTGTTTCTAGACCACCCAAGCGTTCGTCGTCGTGTCGCAAACCCAACGAGCCGGGCGCTGGGCCATGGGGGTTCAAGAGAGGCAAACGAGGGCTTCCCTCCCACCTCACGATGGCGGCGGAGCTACGATTAACGCTCGCGCTCTTGAGCGTTCAATTCTGGTAAGCACCTCGTCATTATCTGTGAATATGGCTGGACTGACTTGGGCACCCTACAACCAGCACCACGCCGGTGTGTCGATCGAACCTCGATAGCGCGGTCGCTCGGCGTGGACACGGCTTTCCAACTGCTCGTCGCGCCCCATTCACGACCACACAGGGCGCTTCATGACAGGCTATGTCGAGCCCATTGGCGAATTCAACGTGAGCGCGCCGGTGCGACTCTTCTGAATGTTGGACGTCGTCGGGACGAGAGGAGGTATCCGAGTTCTCTATCACAGAACTTTGGTAAGTCACATCGCAAGGATTCGGGAACGAAAACTAACCTCTTCCTTCAATCCTACAGTACCCTACAACCAGCATCACCGCCACGGCGATCCAACCTCCCTACACGCGAGCCCATTGGCGACTGCGTACCTTGCCAGGCCGTTCGCGAACCTGACGCGCGCGTCCAGACTCCACGGTCGTCGATTTTCTTGGACGGGTCGTCAGGCGCATCGTATCCGCCGAGGCCTTCTTCACGAAGATCTAAGCCGTGTCAGTCATATCGTAACCATTCACGAACGGAAACTGACCTCTTTTTCATCCCATAGCCGTCGTCTTTCCTCTTTCGATGAAACCAATCTTCAGCGCCCTGGCGCTTCCGTTCTGCTGCAAGACGGCCCGGCACTTTTGAAGACGTTGATGGATTGCGCGGGGCGTCGACTGAATGAAATTGTCGGCACACTCGTTTGCCTCATTCACGCGCCCGCACTCACCTCGATTCCAGACCCTCGGCGCTGTCTGTGCTGTGCTGCCGTCGATGCGATGCTTCTAATCGGGCACAATGCCCGTCTTTCGCGCCGTTCTGATTCCTTCTGTGAGTACTCGTGAACAATGTGACAGTCTGTACTTACCGAAAGCCCCACAACCAGCATCACGATGCAACCCTTCGTGTTCACGTTCGCCGGAGGTGCGTTCGGCCGTTGCAACAGGACGCTCGCGTCGGTTTGACTCGTGGTTCGGCGTCGTTCCGCACAGGCCCCGACGGCTGCGAACGAGCGTCGCACGTCGTGGAGGTCTGGGATAGCGATGGCGTCCTCGGGTGCTGCGCAGGCCTGGGGCGATGGTTGTGCCTTCATGGAAGTCTGCATCTGGCGTCGTCGGGTGCTGAAAGGCCCGCAAGGCCCGGAAGTCGCAAGTCGCGGGTATTCGCTGTGTTTAGCCAGCTCGTGTGTATGGCGTGTATGGCCGGAGATCGGGATTTCGCCAACCCTAACACGCTGTGAGTACATCGTTGGATCTTTCGAAGCATGTGGACTGACCTGGGTATATGGCGACCAGCCGAAACGTTTCGGCGCCGTCTTGAGCCTCGTCCCTTTCCATCGACCGAGTGCGGCGCGTGGCTTGACTCGCGTTCGTGTTCGTGCTGGCTCCTTCTTATGGTCGCGTCCGATGACTTTCGGTTTGGCTGGAGAGGTGATAACGAGGAGGGCGTGTCGGCGGAGGTCTGGAGTTGGCGTCGTCGGGTGCTGGGAGGGCCCTGAAGGCCGAGAAGCGTGTTGGTTGTTGATGGAGGTTGGAATTGTCGAGCGCGCACGGGCGTTCGCCGCCCAGAACTTGTTGCTACTCCCCGCAGATTTCGATGCGACTGACTTGAAGTGAGTAGACCGCCGCGGATACCTGTAAAAGATGAAGCTTACCTTTGCATGCAGGGCACGGACCGGATCGAGGCACGAGGAAAAGTTCTTCTCTTTGCTCGTGCGTGCACGGCTGGATAATCGGCTTTCGACGAATCTCCTGGGATGTGCCTCGTTCCGATTTCCGGCAAGTCTAAACCATTGTGAGTACACCGTTGTGATACATCGAAGCAATCGGACTAACCTGATGCCTCAAGCCCTCTCCATCGACCTAGCGCCGCGCGCTTTGGCTGCCGCTTGCGTTTGGCTGCGATCGTAGCTCGCGCTCGCGGTTTTCAGCTGCATACAGACACTGTGAGCATCGCAGCCAAGTCTCTGTGCAGCTGCTAAACTGACCTTGAGCGCAGGATCGGACTCTCACTCGATTGGCGTAGAGTAGACTGTAGCGTAGACCTTGGTAATGAAAGAAGCGATTTTGGAGGGGGAACGACGTCCCAAACGCGCGCCGAAAGGTGTGGAACGGGGTCGAGAGGGCGTCGCGAGAGGCATGGATGGGGGAGCGTGGGAACGAACTGCGCGAAAGCAGAGGGAAACACGGCGTGGGGGAGGGAGCCAAGCGACTTCCAGGGCAGACAGAGGGAGGTTGCAGTAGACTTGATTCTCGACAGCTGGCTGCGTTCTGATCAGCGGACCGACTGTGGGAATAAACTCCCAAACAGGGTGGACTGGATTGACTGTTCCAGCGTTCACGTTTCTACCTACCACCATCTTGAAACTGTATTGATCTTCAGAGCATACCCCAGGCGCTATGGAGGCCAAAACTTCAGTGGAAGCAAGTGCGTGGTTCCACAGTTATCATGATGTCGAAAGACTGACTGACGGTGCGCAGTTGAGCCACTGTATCAAGTCAGGCTCTTGTCCGCGCTCCGGAGTGGTATGTACTTGAAACTATAGGCTGAATCAAGCTGACAATTCCCTACCTAACAGGAGATGCTGCAGCTATACACCCATTCCTTACGGAAATCGGGAAAGATAGAAGGAATTCGGGGGTGGGGGACTTGGACACCGGCGCTGCCGCGTTGCATTTGGCCGTTCGGTGTGCATCTCGTGAGTTGAACTGTGTGCGATGAAAAGGTCTATAGTTCTAAGCCTGCTGTTGTCGCACCGAGCTATATCTCCAAACGGGGTCCATCCCCATCGCTACTATGTATATGATTGATGCCACAATGAGCGAATTTCGAGTTGTCGAGGACTCGAGGGCCTTCGCTCCCCCCATTGCTGTGATTTTGCTGTGATTTCGTGTGATTTTGCTGTGATTTCGTTATGATTGCGCTGTGATTTCGTTGTGATTTCTTCGTGATTATCTAGGAACTATGGGACCTCTCTATGATTACGGTGAGTGCAATCACATTGAAACGGTCCTATCCACAAGCGGTCAGTGCAGTATAACCCTATGATCCCCAACCTCTACTCAGTCCGCAATTACAGCTTGTATTTCCCGGCCTGGAACCCAGAGCGCGAGCTCGAACCGGAGTGATCATGAACAGGTGCTGTCCCAAGCTCCGCCGCGCTGGCAGACGGACGGAGCTGCCGGCTGACCACAGTGAAAATATCAAGGTGATTTTTTGGTCTGTGCATCCAGAGAAAATGCCGGAAACTTTTCAAATTTTGCACTGCTTTGATCGAGCTTTCCCAGGTCAAGAAAGTCAAAGTGTTCTGATGCCGAAAGGCGAATTTCGTGGGGGAGAATGTTCTAACCTTCACGCGAGGCAACATAGCATTCAACAGTTAGACTTCTGACACCATGTTTCAACTAAAAATAGTCTCAGAAAAATATATATATTGCAAAGTCTTTCATGCTGCTTTTTCTGTTCATTACGGAACAAATTTTCTGCTTGCTAAAAGCCCCAATTAAAGGGTCCAGATATTCGACATTTCTGCGGTGCTAACAGCTAACTTTCTAAAAGGGGAAAGTCTCGCATGCCTGTTGTGTCAGCCAGACCAGAGTGGTAAAGCCTATCGCTCGCTTCGTCCCACCGTCCGGGTTTGTCCCAGCATCCCAGACCCAGGCTGCCGTCCAAGCCAAGCGAAAGGCAAGCTCGAGCAAGATGAGCCGTGCCACGGTCAACAACTACAACATTCCAAAGAGTAGCACCGAGATTGAAACCCCCCGGAGTCGACGGTTCTTACTATCGACTTATGCATCATGCCAATTAGCATCGTGAGTTTTGTTGTTTAATCCTTATATCACGCATGTCATGCTTACTACTGGGCCCTGGACCTCTCAGAACGCAGGCCTCAACGCTGAAAGTGACTTCGGGGCCGGTCCTGAGTGGTACACTCTCCTCGAGGAAGAGACCCCTTCCATGATACGGCAATGCAAGGCACATGGTCTTTACCTCGAGTTTGCCCTTGACAGTGCAGGCGACGTGCTGCAGCAAATCCTTGCTCTTGCCATCCGGGTCAATAACCTTCTTCTTCAAGGTGGTATTGCTGTTCCAACCATTGGCGGTGATGATCGCATTCCTGGGTTTGCTACTGCAGCCATCGAGTCTATGTCCGAGGCTGAATTCCCCAACTTCCCTTTCGGACTGCTCTATAATAACCCAAAGTCAAGGCGTCGCCCTGAAAAGAGCTCAAACACGTCCTACTTTTTGAATACTCAAGCCCCTATCTTGTACTTGATCTGTCAGAAGATCGTTGATCCGGATTGCCACATTTACGCAACCAACCCACTCGACCCTTCAAGGCAGCTTCGCATCCTCTGTACGTCTCTAATTTGCCACTTGCAATAAACTTTTCCTCATACTCACGGTTCCTTCTTAGATCCACGCGATTACCACCTGGTCGGCCCCGTCCCATCTTTGGGCGATACTCAGCCCCATCCGTGTATGCCATTCTGGGTATGCGCCCCTCTATACCTCATGCGCCGTTCTGCCGGAAGGTCGAGGGCGCCTGAATATCCCTCAGAGTGCATTCAGGATGTTTGTCCTGGCCCCGTGGTCGATGATCAAGATTTTGACATGAGCCATGATGAGCATGACTGGCTCGATCTCATCTCGTCTCAAAACACGGAGAATGTTGAGGATACGCCCATGGAGGTTGAGCGCCAGGCGCCAGAGACGCCAAGGGTTACTGCTGTTTGCAGGTCCAACCCCCAACTCCAGGCGTGAGTGGCTCTGTTCTTTTGCATTTGGATTTAGCGGCTAATCACACACATGTCCAGTCCGGTGAGCACATTGAACGACCGCGCAACCGCAGGAGAATGCATTCTATCAGCATTTTATCTGATGACGAAGACATTCCTGTGAGCTTTCTTTCACCTTGATGTGCTATATCTCTTCTCTTACATAGCTGTGATACAGATGCTTCTCTTTGGCCCTCGAACTACCCGGCCTCCTGCTCCCACAGTCACTCCCACCCCCGCCCCTGCACCACTTGCAGCTGCGCCAGCACCCACAGCGGTCATCCACGCTCCCATTGTACCACCCCACATTCCCTTAACTGCTGCCATTCCCCCTTCGACTGGAGCTTCAGCATCTAACCTAGCTCATGTGCCTATCGCTGCCACTGTCTCCCCGTCTACTGATGCTGCCTCCGACAATGCCGAAGAAGGGCTGGGGCAAGACATTGCTGTCGGGGAGCTGACAGACTCATCTCAGGTCTATGACTACTCAGATAAGTTTGCGATGTTAGATGGGTGGTTAGAGGGTGTAGGAGCAAAGGTTCAGGACATTGGTGGGTTCGATGGGTTCACCCTGCGGGCAATGACTGCAGAACTTGGAGCAGAGGCTATGCTGGATGTTATCGCTCGGCTCCATCAGGGGACAGTTGCTAGCTTTGAACCTCCCCCTCACGCCCGTTTCCAAGGGTGCCCTCCTCTTACCTTGATTGAGCTCCTTAATACTAGTTCCAGCTTCAAAATGTACGCTTTCAAGCTTGCTTTTCTAACCCATAACATCTACTAACATGTTTGCAAATCCAGTACCAATGATCGCGACACGGTTATAACGTCTGGCCCCGGTCCTTTCCGAAGCCTTCTCTACGCCATGCTCAAGAGCGTCTTGAAGGAAGGCCTTTTTTGGACACCCGCACCTGCACCTGGCTACCTCCTCCAATTCTCTCTTCTATTACTGGCACTTCGCAAGCGAGCATCAACCACTTCAAGGTTGTAGGCACTGTTATTGTCATGTTTATCGTCCACATGAACGTCATGCCAGCTGGACTGCATCCTGCAACACTGTTTTCCTTCATTGGGGATGCAAACGGTGTTGACGAGGCTGTAGCAACCCTGACGAAGGAGGATATAGAAGCATTTGATTCATATAGCGCCAGCATGATTGAAGAGCTTGGCCGCCTTACACCATCTACTGTGCTCCCACTCGGCTCCCAACTTAGATCCAAGATCGACCACACAGTTGAGCATATGGTGTGTTTTCTATTACAATACTCTGTGCTACATTCATTGACTAGATATCAGGGATCGTACTTTGGAGAGCCACGCTCCAAGGACCTCCATCGCAACTTGTGCATGCAGCTTATGAATGCACTTTTCTGTGGCACTGCTGTTCCCTCAGAACACCGGGGGTACATAGCTCTTCGAAACGGGTTCAGAATCCCTGCTGGAGCCCAGAACGAGACGATCTGTGATACCGAGGTATGCACGACCATCAATAAAGTAAAGAGTGCGTCTAATTGGCCCTTAGTTCTTGGCTACAAATGGCCTCTGTGCCATGGATCTTGTTCAAGGACTCTTCTCTACTGCCGTGTTCTGCTCTGAAGCAGTCCTACCCCAGATCATATTCATTTCAGAGTCAGAAGCACCTGATGATATTCTTTTTACCTCTCTTTTTAAGCTTGCTTTTACTCGCTGGTTCCTAGGTACTGGGCACCCTTTTCCCATGATAAAAGAGGACCTTATCACCAAGGAGACATGGGAGAAACACCGCAATAATTCAATCCTTCGGGTGCTTCTTTTCATTCGAGCGGTCTCAGACTACAAGGACCAGTTTTTGCCCCCTTCAGTCGAGTTCAAGGTAAGTCACCTTTTTAGACCCCTTTAAGTTATCTCTCTGACCTGGCGATACCAACAGATCTATATAACTGAAGTGCCGTACCAAAGCGCCGGTCCTCAAACATCCGAGTCTGCTGCCATGGTGCCCGCTTCAATTCAAGCATGCTTTGAGACGATCAAGATTCCTTTAACCCATCATCTCTGAACCCTTCTTCGCACTTCTGTTAACATGGAAGAACTTGAAACGAATGACTTTGATATTTGGTTCCATGAGCTTATTCTTGGCAATGTATCGAGCTACAACACTGTTTAAACCTACATATTAGAAACCCTGACCAATTGATTGCTCTTGTTTGTTTACCATACTTGAGCCAGCGACTGCCCTAGCACATCTTACTCCACTCCATTGATGTCCACCTATCACCCATCTCTATCTTCATGTCGACTATAGTCACAAACTTCAGAGCTTTGCATGAGGTTCTCTGCGAGGATGTGGGGAGAGCCCTTCACACTCAGATTGGAGATGCGCCCCGCCTTCGGAGCAAGATTGCAGAGATTATGCAGTTCCGTCTGTCTGCAAGCCAGGTAACCATAATATTTCTGTTATATCCCTTGCGCTAATTAGAGCCTTAATCAATAGCACGAGAATCTTTTTGAAGAACAAGAATATTTCGAGCTCTGTGAATCAGTCAGAGCCATGGTTGCAGCTCTGGAAGCAGCTTGCCACCGCTCCGCCAACCCTTTCAACCAGCCCCCTCCCCAGATTATCACTGCTTCCCGGACAGGCAAGAAGGGACGTCCAAGGCTCGAAATCAACAAGGAGGTTTTGAAGCAGTCTCTCAACCTCCGCAGACCCCAGAAACTTTCCCAAGAGTTCGGTGTCTCTGCCCAGACGATTCGGCGTCATGCTTTGGAGCATGGTCTTCGAGAGCCAGGTCTTCCTGTTTTCCAAAGGATCGACAATGGTGATGGCACTGTTACAGAGATCTGGACTCACCAGGGCCCACCTATGGCCGCTATTCAACAGAATCCAACAGAGCTTGACGCAGCGCTAGCCGACATTCTACAACGGTTTTGTTACGACTGTCATCGACAGAGGTGGGCAAGTGTCTGTCGATGGCTGAGTTGATCGAGTGACGATGAGCAAGCGAGGCGGCACTCGCAAGTCAAATGAGAAAAGGGGACAAGGGGTTGAATAACCAATAACAAGCTAAAGTACAGGACTGTAGCTACTGGGTATAAGTACTAAGGCGCAAATGAGTAGCTATGAGTCAAAAATAGTCAAGGCGCAGCAGTAGGGCTGCGCGTCATCATACATAAGTCGAAATGAATCAAAATGAGTCGAAGCGCAGTTGCTGTGCAACTGCGCACTAAAAATAGTCTAAAACAGTCGCTACGAGTCGATACGAGTCACAAAAGAGAAAATTGTGGAGCGGAGCGTAACAGGTTTCCAGGACTTGGCCAAACCCTTCTTGCCTCCGCTCTACTTACTCAAGGCTACCGTGTTTTGCGTATCAGCATTGAACAGTCCTACCTAAGGGTGCATGGAGCACCCTCCGGTCTAGGTCACCGGGCCATCGAAAGGAGAGAGTACAATGTCACGGCCGTGAACTCTCTTTGGCACCACGACGGTCATCACGGTGCGTGCTAGCCAGCCTAGCCCTTTGAAAATCATGCTCACCCTGGCTCTGTTTAGTCCTTATTCGATGGAAGTTTGTTACTCATGCGTTCATCGATGGGAAGAGCAGATTCGTTACCGCCCTGCAGGTCAGCACCAACAATCGATCTCAAACTGTATTGGAGGTGTTTCTTCGTGGAATCCACCAACATGGGCTACCAAGCAGAGTCCGTGGCAACCATGGTACCGAGAACATCCTCGTCTCTGCATACATGCTGGAGGCCCGGGGGTTTGATAGAGGGTCCTATATCTGGGGGCGTTCAGTCCACAATGTTCGGATTGAACGACTATGGGTGGACTACAACACTGGGTTTACCAATACCTGGTATCAGTTCTTTCATGACCTAGAGCTCTCCTATGGCCTTCATCACGAGAACCCGTGGCACATCTGGCTCCTTCACCATCTATTCCTTCACACCATCAATAAAGAAGCACAAGTCTGGGTGGACATATGGAATTTACACAAGATGCGGGGGACGGGGAGCCAAAGTCCTAGAGAGATGTTTCATTTTGGTTTAATGAGGCAGGGTATGAGGGGCATTGGGCTTATGGTGATGCCAACGGCGGATGAAGCCGTCACCGACTATACTCAGTATGGCGTAGATTGGGGGTTCATGAACTTGGCTTCAGATGGAGAAGATCCCCTTCCGCCAATGGAGGCAGGTCAACCCCCAGCTGCTGGCTATGGACTTGGCCATGGCGAGCCAGCTCGGTACAACGAAGTTCTATGCGAAGCTCCAGACTGTTCTCTTTCTGACAACCAGCTCGCTGCACTGGATGAACACGTAGAAAATACTTTTGAGGGGTTGGAGGATGTCGGGCATGGAGTGATGGAACTGCGAAAGGGTTTGTGGGCTACAGGATTGGAATTCTGCAGAGTAGATCTCGGGGAAGTCAACTTTTAGGGGTACTTGTGCCTTATGGGCTGTTTGTAATCAGTCTGATCCTAATCGACCATCATCGTCTTCCTTGAACCAATACCACCATCTACAATGGAATCTACACGCTGCGGAGGCTCTGGAGGAAACTCCAATGGTGAACAAACCCAGTACCAGATGCGCTTGTTTGCCCTTGGCCGTGAGTCATGCACCCTTTTTCTGCAATATCAAAGCATTAAATAGAATTTGCAGCCACGCTCGAAAGTCTTTCTCCAGAGGAAGTTATATCGCAGACCCTCGGCTCACTCAGGCAGCGCCCTCCCAAGCTTCCGTTGACTCAAAACCAGTACAAGGCCCTCGTAGCTGGTGTCACCCCCTTCGGAACCTTCATCTCCATTGGAATCCATACCCCTGATACTCGAAGGACCTACATCCTCCCCATTCCAAACCCCCATGGCCCTCTGTATATGGCAGAGGCGCTAGAGGTTGTGCTAGACTGTGTCCAGCCATGGGCTGAAATGTTGCAGGGTAGCAAGGCCTCGACATTTGAGGTCGCAATGCCCACTCTCTTCCCTGCTGTCATTGAGGATGCCGGGTATCTCGCCGCATCTGAAGTTCTTGGAGATTTACCTGCTGTTCTATCTGGGCCTGCAGAAGAAGCTAGACTGCGGCCTACGTCCTCATCTACAAGCCCCCCTCTCCGCAATCTTCTTGTTCGAGAGGAATTCAATGCCGAGGGTGTATTTTATCAGCTATTTCTGATCCAAAAGGTATGTGACCTTAGTAATAGCAGCAACTTCTTAGCTCTAACAAAGAACCAAAAGTCCAACAGTGATGCAATTCCTGCTACTAGGAGTGGAGAAGCAGTCCAGAATACATCCCATGGCTTGGAAGGGGGTCCCTCTGCTTTGAACAGCGAGGCTTCAGTTGCGGTGCATACATTGAACGGCACCGAATTGACAGAGAGATCTAGGGTGAGTCAGTTCGTGTCATATGGGACACTCGTTGATTGGGACCCTATTATTTAGTCTGAAGATGAAGCCCATTGCTATCTGTATGCCCGCTTCTCTGACGAGTACGACACGTTGGAGCAGTTCTGCGCTGCGCATCCAGGAGCGCATAACTCAACCCTTGTCAAGAACATATACTTCTACCGCTTTGTCAAAGTCACCCTTGAAAACCTCGGCCTCAGCGAGAACAGGCAACACATCATCGAGCATGACGGGCACCATCTCAACGTTGATTCTGTTATCGGCAGCATCGGGCACCTTGTGGCAGCGAATACCTTCAACAATATACGAACCTTGGTAAACAAGCTTTTAAGATTCAAGGCCCAGTACGACCTTGACCAAGAACGTACTCACAAGATTCACAAAGTTCGACAAGCCGCCGGTGTCATTTCAATGCTTTTTACGATGGATCCCAACAACCCGACGGCAGTTGAACGGTCGTGCATATATCCTTTGTCTCTTAGAAAGTTTGGAGGACTTCGCACTCCCCCATAATTCCCACAGGACTCCAGCTAGACTTCCGCTGGAAGTCTGGTGGACTTGCTGGACTTCCGGTGGACTTCCTGGACTTTTGCTGGACTTTTTGTCCAGTAAGGGGGTAAAAGTGCCCTAAACCAGAGTCCGGCAGAGTTCAGCAGAGTCCAGCAGAGTCCAGTAAGGTCTAGGTGGACTCCAGTACCTGCCAAATTAGAGTCCGGTACAGTCCGGCAGGTGTCCAGTCCAACTGGAGTCCTGCTGGTCCAGTGGACTGTCCAGCTAGACTCCGGGAGCAAGTGGAACAGGCTAGTCACATCAGTTATAACTAAGGTACAATCATAAAAGCCTATTATTATTCTTTTGTAATTAAGCCTAATAGTGAGTGACAGGTGATGCCATCATTATTGTCAAGCATTGGAAACCCATCATATTACTTGCTGATGCAATCATTCACATTGTCAGAAGACTTAGATTGAATGGTGTAAGCTCAATTATATGGGCAGTTGTCAATTTACAGTCAATGTTTGGAAAGTATTTTGCATTTTCCCAGGCCATTATTGGAGATTTTTGGAAACTTCTGATTGACATAAGCATCAAAAAGTGATGGCTATGTTTATACAAAATAAAAATAAAAGTCCAGCAAGAGTCCAGCAGGAAGTCCAGCAAGACGTCCAGCAGAAATCTAGCAGAAATCTATTTTCAAGTGTAGCAAGACACTTAAAGTAGATATGAATTGTTAAAAGTGTCCATGAGAAGTCCAACAGATATCAGATATATATGGAAGTCATCACAATATGTATTAAATTACTAAAATACCATAAGAGTCTAGCTAGACTCTAACTAGACTTGAACTGGATTTTCAAATCTCAACCGGACTCAACCGGACTCAACTGGACTTTACCGGACAGGCTGGACTTCTATTGGACTTCTATTGGACTCCTGTTGGACTTCTATTGGACTTCTATTGGACTCCTGTTGGACTTCCGGTGGACTTCTAATAGACTTCCAATAGAAATGCACCTTTTATGGTAAGTCCAGCAGAAGTCCATTGGAAGTCCACCGGAAGTCCTACGGACAAGCTGGAGTCCTACAGGACTCCTGGGGGAGTGTGAAGTACAGAAAGTTTGGAAGGCATGTAGCTGCTCTTATGAGCGAGCATTTCCCTGTAGAGTAGAAGTATATGGAGAGTCTTCTCCCTCAATTTCCACAATGCAAATTGTTATTCTCCTACAAGTACTAGTAACGTTTCAACGATATCGAGTACAAAGAACAAGCTCATCCAAATCAAAAGTTTGACGCAAAACATCATACTTTGAGCGTGTCCCTGCATAGCGGAGAGTAGCCTTGCCCTGGTCAATCTCTACAATAGAGAAAATCTTGTGATAGTAGTCCGCCTTGGGAATAATCACAAGCTGTTTCACCTGTGAGGGTCGCAGCGGGGATACCATCATCAACGGAACCTCCAAAGACGAGCTGTCATCCATGAAATCAAGGGCCACCATGTCTCTCTTGGCTCCCCAGATAGAACGATAAATGCCGTGCCGATCACGCATCCTCGAGTTGGGGTGGGTCGAAGAAACCCTAAGAGGAAGATGGCATGTCAGAAGCCAGCCAATTGGAGCAGAAGAAAGCCAGTGCTCTAGACAACTCTGAAATTAGCATCCACTAGTAGCCCTCACTAAATACACTTACCTGTGGGGCTGGATCTTCTGGTGAATGAACCCCCGTAACTTTCTGGAAGACGATGCTGAGGAATTGGAGTTGCAGGTGTCAAGGGCAGCTGGCGACCAATAAACGGGGCAGGAGGAGGGATCAAAGCTGAGTCTTGCACTTGATTCATTCTTATTCTCCCCTCTAGCACCATGGTAAGAGGGAACATGCTGCCTTGACTGTTTGTTTCTTGTTAGTAAGGCTGAGACACCAAGCGTTTCAAACCTACCTATAAACACTCAGATTCTGAATGGAAACCCTTTCTAGGAGTGTTCGTTGGACAGATGGAGCGTTCAGCTTTACACCACATTCCCCATTGCTATACACCTCCTTTAACACCCCAGTATAGTCTTTGAAAGGGGTGTTGCCTGTCACCACAATATATTAACATGAACTCAAAAGCTCCTTAGACGCTGATAGTGGCCCTTTCCTCCTCGGTCGAGCTGCTGTATACTGCAGAGAAATGGGCTGCTGGGTTATCATTCTCATATTCAAAGGGACGGACATCCATGGTGGCTTTGCCCCCTCGGAGACTCAAGAACAGCGACGAAAGTGGTTGGAGGAATGCTTGGCGCAGGCCTGGGACCAAGCAGGAGAAGAAAACCGAACTGGCTACGTCAACTATGCCTCGAGCGCCACGGTCAATCGCCATGCAAGCCTGAATGTTGTCCCTCACAGCTACTTTGGAAACACTGTTCCTGCTAAAGCACACCGAGTCAAGGCTGCAACATTCGTTGATGCACACACCATGCTTGGAGGAGATGAAGCCTATGCCACCCGTCACGCTTATGAAATCGCTTTGGGTGCTCTCGAGTATGCCAGAGCCTGTGGACTCGAACTCAACATTCCTACGCGAGACATCCCTTCGACTTTGTTCAGCTACGTCGATCCAGAAACAAAGGAGAAGAAGAAGATCGAGCCTCTTCCTACTGATCTCTTTGGCGCTCATGAGCAGACGATGCTGGGATACTATTCTCAATACAAGCAAAGGTGCCTCACCTACCAAGTCAGGGTCACGCGAACCCAGATCCGCGCAACGCAGCGAGCAAACCTGGGACTCTTTGCATCCAACGACCAGCAGAAGGTGTCGCAGGTTCAGGCTACTCTGGGAGGAAGCCGGCTTCACCATGACATGGGTGCTGTGTCAGACTCAGATGAGGGAGAGTCAGAGATCGAGCCTGATGACGTGTGGATTGACTATAGTACAGCAGTGGTTGAGGAGGTGCTTGGAACTGAGATGAAGGAGGATGGCAGGGTACGTGTTCCAATGGCTTTCTTTGGATTCAGCAGATACTGACTGAGTAGCAGATCTATTATCGCATCAGGTATGAAAGTGATGGTGATAGAGTGGAAGAAAGGATTATTAAAGCATCAAAGTAAGTTATGGACATCTCGTGTGTGAGCATATACTAAAGATATCCCAGGCTTTCTCGAAATGCTAGCTTTATCAAGATGATGGGCCTGTCAGCGTTACCTGCTGAAGTTCATAAAACTCACCCTGGCATCCTGGATCCTCCTGAGCAAGGGACTAGTGGGCTCCATGATGAAGAGGACGGGTTTGATGGTGAAAATGGAATAGGTGGTGTGTCAGTTGGGGGGGAGTCTAATTATGCAACGCGCCGTGATGAGGAACTTATGGACGAGGATGAAGAGGGCAGGTCTGACGGCGAAGAGGGAGCAGGTGGCATATCAGTTAGGGGGGAGTCCAATCCTGAAACGCACGGTGATGGAGAACCTATGGATGAAGATGAAATTTCCCCTTGCAATATCGATGGTGTAGGCATGGGGGAAGGGGACAGAGATCTGGAGTTTGGTCAATCTCAACTCAAACGTAGGCGCGACTGTGGCGATGAAGCAGTAGACACTGATGGAGATGACGGTGATGTTGGAGATAGTTGCACCGACATGGCTCGGCCTCCAAAAAGTCAAAAGCGCTTTCAAAAGCGGCCAAGACTAGTGATTCTTTCAGATGATGAAGACGATGGAGGGGTTGAGGTTGAGAGGGTGAAAGAAAAGGACAAGGAAAATAAGGGGCGTGGGAAGATAGAGAAGAAGCAGAAGGAGCGGGATGAGCTGGAGGAGGAAGAGGAGGAGGAGGAGGGAGAGACGGAAAAGAAGGGGAAGGAACAGGATGAGCTGGAGGAGGAGGAGGAGGAGGAGGAGGAGGAGGGAGAGATGGAAAAGAAGGGGAAGGAACAGGATGAGCTGGAGGAGGAAGAAGAGGAGGAGGAAGAGGAGGGAGAGAAGGAAAAGAAGGGGGAGAAGGAGGAGAGAGAGAAGAAAAAGAAGGAGGATAGGGAATATGAGGTTTCTTCTCTCGTGGGACATGGAGTTGAAAAGGTGTGTGTTTTTTTTTAATCTCAATATTCAACTTCCTCTGACAAGTTGGAGTAGAACTCCTTGTACTATAAAACGCACTATGTTGGCTACAAGAGAGCGGAGAAAACATTGGTGCAGGACATGAATCCATAAGTCCTACATATAGTACTTGATACGTGTCTGGAATAACAGTTTTTATTTAAACAGCTCATGCGAGAAGGCTATTAGAGAATACTGGAACTCCTTGTCTCCTGTGCCTGTGCCACCTCCTACCAAGCACTTGGCATTCAAGACTTGGTCGGCGAATATCTCAGCCACCGGCGTTAAGGGTATCAAAAACCTTTTCGATCCTGCCCATCTTGTTGAGGATGCTACCACTCTGAGCAATGCTCTCGCAATCTTCCAAAAGGCAAAAGGGTCTAAACGGCCAGCAACACTGGTGGGAACTCTGGAGGGATGGCTCAAGCATGCAAATACAGAAGCACTTTTTGAAGGGTTTCTTTCAGTGGCTTCAGGAATACCACTATCTTCCCAAGTTTCCCGCCTCTACCAAGTTGGGCAATGCGCAGAACAGTTGGAGGATTTGGCAAGAGAGCATGCACTTTGCATTCTTTCTAAAGCCGTCACCCAATGGCAAGCTGGAAGGAGCATGATTACTGTTTTCAAGTGGTATGAGATGCAGTTCCAAGGCGATGGCATTGGAAAGGAGATAGCCGACATCTTTGTCAAGCGCGGTTACAAGGCTCTGGCAAGCATTACTCCCCCACACGCTAGGCTTTGCAGCCATATCATGCACTTCCTTTCCCGTGTCGAGGACGACTATTGGAAGTTAAATCCAGGCGCTTCTCCACAACCCTACAGTCAGCAAAGTCAGCACTTCGATATTGGACCTCTACCCGATGGAGATCTTTCTTCCATCCCCTCTGACCTTTACGGACTGCGAAAGCCCCTCAAGACGCCTGTTATGCTCCACAAACCAGCTTACATGGAGCTCTATGAAAGCATGCCTTGGAGAGCGAAGTCAACTCTTCCGGCGGTTCTGCAGGCGGTCCTGACTGCTGAGCTCATTGAAGTGTTTCTTCGGAAATATGACAGCCTGTTCAAATCCGACTCCCGTGCCAAGGACAGCTACCCAATCTACCGATGCATTGCTCGTGGAGCCCTTCTTTCCTGTATTGTTGAAGCTGCAGGTTCAGACGCGATTCTTACCTCGGACCGGTTGGCACCCCTCCTCGTTTCTCTGATGTTCATTGTCACCAAAAAGGCCACGAGTGCACAGACTGAAAGCCAGGCGGTCTTGGCAGACCTTGGATCACTCAAGCAGCCATTCATTAATGCTGTGAGGGACCTCATCGACGACAAGACAGTAGACACCATCAAGAAATCAGCCAAGTCACTCCACGACGCGCTCGCCACACACTTCTCCAAGGAGCTCACGCTCAGAAAACGAGGACTTCGCACTGCCCCATTATTCCTGTAGGAGTTCAGAAGGAATTCCAGTGAAATTCCAGTGAACTTTCTGAACTTCCACCGGAATTCCACTGAACTCTCCTGCCAAATTTTGAGTTCTGATTTTTGACCAGAGTTCAGTTCAGTTCAGGAGGAGTTCAGTATCAGCTAAAGCATGGTTCAGTAGGAGTTCAGTACACTGGAATTCCTCCTGGTCAACTGGAAAGTTCAGCAAGACAGTTCCTATAGAACAGTTCTACAGGACACCAGCAAGGTGTAAGAAAAACATGAAGGTATTTTTACATAAATGGATAGCCATCATGATTTGATGCTGATATCATCAAAAACTTACTTAATATTTCAAGAAATGATGCTAAAAAATGCAAAATACTTTCCGAACATCGAGTTTTGAGATAAAAATAGACTATGTCCAGGTTATAAAATGGGCTAATTTCTGCAGTGGGCTAAGTTCTGAAACATGAGTGTGAGAACATTATGAAAGACACTGTCTATAACAGGAAAAATGATGAAAAAGACTTGTGGCAATGATTAGTCAGCCTGTATGAGAAGCATCAAATGAAATAAACAAATAAAGCTTCATATCAATCTACCATTGTCCAGCAAGAGTTCACTGGAAGTCCAGTAAAATATCAGTGGACTTCTACTGAACACCTACTGAACATACTGAACTGAACTGAACATTTTGGATTCCTGTAGAAATTCCAGCAGAAGTCCGGTGGAAGTTCAGTGAAAGTTCAGTGAACTTCCACCGGACTTTGTTTCATAAAATCACTTTTGGTAAAAGTTCACTGGAATTCCACTGAAAGTTCACCAGTCCTACAGGAGTCCTACAGGAATCCTGGGGAAGTGTGAAGTACAGCAGAAAACCAGGAGCCACCCGGTCAAATGGAATGGTAGCGCCATCTTACAGCGAGATTTCACTGGATGATATCCTGCCACCCTCTGGGGAAATTGATGTTGCAGTCCTCAACCTTCTCATACGTGAGTCTCTGTTGCACCAACGCAAGCAAAAACCAGCAATCGAGGCATTGGGACGAATTCTCCGTGGACAGCACCATTCTCTTCCAAGTTACAACTCCAACAATCCTGACCACACCAACCCCTCGCGTCACTTCAGCATTGTAGCCAAGCTGGTCACATCCACCTTCTCTGGCCAGAAACTCACAAGCCCTGTTGGGTTGTCGAATTTCCTCGCATTCTTTGGTACTGGCCAGAGCGCACACACCACATCGTTCCAGGAGTTTTTGGGGAGAACACGGAAAGGATTCTTTTCTTCCACTGCAGATGAGATGATCTCAAAGTTCAAGGATGGCATGCTCCATGCTAGTAGCAATATCGATGCATTGGCAGCTCTGCTGGAGAAGTTTGTGGTGGCGGATGTGCGGGCGTGGGGTCAGCCATGCAACTCGCTGGCTGTGCAGCCCACTATTGCAGGATCAGGCGGCCAGATAGTCTCCATGGAGGATAAGTTTGGGTCGTACTTCAACGCGAAGGTCTACAACACATGGACGAGCTTCCTTGGGGATATGGCAGGGAAGGATCATACTTCCTGGCCAGGGACAAAGAAGTCGTGGAAGGCCGCTCTGGATTTGGTGTCTACTCTGAAGATTTCAGGGATGTCAGGCTTGACCTCCCTGCAGACAGTAAATTCCATGGCGCTTCTAGGACTGGTAGAGTTGCCTGAGCCTCGAATGTTCTCGGACTGGATTTGGGGCAAGCCAACCCTTGGGGCATATCGCGGGCTGCAAAGGATGGGCTTCAACATGCAGTATACAAACACCACCCGATTCGCCTTCGAGATGGTCTACAAATATCTGGACGAGTCGATGTCAGACGAAGATAAGGCTGATATTGGATTCAGTGCAATATTCGTAGAACATCTACTATGCAAAGTGGTTAGATGGGAGAAGTGACTCAAGGATGAGAGTCCAGCAAAAGGGAACACTCTGTCTCTTTCTTTCTGGACAGAGAAAGCATTGGACAAGGAGAATAAAGGGTTGGAGGAGGTTGTTCCGTTTCCCTGCCCCCTTACTGTTTCTAGACAGTCAATGCAGCAATGGTTTGATGAAGAGGTGAGTGTTTCTTTGCTCGTTGTTATTTATGAGTTCAGATTTCTAATTCCACATCACAGGATTATGCATCTATGAGGTTGTAATGTGCTTCCTTTCATGTGTATAGAGACATATAATCTACTTGTACTCGTCCTGTTTGCCTCCTGTGTGAAATCGAGTCAACCCCTGTGCCAACCCTGCACCTGAGCACCAGCGGCGCAATGGCGGCATGTTAACGGCATCTCCGGCTGGCAGCTTCGGGCATCAGAGAGCATTGATTCTCCGACTTTTGCCAAGTCCTTCCATATATGGATAGTAATGAAAGTTAATGAGGGCGTCAATGTTTGGAGAGTAAGTATGGTGAAGGACAGTAGGTTTATACTAAGTGTCTTACTGAACACTATCTTATTTTAAGGTCCTGAGGAATGGTCAGCAGCGCTCACCACTGTGAAGACATGGAATGCCCAGTTTTCATTGATTTGAAATCATTGACAGAGGGTGTTCATTAATGCAAAATCAGTGAATGGAGCTCCTCATTAGTCTAAATACAGTGATCCCTGACAATCATCAACCCAATTTCATTGATTTTATTTTTGTCCAAGAAACCCGCCCATACAACTCATTCTGAATCGTACAAAAGCTCCAACCACTGCCACTTGTCATCGTTATCTTCTGGGTGAGTCCCTATGTAGTCGGCACATGTGATCAAGTTCTTTGTGCAGGGATTTCGGTGCGAGCGGGTGGGATCTGGGTAAGATGACCTTTCCTTTGGTTTCAGTTGGCTTTGGTAACGTCCAGAAGTCACACACCATCAGGCACTTCGTAACTGATTCGACCATTCGCCTCCAGGAACCCCGAGATGAAGCAGCTTTATGCCACCACCGCCATTGGAACCCGTCTCTCTGACCGCGAACATTCAACGCCTCAAGCTCCTTGCCAACGCTGGCCTTGAAGTCAAGGAGCTTGATACCGGCACGGGCACGAGCAGGGTCACAGAGGGCACTGATCATGGCAAGGTCTGCTCATCGTTTCTGGCTGGAGATGAGCCAAGGTCTTCACTGTGAGTGCTGATGAGCTGACTTGCCACCTCTGGATGCAAAGGAGTGGCTGGATTGGTGAGTAGAAATGCACCAGGGACGGTCATTGCACGTCCAAGCGAAGGCAGGTAGGAGAGGAAAGTGCAGCAGGAGGGCTACTAGAATAGAGGCAAGGGAGAAGAGGGCGTGCATGTATAGATAAGACTAATCAAATTTGTGCCTCATTATAAAGAGACCCAAAGGCCAACCAAATGGACAACACAGGTTCCGAGGCATTTGACTCGGGTACTCTCGCAGTGGTATTTCGAGTGCCAAGCCGTGAGCTCTCCCTGTGCATCAATCCATCAGTGCCAAGCCGGCTACATCCGCATGTCGCGTCCTGCCGCCAGTTCCGTGCCGCGTCATGGGAAACTGTTCTATTTCTGCGTACTCACCTTGGCTCACCTCGTTACTATTGCCCCTCATGATACCCAACATAGAGGACCTCCAAGCGCAGGCGTAAGCATCGCCGGCGCTGCCTGAACATGGGCCACCATCCGCCGTCCCTGAACGCAAGGTCGTCGCTTGCAGTCCGCCCTTGCATTTGTTTTCGTTGGTGGGTGGTTGCACGCTTCTCGCTCAAGACGCTCGCTAACGAAGTTACTGGGGTTAGTTTGGAGGTCAGAACGGAGGTTATTGGCAATGATACCGGGGGTGCTGCAGTGCAGGGCTTGTGGAAGGTGCGTTCGGAAGCGTTCAGATTGGCTTTCGAACTTGACATTGACTTACGGATTTGTTCTTCTTTCGTCCTTTTCTTACCTGTCACCCCATTCTCCTCGCCCTCGGTCATCGACCTATACCTTCACGATGCCGCCTACGCCCGCCCACGATGAGCAACACCAAATCCGATAAGCCAGGTGGGAGACATCGTGAATGAGAATTGGAGATCGACGTTGTGCATGGGGAGTAAATTGCAGGACGTGATGCATCGAGCAAGTTCGGATGCGCTCAGACGGCAACGACAACGTTGGCATGGAACCGGGGTCCACTGCTTGCAAGTTACTATAACTCAGCCGACGGGCACCTTTGCCTGTCGCGATGTGCGACAACCGGATCCTCAGTGAACGGTAAGTTCCGATGCAGGCTAGCAAACAAGAGACTCACCGCAGCACCCTCTGTTATACTTATAGTCAAACGCGCCGGGTGCTTCCCCTACCTCCTCTCGACCACCTCCCTTATGCTGCCCATATGCCATCACAACCCTCATTGGCCGCCATCATCATGCACGGCGGGCGTTGGGCAAGTCGTCCCCTCGTTGCACACCGCCCATCTCCTCATCGTCGTTCCCTTTTCATGTTCAATCCAGCCGCCCATTGGAAAACATTTGCAGTGCGCGCGACTTCTTGAATAATGACCGGGACTTTGTATATGTCCATTGGCGGCAGAAGAGGCTTCAGATGATTGGCCGGCCATTGCGTGAGGAGCGACTTGCGGCAACTCTGCCCACATTGGTGGTGACAGGCTCGCGACGGCCCAGGCATCCGGACCTCAAGAACCCGCCAGAGTGACCGAACGCATCCCGGCGTTCGCACCATCAAGGACAGCTGGCAGGAGCGGCGTAAGCCCAGAGCCATTTGGAGCTGCGTTGCGATGGCGGGTAGGGATGGGCTGGATTAACAGGCTCGGTGAGTACTTTAATCTCGACTCCGTCAACGTGCACTCACTTACAATAGCTGACATGTGTCATAAACCACGCCCTTTGCTTCTTCTCGCCCAAGAGCCATGAGCGATGTGTGCTCACCGCCCGAGACCGTGCTTTCAGTCGCCGTCCACCTCTGCCGTCGTCAAGCTCGTGTCGGGTGTCCTCGATCAGATACAGTGCGCGTCGCATCGAGGCAAGCTGACTTCGACGGTGATTTTGGAGGCTCGATGTATGCGCTGCGCCGATAGCTGGAATGAAAGGTGAGCATGTCTGCACGGTGTTGTGATGTGTGACTACTTACTGACCATGTTGCTATTGTAAGATCATTCAATCTGCTGTGATATACCCATGTCGAGTGCACCGACCTTGGATGTGGTGGCGCGACTCACTCGGTTCAGGACAAAAGGGGCCTCAACAGCAGTTCGGGAACGGGAGACAGACGCGGTCACACCAGCTCCTTACCCGTCGCTTTGGCATCCCATACAGGTACTAGATGTCCATCCCTGTTGCGACCTCTGTGAGAACACCACTCGGATCAGTGTCTACTACCCTCTGGGGTAAGTTGGGGGGACAATGAGAGGCAGTGCGAAGCCCGTGTTGGCAAGCCCATTCTCAGCCAACACCGAACAATCTCATCGCGCGCGCTTGAATAAGCGCCCATCCCCGCAAAGTAGATTAATAAATACTGTAAAAGTCACAGAAGCCTTGAGAAATATACATTGCTTAAGTATAGACCGCATTTGAGTTGCTGAACCTTGTACAAGCCTGCGTGATCATTCCCGGTTTGCGCAAAGCCAAATATAGTCCCAGGTATCATCACTGAGCGTGGAGGCCAAGTGGGAGGGAGAGTACCGGATGGGTATGGGTCGGGAGAGTTTGAAAATACACCGCGTTAGCTGTCTACCTTGCATACCGTCTCCAGCAAAGGGAGGCAAAATGCCTCGGAACAACTGCCGTGCAAAGCATCGGCCATCTGCCCACAGGTGTCATAGTGATTCGTGAAGGAGACAGGTGCTGTGATAAAATAACATATGACATTAGCAACAGGTCTAATACTGCGGTGCGGAAACGGACTCGTAAATGGCATGCTTGCATGCCCATAATGCAAGTTGAATGCTTGTCTGTGTGGAGAGGTTGTGGATGTGAATGGCGAGGATATGCCGGTGGTGCAGTGCAAGAAAAGGGGTTGTGAGACACAATATGTGAGTGATCCTTTCGAGTAGTATAGAGCTAAGACTTACCTTCACATTCAGTACCATCGAGATTGCGTAGACGCGCCGAAGAACAACGCAAACTGGGTATGCGATCAATATGCGATGCCTGCAAGCCATTAGGCGCTCGGGGGTCTAAACGCGTGCGGGGATAATTATGTAATATTACTATATTCGGTAGAATAGTCCCACGGGAGGTAGGTACCCCTCCCTGTACCTCCTAACCAGAAGTTTCAACCCCTGGTGCAAACTTTTCATTTCGGCACCCCCTTGCTTGCACCATTGAGTGACGGGGCCAAGACCGGGCGCTCTTGCAAGTGTAAGATGTCAGGCTCCCTTCCACTCACGGCTGTGCTGCCCTCCTGTTCCCTAGCCTCGGCCGTTGCATCTTTCACCGTCCAACAGCAGCACGCCAAATGGTAAAACCAAGGAAAGTGTGCTGCTGCTGCCCTTGTAGAGAATAGCGAAAGGGGGCGACGAGCAGCTCCCGGTCGGATGCCCATCTCGAACGGACAAAGTTGAAAGTTGGCGGTAGCGGTGGGTGCCGCTGATTGTAAGGACCAGAGGGCATTCTCTTGGGAGAGGTGGAGGTGTAATGAGTTGTCTGCAAAACAGAAATGCAGGTCAGTAAAGGTAACGAAGGTGGGTTGAAGGAGCGACTTACCGAAACGAACCAAACTCTTCAGCGCGCCTGTGGTAGTCAATGGCGAGACACAGTGGCGGTTGAGTACCGCTGGCGGTCTTCAATGGTGCGATTGCTGCTTGGCGGTGCCGTGGTAGCCGCCGTCAGACAGTGGAAAGCTAGCCACAGGTCTTCAACGTGGCGGCGTCGGTGATGGCCACTTGTGTGAGGTGCTGACGGTGCTGGTAGCGAGCGACGTAGGGCAGTGGCAAGGTGGGCGGTGACGAGGTGGCCGCCGCGTTGAGCGCGATGGCGGACTACAGCCAACTGGTGCAAGGCGATGGAGTGATGGAGAGCCGTCGGTCTTCAACACGACGACAGCAATGGCGGTCGACGCTGATATGGTGGCGAAAACCGACGTCGCTCTTCAATACGACGACAGTGACGGTACATGACACCCTGAGAGGTGTTGGTTGAGGCGTGCGCTATTGGAAGGTCAGTACGTGTCGGAAGGGCATGGTGTGCTCATACGGGCATGCAGACATGGACGACGGCGGACGCGGATGGCTGGGGACATGGGCTGGGAGGACCGCGGGGAGATGGGGCGGCAAGAAGTAGCACGGTGATGGTGGGTAGCGACGACGCGAGCGAGCAGTTCCGACAGTCTTCGACGGCCAGAAGCGTGGTCCCGGACCTCTAAGGTCACATGAGCGCGTTTCAGGGAGAGGCGGACGGTTGGCCACCGTCGGGCTCTGCAGAACGAGGTGGAGATGAGAGAAGGGTGAGTTTGATAAATTACATTAGATTTGAGCTTCTATGTATCGCGACGGTGTGGTATGATGTGATTTTGAAGGTCCCTCCCTTCTCTAATCAAAACTTGCATCTAATTCTCACCCAACTCCTCCTCCTCGGCGATGAGTTTCTCCACCTCGAGGGCGGCCATGCAGCCGCTGCCGGCACTGGTGATGGCCTGCCTATACCTCTTATCCTGGACATCGCCAGCGGCGAAGACACCCTTGACGCTGGTCTGGGTGGTGCCGGGGACGGTGATGATGTAGCCGTCGGGGTCGGTCTGGAGCTGGGCGCGGACGAGGGAGGTCGCGGGCTCGTGGCCGATGGCGTAGAAGAGGCCGTTCACGGCGAGGTCGCGCTCTTCGCCGGTTTGGAGGTTCTTTATGCGGAGGTTGTTGAGGAGGTCGCCGTCACCCTGGCATTCGGTGGCGACGGTGTTCCAGAGGATGGTCTGGAGATCGAGGGGTGGTTAGTGGATGTGGTCGTGGGGGATAGATGGGGGATGGACGCACGATTTTGGGGTTGTTCATGAGGCGCTTCTGCATGATCTTTGACGCGCGGAGTTCGCCTCGTCGGACGAGGACGTAGACATGGGATCCGTATTTTGTCAGGTCTGAGAGATAGGGAGGGGCGTATGTCAATAAGCAGGTCAGCTGGTGTATGAAAGAGACGGTGGCGCACAGGCAGCTTCTTCAGCGGCAGAATCTCCTCCTCCAATGACAGCGAGGGGCTTGTTGCTGCAGCAAACGCGATCAGTCAGTCACGTTGGTCGCTCGTCATTATAACGAATCGCCGGGATTTCCAACCACGGGTAATTCATTACAAGAAAGGTGGTTGACGCACCGGAAGATGGGGACTGCACCGTCGCAGACGGCGCATGCGCTGATTCCGCTCTGCCAGTAGGTCTGCTCGCCCGCAAGTCCGAGACGCTTTGCACTGGCGCCAGTAGCGATGATGACGGTGTCGGCGGTCTCTGCCTCCTCGTCCTCCTGGCCCTCGCGCCAGTACCGGAAGGGGCGTGCGGAGAGGTCGATCTTGGATACGGTCTCGGTGATGATCTTGGTGCCAAAGCGGATGGATTGCTCCCTGAACTTATCCATAAGCTCAGGGCCGAGGATGCCAGCGGGGAAGCCGGGGAAGTTCTCGACTGGGAGCATGCCGTCAGAGGTAGGATGGATGGGGGGAGGATGTAGTACGCACCATCGGTGGTGGTTGTGAGCTGACCTCCAGCTGCGAAGCCGTTGGCCATGAAGCCCTCGAACATTACTGGGGAGAGGTTGGCTCGTGCGAGGTAGATAGCGGCCGTGTGACCTGCGGGCCCGGAGCCGATGATGACCTGGAAGACGTCCGGTCGGTATACTGCACATTGGGAACTCTGGGGATATACGCACGACTTGCGAGTGCATCTTCTTGCTTCGCTCGACTCTCTGGGTAGATGTGGGTGCCATTGCAGATGATGGGTGGTGAAGGGATGAAGCAGTGAATATGGATGCTGTGGAATACAAAGTCCTGGATGAGTGGTTCCTTGCCCTAAAAGCAAAGGAGAAGAAGAAGGAACGATGCAGCGTGATGATGGTAGGGGAATGAGGAGGAAAAGAGTTGGTGCGATAAACAGACGGTCTTTACAGAGATTCCCGGGACCCGCTCGGCTTTCGCTGATGATTTCTCCCGGCGCGTGATCTCACACCCACGTGACAGCCCAATTCACTCCCCCGGCCGGCGGCGATTTTGAAATTCATATTCATAATATCAGGCACCACGGGCACGCTGCTATCTCGACAAGGTAGCACGGACCGAGCAGTGTGGCGGGAGCCTCGGTGCGCCGCAAATCCAGAGAGCCAAACCAGGATTTTAGCGCCCATGATCGAAGTCAGCAGGCCATGCCTTACTCAGAAAGTGACTAAGACGCGACCGTGACCTGCCCGCTCAGCAAATTGCATACGGATGGCGCTCTTTTCCTAAGCGAACCCCCACGATCTCCCGTTCCTCATTGTTCCAAGCAATCTAGATTCTAGACAGCACCAAACGTATCTATTATCGGTAGACTAGCGCCGTTGTTAGTAAGGTAAGTAAGTCTTGTTCGATAAGCTCGTAGATAACCCGTTAGATCCTTCCATGGGTGAGAGGTTAGAGCGTTGTGGAGATAGTGCTGACTCGACCCCCGTCGACGAGCCAGACTGCTCCATTCACATAAGCTCCTGCCCGGCTTGCGAGGAACAAGCTGGTGCCCGCCATGTCCTATCGTAGGTAGTCTCGTCAGACAGAAGCATCCATGACAACTCCACCACGCTCACCTCCTCAGTCCCAGTTCGCTTGACCGGGACGTTGGCTGCGAGAACCGAAGGTTCGAGTTTCACTCCAGGGGCAGCGCCATCGTCACCTCTGCGGCCGCAAAGGCATTGTAAGTTCCACCCTGCCTCGAGACATGGAGGCGCAGCACACACCAGTCGGAAACACGCCCGGCGCAAGCACGTTGCTCCGGATCGCCCACGGCGCTAGCAGGTTCGCGAGCGTGCACGCCGCTTTCGAGAGGGTGTACGATGGTGACAGGACTTTGGCGTCTATTCGGAATCCGCCCGAGGATGAGACCGTGAGGACTTGCGACGTCTGGTATGGTAGTGGAAGCCCTCCCGCCGGGCTCTGCGGAATGAGCTCTGCTTTTTTTGACGACGCGCGTTGCCTTGGTGGAGGAGTCGAGGAAGGCGATCGTTGTGTAGTATATCGCGGTTACGTTTGTGGAGAAGGTGTCTGCGAAGTCCTGCGGCGAGCCGCAGTCCCAGAGTGCGTTTTGGAATGGTTTTATAGAGGGTGGGGTCGTGTCGGGCGAGGGGAGGGGTGCGGGGAGAGGGTGCGGGTAGAGGTTTGTGGCTATGGCGGCGTTGTTCACCAGGAGGTCGATGTAGCCGTGTCTGGTGCGTACGACGATGGAGAGGAGGGCGTCGCGCGAGGTTATGTCGCCCTCGAGCGGAATGATGTTGCTGAATCTCTACACAGGCACCCGGAACTTCGGTGAATACGGATGCGTTAGGGGGATAGACTTATTGGGCGTGTGGAAATGGGGGGCTTCGAGACGATGCCGAAGAAGCTAGCTCGGTGACTGTGATTTGCAAGTGGAATGAATATGAATGATTGAATCCAATCCCTCAAGCGCCTAACCGGCGGTTTCAAACTTTAGCGCCCGTCGCCAAATCGACCCATCACATCTGAGTCCCTTCCCTTGCTGCTTCGCATGAATCGCACCCCATTCTCTTCTCCACCCTTCTCCCGTCTTCTACTTCTCCGTTCTGTTCTCTTCTCCTCCGTCTTCTCCATCCCTTTTTGATCCCTTTCTCCCGCTCATCGACTTCCGGAAACCTTCAGCCCGGCCTCCATTTACTTGGATGTCCATTCGCATCGTCAGACAAATTCTAAGAACAATACACATCGCGAAGTCCAACAGAAGGCCCGCGCTGGGGACCGCACGCAATGAAGTGGCTGTGGTCGTTAGTCAGCGGCGGTTGTGCCGAGGGCGGGACAACATGGAGGCAATCACGTGGGTGGGAAGGAGTTGACGTTGCGAAGATTGTGGGTTCGCTCCTTCATCTTCCCGGTCACCAACGATGTTGAGTCGACCCGTTTTTCGAAGTCTTGCGACTCCCGCCCGACTGCGCCAGGCCGCAGCGGCGGTGAGCCACGCACGGACCTATGCAGCCCAAGCACCCTCGCCCAACGACCCGTTCGCCAACGGCACGAACACGTACTACGTCGACGAGATGTACCGTCTGTGGAAGCAAGACCCGAAGGCCGTTCACGCGTCCTGGGACATCTACTTCTCGGGCATGGAGAAGGGTCTCTCGAGCCCGCAGGCGTTCCAGCCACCGCCCACCACCCTTCCCCACCCCGCAGACGGTGCACCCGCACTCAACCTCGGATCCGGTGCTGGCCTTGAAATACATCTCAAGGTGCGTCGTCCGAGCTTTTTCTTAGGCGTTTCTGACTGTAAATACAGGTTCAACTCCTTGTCCGAGCGTACCAAGTGCGCGGACACCACGTCGCCGACCTCGACCCGCTCGGAATCCTCGACGCGGACCTCGCCGATGTCCAGCCTCCCGAGCTCGAGTTGAGCCGGTACGGCTTCACGGAGCGCGACCTCGACCAGGACATCACCCTCGGTCCCGGTATCCTCCCCCACTTCGCCACGGAGGGCCACAAGACCATGAAGCTCCGTGACATCATCGCTCTTTGCAAGCGCATCTATTGTAAGCTTTTTCGTCCTGCTCGGCCTTTCCACCAGCCTGACCCAATCCCTCCTAGGCGGTGCCGTCGGTATCCAATATGTCCACATCCCCGACAAGGAGCAGTGCGACTGGATCCGGGAGCGTGTCGAGGTCCCCAAGCCCTGGAACTACACCGTCGACGAAAAGCGTATGATCCTCGACCGCCTCATCTGGTCCGAGTCCTTCGAAAAGTTCATTGCGAGCAAGTACCCCAACGAGAAGCGTTTCGGTCTTGAAGGTTGTGAAGCCCTCATTCCCGGCATGAAGGCCCTTATCGACCGCTCCGTCGACCACGGCGTCAAGCACATCACCATGGGCATGCCCCATCGTGGCCGTCTCAACGTCCTCGCCAACGTCATCCGCAAGCCCATCGAGGCCATCCTCAACGAGTTCTCTGGCGACGAAGGCGACTCCCCCGCCGGCGACGTCAAGTACCATCTCGGCGCGAACTACGTCCGCCCCACGCCCTCCGGCAAAAAGGTGTCCCTCTCGCTCGTCGCCAACCCTTCCCATCTCGAAGCCGAAGACCCCGTCGTCCTCGGCAAGACCCGTGCCATCCAGCACTTCGAGGGCGACGAGGCGAACCACACCACCGCCATGGGTGTCCTCCTGCACGGAGACGCCGCCTTTGCCGGTCAGGGTGTCGTCTACGAGACCATGGGCTTGCACAACCTTCCTTCCTACGGTACCGGAGGAACCATCCACCTCATCGTGAACAACCAGATCGGCTTCACCACCGACCCGCGTTTCTCCCGCTCCACGCCCTACCCCTCCGACATCGCCAAGTCCATCGACGCTCCCATCTTCCACGTGAACGGCGACAACATCGAGGCCGTCAACTTCGTGTGCCAGCTCGCCGCCGACTACCGCGCCAAGTGGAAGAAGGACGTTGTCGTCGACATTGTCTGCTACCGTCGCCACGGCCACAACGAGACCGACCAGCCCAGCTTCACCCAGCCGCGCATGTACGAGGCGATCAAGAAGCAGCCCACCCCGCTCACGCAGTACTCCAAGTTCCTCATCGGCCGCGGCACGTTCACCGAGCGCGAGATCGAGGAGCACAAGACCTGGGTGTGGGGCATGCTCGAGAAGGCTGCCGCCGCCGCGAAGGACTACGTGCCCACGAGCAAGGAGTGGCTCTCCGCCGCGTGGCAGGGCTTCCCCTCGCCCAAGCAGCTCGCGGAGAAGACCCTCCCTACACGGCCCACGGGCAAGGACGAGGAGACGCTCAAGCGCATCGGCAAGGCCATCTCGTCGTACCCCAACGGCTTCACCCCCCACCGCAACCTCGCCAGGATCCTCGCCACGCGCGGCAAGTCCGTCGAGGAGGGCACGAACATCGACTGGGCGACGGCGGAGGCGCTGGCGTTTGGCTCGCTCACTCTGGAGAAGAAGCATGTGCGCGTGAGTGGGCAGGATGTGGAGCGTGGCACGTTCTCGCAGCGTCATGCGGTGATCCACGACCAGGTGAACGAGCAGCAGTACGTGCCCCTCAACAACCTCGACCAGAACCAGGCGCGCTTCGTCATCTGCAACTCGTCGCTGTCCGAGTTCGGCACCCTCGGCTTCGAGCTCGGATACTCGCTCGTGTCGCCCGACGCGCTCACGATCTGGGAGGCGCAGTTCGGTGACTTCGCGAACAACGCGCAGTGTATCATTGATCAGTTCATTGCGAGTGGAGAGAGGAAGTGGTTGCAGCGGACGGGGTTGGTTGTGAACTTGCCCCATGGATACGACGGGCAGGGCCCTGAGCACTCGAGTGGAAGGATCGAGCGGTTCTTGCAGCTGTGCGATGACCACCCCAACCACTTCCCTTCGCCCGAAAAGGTCGAGAGGCAGCACCAGGACTGCAACATGCAGGTCGTCTACCCCACGTACGTTTGTTTCCTTCTACCCCATTCCATTGTTTACACGCCCTAATCATTCGCTACCCATAGTACTCCTGCGAACTACTACCACGTCCTGCGTCGCCAGATCCACCGCGACTTCCGCAAGCCCCTCATCCTCTTCTTCTCGAAGAACCTTCTGCGCCACCCCAAGGCGCGCTCGGAGCTCGTTGAGATGACGGGCGAGAGCTCGTTCCAGCGCTACATCCCCGAGCTGTACGAGGAGCAGCTCGTTGCGCCCGAGGAGATCAAGAGGCACATCTTCTGTACCGGCCAGGTGTACTTCCAGCTGGTGCAGGCGAGGGAGGAGCGCGGTATCAAGGATATTGCGATTAGTAGGATTGAGCAGGTGTCGCCGTTCCCTTATGATATGGTGAGTTTCTCGCTATTTTTTCTTTTGGTTGGGCTTTCGTTTCGTTCCGGTTGGCGATGTGCGGTTGACTTGCTTTCCCCGGCTTCCACCTGGGTGACTGCGTTTTGACCCGTTCCAACTTCTCGTCGCCTTCGACGTCACTCGTCCTTCCCCGGGCTCGTTTTTCCCCGCATTCCCCCGCCCAACCACCGTTCCGCCCTTTGTCATTCATGATCCGGTCGGGCTCGTCTCACACATCCACATTTACTAATAATGCATCTCCCTTCCCCCAGATCACCCCTCACCTCGACAAGTACCCCAACGCCGAGCTGCTCTGGTGCCAAGAAGAGCCTCTCAACAACGGCGCGTGGAGCTACGTCGGGCCGCGCATCTACACCGCTGCGGGGCAGACGGAGCACCACAAGGGCAAGTACCCCAAGTACGCTGGGCGGGATCCCACGAGCAGTGTTGCGACGGGCAGCAAGGCGCAGCATAAGAAGGAGATTGAGATGTATTTGAATGCGGCGCTTACGTTCAATTAGCTTTAGATGGATGTGTGGTGGGGGTTTGGTGGTGGTTTGGTTTTCGTTCGACTCGTACATGATATAATCCTGTCTTTAGAGACGCTCGCTAAAGAATTAATATTGGTTTTCGGCTATGTTACTCGGAGATGGGCTGGAGTCGCTACGGGGAGTGAGCAAGGCGCGTCGTGAGCTGGACTATGAGGAGGAGTCAAGTGCACAGGTATATAGGCTTCACCGCTGAGATGAAGCGGCCGAGGTTCATGATTAAAGGGTTGAGGCAGCGGCCGAATGCTGCCAGAGAGATGAGCCTGACAGCTGACTGACTGCTTGCAGCAACAAGGCCCTCGAGGAGGTGATTCTGCCACTGAAGAAACTGCCTGTGCGCTACCATCTCCTTCATACACCAGATGACCTCCTTGTTCACATACGCCCCTCCCTATCTCTCTCCTCGTCCGACAAGGCGGGCTCCGCGTGTCAAAGCTCATACAGAAGCGTCTCATGAACAACCCCAAAATCATGCGTTCATATCCCCCATTGGACCTCAAGGTGAACAGGGACAAGCTTCCAAGTCAAGTATCGCTACAGACGAAGTTCCCATTGTAATCCGAACCAGGGATATGTATTTAGATCCGAGGAGCAATAAAGATGTGGTAACAGTGAAGTAAAACCTGTACGGAACAGCCAACTTCACTACTTAGAACACAACCTTCTTGCCTTGACTAGGCACGATTCCGGCTGTCTCCCTCTTCGCCAGCGCCAGCGCCGCACCAGGCGTTGGCCTGGCGCGCCCCTTCTTATCGAATTCCTTCCTGAACCGCTTATCCGGTCCAGGTCTTGGAGCCGCACTGAACAACTCTGTCTGTGCATCAACGTCAACCTCCATCGCATCTCCATTACCAGCATCATCACCACCACCGCCGTATGAAGGCTTCGGTCCTCGAGGAGGCCGGGCGTTGTACGACCTCCCATTTCCGCCTTCTCTATCTCCCCCGCCATTGAATTTGCGCGGTCCGTCACTACGTCCCTTGGGCTTCTCCGCTGCGGGTACGAGGTGCTTGGCTGCACCACGGCGGACGGCGTCGAGGCCTGCGTATTCGACTTTAAGCTCGCGGCCGTTGAAATGGTGGTTCTTGATGTTGATGAGGGCGGCCGTAGCGTTGTCGATGGAGGAGAAGTCGATAAAGGTGAAGCCCTTGCAGGCGCCGGAGTCCTCGAACGTCCCCATGCGGATCTTGAGGATGAAGTCGTCTTTCTTTTCGGGCTTGTTCTTTGCCTTCTCTTTCTTCGCCTTCTCCCTTTCCTTCTGCTTCTTCTCTTTCTCCTTCTGCGCCTTCTTCGCCTTCTTCTCCTCATCATCACTGTCCTCCTCGTCCGAGTCGCTTTCACTGTCACTTTCACTGTCGCTCTCCTCCTTCGCCTCTTCCTTTTCTTCGTCGCTCTCGTCCTTGAACAAACTCTTCCTCTCCGTCTCGTTCTTCCCTTCCTTCACAACCGGACGATGGCTCTCAAACAGATTCCTGATATCTTCCTCCGTAGTCTCAAACGGCAAGTTACCGACGAATAGCGTAGGCGCAGGGGGCTGTTTCTGTTTCCGCAGGATCTTTTGGGCGGTCTTCGAGTGGACCTTTTGGGCAAGGGCGTTGTCGGTCGTCTTGACGTCCGATCCGGGGGCGATGGGGCGACCATCGAAGTTGCTACCTATATGCCGGATGCGTCGGTCAATTGGGTATTGCGCGGTGAAGGAGGAGGCAAGCCGACTGACCATCCTTAATGAGGAGTTTCCTGCCAATGAGAGGCTGCTCTGACCGTGCGATGGCGGCTTCCTTAGCTTCTGGTGTCGCGAAATCGACGTATGCGAATCTAGGATAGAGATGGGGAAAAGGTCGTATATTGGCACGGGTGTACACAGAAAACAAGGAGGTGGAAAGCAATGGTAAGCGAAGAGAAGGGGGTCTGTAACGAGAGGTAGAGAAGTAAAGGGAATGGGACCAACCCTCTGTTCTCCTGAGGCATATTGGGCCGTGCAGACACCTTCATCGGCATGTTTATCCTCGTAATCTCTCCAACTCCCGCAAAGAACGCCTTCAGATTCTCCTGCGTCGTCTTAAACGACATGTTGCCCACCCACACAGAGTTCTGGCGAGGCTTCGCAGCAGCAGAGTCCTTGCCCTTGCCCTCGCCAGTGGCGACCGCAGAGCCATCCTTTAGCTTTCGCTTTTTGGTGGACGATTCAGCGGAAACACCCGCCTCCTCCAAGGCCTTCTGCTTTGCGACTTTCTTCTGCTGTCTGCGGCGCTCGGCATGTGAGAGAGCTGGTGCTTCGGTATCCTTCGTCGACTCTGCGTCAGAGTCCGAGCTCGAATCGTCTTCGACTTGCGCCTTTCGTTTCAGAGTCTTGGTTTTGGGCAGAGGTTCTGGGGACGGACTTCGTGACGAGGAAGATGAGGAAGACGAGGAAGACGAGGACGAGGAGGAAGCCATCGTAGTAAAACGAAGGAATCGTTCCTCTCGATTTTTGCGAGACGCCCATCACGGACTTTGGGAAGTGTCGCGTGATTTGCTGAGTCAGCGCCCCCTGCCCATTAGGCGCTGATGCCATTCTGGCCTTTCCGACGTCGATGCTCGTCGATGCTCACCTGATCCTTCCGTATCAGCCGGCTAATTAGCCCGGTAGTTATGGTCTACCTACCCGGCTAACTAGCCAGGTTTAGGGCGATTTCCCTGTCGGACGGATATCTGCCCAATATCGATATCTTTTGACTTAGTGTTTTGAGCCTCCCGACCTCATAAAGAATGAGAATTTCAACACCGGGCTCCAAATTCAGCACGCATGGTCCCTTCCGGTAAATAAATGACCTTAGGAGCCTCAGCAATGCTCGGCGTCAACGCGGCGCACGCTCGGCATCGTTGATCGCGTCAAAGCAACATTTCTCGTCGCCGTTTCTATCGCTGGGGGGATGTTCTTGCCCTTTTGCTGCTGTTGTATAGACTTGAGATATTGTTAGTATGGATATATACTAATGATACACAACTGTCTCGTTTTCTGCCTCCCTCATGGCTTATGCGTGCAGTGACCGTCATCAAGACATATCATCACTTCCCGGGTCCCCACCATTTCTTTTCTTACCTGTATTTGGCTCTCGTATTACTCATTGGTATCCCCTCATAACGCAGGTCCATGGGTGTGACTTGCTTTATACTGCCTCACAACTCTCAAAGTCCACGGAATCCGGAGGAACAGGGGATTCATGGAATCGGTGTTTAGTGATCACCACGGGTCGCGCGACCCGCACGGGTTTGCGGGTTGTACCCCGTGGGGTGCGGGTGCGGGTGGGCATTCCCCAACCCGTCCCCTACAAAACAAGCCCAAGAACGTCCAGATCGGACGAGAACAGGCCGAGATATGGCCCATTTATGTGCTAGGACATAAATGAACCATATCTCAGCCAAATCTCGTCCGATTTGGCTGTTTTTGGGTTCGTTTTGGAGGGTAAACCCGCGGTTTCGCGGGTAGGGTTGGCCCGGGTGCGGGTGCGGGTTGCTGCGCCGTGACCCGGGGTCAACCCGTGGTGATCACTATCGGTGTTAGAATCTACAGTGGTTCTGGCAGCATGCCATGGTGCCACCTCATATAGCACTACAGTATATATGTAGTGAGTATTAGATATAACTGCGCTAAGACTATAGTATCATTCAGTGATACTACCAGGCCTCGAGGAGGGCAATTCTTGTGATGTTGGGAGCAGCACAGTGAAGTAATGCTATATCTGTGATTCTCAGGTGCGTCTCTCAGAAGCCTGCAGTATAGACTGGATGAGTATTTTAAGCAAATGTGAATATGTGGGTGTCCGGTGTACAATAGGACTGCGCACGGTGTGACTGGGGTGCGGGCAGCAGTACTTGTGCAACGAGTGATTTCTACAAACAGGCAGGCCCCATGCAGCATAAGAAAGAATTTTGAATTGCAAAGTAGTATACACAATTGCGAGATTGCTCTGATACTACATGCCGATTTCATTTCAGATTATCTTGAGTCCATATTTTGAGATTGGGTGCACATCGACCTGGTTCATCAAGTCTGCATACGCGCGCAGGACTTGATGTTGGATTTTACTGCAACACCATTACCTCAAAGCTACCATGAGGTGCAGACAGTTTTAAATTAGCACAGATTAATCTAGTATGGCTCAGAATACTCATGAGCTACTTCAATAGTCGCCACTTAGAAGGGGGGAGCCGAGAGGAATGGGTTTTCGGACAGAATCAGAGCATCACTGATCATTTCTGTCACTGACGCGCGCTTGACAGTAGGCTTGAGCACAGCAAGATGCTTGCGCTACTGTGTTTTATGCACTCCATGGCTGTATAATGTATGCAAATAGTATATCACTCTCCGTAATATCATTCGTTAGGTCGCCAATTGATACGCATAAAGCGTAGGACCATGTTCACGGTATGTTTCTGATCACCGTCACTGACCATCACTGACCGACTTTCTGGCATGCCCTACGCATATCTCAGTGTCCAATAGCCCCACTGACTTCCAACTTTCTGTAAGTAACTCTCTCATTTACATATGTGCAGTGAAATTATATTAGACCATAGAATCGATGGCTATCCTGATAGAGGCAATGAAATGTATTCGTCCAAGGCCTAGAAATAGAGAACTTGCTAGTCAGCCAACTCGAATAGCTATGCACGAGGCCAACATAATGTAGCGAAACATACCAAGCAGGTATTAATACCACCAATATAAAATTCAGGCCACACGATAGCAAGACCCCTCGACGACGGACCGGGAAAGAGCAGTGTTGGAAGCGCGAGTGAGGTTGCTTTGACGCGATCAGCGTCGCTGAGCGCCCGCCGAGTTGACGCCGAGCACCTTGAGACTCCGGGCGCGCTTACTAACCGGTTGAGACAATTAAGATCGATTCTGGTACTTATGGTTGAAGGTCTCGTCCGTTATGGGGTAGAGAGCATGCAAATCTACTAAGTCAAAGGATATCGATATCGGGCAGATATCCGTCCGACAGGGAAATCGCCCTAAACCTGGCTAGTTAGCCGGGTAGGTTGACCATACCTACCCGGCTAATTAGCCGGCCGATACGGAAGGATCAGGTGTCGATGCTCTCTTGTACTTACTTACTCTGGTGTACGTTCCTTTCTGATGTCAAGTGTGAAAGGTAATATATTAAAAACGGCTTCTATATATTAAAAACGTCTTTCCAGCATCCATCTACGGGGTACACCAGATAGTGTTCTCCTGCAAACATCTGACGACGCCTTTTGGCGAGGAGAGGGTGGATGGCGACTGCGAATAGCGCGATGCGAGGTAGGTCGAAGAGGGAATCGACATTGAGCGGCGGCAATGGTACGTCGTTACTTCCAATCAAACGGCCAGGGGATGGGAACGAAGTGAGCAGCGGCAACAGTGTCGGCGGGAACTTTGGAGGAGATGTGGTGGAGAACAGCCGCGTCGTGGGCCGCCTCGCGGGCAATGACACATCGCGGTAAACAGTCTTAAACGGAAGAGGTGAGTAATCAATTTCTCGATTTATGCAGACTCACATTGACTGGCCGTGATGTAAGTATGTTCCTACCGACGCAAACGTCGGGCCGCGCATCTACACCGCTGCGGGGCAGACGGAGCACAAGGGCAAGTACCCCAAGTACTACGCGCTGGGCGGGATCCCACGAGCAGTGTGGCGACGGGCAGCAAGGCGCAGCATAAGAAGGAGATTGAGATGTATTTGAATGCGGCGCTTACGTTTAATTAGATGGATGTGTGGTGGGGGTTTGTTCTCGCTTTTTTCGTTCGCTCGTACTTGGCTTGTACATGATATAATCCTATCTTTAGAGACGTTCGCTAAAGAATTAATATTGGTTTCCGGCTATACGTTGGCTATACGACTCAGGGATGGGCTGGAGTCGCTACGGGTAGTAAGTAAGGCACATCATGATCATAAGCAGGAGTTTGAGGAGGGGTTGCCCGCAGCGGTTACGTTCAACGATGGGTGTGTTGGTGGACGAGAAGTGGATGGTTGTTGTGGTTTCGTTTTTCGTTCGCTCATAAGTATATGAGATAATCTTATACTTAGAAGGGTTTCGGTATGGGTCTTTGAATGGTCAGGAATGCGCTGGTTGTAGTTGGTACGGGGTGCGAGGAGGTCGAGATGTGAGGCCGATGAGATCCGTCATGATTCGATTCGCTGCCGTATGGAGGCTACACTTAGCGAGGGGCTCGACGACGAGAAGTACCCACCTTTAAACACCAGGATACAGCGGACAAAATCCAGGAGACAAGTCGGACACGCAGGCAATGGGCGCTTAACAGTGGAAACTTCTCGTAAATGATCCCTTTTGCTTTATTGCGGCTCTATTCTTCTGGGCAGCTGGGGAAAACGCCTGTACCCAGGATAAGGAGGCAATTATGACAAGGATTTCGGGTAGGCATTCCTGCGGAGTCTTAGGATACTCAAGGTGGAAGGTATGATGTCTTTTTCAACAAAAGAGCTACTGAGCACTACGTGTGCGGCGGCGGGCGCGCCTCTATTGGCGCACTTTCACGATGATACCGGTCTTCCAAAATCTCCAACGACGAGGGCGTGATGATTCCTAGCTTCCGTGCGTGTCCCAGAGTCATGTACCAGAAGCGGCGGGCTGGAGTTCGAACGGTGTCGCCCTTCTCCGGCATTTGAGTCTGGACGAGGTCGCCCCCCTCCGGCAGGCGAAACGGTACTCCGTCGGAACCCACCGGGTCCAAAAGCTCGAGAATTCGGATAACCAACACGATTTCACCCTCCCTCACGCCGCGACGATTTTCGTTTCTCAAAACCTTCTTCAGCTCAAACCTGAGGACGGCGTAACCTGAGAAAACGAGGATCAGGAAGAGATCGGGGGCTTGCTGGCAACAAGGAGAAGCGTCATAAACCGCACCTTTATAAACTCTCCACGATGCGACAGTGTCAGGTTCCAATGTCTGACCCCACAACAGCCTATATGCCATTGGAATAGCTGGAACATAGCCTTCGTTATGAACGAAAGCGAGTCTGAATGTCTGTATCGGTAGCCGGACGACAAAGGTACCCGAGATGGTGTTGAGGATGGACGACCGACGGCCTCCTTTGGCCAGGCCGGCCACGGAAACCTGCTTTTTAGCCTCGCGGACTCGAGCTGCATCAATAAGACCCTGGGATTGAAGAAGCCGACAGATGGAGTCATATCGTTGAGATGCGTAAAGCTGAAGTAGATGTATCCGCCAAGGCTTGTAGCCGGTGTAGTCTGGCAAGTCCCTCCCACTTGCGAAAAGGTCAGCTGCCGAATCGGATGCAAGGCCAGCATCCAAGACACGAACCCTAATCTCCCCTGCCAATGTAGACTGGCCTGGACTGCTGTGGTAGTAGAGAAAGCCTCTGGAGCCTGGGGGGAATGCAGTCGTCCAATCATGGTAGGGAAGCCTGCCTGGAGCGCCCCCAAAGTTGACCGTGGGTTGGACAGGCCCACATAGGTCAACAATGTCCAAAATATCTAGGCATCCTGGATCCAGGTTGTTGACAGTGCGCCCTTTTGAAGACCGGCGGAGGGGAAGATCGTGTTGAACAGCAGAACTTGACAACGGCTGGGCGCTTCCATGCGTCTTCCGGGGCGTTGACATAGCGTTCAGAGAGCAATCGTGAGGGGTTCCATGGGTCACCAGGAATCCCAAGGCCCTTTTCGAGATCGAGGAATCTGAGAAACGAACATGTTGCTGCATCCACCATAAAATGTAAATTGCCGTTAGGAGTTCGCTTTCCAGGTATTGTGACCCCCATCTAACAAGACATACCACGGCTCGTCGGAGAACGCTGTGAACGCGCTGGGGCATCGCCCGTCGGAGTATCGTGCGGAGGAGATGTGGTGGAGGAGGAATGAGTTGCGATTCGGAGGGAGTTTGCCACGCTGAGCGCCTCCAAAAGCCGCTGCCAAACACCCACAAAGTACGGCAAGCGCCAGCCGAGCGGCAAGTTGAGGTCAATTCTACTGAACGCTCACAATATCAAAACTCTTCAAGAGTCAAGACCAATGGCACAAGCCACCTTGCTACGATACACACAGACAACGAGACTAGTGTCCGAAATCAATCGTGACTCGTAACGGACTCCGACGGAGGGGTGGACCGTCGAGGTTGCGTCGAGGTTGCGTCGAGGAGGAAACTAGGTAACCTGCCAATTGGCCCAATTTCTCCCTGCTACGATACATACACAGGCAGCAAGACTAGTCTCGGAAATCAATCGTGAGTGGCTTCAGGCTGGCAATGCCTTGTACAGCGGAGGGGTGGACGGTCGAGGAGGAAACTAGGTAATCACCCAATTGGCCCATTTCTCCTTTGTCTGCTTCAGAAACCGGGTATTGACTGACAAGATCCTGTCCAGATGCAATGCCTCAGGTATCCCGCCTAAAGGGGCACGTAGAATGGTCTCCCTCGGGGCTGTAATGTAGTCCAAAGCTGAGAGGCCGGCGTTGTCGCGTAAATACACGTCGACGTCTGCGTCGCTCGAGAGGAATGCTTTGATTGTGCCGGCGTTCTTCCTGGTGCACGCATGTATGAGCGCGGTCGAGCCGCTCTTGTCTTGCGCATTGTAGTCCACGCCGGGGTGTGAGAGAAGGAAGCGGACCTTCTCTGTATCGTCCAGGCATGCTGCCAGGATCAGTGCCGTCTGGCCTTTCGAGTTACACTTGTTGAGATCGACCTTGGGGTCGGCCTGCAAGAGTATCTCCATCACCTCACGGGTCCCTTTGCATACGCTCGCCGCCGCCCACAGAAGCGCCGTCATTCCGTGGTAATCCACTTGGTGAGCAGCGTCCGGGATGCGCTCCAAGAGCCATGATACGAGCTGCACGCTGCCTGCACGACACGCATTCATGAAAGGAGTGATCCCTGTTTCGTTGGGTGCCTGTAGATCGAGGTTTGGGGCGGAGGAGACAAGTAACTTGGCTATGTTCCCTTCTTTATCCTTGCGACAGTCCTCTAAGTTGGGGTCATTGATTGAGGCTTGCAGCCTTATCCTGTGGAGGCATCCACAGGCCCAAAAGAAAGCGCTCTGCCCATGCCGAGCTTTGGCGTGAACGTCGACATCCTTCCGCGATAGAATAAGGCGGATGATCTCGCTTAAACCCTCCCTGCAAGCGAAGGTAAGGGCAGTCTCTCCAAGGAAGTTTCGGAGGTTAACGTCGAGGACGCCGTCACAAGTGCCGAGGAAAGCAAGGAGCTCCTTGGCTACCAAGGTCCGGGCATGCAGGACAGCAGTGTGAAGTGGACTGCTCTTGGCCTTCGTTTGGACATTGACTCCTTTGTACGACTCGAGGAGTGTTCGCAAGGTGCCCACGCGGCCAAACGCAACTGCGAGGTGGAAGGGAGAGTATCCATATAGGTCATTGCTTTTCAGTGCTGGGGGAAGAGTCCTGGACGCGATTACGCTGGAGAGGCCATTGGTCACGGCTAGATGTAAGCCAGAGGTCATGTAGATGCGCTCTGGGAAGAAGGGGTCGAATGTAGGGAAGCAGTTGGCCTTGGAGAGGAACGAAATCACATATGGGTGGAGGGGGCCATGTCGTTGGGCGGCCCTCGCGTGGTCGCCCCAGTTGTCAAATGCGTATGACAGGAAAGGGTGTGAGGCAATGTACAGGGAAAGTGCTTCCCGCTCACGGCATTTTTGCAATTCCTCATAATGTTGCTCTAGGCATGCGATACAGGTGACGGAAATCAGCGTATCGGCGTCAGGGAGTCTTGGATCTTTGATACTCTTCATGTACTCTTGTGCTGTATAGTCTGGGAAGTGTTGCGAGTTAATTTCAGCCTTTCGCTCGGGTAATCTGCTTACGTATAAACTCAAGAGTCTGGAGAGACGTGGACCGGGTTTCCTGGATAACTAAGCCTCCACACATGGACACTAGGAGTGGGATTGGAATAGTGTGTCCGACGTCGAACGACAGGGTGTCATAGGAGAACATCAAAGCATGTTGAAGCTCGGTTGTGGATAGTCGTCGAAGGGAGTTAGCAAGCCAGAGAAAGGCTTTCATCGCGAGAAGCCCATCTTCTTGGGGTTGCGAGCCAATCCGGACTAAGGCTTGGTTATACAAGTCATCGACGCCTGATGGAAGGTTGTCCACTCCCTTGAGGACGCTGTTAATGCTGTGCGCCCTCCTCATCAGGGATTCCATCTGGAGGTGCGCGACAAGAAACCTAGACATTTAGAAGCGCTCAGAATATAGCTAACTCAGAATAGAAATGAAGCGAAACGAACATTCCTTTCGACTTCTCGTTGATTCGACCACTTAGCTGATTGATCAATTCCGAATCGCCACCCATTATCGCCTGAAGTCTAGCACTTTGTTTTACTTGCTCTTCCACAAAAAGTCCAATATCCTCCGTGCGGGCTTCGATCGTCACTTGGAGAGCACCAGGTGTGTAGCAGAGCAGATGATCCAATGGCCGTGAAGTGATCAGAAGATTAGCGCCCATGGGCGGAAGTGCCTGAAGTATTCCTTCCCGTACTTCATCCCCGGCCTCATCCAGTCCATCAAGGATGATAAATACCTTCGCAAAGAATGCAATCACTTTCCGAAGGAGCTGCGTAATCTCCTTCACGGTGAGTTCGTTGTCTACTGCATTGCAGCTGCTGTAGACCACCCGAACGTAGTCACAGGCGCCATCGTGTGCCTTGATAAGTTGACCAAGGAGCGAGGTGAATATCTCCCGAGCCGTCCATTTTTCGCTGTATCGCAGAAAGGCGCATGTGATGGCTATGTCTCGGCGGTCTCGAAAGGTATTTTGCAAGTGTTCTGCAGAAGTGGATCTGAGCAGTGAGAACCGAGAGTGAGCCACCTGGTCCCCGGGAGTGTAGCTCAAGTACACGCACGATAGAACTGTCTTCCCTGCCCCCGCTGATAGATGAGGTCAGAGTGGTCAGTAGCGGGCTCTCCACAGGACGCTGGCAGACTCACGCATTCCCTTTCCCCAGAGCACCACCCCGTTCCCTTCCACCAGTTCCCGGAACTCTTGCGAGTGCAAAAACCAATTCCCAGTGTTGGCCGTCCGATGTTCAAGTGCAGTCTTGACTATTTTCAAGAAGCTGGGGCCACCGAGCCAACGCGAAATCTCGTCCGCGCTCACTGGCGGCTATTAGCGCGACCCGATTGTCAAGTTGGATGACACACCTTTCAGCGTATCAGGTCCTACATGCCCTCGAGTTTCCCCTTTACGCCTCCACTCCTGCTTCTCAGCATCCAACGGGCTTGCCATCGTCATGACTATGATGTCCCTTCCAGCAGAGTTAACTGTCGTCGTCCCCATCGACACGCCGTGGGCTCCTGCCATGAATTGCAGTCCGCCATATTGGTCTGTAGTAATCTTCAGCTATGGTCTGTTGCCAGAATGGGCAGTGCTACATACACTGGGTTGGGGAACCTGTACCATCGAATCCTCTGGTGTGTGGGATTGACTTGCTTTCCATGTGAGGCAGCAATGAGAACTAGATTGTAGTTCTCATAGTGTGAAGTCTGCTGCTGGGCCAACGTGCCGCATAGCCTCATCGTCGAGTCTGCTGACCGTGGCATATAAATAAGCGCCCGATCGTTGACGTTGTGCTGTGCGGCTGTCAGCTGGCATACATTACAAAACAGGCGCGTAGCCCGTTGAGACATCCACACGGCAGCCCCTCCAAGTCCGGCGTACACTTAAATATGATGTCGAACTTAATGGACGTGTAGAAGGTCTCGAACTGAGGCTGATAGGCTATAGCGCAACTTGGACAATCTCACACTCAGGAGGCTGCCACAGGTGGTCCACCGTCATTGGCAAAAGCGAGAATGGATGGGATAAGATGCCATTACCTCCATCCATCCCCTTCCTCTTCTTCCTCTTCTTCCTCTTCCTCTTCTTCCTCACCCCCTTCCCACCTCCTCCCTTCTCTCCTTCGGCTTTATGACAACAATACGTTTCTGCAGACAAGTCGGCGTGCGCCGCGACGCCATGAGCTTGGGCTTCGACGCATATGTCAGGTTCGCTCACAGCTTCCGCGGTATGACGAGTGGGTTGGAACTGCGCATCTGCGCTCGATTTTCTTGTAAGGATATCCTGATCCTGATCCTTCCCTCCAAACCCAACCTTTGCCCGTCCTCCTCGTCATCCGACTCACCCGAGTCAATTCACTATCCGCATACGGACTATCGGCCCTCGGCTTCGTGACGTCCACCTCCTCGAGCATCCAGTTGATCTTTCAACCACCCTTCCCTTCGTCAGCGTCCGCCCTGCTCCCCTTCACGCTTATTCCAAACTGTCGTCTTCCTCGGCGTTGAGGGCAGGGTATACGGCGAGTGTCTTGGAGGAGAAGCCGAGAAGCCTGATCTGGCTGCGTGCGCAGTTCGACGGCGTTTCAAGGGTGGAGCTGACGTCTTGCAGGTCCAGGACCGTCACCTCGTCTTCACCTTGGTAAACTGTAAACACAGGATACTTATAAATAAGCCACGTACTAAGCTATCTGGGCTCACTACCGAGATAAAGCGGGGGATGTTCATGATTTCAGCGTCAGGCCAGAGACCATGAATGACGGCAGGGCCCGCCGGAGAGATGGGACAGCTGAAAGCCCTGGCAGATTCCAGTACTTTCTCGAGCCCTTGATTGGTGTCCTTGCCTCGACGGTAGCGGCTGTTTTATGACACGTAGATGTAAAGCGAAGGTCTCCATCTTGATGCCATAGAAGCAGTCAACCATGAGGAGGACAGTGTCCGCATCCTTGCCTGTGTCGATCCTGCTGAGGTCGTTTTTGCACTTGATGAACTAAGAGCTTGAGCCGCCTCTGTGGTGATGGGCTTCTGGAGAACCTCGCCTCGTTTCCGCTTTCCCGATATTGCCCCCATTTAACGAGACATACTATAGCTCACATAAGAGAAATGTGAGGACGCCGGAGCATCCGAGTCGCGTTTCGGAGTCTCATGCAGAGGAGATGTGGTGGAGGATAAATGAGTCGTGATTCGGAGTCGGAGGCCGACTCGCCAGCGCCTCCAGAAGCCGTTGCCAAACACACACAAAGGACAAAGAGCGCTACCGAATTCATTTTTGTTCCACTCCTACTTCTTAGATAGACATGCTGATGATGCCCGTCCCGCAGTCGGCAATTCTCGATTCCCCGTGTCTGGAGGACACTCTACGGTTACTTGGCCATCTGCGACCCTCGATAAGTAGGTGATTAGATCTCGTCATAACCCCCCGCCTGCCACGGGTATTGTTCGATGCGTCCTGCGCTCCGAGTCCCAGGCGCTCAAACGAGGTCTGTTCAAGTTCTCGATAGCGCTTACAGCCGATTTGGATGACTGCGTACTCACTAGCATAAATCGAAACACGATTAGCTGACCCAGACGTTCCACTGAACCATGACTGATCCCGAGAAATATTCATGATCCCACCGGGCTGAGAGCTTAATCTTAAGTAACTGTTCCCTGTTAAACTGGTGCCGCGGCGTTTGTGTCTCCAAATGGAGTCTCGGTTCTCGGTGTGGTGGCACCCAACAGCACCCAACTTGATCCTCTAATGCGCGGTACCTCGCCGGCGCGTTTGTTCGATCATTGGAATTTGATGATCCATGCACTGCTGGTGGTGACCGGTGACAGGTTGCCGATTCATCTTATTCTTTTCTCATCGCCGACATTGCCCCGTGGGTTTCCCTAAGGTATCCCACACAAATGAGGACCAGTAAGCATACAATGCCAATGCGACATGTACCAACAGAATATCAGCCCAATGAAGACAAATAAGCGCCAAATAAGCGCCGGCGCCTAATCAAAGAACCACGGAATATAACCACAGCAAGTTCAAGTCAAGTAAAAGAAGATACTGAGAGGGAACTGGGAACATAACTGCAATGAATACCGCGGAGATATCTTGATGATTTTGCTCTTCCCAGTTCTTGGTAATGAGTGAAATTCCGCATGAACCCCCACACGCACTGACACACTCAAATCCTTTATCAGGCTCGTATATAATATTTAGCAATGCGTAGCTTATCAATTCAAACAATAAGTCTTTAGAATGAAGCACTCTGAGTCATGTAGTTGAAGCCCAAGTTTCAGGACGAGACAAGATCACATCCTGACCAGTGGATTGGCGCTAGGCGCCTCTCCAGCGACGCCTCGCGCCGGTCTGGCTCGTTTCGGTTTAGTCGGCACCGAGGTCTTCCTGTTCTGGATGCCGTACATAATGATGTAGTCTATGCAGACTGATCATCTTGTTCTATCTTGTTTCGCGACCACGATCTTGCCTCGACTCCGAGCATTCCTCGACATCAGCGCAGTCCACTCCACCAGCAACTAATGCAAAGCCCCAAACCTTACCAGTCAAGGAATCATGAAATGGTCCCTCGCTCTGCCGGCCATGTAAATTGACACTGTCGAGACTGTAATGCGCCGTTTGCCCTGAATGAATTCTGAAGAACTGGAGGCGGGCTCAAAGGTTCAGCTTGCTCAGCCTTGCTGCGCATTTGCCTCGATGGTCAGCAGCTTTCACACCTTACTTAGTACAGGTATAGCTCGGGTAACGAAGTGTGTGCCCTCTTCTCTGAGCCGTGTGAGTAATTGAAGGAGAAAATGAAAGCGACTCGCCGTCCTGAATCGTCACCCGAGGATCATAAAATTACAGCGCGAGTTGCAGCAAATGCCGGATGCAACGGGCGCAGCGCCCACCGCTCCGAAACATCGTGGCGCTCAAGCGCTGATCTTCTTCAGTAAAACGTGCGGACGACAATGGCAATAGCCCCATGGACAACCGCCTATATTCCAGAATGGAAATATGGCATTCTCACTATGTAGGCCCTCAAGGATACCATATATAAAAGCCCGTTCTCTCATATTCGGTCCCCTCCAACCCTCTCCAGCCCTTCTCACCACAGTCACTCAACCAACCGCGATGCAAAAGGCATGCTTCCCCATAACGGTTTCACCACTGTGTCTAGGATGCTAACATGATGGCATATCTTGTCAGACAAACGACCTCCCTGTGCCCAACCAGAGTGGGAGAACCACCCTGGACTTGTTGTCGTCCATGATACCTCCTCAATTTCTCATTCTATCAGACTCGATATCGCTATCGAAAGACACATGCCACGTCACAGGGGGCGCAGATATCTATCAGGGACAACACAGAGGCCGACTGGTTGCTTGCAAGAGGTTGAGAAGGGTCACTCCATACGGTCGAAGGGATGTTTGCGAAGAGGCTGCACAAGTAATGCATTCTCCCTCCCAAAAAAATTGGCAAGGGTATGCTGATGTGGGATTCCTTTTTCTAGGCAATACGCGAGGGCCTGATGTCGCTCCTCTGTCAAGGGCCTGGCATCCTTCCTTTTCATGGGATTCACCTCCGTGAGGAAGGGCAACAGAGCCCTGCACTGTACCTTGTTACAAGGTATCAAGTATCGGGAACGGTGGTGGATTACCTTTTGTCCGACGAAAGTGCCAACCGTCTCCTCCTTGTGAGTCGTTTATCATTCCATCTTTCAAAACTCGCCATAATGATTTTTTCAATGCTGTTAGATCAGGGATATCGTACAAGGACTCAGGTTCTTGCACGACGTGGGTATCGTCCATGGAGACATCAATCCAGACAACATACTCGTCGACGCATCTGGCCATGCGCTTCTCGGGAGTTTTGGCCACGCTCGCCTTTTGAGTGATGGACCTGTCGACATCTCGAAGTGCTGCCCTCGTCGCCCTGTTGGGGCGGTGGCATACCAGCCCCCAGAGTACCTGGAGGCTGTGCTTAAGGATACTTTACTCATTCCTTCTATAGCCGCTGACATATACTCTTTTGGATGTCTTGCCTACAAGGTACGCCTTCTATCCGCAGTTCAGCCTGTACCTCATCTCATGGTTACTTCTCCCCAGCTGTTCGTCGGGCGCTCGCCCTTTTGTGACATTGCCCCAAAACTCCTCCCCTGTATCCGCGACTGCCATACCATGACGGCAGTCGCAGGTGGTAGGCAGCCCACGAAGCCGAAAGCCTCCGATCCAGCTTTCACCTCCAATGGACTCACGCACGAGGTGTGGGCGCTTATCGAGGAATGCTGGGACCGTAACTGCCAGAACCGCCCTTCTGCCGATGCCATCGCCAAGCGAGCAGTCTTGACCGCCATTCCCGACGGCCGGGACATGCTTTCCCCAGAGTAACTGGGTTAATTCCGAGTCGTACCACTGCAAAAAAGCTGGCTTCAGGGTTAGTAAACACGGGGCGCCCGATGTCCAAGCTCATCACATCACATAGACCTACGATACTCTTCTTGTTTTTAATTGCCTCATCCAAGATGTTTCCCTTTGCCCTGTAGCCATAGTTCCCGTCGATTATTTATGTATTTATCTCATAGACTTGCCTCCCCCTTTTCGTACTCTTCCTTGTCCTCCGGTCTTTTTCTTGTTTTGCACTGTGTTTACGCACATCCTGTAGCCATAATGATGTATTAGCTGTCAATATTTCTTCCTGTATCGGTTATCCCTCGAGCCGGCCTGTCAACGTTCTGGATGCTCCTGACCAGTCGGGGCACTCACGCGCTGTCCTGCCCACGAACGGACACCGATGTGGATCGTTTTCCTGTTTCCGCAAAAATTCTAGATGCGGATGTCCAGGTAATACTGTCCAGGGGAATTGCCATGTCGACTTCTTTCGATCAGTAGCTTTAAATTTAGTCGTACAGCCAAGCATGAATACCGAGTCGTCCACCGAACTTTTCCCGGTCCCAGGCCCTCAAACAATATATGAAAGAAGGCACACTGTAAAGATCTCACAGTTCCCTCCACCGTTAGACCCGCCGGTAAAGATGCGGCAGGGAAAAGGCGAATGGCTGCGGTGAATGACGAAGAAAAAGCAAGGGCGCCTATCACTTACAGGTACACCGTGAGAAGCGCGATCCTATCTCTACACCACGGACCCAGTATCCAAAAGTCTGAAACAGAGGTTGCTCGCGCAGCTCGGAAAATTAAAAACTCAGGAGGCGCCGCACTGCGCGCAGTCCCCAGCACCGGGGTCATCGCGAAAACTGTGGATGACTATGATGAAGACCACGCTGCCATTACACGCCAAAGGGACGAAAAGCAACCGAAAGCGAAAAAAAAGTTATGAAGTAAAGTGAGAAAAGTGATCGAGACTCAAACCCAACCCTACGTCTTCGTCCTCTTCCGACTCCTCCCACCCCCTCCGCAAGTTCCTCCTCCCTCCGACTCTTCTGCCCCACAATCCTCATAACCTCCTTCTTCCTCTCCTTCGCCCTCCCCTCCTTCCTCTCCTCCTCCTTCCTCATCTTCTTCTTCCTCTCCTCCTTCTTCTCCCCCTTCTTCTCCCTCCTCCTCGCCACCTGATCCTTCCTCAGCGCCCGAATCTGCTGCAGCAGCGCCACAGCCTTCTTCTCCTCCGGCTCCATAACGACAGCGCGTTTCTGCAGGTACGTCGGTGCGCGCTGCGCGGCCATGAGCTTGGGCTTCGAGGCGTAGGGGAGGTTCGCTTGCAGCTTCCGTGGCACGACGAGCGGGTTGAACTTGCGTGGCGCGCGCTCGATCTTCTTGTATGTCGAGTTTACGTTCTGCGGTGCGCTAAGTTTCTGCTCGTGCCGCACGGCACCCGTGAGTCGCATACCCGTCCATGAAGACTTGTTGGAGAGGAGGAGGGAGGTGACCGGGTTATAGAATTTGCGAGGCTGCACCGAGTACCACGCTCTTAAAAACACAATATCTATCGCACAAAACGTCAGCTCAATATAATAACAAAAGAGAATAAAAGCCAGTCAACACGCACCAGACTTGAGAATCTTGTCTTCAAACGTCGCACGGAACGCCCCATCAGGTTTCGGCAGCGCCTTCTTCACCTGCCCCCTAATCCCACTCACAGTCCTAACATTCGCCCCCTCAAACTTCGCCACCTCCAACGCCGTACTAAACATATCCTTCACAAACGCCGTATTCTTGAAAATCTTATACGGCACACCCGTCAACTTGATCTTCTTCACAATCTTCACGCTCCGATCGACGTCCAACACCACGCCCGTGGCAGAGACCCTGAAGCCGGGCGTCGAGCCCGCAAGGGAGTTGAACGCACAGAAGCCCGTGTTGGGAAGAGCAACGGGACCATAGAACGTAGCAAAGCAATGCATATGCTCCGGCGTATACTTGAGCATGCGCATGCGAATAGAGTGGTCGTCCAGCGAGTACGTCGGGATCGTCTGGAAGCGCCTCCACCCCAGCGAGAGAATGAGCGGGTCGTTGTTCTTGAGCGTCTTCGCGTACCACCTATGTCTCTTCAGCCTGACCTGCACATATCCGAAGCGCTCTTCCGCGGGGAGGAGCCCACCGACAATGAGGGGGTAGGTGGGGTCGAAGTTCTCGACGAGCTCGGCGGGGACGTTGGGGAGCTCAATGCGGACGTAGGATCCCGGTCGGTAGCCTTCGACGAGCGCGCGCGACTCTGCGTCGATACCTGCGAACTCGGCGCGGTTCAGTGCGAGCTGAGCAGCGATTTCCTCCTTCTTCTCGGTGTAGAAGTCTTGTTTCGAGGATTCGGGATCATCGTACTGCTCGTCGAACTTCTTCTTCAACGCTTCCTTCTTCGCTGCAAGTGCCGCCCGAGGGTCGAGGGTGGCCGACGACGACGGCTCAACACCGCCCTCCTCCTCATCCCCCTCCTCGTTGTCAGAGTCGTACTCCGCCACGAACCTACCCTCGCCTTCACCCTCCCCATCCTCGCCTCCACCCTCAGCAGCCGCCACATCCGCACCAGTGATAAACAGCCGCCTCAACGAATCCAACATATCCTCATCCTCCCACTTCTTCAGCTCCTCCTCATCGATATCATCCTTCGTCTTATCCAGCACCTCCGCCTCAGCATTCGTCGCCCTCGTCTTGATCTGGAAAAAGTCGTCCTCATCATTCTCTATATCATCCCCCTCGTCGTCTCCATCCTCCTTCGCGTCGTCCAAGATCTGCTCGGGTGAGAGCGTGGTGGTATAAATAAGCTTCGTCCAGTCTTTCCGACGTGCTTTGCGTGAAGCGGACGCGAGCTGCTGGGCATGCTGCGAAAGGTTAGTCTTCCATTTCGGCACATCCTCCTCCTCAACGCCCGACATCTCCTCATCCTCATCCTCATCCTCAAAACCCTCCTCGTCGCTCGGAATATCCCGATCCTCATCCTCCCCTCCAAACCTCACTCTCCGCCCATCCTCCTCCTCATCATCCGACCCACCCAAATCACTATCACTATCCGCATACGCAATATCGCCCCTCGGCTTCGTGCTCCCAACAGTAGGCAGCCCGCGCGTGACAGTTCGCATGCCCCTGCGACCGGTATTCTCGCCCGTGGTGTTCGCCTCCTCGAGCATCCAGTCGTCCTCCTCCTCTTCCGCGTCCGAGTCCTGCTCCTCGTCATGCTCGTCGTCCGAATCGTCCTCCCGGGTAGGCTCGACGGTGAGTGTCTTCGAAGAGGAGCCAAAGAGCCTGATCTGGCTGCGTGCGACGGCGTCTTCGAGGGTAGAGTTGACGTCTTGGAGGTCCATGACCATCTGCTCGCCTTCGCCCTGGTACACTGTAGACACGATATGTCAGTAAACGAAATAAGCTATCAAAACAAAACGTACCCTCGTTGTTCCCTCTCGTGAAATTGCCGGGAACGTTGATATACACGGCGTCCTTGTCGTACATAACACCGCCGACGTCGCTCATCGGTGCGTGAATCAGAAGTTTCTTCTTCTCGCTCAGCTTCCTGCGCTTCTCAGACGACTCGTTGGGGAGGGGACACGGGTCGCCGAGGACAGTGACGCTCTTCATCTCCAGATCGCCAACACCAGGGATGTGCACCTTGTTCCCGAGACGCAGGTTCGTGCCGCGGAGGTAGCCGTAGACGGTGACAGTCCTATCGCACTTGCCCTTGCTCGTGCGGACAAGCTCGCGGGGGGTAAGGTCCTCGAGACGGTCGGCGAGCATGTAGGGGTGGGAGTTGCGGAAGATGAGGGGGCGGAACTTCATCACAGAGATGAAGCGGGAGAGGTTCATGATTTCGGTGTCGGGGTAGCGGCCATTAATGACGCCCGAGAGATAAAACAACTTGGCGCCCTGGTAGATTTCGGTCCAGAACCGCTTCTTGAGGGCCTTTTTGGTATCCTTGAGCGTGGCGGCCTTTTTGATGAGGTCCAGATGTGACAGAATTCCGATAACCTTGGGGAACCCGTGCGACTGGAGGATATTCAAGAACTCGAAGGTCTCCATCTCGAAGCCGTAGGAGCCGTCGATCATGAGGAGGACGAGGTCCGCGACCTTGCCGATGTCGATCATGCTGTTAAGGTCGTTGTTGCACTCGATGAACGTGAGCCTCCTCTTCTTCCCCGACACGACGGTGATAGGCCCCTTGGCCTCGTTCAGCGTCTGTTTCGTGTACCGCCGAACGAGACTTTTGAGCAGCGTGGTCTTGCCGACGCCCGCAGGCCCGACAATGGCGATGATGACTGGGGGAGGCTCCTCATCGGGTGTGCGGTCGACAAGCGGTACATGCAGGCGAGTCTGGTCCTTCTCTGCTGTCCGCCTGCCCTGCTTCTCCGCCCGACGTCCGGATTTTGGCGCAAACGCCTGGGATATGTTAGTTCGAGTTGGAGTGCATGGATCGACCACGCACCTTTTCGTTGAAACCCTGTTTCTTGTCACCCTTTGCCTTCTCCTTCTTGTCGTGCTTTCCACCAGACTGCGACGGCCGGTGCGATTTGTGGGGACGCTCGTCCATGGCGCTTAACGGAAGGTAGAGACTCGAAATTTTGGGAAGACCAGTGAGATGGACCCTAACCTTAGGAGTGATGCCATCATGGGACTTCCCGACTCCCGAGACGACTTTTCCTCCAGCTTTTGCTCCAGTCTCTGTCAGTATTTGCGAACTCACTTGGTCGAAAAACATACAAGACCGGTAAACAGCAAACTGGACGAGGGATCTCATCGGAATCGAAACTCGTTCTAACCCTGCCTGACAACTCCCGAGCCAACTACGCATCGTAAGACCCAACCTCGAAAGCGAAGCCAGGAACGCTATCGTCCCTCATCGTCCTCTCAATCGTGCACTGCCTTTGTCTGGTCGCAGAATCGTCAAGTTCGTTCCCGTGCGAGCACTAACCTCACCTTCTTGAATGAACTCACAGGCTGAGACTGACACCACGTCACAGTCCCACCTGAGGTCACATTGAGCCCCGTGCTCGAGCACTCTAAGTATACCCGGCGCTTATCGATAACGATACTAATCTGACGGGAAAGGCCTCAATGCGTGGTGGCTGTTGCGAGCCTTACATGCTGAATCGGGCGAATTCAGTTTCTCCCCTGACCATCCGAGCGTCCGAAACTCTGAACTTTGTTGAAGGATATGGTGGAGCATACGATTGTGTATGTACCTTTTGTTTCTCGAAGAAATAGAAAGCTAATGGACCGTAATCAGTGTATTGGGCAGGACTGACGCCGGCAAGACGACCGTGCGTTCCCTTTTTCCCCTTCTCGAGACGCATATCGATGACATCGAGACCCACAGTTCATCAAGGCCGTTCAGCATGCAGTCAACGCTGACATACCTGGACCGCCTGCCACTGAGGAACCGACTCTGGGCGTTAAGGAGTACAGGATCACTCTTCCGGATGGGAGATCGCTGACCTTCCTCGACACTCCTGGGTTCGATGGCTACCAGCCGGGAGAGCGCTCGAAGGAGACCGAGGAGATCCTTCAGATGGTGGAGGACCACCTTTCGGCGAATGGGTGAGTACAGTCACGACCCACGTTATGCTGCTTTGCTTCTTATAACTGGAAACAGACAATCTACGCCTGTGTCGCATGTTATGGTGTTTCTGGACGCAAACGACATGGCGACGACCGAATTCAAAGGCCGTGCACGACGCACCTTTGAGAGACTCTTTTCAAACGCTCAAGTTGCGTGTGTCACCACGCGTTGGGACCAAATCGACGAAGATGACGGCCCTCACATTACCGCTGAAGACGCACAGAACAAGGAGGAAGACCTTTACGCAAATGCGAAATCGAGCGGAAGCCTGTTAGAGTACTTGCACGATGTACGACGGAATCCAGGAGGCGACATTCTTCATTTCCGCTCCGGCCTAACCTCCAAAGCCTATTCCTCTCCCCGAGACGTCATGCTCAAGCTCTTTGCTGGCCCGGTAAGTCATCTTCAAGACCATCGAGGCGTATGCTTATCACCAATCCTAGGGATCCGATGGCACGTTAGAGGAAAGATTAGCGGCGGTAACGAAGGAACGAGACGAACTCGCCGCCAAGTACGACTTGCTGCTCCAGAGGCAACAAGCACCAATTACCGCCGATGACGCTGCTCCTCCGCAGGACACTGCCCGTACCCCGCGAACTCGGCGTCAGCGCCTTCTCGATACGATCGAGAAGTTCTCGGCCCAGGTTACGGAAATGATTGAGGAACTCGAGAGGGAAGCGTTGGATGTGGCGGACGAGTGTGCTGCTGACCGTGCGGCATATGAAGCTGCGTCCGCTGCGACGAAAGAGGCGGATGGCAGGCTTGCGAAAAGTACGGAGCGAATGAAGGTGGCGGAGGAGGAGCGTGCCTGTTTGAACCGGGAACGCGACACGCTTCGTGAGCAGGAACAATCTCTGACGAAGCAGTTGGATGAATTTGGAACGAAGGCCGCACTGGGAGTGCTGCCTTCAGTAAAAGAGCGGCTCAGTTTGAGGCTGAAGCAAACACAGACATCCCTCGAAGACATGGAAGGGTGGATATCGACGGCGGAGGACTATTACCAGGAGGGACGGCAGGAGGTGGAGCAGGCAGCTGTGGAGACTGAGAAGTGGAAGCACATCAAGCAAGAGAAGGAGCGGGAGTTGAATGAATGGCATTCCCTGGAGTCTGAAAGGCTTTTGAAGGATCAGGAAAGCTTTCGGGAGCTCCAGGCAACCTTGTACACCAGCTTCGATGCCATGCGGGAGGGGCTGAAGGATAGCTGGGACGGGAAGCTTGGGGACAACCCGGTTTTCCGGGAGCGCCTTGACGACTATATCATCAAACCAGAAATAGCGGAGCATCCTGAAGTTTGGGCGCCAGTCATCGAGGCGTTCTATGAAACGCAGGTGACACTCTCGCTGACCCAAAAAATGGCCGAGTTTCACTCAGCTGTGGTTCAGCGGTTGAAGGTTCGGGAAGATATGGTCGAGCGAGAGTGGAAGAAAGGTGTTACCGCTATCTTTCTGCCCAAGTTAAAGGATCTTCCTCCACCCCCACCCCCACTGAAGGGGCACAGCCATGCGGTTCGTTCTGTTGCATTCTCTTGGGATGGCATGAAGCTTGTCTCTGGGTCGGTCGACAACACAGTGAGGGTTTGGGATGCGCTAACAGGGAAGGTGCAGACTACCTTGGGAGGGCACAGTGGTGCTGTCAGGTCTGTTGCATTCTCACCGAGTGGGGAATGTATTATCTCTGGATCGGTCGATAAAACAGTGAGGATGTGGGATGTGTTGGCAGGAAGGGTTGATAAAGTGATTGTGGGGCACACTGGCTGCGTTTGGTCAGTTGAGTTCTCGGCGGATGGATCACAGTTTGTCTCAGGGTCAGCCGATAAGACGGTGAGGATATGGGATGCATCAACTGGCCAGATTCAGCGCATCCTGGAGGGGCACACTAGCACTGTTTATTCTGTGGTCTTCATAGGAGAGGGATCGACGATTGTCTCTGGGTCGGCTGATAAAACAGTGAGGGTGTGGGATACCTTGACGGGCACGGTGCACACTGTCCTGAAGGGAGATAGTATTGTCTGGTCTGTTGCAAGTTCGAGGGATGGGCGGTGGATTGTGTCAGGATCGGAAGACACAATGGTGAGGGTGTGGGATTTGCTGACAGGCGAGGTGCTGCGAGTACTGAAGGGACACACCAGTCACACTAGGTCCGTTGCACTTTCCCGGGATGGATTATGGATCGTCTCTGGGTCGTGGGACCGCACATTGAGGGTGTGGGATGCCTCAACTGGCGCAGTGCGAAGCGTGCGAGCGGAACACACAGGTGATATTAACGGAGTAGCATTCTCAAGGGATGGAAGGCGGGTTGCCTCTGGATCGGACGACATGACAATTAGAGTGTGGGATGTGACTTCCTTGACTTCTGCCCCTCATGTAACATAGCACTAGTAGTCCTGAATCCTGATAAATAGGCTGACGGGCTGTTTCTTTGTCTCCCGATTTGAGGCTCTCCCTGCCCGCCCTGACGTGCTATAAGCTCTCCGGCAAGCAGCGCCACATCTAAACAATGGAAGAGCGGAGGTACTAGGTCTCGCAGCGTGCAGTACCGTGTGCCTATCGACCGCTAGGTTCGGTTATTCTGAGTCTGCTCCTCGGTAAGCCTTTAATTCCTCTGTCAAGGATCTTCCAAGGCTGCGGCCTGCCTACTGTAGAAATGGCCCCAAGATTCCAGTGAAACAGGCCCAGTCTGCAGAGTGTGAGAGTTGCGATGAGCTGAACGCAAGGCGCTCGCCGGTCGCCGGTCGGGCGCTTAGTTGAGCGGCTTCTGAATCTGAATCTGAGCTCGGCCTGACGAGCCGCGGAACGTGGCTGTGCATCGTCCCAAGGGACGGCTGGCACGAACCTTAACCTTCAAAACCTTTGCTTTCCAGACCCGATAGCGAGCAGAAAACGGGTATTGCCTTCACACTCTTGCAACAGGCTCCATCCCAGCTCTATCCGGCCATCCTCTCGTCAATTTCGTCGGTGTTTCTGATGCTTTCGTCACCTGCTCGGAAGGCCTCATGTTCAGCGCCCAGCCCTCGGCGCTTATCGATAGCGATAGGTGAATAGAGCCCAGTATCCACAGTTTCCGACGCAACCCTCCTTTCCTCGTGGTTACTCGGTGGCGTTGCTTTGTGCTCAACGTCTCCGGTAGAACGTGACGTCTGGATGATGTTGGGCCAACTGCAATTGGGCAGAGTCCAATGGTCACCTCATCACCTTGTGTGACGTGTCAGCTCTCTCAGCGCTTATCGATAACGATGGTCGATTATCCAGCGCACCATGTGACGAGGATTGGCTGTCCGATGAGCTTTTTGCATCTTCTCCACTGACTATCAACACGCCGTTGAACGATGTCGAAGGATATGAAGGGGCCGACGATTGCGTACGCAAGCTTTCTTCTTGGAAGAGACATGGTGCTAACCGATTACTCTCAGCGTCATTGGAAAGGCCGACAGCGGCAAAACGACAGTGGGTGATGTCTTTTGGTAGACTTGGAGGCGCTGGATGACACCGATTCTGTAGTTCATCAGGGCCGTTTGCGATGCAGTCAGCGGTATGCCTGGGGAGCATACAGATGATGAGCCTACTCGGGAGATTGTAGAGTACAAGGTACAGCTGGCTGATGGGCTGTTCATGACCCTCCTTGACACTCCTGGATTTGACGGCAACCTGGCGGATTCTAGGGATGGGACGACTGAGGGAATACTCAACGAGTTGGAGCAGTACATTGCGGACAAAAAGTGAGTACTATTTTTCCATTGCGGAGCATACAAGTATCTAATATGTGCGTTACTAGGCTCGGACCCATAACCCATACCCTCTTCTTTCTGAACACAGACGACATGACCATGTCCGATTTCACGGTCCTGCCGAGAAAGGCCTTCGAGAGGGCTTTCCAAGGCTCTAAAATAGCATGCATCACCGCATGTTGGGATCGGATGGAAAGTGAAAACGAGGCTCCATTCAGCGCTGAGGAGGTAGTGGACAAGGAAGAAAGCCTTTATGACAGTGGGAGAACGGGCAGAAGCCTTTTGGAGTACCTAGAGAACGATCGAGGGTACGACATACGTCGTTTCCGCTCTGGCCTACCTATCGAGGGCGAAGCAACATCTTCAGCATATACACTCCCTCAGGATATTATCTATGAGCTCGTTGGCGGACAAGTAAGTATTCAATGTCACGCAGGGCTGTTACCGTGTGTTTGCTCATTCATTAAACACAGGTAGTGGAACCTTTGAGGGAAATGTTAGCGGCGATGACCAAGGAGCGGGACGAGCTCGCTGCCAAGTTACATCCTCTTCCGCTCCAGGAGCCGCTCGAACAAGCACTGATTGTAGCTAGCGACATTGCTCCTCTGCAAGAGGTTGTTCGTCCCCCGCGGACTCGGCGACAGCGCCTCCTGGATACCATCGACGAGTTTTCGGCACAGGTCATTGAAATGATGACCGAGCTCGAGAGGGAAGCACTGGATGTGGATGCCGAGCGTGCGGCTGATCGCGCGGCCTTTGAAGCTGCGTCTGCTGCAATCGAAGAGGCTGAGGGCAGGCTCGCGGAAAGTTCGGAATACGTTAAGGTAGCAGACCGAGAACGCGCCAATTTGGCACAGGAACGCGACGCGCTTCGTCAGCTGGAACAGTCTTTGACTGCGCGCCTGGATGAACAAGGAACGGAGGCCGCATTGAGAGCGCTGCCTTCAGTAAACCAGCGGATCAAGCCGAGGCTGGAACAAACGCAGGCGTCGCTCAGTGAGATGGACCGGTGGATATCGACGGCGGAGGAATATTACCAGGAGGGACGGCAGGAAGTGGAGCAGGCAGCTGCGGAGATTGACAAGTTGATACTCACCAAGCAAGAGAAGGAGAGAGAGTTGAATGGATGGCTTTCCCTGGAGTCTGAACGACTTTTGAAGGACCAGGAGAGCATTCGAGAGCTTCAGGCGACCTTATTCAACAACCTTGATTCCATGAGGGAAGGGTTGAAGGATAGCTGGGAGGGGAAGCTCGGGGACAACCCCGTTTTCCGGGAGCGTCTTGACGACTATGTTGTCAAGCCCGAGATAGCGGAGCACCCTGAAGTTTGGGCGCCGGTCATCGAGTCTTTCCATGAAACGCAAGTTGCACTTTCGCTGACACAAAAAATGGCCAAGTTTCACTCGGAGGTGGTTCAGCGGTTGAAGGTTCGGGAAGATATGGTCAAGCGAGAGTGGAAGAAAGGTGCTGAAAGGATTTTTCTGCTCAAGGAGCTTCCTCCACCCCCTCCCCCACTGACGGGCCATAGCAACTCGGTTCGCTCAGTTGCATTCTCCTGGGATGGCATGAAGATTGTCTCTGGGTCGTACGACAGAACAGTGAGGGTGTGGGATGCGCTGACTGGAAAGGTGCAGACTATCTTGGAGGGGCACAGCGATGTTGTTAGGTCTGTTGCATTCTCACCGGACGGCGGGCTTATCGTCTCCGGGTCGGACGATAAAATAGTGAGGGTGTGGGATGTGTCGACAGCCAGAGTTGAGAGAGTGCTTGCGGGGCACACCAGCTACGTTTGGTCGGTTGACTTCTCGGCGGATGGATCACGGATTGTCTCAGGGTCAGGAGATGCGACGGTGAGGATATGGGATGCATCAACTGGCCAGGTTCAGCGCATCCTCAAGGGGCACACAGACACAGTCTATTCTGTGGTCTTTATAGGAGAGGGATCGAGGATTCTCTCTGGTTCGGCTGATACAACAGTGAGGGTATGGGATACCTCGACGGGCACGGTGCACGCCGTGCTGAAGGGAGATAGTGGACCAGTCAGGTCTGTTGCCGCTTCGGAGGATGGACTGTGGGTTGTGTCAGGATCGGAAGACAGAATGGTGAGGGTGTGGGATGTGTTGACAGGGGAGCTGCTGAAAGTCCTGAAGGGACATACAAGTTACGTTAACTCTGTTGCACTTTCTCAGGATGGGTCATGGATCGTCTCTGGGTCGTGGGACCGCACATTCGGGGTGTGGGATGCCTCAACTGGCGCAGTGCGAAGCATGAGAGCGGATCACGGACGTGATATTAACGGAGTAGCATTATCAAGGGATGGAAGGCGGGTTGCCTCTGCGTCGTGCGATAAGACGGTTAGGGTGTGGGATATGGCCTCCTTGACTTCTGTCTCTTAGCCCAAGCAAACACTGTACTTTCTATCAACCTGACCGGCAAGCTGTTAGGGATCCTGAAGGGACATAAAAACTGGGCTAGATCCGCTGCACTTACTCGGGATGGATTGTGGATCTGTTCTGGGTCCTGGGATAAAACTTTGAGGGTATGGGATGCCTCAACAGGCGCAGTGCAAAGCGTGCTAACGGAGCACAATAATGATGTTAACGCGGTGGCATTGTCAAGGGATGGAAGGAGGATGGCCTCCGGGGCGGACGACAAGACGATTAGAGTGTGGGATATGGCATCCTTAACTTCTGCTCCTCGTAAATCCTAGTCCAACCACACTGGTGTTCATATATCATAGTCAATAATAAGTCCACGTTCGACTCTTTTTTGTCCTCGGAGGATCAACAGAAGTTAGAATAAGGGGCGAAAGGGTGTTGCCAGTGGTGCCTCCATGAGTATCACGGTGGACTTATCCTGAGCTTGGGAGATGCTCGTACAGAATGGCGACTGTATAATGATTTTTGAACGCCATGAGAACCCGAGCCACTCCCACTTCCAGGTCCGCTCTTGCGGTAGGAGTCACACCGATCGACATCGATCATTTAGGTCAGCAACAGAGACTTGGAGTTACACGCACTAGGTCCTAAGGTGTCTCATGCTGTATTGTAACCACCATCCAATACCTTCGACGCCCGTGGTCGTACACCGCTGTGATGGCTCAGCCCAGCCGCTCCTACTTCAACTCAAGCGTCGACTGGACCTACAATGAACTCTACGCCTGCAACATCTCCATCACGCCGATCTCGCCCGCCGAATTCTTCCAGCCCACCCCAGACCCCTCGCTCAGCCACCTCGATCCCTCCATCCTCACGACACACGCCACCGACGCCGACGACCCCGACCTGAACCTCTCAGACGCAACATCAGAGTACCTCGGCTATCTTGACCTCGCCACCCGCGGCTATCAGGAAAGCGCCACCATCGACTTCGCCGCGGCGACTCTGCGGCTTCTGGGATTCGGCGACTCGACGACGACGGTCGCAACACGCCACGCCATCCCCCTCGTCATCTGCGGCGAGACACGGGCTGCTCTGACAGACGTATGTGTTATACATCGCCCTACCAGGACCATCCTCCTCGTCCTCGTGATAGACAGGACCATCTTTGGCGACGACACGGCTGTCGGAAACGTCGAGGCGCAGGTGGTGGCTGGGGCGATCGCAGTGTATCAGTTCAACAACGACGCGCGTGCTGCGAACGGCTTGCCTGTCCTTGAAGCTATGACCGTTCCCTGTATCAGCATGTCGGGCACCAAGCCCACTTTCTACGTCATGGCCGTTACGAGGAAGCTGAGCGATGCGGTCATCACCGACCAGTATCCAGCGTCAGAAACTCGACTTATGAAGTGCGTCACGACTCCAAAGCATCGAGGGCGGGCGTACGATGGAATGGCGAACTTCGAATTTCGAGAGACTGCTCTCAAACGGTTCCTTGCGTTCAAGTATGCTGCGAGGAGCTACTGGAAGCAGTACATGGATTAGTGTTGGTAATGAAATCAAGGCCTTCACGGTGCGCTTCCCTTACACCGCCGTGTTTTTTGAATCAAGGGCAAACGAAGAGTGATGGTCAGGTATCCAAATAGTGTCTTATTCTCATCTCCCTTACACACACACTTCAATTGCTATAGTAGTACTTTGAACTCATTAATAGAACGAGCCTCCCTGCTATATCCAACGTTCGAGTCCTTGTCCTCCGATCCCTCCCTTGAGTATTAGAGTAAGGCGGAAATACTCCGCTGAAATGGATACACCACCTACAAACGGGCCCCCATTGGCAGGATCTGGTGGGGAGGGCCCTCCGAACGCATAGCGCATGACAGTCCGAGTATTCGTGAGATTCCCAATGTAGCTATTTCCTCGCTCGACACGCCATATCCCTCTCTTTCCCTCTGACTCACGTCGTTTGATTATGAGACGTTTTATGGACGAATTAAGTAGGCGCCAAAGAATGTCTCGTATAGCAGGAGGAGAAAAGGAAATAAGACATTGCCGTCGTTCAGAAATGGTGAAGCGCAACCTCCACCACCCCCACCACCATCCAATACCTCGACGCCGGCGATCGTACACCGCTGCGAAGCATGGCTCAGCTCAATCGCTCCCCGAAGTCTGGCAACGACTGGACATACAATGAACTCAGCGCATACAACATCTCCATTACCCCGACCTCGCCCGACGATTTCTTCCAACACAACCCAGACCCACCGCTCGACAATTTGGACCCCACCATCCTCACGGCACCGGTCACCGATATGGACGATCCCAGCTACTCAGATGCAGCATCAAAGTACCTAGCCTATCTTGACTTCGCCACCCGCGTCGATCTGGGAAGCGATATCTGCGATAATCACGAAAGCACCGCCACTAATCTCGCAACGGAGACTCTGCGACTTCTGAAATTCAGAGACTGGGCCACAATCATCACACTGCGCTACCCCATCCCTCTCGTCATCTGCGGCGAGACACACGATTTCCAGCCAGACGTATGCGTTATACATCGCCCTAGCATGGGCTTCAAAACCTTCCTCCTCATGGACAGGTCCATCTTTGGCTACGACACGGCTTCCGGAGACGTCGAGGCGCAGGTCGTGGCTGGGGCGATCGCAGTGTATCACTCCAACAACAACGCGCGTACTGCGAAGGGCTTACCTGTCGTTGAAGCTATGACTGTGCCCTGTATCAGCATGGAGCGCACCAAGCCCACATTCTACCTCGTGCCCGTTACGAAGCAACTGAGCGATGCGGTCGCCACCGGCCAATATCCAGCGTCGCAAACGCACGTCTTGCAGTGCGCCACTGTCGCGCCGCCGGATCGTGGACAGGCCAGCAATTGGGCTCCAGCGCGTTATGGGCGGGTCAGAGATGGAATGGCTAACCCCGAATATCGAGAGATTGCTCTCAGACGGTTCCTTGCATTCAGGGATGTTGCAAACCGCTGCTGGCAGGAGTACATGGATTAGTGGTTGCGCATCGATCGGCGCGCATATCTCCTTTCACTTCCCTTGAACTGTATCAGCGTATGAAACCTTCCTTCTACAGACCATTTGTAAACTACCAGCCTGCCCATTCAACCAGAGCTAATGTTCGAGATGAATCTCACTGGCTGATGGCGTTTTCCAGCAGCCCAATTAGGAGATACACGACCCACGTGACCGTGTCGCGTGGTTGGTTGTTGATTTGCAGCTTGTTCCGTTCTGCCACTGCGATACCATTGCACGATGAAAAGGCACGCCAAAGGGCCTGCCCCAAACGTCTACATCGCGCGCGACGAGCTCGAGCAGGGCCGGCGCCAGCTCGAGAACAGGCTCAAATCCACCGCATCCATCCCCGCGCCCCCGCTCGCCAGCGACGACGAGGACGTCTACCACTACCACAGCCAGAACAGCAGCGTCGAGATGGGCAGGCACGGCTCCGAGCCCATGGGGTACCCCGACTTTCCCTCGTTCGCCCACCGCTCCCGGGAGCACTTCGCCGAGGAGGACAGTCACATGCAGATGGGGTGGTCGTACCGCACCGGCGACGACGACGACGGCGTCAGTCCGTATGGCGGGGAGACCATGTCCACGGCGGCGCACCACGCGAGCGCAGTGACCCTCACGGCGGGCCTGGGCGGGGGGCGCGGTGCCCGGCGGGATGTCAGCATGAGCGGGGCAGAGTACGACCCCGACCGACCGCTCAACCAGATCATGGCCGGCGTCGGCCGCATGAGCATGTTCGACGACCCCTCCAGATCCAAACACGTACGTCGCCCCACCGAACCCCCGCCCTTACCTGACCCCTCTACCGCAGACCGCAACCAACAACAACATCACCTTCGAGCCCCTCGTCGTCGACAGCACCGCCGAGCTCGACCGCATCCTCCAATCCGGCTTCGCGCACCAAAACCAAAACCAGAGCCATAACCAGTCAATACACCCCACCCCACCCCTCTCGCGCGCCTCCTCCTCCTCCCTCTCCGACAGCGACCCGGGCTCCCCCTCCCGCCCCAAACTCTCCGACCACCTCCGCACCCTCGCCTTCTCCCCCAAGCGTCCCCGAACCGCCGCACCCATCCAACCCGCATCACCCGCCTACGCCCAACAAGCCTCCCCACTCGCAAAACGCAGTAGTAGCGGCCAAGGAGGAGGGGGAGGGGCACCCCTATCCATGAACACGACCCCCCGGCCCACGCGGCGGGTAGCCCAGCCTCCCACCCCCGAAGTCCGGCTACAACCGCCCACCCCTTCCACGGCCAGCTCCAAATTCACGCGCATGGCGCGCGGCATCGTGCGGGACATCGCGAACAGCAGGGCCGATGCCGACAAACCCTCCTCGGGGCGGTCCTCGCTTGACAAGCAGCAGGAATCGGGTCCTGCTCCAGCTGTCAGGCCGAATGTCCGGAAGGGCATCATGAAAGAGCAGCAGTCGAAGAGTAGGATCCACTTGCCTGATGTTACGGGGCTTACGGCGGCGGTTGAGTCGCCTGCGAGGCTGGGGAAGGAGTTCCATGCGTACAAGGGCGCCAATTCACGCGAAGCCGAGGGTACGTCCCTCCCAAACTCTCAATCAATCAATTCTTTACTGAAAAAAAATCACTTTATAGCTCGTTTCATTCAGACTCTTAGTAAAGTGCAGTCTAAAATCCAGCAGCTGAACGACGAGAACGGTATCTCCCGGCGCCGCGTGCGTGAGCTCGAGATGGAGCTGGACGACGCGAAGCGCGATGTCGCAAGGGAACGGACGAGGCTGTTGGAGAAGGAGGATGTTATCATACAGCAGCAAAAGGAGATGGCGGGGATCGCGAGTCGGTCTTCCAAGGGGAAAGGGAGGGCGCGGGATAATGAAGCGGAGGAGGAGGAGGAGGATGTGCTAAAGAGATACCGGGACGCTGTGGATGAGAAGAAGGGTATTTAACTTCTTTTCCCCTCGTTTTAGAGGATTCCGCTGATCTCAGATTTTCTTTCTTTCTTCGCAGCGCTAGAATCGTTGATCAACACCCTCCGATCGCACCTAACACGCCTAACCCAAGAACTCGCAGACCACTCGCATCTCCTCCAAGAGCTGAAAGAGATGCGAGACACGGACCACCGCGTCCTCCGCGAAAAGAGCGCCGACATCAGCCGGCTGAACGACGAAGTCGAAAGGCTCGCGGGGGAGGTGGAGGTGTTGAGGGGTGTTGTGGAGGAGGGGCTGCGGGAGAGGAGGGCGGGGAAGGAGCCGAGTGCGTACGTGGAGGAGGAGGCGGATACTAGTATGTCGTTGGATAATGACGAGGAGGAGGACGAGGAGCGGGAAGGGGATGGAGGGGAGAGGGAGGACGAGCGGGAAGAGGAGGAGGAGGAGGAAGAGGCGCAGGAAACGCCTGATGAACAGGGGAGTGTGGAGTACCGACCCCACCGGCCTCCTCTATTCGCTACTGACTCTGAGGACGAGGAAGACGAGACCTACGAACCCTCATTCAGCTTTAGAGCGTCAACGCCCCCGCCCGCCGCGGCGGATCGCACTGTGCGGACGGACCATGCGACGCTCGGAACGAGTGGGAGCGCGAGCACGCCGCATCGGGTGACGTTTATTGATCAGCGGGAGTTGAGGAGGATTGAGCGGGAGGTGGAGGAGCGCAGGGGCGATTTGAGTGTTAATGGGGGCGGGGGTCGGGGTGGTGGTAGAAGTGGGGATGGGAGGGGGAGTGGTAAAAGTGGGGATGGGAGTGGGAGGGGGAGTCCGGAGTTGGAGGCGACGAGCTTTTATGAGAGGCCGAGGACGCCTACGCCGCCGAGTCCGAGTCCGAGTCCGAGGGCGGGGAGGATGGGTTTTGGGAGGAAGGAAGGAGCTGCGGTGGCGGGTGGAAATGTGAATGGGAAGGAGAGGGAGAAGGCGGGAGGCAGGAGACAGGGGAGTCCGCGGGGAAGGGATGTGGAGGAGACGCCGTTCCCGCAGATCCGGGGGATAGGCTTGAGCGGCTGTTCTTTGCTGCGCCGGAGCATAATCCGAGGACGTGTACTGTGTGTTTTAGAAGGCGGGGGACTGGTGCGGCACATGGGCATGACGACGAAGAGGAAGAGATGGAAGGGGAGAGGGAAAGGGCTGAGGAGAGGAGGACGAGGAGGGGTAGTGGGGAGGTGACGGAGAGGGAGATTGAGGAGGTGCCGAATGATCCGAGTTACTTTAGGAGGGTGGCGAGTCGGGCGGGGTTGCCGCCGCAGACTGTTGCGATGCGGGTTATTAGGGAGTTGGAGGATGATTTTACTCATTATAAGAGGTGCGTTGGTCTTCCTTCCTTCCTTTCATCATATTCTTCCCTGCTATCCTTCCTCCCTTCCTTGCCTTTTATCTTGATCTTTGTTTTGGGAACGAGAGAGAGGATGTTTACTGACTGAGGGTTGTAGTGTGTACTGCGAGTTGGCGGACCAGTATAAGGAGATGGACCCTGTTTCGGATGTGCCGCGGCGGAATTATTTGGCGAAGCATTTGAGAGAGGTTGTTGATATCTTGGAGCAGAAGGTGTGTTTTTGCTCTTCCGTCAGTATGCATAGGAGGATGGAGGAGACTGACTGGACTTTTTGATAGGGAGACCAGATTGCGGCTTTGAGCGATTTGTTGGCGTTCAAGGATAAGGGCAAGGCTCCAGCGTCTTGAAGGGTACCCCCGTTGTATTGTTCGTCCTGTGTTCGTGTTCGTGGTCTGACTTCCGTGTTCTGTGTTGTGTCCATGCATTTCTTTACTCTTCCTGTCCTTTCCGTCTTCTCGCTCGTTCCCTTTCTCTCCCTGCCCGATCCTTTCCATCGTCTCTCTCGTTTCGCACTTCCCGTTTTCAACCACCATCTGCATTGCATTGGTTCTATGCATCCACCGTCCCTCCTTACATATATGTCAATATTGAATCGAACTTTAGCATACATAGTATCTTGACTGAAAGAAAGAAGAATTTGTTTTGACTGTCGTTGCATGTTCGTGTCATATTATTTCTTGGACGTTTTCGTTATTTAGCATGGTAGAGCGTCGTGAATTTGGCTGCAATATATATATTGGGTACATGGGCTTTGGTCAATTTTGTGGCGGTTTCCAGAGGTTGGTAATTACCGTAGCCGTACCATTCACTGCCTTGCATGTGTGTCGGGAGGTTCTCTCGAGGATTTCGAGGACGAGTTACAGTGCCCCTTCGCGTTTTCGTTATTTAGCATCGTAGAGCGCAGTGAATTTGGTTGCAATATTTATAGTGGGTACATGGGCTTCGGTCATTTTTGTGGCGGTTTCCAAAGGTTGGTAAGTATCGCTACCCATACCACTGCCTTGCAGGTGTGTCGGGAGGTTTCCTCGAGGACTTCGAGGACGAGTTACAGTGCCTATCACATCCACATGGCATGGTAGAGCGAGGCTCAGCGACTCAGAGCGAGCTTCAAAGTGGGTAACTATGAAACACCTTAATTATCAGGAGTACAGGGATATGGTACACCGTGACGAGGGGGCAAAGTTAGACCTGTGGCAGACCCTCTATGGAGCTGCACGCCTCAATAGCCTCATAGAGTGGCACTGGGTACGAGTCTAGGAAGAAGACAAGGAATCGCACACCCTGATCGTCATGTCGTCCGACCCAGAGGCAATCCGCCTTCCATTCCTAGAGAGTGCTACGGTGTTGATATCAGCGCTGTGTTCCCGCCGCACGCTTCGCACTACGCCAGTTGAGGCATCCCACACCCTCAACGTGTCGTCGTACGACCCAGAGACAATCCATAATCCATCCCGGGAAAGTGCAACGGACCTAACACAACTGCTGTGTCCCTTCAGTACTCTCAGCACCCTGCCTGTCATTACATCCCACACCCTCACCATTCCGTCATACGACCCCGTCACAATCTGCAGTCCATCCTCCGAAGCTGTAACGGACCCAACATCACTATCTCCCTTCAGGACAGTGTGCACCGTGCCCGTCAAGGTATCCCACACCCTCACTGTTTTATCAGCCGATCCAGAGACAATCCTCGATCCCTCTCCTGTAAAGACCACAGAATAGACAGTGCCCGTGTGCCCCTTCAGGATGCGCTGAGCTTGGCCAGTCGATACATCCCATATCCTCACCGTGTTATCGCCTGACCCTGACCCTGAGACGACCTGTAATCCATCCGCCGAGAAGTCAACTGACCAAACACCGCTAGTGTGTCCCACAAGCACGCTCTCAACTCTTCCTGTCAACACATCCCACACCCTCCCTGATTTATCGTCCGATCCGGAGACGATATGCCCGCCGTCCGGTGAGAATGCAACAGACCTAACCACACTGATGTGCCCCTCCAGGATAGTCTGCAACTTGCCAGTCAGCGCATCCCACACCCTCACTGTTTTGTCTGCCGACCCAGAGACAATCTTCCTTCCGTCCCAGGAAAACGCAACTCCCCATACCTGATTTGTATGCCCCGTCAGTGGGGGAGGGGGCTCATTGGGCAAGAAGATACGTTCAACAGCCTTTTTACACTCTCGCTCGACCATGTCTTCTCGAACCTTCAACCGCTGAACCACCTCCGAGTGAAACTTGGCCATTTTTTGTGTCAGCGTAAGTGCAACTTGTGTCTCATAGAACGACTCGACGACCGGTGCCCAAATTCCAGGATGCGCCGCTATTTCAGGCTTGATGGCATAGTCGTCAAGACGCTCCCGGAAAACGGGATTGTCCCCGAGCTTCCCCTCCCAATTATCCTTCAAACCCTCCCGCATGGCATCAAGGTTGGTGCACAAGGTTGCCTGGAGCTCCCGAAAGCTTTCCTGGTCCTCCAAAAGCCGTTCCGTCTCTTGAGGTAGCCATCCATTCAACTCCTTCTCCTTCTCTTGCTTGGTGAGTTTCCACTTCTCAATCTCCCCAGCTGCCTGCTCCACCTCCTGCCGTCCCTTCTGGGAATAACCCTCCGCCGTCGACATCCACTCCTCCATGTCCTTGAGCAACATCTGCGTGTGCTCCAGCCTCGAGCCGAGCCGCTCTTTGGCTGAAGGCAACGCTCCCAGTGCAACCTTCGTTCCAAATTCATCCAACCGCCTCGCCAATGACTGTTCTAGCTCACGAAGCGCATTGTGTTCTTGTTCCAAACATGCACGCTCCTCCTCTGCGACCTTCACGCGCTCCGTACTTTTTGCGTGCCTGCCCTCAGCTTCTTCAATCGCAGCGGAGGCAGCTTCAAAGGCCGCGCGATCAGCCGCCCGTTCTTCTGCTACATCCAATGCTTCCCTCTCGAGCTCGGTCAACATCTCAAGAACCTGTGCCGAAAACATGTCGATGGTATCCAAGAGGCGCTGTCGCCGAGTCCGCGGGGTACGGACGACCTCTTGCAGCGGAGCAACGTCGCTAGCTACAATCGGCGCTTGTTCAAGTTTCTCCTGGAGCGGAAGAGCGTGTAATTTGGTAGCGAGCTCGTCCCGCTCCTTGGTGGTTGCCGCTAACATTTCCCTCAAAGGTTCCACTACCTGTGTTTAATGAGTGAGCAAACACACGGTAACAGCCCTGCGTGACATTGAATACTTACTTGTCCGCCAACGAGCTCATACATGATATCCCGAGGGAGTCTATATGCCGACGATGTCGCTTCGCCGTCGATAGGTAGGCCAGAGCGGAAACGACGTATGTCGTACCCTCGATCGTTCTCTAGGTATGCCAAAAAGCTTCTGCCCGTCCTCCCACTGGCGTAGAGGCTTTCTTCCTTGTCCACTACCTCCTCGGCGCTGAACGGAGCCTCATTTTCACTTTCCATCCGATCCCAACATGCCGTGATGCATGCTACTTTAGAGCCTTGGAAAACTCTCTCGAAGGCCTTTCTCGGTAGGACCGTTAATTCGGACATGGTCATGTCGTCTGTATTCAGAAAGAAGAGAGTATGGGTTATGGGCCCGAGCCTCATAACGCACCTATTAGATACGTGTATGCTCCGCAATGGAAATAGTACTCACTTTTTGTCCGCAATGTACTGCTCCAACTCGTTGAGTATCCCCTCAGTCGTCCCATTCCTAGAATCCGCCAGATTGCCGTCGAATCCAGGAGTGTCAAGGAGGGTCATGAACAGCCCATCGGCCAGTGGTACCCTGTACTCCACAATCTCCGAAGTAGGTTCATCATCTGTAGGCTCCCCAGGCGTACCGCTGACTGCATCGCAAACGGCCCTGATAAACTGCAGAATCGGTGTCATCCAGCGCCTCCAAGTCTACCAAAAGGCATCACCCACCGTCGTCTTGCCGCTGTCAGCCTTTCCAATAACGCTGAGCGCAATCGGTTAGTGCCATGTCTCTTCTAAGAAGAAAGTTTGCGTACGCAATCGTCGGCCCCTTCATAACCTTCGATGGCGAGATGATAGGCAGTGGATGACCTCAGTTCGACGCATTCAGCTGAACGGACAACCAATCCTGGTCACAAGGCTCAGGCCTGCGCTGGCTAATCGACCATCGCTATCGATAAGCGCTGAGCGAGCTGACACGTCACACAAGGTGACGAGGTGACCATTGGACTTCTGCCCAATTGCAGGCGGCCCAGCATCATCCAGACGTCACTGTCTGCCGGAGACTTTGAGCACCAAGCGACGCCGCCGACTAGACCACGAGGAAAGAAGCACTACATCGAAAACTATAAACACTGGGTTCTATTCAGCAATCGATATCGATAAGCGCCGAGGGCTGAGTGCTGAACATGAGGCCTTCACAGGTCACCGTGACGAAAGCATCAGAAACACCGACGAGACTGACGAGATGGTTGCCAGATAGAGCTGAGATGTAGCCTGTTGCAAGAGTGTGAGGACAATACCGGTTTTCTGCTCGCTATGGGGTCTGGAAAGCAAAGGTTTCGAAGGTTCGTTCTGCCGACGATGCCACGTTCCGCGGCTCGTCGGCTGAGCTCCGATTCAGAAGCCGCTCAACTAAGCGCCCGACCGGCGACCGTCTTGCGTCCAGTTCATCGCAACTCTCACAGTCTCAGAATACCGGACCGACTGGCACGCAGGTTCGAGGTTCGGGGTTCGAGGTTCGAGGTTCGAGGTCCACAAATTTCGAACATTCCGCAGAGAGCGTTCGTAGCAACTCTGCTGTGCTCTCATTGTGTACCACAACTTGAACAATGCTTATCATCGAGATGGTAACCTATATCAGAATAAAAGACCTTCACGGTGCCCCCGTATTTTCATCCAACAACATCCATCTTGGTCCCATGGAGAACTTAATGCTTCTAGACGTCTTTCAGAGTCTCTCCCGCCACCCAGTTCTCCTCAAGTACATCAAGCTCGACTCGGAGGATTATCGACTTGGCGTCGCTAAATAGGCTTATCTCTAGCACTTCCAGACTCCAGTCGGTCCCATCGATGGAGCAGGGCGATAGTAGATACACGAGGAAAGAGGAAGAACCGTAGCCATTGAAGTCGAATACTAACGGTCCGGTATTTTGCCAAGTGTGCGTGCTGAGTTTGGTGCGCATACTCAAAGTATCAGAGGGGTATATATACCAATCCGAGAGCCAGGGCTTTGTGGACGGAACTCTGACATAGGGCAAAAGTGACACACTGTGTAGACCAAGAAATCATCGCAGCGAAGAGCAAAGCACAACGACGACCTTAAAGCGGAGTATCACTGACTTCGTGGACCTCGAACCGCGGACCTCGAACCTCGAACCTCAGGTTCGCGAACCTACGTGCCAGTCGGTCCGGTGTCCTCCACAGGCCTATTTTGCCGAAACCTTGGTCCTGTTTCTACAGTGGCAGATCCTTGACAGAGGAAGGCTTACCGAGAAGCAGAACAACCGAACTAGCGGTCGATAGCCACATGCCTGCAGGCTGCGAGACCTAGCACCTCCGTTCTTCCATTGTTTAGATGTGGCGCTGCTTTGAGGGCTTATGGCACGTTAGGGCGGGCAGGGGGAGCTTCAAATCAGGGGACTATGAAACAGCCCGTCAGCCTATTTATCAGGACTAGCAGTGCTATGTTACATGAGGGGCAGAAGTCAAGGAAGCCACATCCCACACCCTGACCGTCATGTCGTCCGATCCAGAGGCAATCCGCCTTCCGTCTCTTGAAAATGCTACAGTGTTGATGACATTGCTGTGCTCCTCTCGCACGCTGCCCACTGCGCCAGTCGAAGCATCCCACACCCTCAATGTCTTATCGTAGGACCCAGAGACGATCCATAATCCGACATCGCGGGAAAGTGCAACGGACCTAACGCAATTTCTGTGTCCCTCCAGTACTCTCAGCACCCTGCCTGTCATTACATCCCACACCCTCACCATTCCGTCATACGACCCCGTCACAATCCGCAGTCCACCCTCCGAAGCTGCAACAGACCAAACATCACTATCGCCCTTCAGGACAGTGTGCACCGTGGTCAAGGTATCCCACACCCTCACTGTTTTATCAGCCGACCCAGATACAATCCTCGATCCCTTTCCTATAAAGGCCACAGAATAGACAGAATTGGTGTGCCCCTCCAGGATCCGCAAAACCTGGCCACTCGATGGATCCCATATCCTCACCGTCTTATCGCCCGACCCTGAAACAACCTGCGATCCATCCACCGAGAAGTCAACCGACCAAACGTAGCCGGTGTGCCCCGCAAGCACTCTCTCAACTCTGCCTGTCAACACATCCCACACCCTCACCGATTTATCGCGCGACCCGGAGACGATATGCTTCCCATCCGGTGAGAATGCAACAGACCTAACGGTACCGCTGTGGCCCCCCAAGACGGTCTGCACCTTGCCTGTTAGTGCATCCCAAATCCTCACTGTGTTGTCGCCCGACCCAGAAACAATCCTCATGCCATCCCAAGAGAATGCAACTGCGTAGACATAGCTGCTATGCCCCGTCAGTGGGGGAGGGGGTGGAGGAAGCTCCTCGTGCAAGAAGATATGTTCAACAGCCTTTTTCCACTCTGGCTCGACCATATCTTCTCGAACCTTCAACCGCTGAACCACCTCCAAGTGAAACTTGGCCATTTTTTGTGTCAGCGAAAGTGCAACTTGTGTTTCATAGAACGCCTCGATGACCGGCGCCCAAACTTCAGGATGCTCCGCTATCTCTGGTTTGATGGTATAGCCGTCAAGTCCCTCCCGGAAAACGGGGTTGTCCCTAAGGTTCCCGCCCCAGATATCCTTCAAACCCTCCCGCATGGCGTCAAGGCTGGGGAACAAGGCCGCCTGGAGCTCTCGAATGCTCTCCTGGTCTTTCAAAAGCCGTTCCGACTCTAGGGAAAGCCATCCATTCAAATCCCCCTCCTTCTCTTGCTTGATGTGCTTCCACTTCTCAGTCTCCACAGCTGCCTGCTCCACCTCCTGCCGTCCATCCTGGTAATAGTTCTCCGCCGTCGATATCCACCCTTCCATGTCTTCGAGGGATGTCTGTGTTTGCTTCAGCCTCAAACTGAGCCGCTCTTTTACTGAAGGCAGCACTCCCAATGCGGCCTTCGTTCCAAATTCATCCAACTGCTTCGTCAGAGACTGTTCCTGCTCACGAAGCGTGTCGCGTTCCCGGTTCAAACAGGCACGCTCCTCGTCCGCCACCTTCATTCGCTCCGTCCTTTTCCCAAGCCTGCCCTCCGCCTCTTTCATCGCAGCGGACGCAGCTTCATATGTCGCACGATCAGCAGCACACTCGTCCGCCACATCCAACGCTTCCCTCTCGAGCTCCTCAATCATTTCCGTAACCTGAGCCGAGAACTTCTCGATCGTATCGAGAAGGCGCTGGCGCCGAGTTCGCGGGATACGGAAAGTGTCCTGCGGAGGAGCAGCGTCATTGGCGGTGGTTGGGGTTTGTTGCTTCTGGAGCAGCAAATCGTACTTTGCCGCGAGTTCGTCTCGTTCCTTCGTCACCGTCGCTAATCTTTCCTCTAACGTGCCATCCGATCCCTAGGATTGGCGATAAGCATACGCCTCGATGGTCTTGAAGATGACTTACCGGGCCAGCAAAGAGCTTGAGCATGACGTCTCGGGGAGAGGAGTAGGCTTCGGACGTTAGGCCGGACCGGAAACGAAGAACTTCGCCTGCTGGATTCCGTCGTACATCGTGCAAGTACTCCAACAGGCTTCCGCTAGATTTCGCACTTGCGTACAGGTCTTCCTCCTTGTTCTGTGCGTCTTCAGCGGTGATGTGAGGGCCGTCATCTTCGTCGATTTGGTCCCAACGCGTCGTGACGCACACGACCTGAGCATTTGAAAAAAGTCTCTCAAAGGCGCGTCGTGCACGGCCCTTGAGTTCAGTCGTCGCCATGTCGTTTGCGTTCAGAAACAAGATAACATGCGACACGGGCGTAGATTGTCTGTTTCCGGTCATAAGAACCAAAGCAGCAGAATGTGGGTCGGGACTGTGCTCACCCATTTGACGCAAGATGCTCCTCCAGCATCTGAAGAATCTCCTCGGTCTCCTTCGCGCGCTCTCCTGGCTGGTAGCCATCGAACCCAGGAGTGTCGAGGAAGGTCAATGATCTCCCATCCGGAAGAGTGATGCTGTACTCCTTGATTCCAAGAGTCGGTATCTCAGTGGCAGGCGGTCCAGGTATATCAGCGTCGACTGCATGCTGGACGGCCTTGATGAACTGCAGGTCTCGATGTCATCGATATGTTCCTCAGAAAGACAAAAGCGAAAACGCACGGTCGTCTTGCCGGCGTCGATCCTGCCTAACACACTGATTACGGTCAATTATCTTTCTATTTTATCGAGAAAGCAAAAGGTACATACACAATCGTATGCTCCACCATATCCTGTGGCAGGGTTCGAACTTCGAAGATAACTATCGGATGGTCAGAGGAGGAACTGGATTCGCCCGATTCAGCATAGATGGCTCGTTATAGCCACCACACGTTGAGGTTTGTCTTGTCAGATTGACACCGTTATCGATAAGCGCCGAGTATAAGTTCAATTCTGGATTGGGTGCGGGATGGGAACTCATTCTAAGCGGACTGGTTTAGTGCTCGAAAGCGACGGTGAGAGGATGATATTGCTTCCGAGTACCTGAAGATCTGGAAATTGAAAGGGTTCGAGGGTACCTAGTAGGTGGACTGGAGCAAAAGCTAAGTAGTCGTCACTAAGTAGTGTACAGCGGATTCGGGAAGTTCCATGATGGCATCGCCCCCTCGGGTTAGGGTCTATGTATCTGGTGTTCGAGCGTGTGAAATGTGGAATGATTGGCGCCCTCAGGCTCGTCCTTCCACGTCATTGTCCTATCTTAGGTTTAGGTCCTCTCTTCAGAGTCTTCACTCCCACCAGCGGACTTACTATGGTCTCCTCCCGCTGGAGCCTCTATTGAGCTATGCGAGGTGGATAGGCAGGGCCCTCTCTATGTCACTATCTACTCCTCGTGTTCTTGACCGCTTACTTACGAGTATGCCTCTTCTCACCGGGTCTATCGGCTTCTATGTCCTCCTTCTCGCTCATTATACGCAGTTGGACGGGATACACTGCGTCATTAGGCCAGGTTACTAGCCCTAGCCGAATATACGAGTATGCGTCTCCACTCGCTTGCGCAGAACTTGGCGTCTATATCACATTAATGGCTGCTCTCCAACAGGATACACTTCATGGGGCCGAAGCCGCACTCCCCAAGCTCGACCCTGCGCTCTTCGCTTGCTTCGCTGCACTTCTCCAAGGGATCCGCAGATGCCCCAAGGCTTAAGGAAAAGCTCGAGTACTCGAGAACAAGCTAGCTGTCAGACGACGCGGGAGGGGTGCCACCTATGTCGACGATGATGTCAGTACTTGCTGCTAGCGCTCATGAGTCCACTCCTCTCTTTCGGTTCCCTAATCCCCGAGCCATTCACAGCGGACGTATCCATTACATGGCGTGCTCCGAAGTCTAACATGCAACCTTTCAGATGGTTAGATATAAGGGTCCTTGGATGACACTGGGGAGAGCAACTTCAAGCGCTCCGGTATCCAGTCTCCCTTCTCCAGAGTCTCCCCTCAATATCTTACTTCTGTTCTCTTTTCTGAGGCTTTCCTCCGTGCGTGTGCATTTACATATCCCCCCATCTCAACTGGAGCACTGACATGAACCAACAGCCAAAATTCGATCTCCCTTCCTCAGTCGCTAGCCCAAAATGCTCGTCCTCCCCGATGGCATCATCGACCATATCCATGTCGGGAGCATCTACCGAAGGACCATGTGCGTTACCTACTACCCTATCTCAGGGCGAAGCTGCCTGAAATCTCGCGGCGCTCATAACGCTCCTCGTTCTCAGGTGGCAAATCCGACAGCCCATGGCGGAGTTCTTCGGGACCATGATACTCGTCATATTCGGAGCTGGAGCTGGCGCGTCCGTGACGCTCTCAGGGAACCCTGGCGTTGCACCAACAAGTAAAGGGGTAGGTCCTGGCAGTTTCCGTTTGCTACACGTGTATGAACGCGTTTTCGTTATCTTTCCTTAGGACTTTCTATCCATAAATTTCGGATGGGCTGTCGGCGAGTCTTCGTTATGCTTTCAAGGCGTAAATATGGTCTCATCCCTTTATCCGTTGAACAGGACTTGCGATCGGGGTGTGGATAAGCGGTGGCGTTTCAGGAGGGCACATTAACCCTGCGGTCAGTTTATCTGGTCCCCTGCTCAAAACACCCGCCTGACCTCTTACGATAGATCACGTTCATGTTAGCAGTATGGAGAAAGTTCCCGTGGAGGAAGGTTCCTGGTGGGTTCATTCGCCTCCCTCAGAGCGAGGGTACGAGGCTAACACGCGCCCAGCCTACATCATCGCGCAGGTGCTCGGTGGCCTTGTCGGAGCGGCGTTGATCTATGGGATCTACGTCCCCGCAATCGACATCTTCGAAGGCCACGGCGTGCGTACAAAAGCCACTGCGAGTATATTCGCAACTTACCCAGTACGTCCTGACTTCAACTTCGGGATGGATGGACGAATACTGACTCTACTCCCTCGATAGCTGGACTACGTCCCTGCAGCAGCAGCGTTCTTCACCGAGTTCATCGCGACCATGATCTTTGGGATGACAGTACTGGCTGCGACCGATAAAAAGAGCGCCATCGCGCCTCCAACAGGGCTGCTCCCGCTCACCCTGTTCATCCTCTTCATCGGCTTTGGTACCTCCCTCGGGATGCAAACATGTACGAAGACCCTCTCTTTCAATCATTGAATCAACCTGCTCATACGATTACTTCATAGCCTGGGCGCTAAACCCTGCACGCGATTTCGGTCCCCGTTTGTTCCTGTCGATGGCCGGGTACGGGAGAGACGTGTACAATTTCAGGCGGTGCGTATTCTCTGCTCTCCCAAGTTTCGTGCTATTCATTCGCGCTTTCTGTTTGCAGTCAATACTGGATCTGGTGTCCCATTTTGGCGCCTATTCTTGGTGCTCAGACGGGGGCATTTTTCTACGATTTCTTCCTGTATACTGGCCAGGGTATTCTGAACCCAAATGGGCCCTACTGAGTTTACTTGGATTCTTTTTTGTTTCATTTTCCTCCGCTGGCGCATCACATTCGTCCATTAAATAGATGTTCAAGGGAAACTTATGTTACAATGAAGGTCACTGATCATGAACACCAGCTGCTCATCGCATTCATCATCGAGTCAATCTCAGTGGCAGGGCGGCAGGGGCAACATGTGCAACGAGATCATGATGTGGGGGTGCTGCGAGGCTGTTAACATAATCCACCAATGTCCCCTTTCTCTGGGAAGGCTACCAAGCTTTCAAATTTCAACGAGTCGTGAACCCTTGCCAAAGTGGGTATGGACTTGAGCCATGTGTCACTGCAGCGCCTCATTTACTGCCACGGTCCGGGATGTGTCCGAGGATAGAAAAGCACTGTGTGCTGTGGACACGGTCAACAACAACCTTTCCCAGCTAAGCGACATAGTGACTAGGATCACTCTGAATCGACATCCATGGCGCCAAGTGCATATGACTTGACGTACGGAAAAGAAGGCAAAACAGGTGAGCATGGCCTGCAGGACCTCGGAATACCTTATCGAAACGACCTGATCTGATTACAGGCTCATCCAATACTGCTAACTTCTTCAATGGTTCTGAGAATGCCAATGTCGGGACGTTGACGACCACGATGGTTGGAAGGGATCAAGTCAACATATCTCACCATTATGGATCCGTGGAGGCAAATGTGGAGATAGATGGTAGACTAAACTCCTCCTTCTGAGCCACTTGTGCTAACTCTCTTTTATAGTCCAAGTTGCGGAAATAGTGGAATGGCTCAAAGGACACAACTTCGATGATGTCTACCGAAAGGCATTGGATCAACGGATGCCAAACACAGGGAGGTGGTTCCTAGAGTTGCCCCAATTCCAACAGCTTGTGCATGATACAGCTGTGACTTTATGTGCGACAGGGATGCGTGAGTGGTCAAATTACCGAAGTTAAAACCCATCGTACTCAATTTACCGATACTCCCTGCCGTCAGCTGGTTCGGGTAAAACCATCTTATCGTACGTTGTTCGCCGAGCACTGAGTTATTCCCTTTGAATCTAACCTCGTACCCCCAAGGTCCACCTCCGCGCAGCATTTGAAAGAATCGTTTCCAACCCAGCCGGATATTGCCGTCATATTTGCATTCCTGAGATATGACGAACCCCTGGCGACCCGGGACATCCTGGCTTCCCTTCTTACCCAGCTCTTTGTGAACTATCGTCATGTCACTCATGAAGTGATGGCATGTGCATACAGTGGGTCGCAGACCACCACTCTAACGGGGCGGGAAGTGTCAGACCTTCTGAAGGTGGTTGTAAGAAGGTTTACCAAGGTTTTTATACTCGTCGATGGCCTGGATGAGGCCGCGGATGACGTCAAGGATGAGCTGCTCTCCGTCCTAATCTCTCTAGCAGCCAATATTCTTCTGACATCGAGGCCGCTCGATCTCTTTCTCACAAGTCACGCACCAGGTGCCCTCCGGGTTTCCATCCAAGCACATGCGACAGACATAGAAATCTTTGTCGCTGGCCGGGTCAAGATGAGCGCTAGACTCCAATCGATAATGAGAAACAAACCGGACCTGCTCGACCGACTGATCGCCCTGATCAAGGAAACCTCTCGGGGAATGTAAGTAATATACCTTACCTACCTCGTCGATAGTCCTCCTGACAGCCGTTTTTAGGTTTCTAGTAGCACGACTGCAAATGGATGCTATACGCAATTGCAGAAACGTGAACGGTCTTTTCCAAGCGTTGGAGAACCTACCCTCTGGCCTCAATGACATGTACCGCCACACCTTTGAGCGAATCAAGGCACAATCAGACGAGGATGTCCATCTTGCTTACTGCGTCTTTGTCTGGCTCCTCCACGCCCAGAGGCCACTTTCTCCTGATGAGCTCCAAGAAGCCCTTGCCGTCTCTTTCGAACGCTGCGCTTTCGACCCAGGGGACGTCGTTCCAATTGACCTGACGCTTTCGGTCTGTTGCGGCTTGGTGGAAGTGGAACACAAAGCGGTTCGCTTTATCCGTAAGCCTCCTTCTCCTCGAAATAAAGACATTTTTCAATTTGCATCTGTCCCTAGATTACACAGCGCAAGAGTACATGAAAACTGTCATGTTCGATGGATTCCCGGACCCCCATGCTTTTCTCGCCGTCACCTGCTTGATCTATTTGCACTCGCATCTCGCGCACCTTGAAAAGGCGAGATGGTCCACCGTATCCGAGTGGGAGTCCTTCCACTTATCGTCGTACGCACACGAGTGGGGGCAAGTGCATATCCAAACAAGCCGAGTTGGTGCTCTCCATGACCCTAATCCAAGTTTTTTCCTGCCGAAAGGCCACGCGGGCCTTCTCTCCCAGCTCGCCAAACTTTCCCTCCTGTTCGCGCGCCGTTTTCAACATACAGTCAATCTTTCGGATATTACCGGGGCCATTTCCGCACAGCAGACAGCAGTTAATCTCACTCACGAGGAGTGTACGGGTGACCTGCCTGTCCGGCTCACCTCCCTTGGGCTTTTGTTCATGCTTCGTTATGAATGGTTCGGCGAACAATCGGACATCGTCAAAGCCGCAGATACCCTGCAGATAGCGGTGGACCTCACTCCAAGCGGTCATGCAAGCCTGCCTGGCCGTCTCTGCAACCTCGGAACCGCCTTGATGCGTCGGGCTGAAAACATATGCGATCCTTTGGGCATTGCCGAAGCTATATCAGCAATACGAAGGGCAGTGGAGCTCACTCCTGAAGGTCATGCGGACCTCCCAGTCGAGCTGAACAACCTCGCGGGTGCACATTTGCTCCGTTTCCTATGTGTTGAGAATCACTCAGATCTCGCCGAGGCTATCTCGGTGCTACGGAACGCCTTGCAGCTCACACCAGATGGACATGAAAACCGACCTGGTTGGCTCTTCAATTTGGGCTACGCCTTATATTCCCGATATCTCTTGGGTGGCGCCGTCGAAGATCTGGATCAAAGTGTGGTTCATTTCAAGCATGCAGCGAACGACAGCCTCGGCCACCCTCACGATAGGCTACGAGCAGCAGTGTACTTGGCTGGACTTTTACACCCCCAAGGCCGCCATTCTTCAGATATACTGGCTAGCTTTGACACTGCATTGGGGCTGGTGTCTTTGATAACGGGCCTCAAGAAAGCCAGACAATGCCGCCATATATCACTTCAACCCCTCCCTGGCATCGCCTTTTCAATCAAACGAGCAGACAAAGGCCTGGAGTGGATGGAGGAACATCGCCGCCTAATTTGGAGCCAATTGGGTAACTTCCGCTCACCATTCGATAGTTTACACATCCACGACCACAGACTCGCACAAAGCCTTACACGAGCTGCAAAAAATCTCGATCTGGGAGCCACTAGATCGACATGGGGTCGTTCTCGTATCAGCATGTCGCAAATACCAGTGGTCGAGGAGCACACGGAGAAGCCTCGTGCGAGCCCAGAAGAAGAGTGGGAGGATATTCTTAAAGAGTTGAGGGCCAGTCCCGGCTTCGAAACCTTCCTCCAACCAACACCATGCTCTAACTTACTGCAGCACCTCCCTGAAGCAGGATACGTTGTTCTTATCCACATCGATGATATCCGGTGTGATGCGGTTGCTCTTCTGGCGGGTCTAGATAAACCTCTTCACATACCTCTCGACTTTCCTTTGTCGCGAGCCCAAGGCTATCGCGATGGCTTATACAACCAGCTCCAGCTGCGAGGATTTCTTATTCGGGAAGGAGTTCCCGAGGTGGCCACCGAATCTATTTCTAGTGGTGCCACGCCAGAAAGCCGCCCAGGGTGTGATGACCCAGGCCCCGTACTTCGGGCGATACGCCCTCTCCCGTTCTACGTGAGAAGAGGGCCGGATGATCGTGTACTCCGGGGTGTTCTTCGAGGTATATGGAATTCCGTAGTGAAACCAATTCTGGACGCCCTAGGTATTACAGTAAGCCTCTTGCCACATCTATCAATGGTGTAAAGACTAACACGATGTATTCGTTGTTTGGGATAGAGAGAGGATAAATCAACTGGAAAGCGGCTGCCAAGGATCTGGTGGTGTCCGGCAGGGGTGTTATCTTTCCTTCCCATTCATGCAGCGGGCATATATGGAGAACTAGAATCTGAAAGCGCCCTCGACTACGTGGTCTCGTCGTACATCCCCTCTATCGCTGCTCTCAATGACTTGAAGAATAGGCGCCCGATTGATAAGGACAGGTCCGGATTATTCCTAACAAATCAGCCTGATGTCCCCGGCGTTCTCTCAATTCCCGGAACAACCGCAGAGGTGCGCTCGATTTACGCCAAGGCCTCTGAACACCGCATGAGGGCCCTCAAACTTGAAGGGGTTACAGCCGAAGAATGCCTTCGTCGCATGGAGGAGTTCAGCAGTATCCATCTGGCATGCCACGCATCATCTAATGCGGCTGATCCGTTGCAGAGTCGATTCCGCTTTCATGACAGCTCCCTAAATCTCGCCACCATCCTGAAAACAAATCTCCAGAACGCCGATCTCGCCTTTCTGTCGGCCTGCCAAACAAGCACTGTCGAAGTTGGGCTTCACAATGAAGCTGTTCATCTCGCAGCTGGGATGCTCGCAGCAGGATACCGCAGGGTGGTAGCGACAATGTGGTCTATCGATGATCACACTGCACGACAGGTGGCCGTCGATTTCTACGACCGCCTTTTGAGCTACGGTGAAAGTGAAAACCATGAAGGCGGATTTGATGGAGCTCTTTCGGCGCAGGCTTTGAACGATGCCATTCAAAGCCACAGAGCCCGCCTTTCGCACGATTCAGAGGATTCGCTGTACGCTTGGATTCCGTATGTTCACTTTGGATACTGAACTGGCTAACTATTACCTTGAAATGAAAGGTTATATACCATTTATCGATTACATCGAGTCGAGTTGAGCCTGACGACCGAGTGGATGCACCATTCAGCAAAATACCCATGCAACCCGAACATGAAGGGCACATAGGTAATTATCTCGCAAGGTCAGTGGAAACGAAGTCCTAAGGCACTCCCCTGGTTTCTGGGGATCAGCAAGGCGACTACAGAGACGCGCAGCGCTCACGATCACAAGTCACAGGCGATAGTAGGAACATCGATACCGCTTTTTCTATCGTGGCCTTGAAAGCAGCGATTCAAAGCGCTTAGCAGTGGACCAGAGAGGAGCCACCATAAATAAGGCGTGTTCCGTGGCCATCGAGGGTAAGATCTGGTGGCCCACTTTGAGCGCTTTTGCTTCCCGACAAATCCAGTAAGTAATTAACTACCTTCCCTCTCTTCGTGCGACGGTCACGGTGTTCAGGCAGAATCGCCTTTTCGGCTTGCCAGCTTGCGAATTTGGACAGCTCGACTTCGGCATTTTCAGGCGTTTCCTTGCCCAAGTCAACTCCTATACAGCATAAATTGAAACCAAGAGAAATCAAACCACCTACGGGGGAGAAAACTGAAGGGGAACACCGGTACACCGGTGGTGAGTGCAGAAAGCAAGTTAAGCCGTCGGCAGCTCGGAGTGTTTCCGAATAAATTCGGCAACCGCCGCCGGCGAGTTCGACAAATGATGCCCCTAGATCTCCACGTTAACGTTGAACGTTGAATGTCCAGCTTAACAGGTCCACCATGAACACATCGACTTCTGAGTCGCCTTCAGGACCCAACTTAGACGTGACCCCGTATCCCGGATTCTTGCTTGCAGCTGCGAGGACGGAAAGCACTTTCGATGAAATCCCTGTTATGTTGGGTCCTTCCCTTCGACGTGGAAGCTGGCGGTACAGCCCTAATGATCGTCGAATCGTTCTACCACTACCAGCGATATCTCAGACGCCTTCAGTACTGACATTAACGCCAGAAGGAAACTGGCGGACGAGATCAGGGATGCCTGCGTGAACGTGAGTGCACACCTACTTACCATCGCAATTTCGTCGGTTCAACACGCTGATGGTTCGCTTTTGCAGGTCGGGTTCTTCTACGGTAGGGCGCCTTCGAACAGCTTATCCGCCGGCTTTTATCAGACACCTCGTGATAGTGAAAAGCCATGGAATCAAGGAAAGCACTGTTGAGAAAGCAATTGCAGCTGCGAAGGATTTCTTTTCCCTGCCTGAGGAAGTGAAGATGGAGGTGAGGATGCATCGGTCGCTCGTGGCCACTGGCACACACGTACTAACAACGCCACAAATCGCTTAGCTTGATATCCATAAAAGCTCCAACTTCAAAGGATATACGGCCCTCCTGGGCGAGAACACGGACGTCACTGGCAACGGCGACTTACACGAGGGATTCGACATTGGATGGGAGTTGGAACCGGGACAACTCGATCTTGGGCAAACCGCAGCGTCTGGCGCCGAAATTGGACCTATGAGTGGCGAAAACGTCTGGCCTGAGGGTCTCGACGGGTTCAAAGACGCGGTTCTCGAATACTAGTGCGTTGTTTTCTCGCACTCGCGTTTGCTGCGTTGACAATGGTCTCGTCACGATAGCCACTCCGCCCTAGCGCTCGGCCGTGTACTTTTCCCACTTTTCGCTCTTGCGTTGGATATGCCAGAGGACTGGTTCGATGACAAGGTTCGCGGTTGCGTCTGATGCACCTGGCGTGTGGAATATGACCGACCTCTCATTGCGTGTAGACGAAACAGAGCGCAGCCATAATGAGGCTCCTCCATTATCCTCCACAGAATCCGACCAAGGTTGACCAAGGACAGATTGGGATAGGCGAACACACAGAGTGAGCTTTAATAACCCCAGTTCCGAAGCGAGCTGTCTGACTGAAGCATATCTAAAGTTACGAAGTAAGCCCGTGCACCTACTCAGAGTTATCATAGAATCTTTGTCAACCAACCCCATATCAGTGCTTCACGCTTCTGTGGCAAGACAAAGCGGGTGGATTGCAGGTGAAGAACGCGTCCGGAAAGTGGATCGATGCTGTCCCGATTCCTGGGACGATAGTCGTAAAGTACGTTCATCGAACCATATCATCCGCTTCTTCCCTTGACCGGACTACCCAGCCTAGGGGACCAGTTCGCACGCTGGACAGGTACGTCTCGTTCATTGTTCTCCAAAACATACCGTCCTTACCCCCAAACAGACGACGTCTTTAAATCAACATCACACAGAGTAATCAACCGCTCCGGTGCCGAGCGATATTCTATCCCTGTCTTTTTTGGCACGGACTATGATGTCCTTCTCCAGGTTCGCCCACTTCATCCCCGATTCAACGGGAATCATTCACGCTCGTTACTTGTTACTTACTGTGTACAGCCTATCCCGACCTGCCTTTCACCTGGACGGACGCCGCAGTACGAGGTTGTCAGCGCCGGGGATTATGTGAAGTCGAGGTTACAAGCTACCTATGCACACTCAGCAGTGCCCGCCAAGGCTTAAAGGTGCGCTATTGTTTCAACCCATCCCGTTGCATGATTCATTCTCAGCTCCTTGCAGATTTACTAGGAGTAGTGGACCTTCCCCCAATAGCCATGCACCTGTTTAGCTCCTTCCAAAATATGCCTACCCTTCAACTTTTGTCCAGCTTTTTACTTTCTCCGGCCTCGCAAGATCCCACCCAAACGATCGTATCTGGTGTTCCACTACACGGTCAGCTATTGGTACAGGTGCCAAGGCCTGCTCCGTGCTGGCTCGGGGGAGGGCGTACACAGATCGGATGTGCCTTGCTGTGTACGGCTCCAAAAAGGTCCTCACTTGAGGGGAGCAAACATGAACTGCCTCGATGGAACGGCCCTGTTCAGCTATGCATATTCATTCATTGGGTGCTCTGTAAGCGCTAAGTGCCCCAGGGTACATCTTCAAATAACTTTAATCTCCCCGCTGATACCTTCCTTTGGCAATTGAAAACTTCATCTTGACTGGTTACGTTCTCGACCAGGTGGTGTTCATTTTCAATCGCCTCGAGGCTTTAATTGCTGCGCGCGCATCCCGAACGCGTGTTAGACTCTTCATCGCATATTCCGTCGTCAATGGGGATGAATGAAACCTCGTCTTTGACTTGTCCTTGACGGACTACTAGTAGGGACTGCCACGGCGATTGAGCATCCGATGCCGCCATCATGGCTGTTTGTGTTAAATTTCAGACCTTTGACAGTAAGGGGCTCTGAGGAGGGACTCTTGGAAGAGTATGGGTTGGCACGAACGAGTTGGCTCAGGGAGGGGAGTTGTCCGAATCGACGCCATCACAGACAGACAACGGTGACGATGGTGTTCCTGGGCTCTATCGAACCCCGTTCGTCTCCGTACTGGTCAAAAGCAAGTAGCTAGATTAGCTCCAGTTTAGCGCGGATATTCTAGAACAGGATTGTGTACATAGGATCAATACTTTCACTTTTAGCACTCTAATCGTCCCTAGACGAGGTTTCATTCATCCCCATTGACGACGGAATATGCGATGAAGAGTCTAACACGCGTTCGGGAATCGGGATGCGCGCGCAGCAATTAAAGCCTCGAGGCGATTGAAAATGAACTTGATCTTATCGATCACGGCCAGGAGCAGTAAGGCGATCCTCGATTGGACGATACATTTTCCCCCACACCCTTTCCTATCGTAAACTTACACCACACTTACTTTGCACAGCGATGACGGCCTTCTGGACTGGACCGAGGTCATTATTTTTAATACCAGGTTGTGTTATGCTCCGTTGGTACAGTCGCGTATATCCCAGAACAGCAAGACTAGGGAAGCAGCGCGCATGTGCAGCTTCATGGCATTGAAGAAATAACAAGCACATCAGAGCCTCACGCACCATCTAAGATTTCAGCCGCAATTGGTCAACCCTTTCTTCTTAATGCTCTCATATTGACCGGATGCTCCGGGAATAACGAATGTCGGATCTCAACAAACCTTATCGTGGTCGACAACTTGTCTTCACCCTGGTCTCACCGTGTGCCGTAATTTAACCCATGTGCCCTGAAAATGCTTGGGCTTCATCGTTTCCTGACTGGTCGACCCCAGACGGCGCGCAAATCAACCGCAGCGGATGGGCGCTTGATGGGCGCCTACGCACAACGGGTAGTGGCTACCACGCAGCATGCAGTGTGATTGGTGTCACATCGGGGAAGAGAATGACGTTGAGAGCACTGCATGGCCTAGCTCGTGTCGACCTTTGAGATCTATTCTTCCTGTACCGTTCACCTGGTTCGAACCAACACAGCCACGTCAACCAACCGAACGGTACGAGGAGGTTGGATCTCAACCTCGACAGGAGCGGCTGTTTTTTGACTGTTTTAGAAGCCTGGGCCATGTTCTCGCAACGTCATAGTCTCCGGTGTGACGCCAATCACACTGCATGCTGCGAGGTAATTACCTCTATTAAATTAGGTCCTCACAAATAGGCGCCCACCTATTACCGTTGATTCGCGACACAGCACGGGGTATTCCAGTCGGGAATTAATGAATTCATGAGCATGGTCTATCACGATTTATACCCGAAGCCCCGTTCCTCCATTACGCATCCTCGTCCCTGGCATCTGCCACTTGCGGCTCCTGTAACACCATTTTGGAGGCTCTGAAAGGTTCCCTATGTCTCAATACGGACTGTCTTCTTCTTATACTTTCAACGGGGCCATGAAGCTCGAACAGCCCATACTCTCAAGGACCCCGCCGCTCGACCTATCGAGTATGGACGCGGTTGCGTTAACTCGACTCTGCTGAGCAAGGCTAGCGCAATATTGAAAAGCAAGGTCCTTGGACTCGGATCTAAATTTTCCTAACTAACATATTTCTTTGAATGCGACAACTTCTTGCCCTGAAATTGTCGGATATTTGGTTTGGGACGTTGTCCTCCTCGCTTACAACATCTCTAGGACCCGGGTCAAATTTGTATGATATACACTGGCCCAAATACCCCCTCACGAACGCTACCCCTTGAGCTATAGAATATTCAACATTTTGAAGCTCGATAGCCTCCGAGTCCACCTCCTGGATAAGACGAGGAATGACTTCCCGGAAATATACATGACTTAACACACACACACCACACCACATTGTTGCCGAGCATAATGGGGACCACCCTCAAATTGCAACACTTGAACGATAAAAACGAACCCGAGCTTTTAACTTTACACCCCGTATTTTCGAACATTCAACCCCAATTTGTCTTACTATCTGGCTAAAGCCACAGATACAGTGTACTTACACGTTGTCATTCTCGACGGGAAACGCATCCAGAATTCTTGGAAGCCAATTCAGTTGAATCTGGGAAAGACCAAGATTCGTCCCTAATTTACTTACTGAGCTACTGGACTGACTTGAGGCCACAGCGCGGCCACTCCCTCTGTCAATTTGCGATAGAGATTCGAAAGCGATCACACGATCCGCTCGATATGGGCCTCATCTATACCCATAAGGGGTGGGCGGGATGAACACCATTGATTCTGAATCTTATTTGCCCCGCGCCCTTCGTTTAAAAACCGCCAGGTAATTCTGGCTGGAGCACGGTCAACCATCCTCAAATTTCTTCGACATTCCTCCAACTCCTCATTCCGTACCGCCTTCCAAGTTCGCCCCATTACCAGGTCCATACTATGTTGGATATGAATACCTTCCCCGTTGTTCATCCTTATGCCATCGAGCCCAGCGCTCATCTCGCAGTCGATGAGCTACAGAGGGTATGTCAACGCTGGGCTGCCCGCTCGGAATAGTAGAAACTTACTTTGACCCTTGCTTAGGTGCTTCATACCCACGCCCATCAAACGTCAGCGTTTAGGGTCGGGCTCGCGGTTCTCGTTGCCCTCCGACGTATCTCTTGCTCGCAAAGAGTTCCTCCTTCAGCCCTTATTCTCGGCAGCCCCATAGTTATTTCAGCGACCACTTGCGACGTTTCGCAGGATTCGGACGTCTTTCCCGGGGAATATGAAGGAAATAAGGTAATCTGCAAGCGGCTGCGAGTCCGCACTCCAGTGGGCGAGAGAAACACTATTGCGGAGGATACTTGGGTAAGTGGTATACCCAATCATGATAGCGATACTATTATGGCCTCGACACTCACTCTGGCCACCGCCCGTAGGCAATCCATGAAGGGCTTCTCTGGTTCTACTGTCAAGGCCCAGGAGTTCTTTCTTTCCTGGGCTACTACATCCATGAAGAGGCCCCGTCTGGCACGGCGTTGTATCTCGTCTCACCATACCAAGAGTCGGGGACTCTGCTCGAGCACCTAAAGGTATACAAGGGCAATTCCCGACGTATCTCACTCGTGAGTTTACACCCCTTTTCATCCCATATAATATTCAAATGACTGAAAACGACTTGGTACTCTACTTGGTTCTCAGATCAGGGACGTCGTCAAAGGACTAGATAGCCTTCACGAGAAAGGCATCATACATGGCGACATTCGAGGCTGCAACATTTTCATCAACGAGGCTGGCCATGCTCTGATAGGGGGGTTTGGGTGTGCCTGTCTCTCTTCCGACAGGCCCATCTCTGTTTCAAGGTACCCTGGCCCGCCCGGAAGCTTCATTGGATCCATCCCATACCAGCCCCCGGAGCACCTCGACGCACTCCGGAATGATAAGTTCGTCTTCCCGTCGGCATCCGCCGACATTTACTCTCTCGCCTGTCTCATGTACGAGGTAAGCCTCCGACCGAAAACGGCGCCCGTCATGCCAGGAGCTTCGCTCACCTGCCTGCTTCCCTTAGATGTACACCGGCCTTTCTCCTTTCCACGAAATTTCCCCCCGTCGTTTACCGTCGATCAGGGCCTGCCATATTATGGAGGCAATCGCGACTGACAGGTCAAGGATTCCACTCAAGCCGGACGAGCAAGACCTTGCTTACCATGAAAATGGCCTCACCAGCGAGATATGGGCGCTCATGGAAGAGTCCTGGGATCGCGATGCCCAGAGACGACCTTCCGCCAGGGCCATTGGCGGGCATCCTTTGTTCACCGACATTTCGGATTAACGCCCCGGTTCGTTCGTTGCGAGAACTTCATATGGCACTCGGACCTGTTACGCTACATATCTTTAGATCATCATATTGTAAATTACTTGTAAATTACTCGAATGTGCTTACTTATAGTCATGGATCGGATTGGGCCTTGAGGCAAGACAAGCCGGCCTGTACATTTCGTCCGAGCCATTGCCTAACCAACCAACTAACGAACCATTCAAGTTATCCGTGCACGTCCATGCATAAAAGCCGCCACGAACGAAGATCGAAGGATCTCTGTGCCGATGTGTCCGATACAGGATTGGTCGAGCTTGAGTGAGACGAATAGCTCCTGGAGGTCTCATAACAGAAGTACGAGAATCTTTCGGCAATGAAAGTAATGCTGAGCATTTGGGGGTGGGAGTAGAGAGGAACTTCGAAACATCTGCCGGCTGACCGTTCCTTCCATAAATCAAGAGCGTACTAACCTGAGGTCGTAGCCTCTCGGCTTCCAAATCCGAAGACTCATCGTTGCCGGTGATCCCAAGGGGAAAAAGGGCCCATTGAAATGGGGGGAAAACGAACGACGGGGAACTCAAAATGTTGGAAAAGCCGGGGATCCGAAGAATCGGGAAGGCAAGGTTTGGAAAAGGGAATGCAAAAAGAAGCTTCCCCAACCCAGACTAAATTTATAGCCCTAGATGTATACAGTATGATACCGTAGAGAAAGGAAACCCCGCTCGATGCTATGTCAAACACTTGGAGCACCTGCCACAGGGCCGACGGGTGACGCCCGGGCGCCTATTTTCTCACCGTCGCGGGCCGGGGGGCTATCACCCTCTTGGCAGGTGTTTGGACGGCCAACGGTCTCCCTCATCATATACTTAGTCTTTGAGGTAACCTTGTTGAAGTCCATCTGGGCGAGCCTAGACTCCTAGGATTGCACCGCTATGCCAAATGGTAGGCGCTAAACATGTCGCATCGGGTGACATCCCTGTTACAGTCCGAAGTTAGGACCCGTACCACAATGAAGTGCTCAGGCATCGAAAAATACATCAGAGGGGAACCCTTTTAGCACCTCCTCACAGATTCGGTGTGCATATCGAAGCATGACCTCGAAAAGGTTAAGCGCCCTGGCATATTACACCTACACGGGCTTTAGCGGCAGCAGAAGCCCCAGACTCTAAAACCGTGACACACGAGGCTGCTTCCCTACCTAGATCCCTAGCCAAGCTAGACCTTACCCTTTGATAAAGGCCCAAGAATCTGTTTCAGAACTAAGTTAAGCTGGGAGGGATGTTGAAAGTAAGGGGGCAAAAAGGCTGCCCTTGATCTCGGCACAGAAGACCCCGAACGGGCGCTTCCTTCCCCATCTGCAACCATCCGGCATTCCACCTCAACGGCCTATGTCTATGCCCAGCCACTCTCTAACAGAAGACACAAAGCCGCTCCAACGCCGACATACCTCTTCTCAACACAACACACAATCTTGCCGCACCCATACTTATCACTACTTATCTCCATCTCCTTCGCCCCTCCGGCGGAACAAGTCCATGATGCAATCGCCCAGAAGGGGCACGCTAAGCCACCGTGTGGGCGGCAACCCGGGCTCTCAGGGTGATGATTGATTCACCTTAAGTTTGATTGTTGGTTCAATTGGTACCTTAACCGGCTTAGGCAGCAGCAGCCTACATACATATAAAAAGCCGGGAAGGCGCCTCCCCTTCACTCCCTGCTCACCATTCCTATTCCTATTCTGGTTTCCTTCCCACTCAGCTCTCTTATCGGGCCCCAGAACGAACCGTCGCCCTCCGCGATCCTCATCCAGTGGCATCTCATCGCTTGTCCGCCAGTCGACGGTCCTCCGCGAATCCTCACCCAGTCCAACAGCAGTGACACCCACTCCGCCCAGCAACACCACGCCTCCAGTACACTCACCCCAGGTGCAGCAACAGCGCCGCCGCCGGCTTCTCCCCCACATCGCGTCCACCGTGAAGAAACTCTTCTCAAACCTCTTCGGTCATCACCAGGGCGCGGGTCCCCCACCTCGCGGCAGCGCAGGCCCTGGTGATGCCACTCGGCCGGCACAAGACCCTACGTCCTCCAAGTGCGAAGGATCGAAACCTGAGGAGAACTTGGTCCTGGGTGATCCAGTCGGCCTCGAGCGCAGGAGAGGGACCGTGAATACGGCAACAGCAGCGGCTCTTCCGAGTTCGGATACGGATGGTGGGATGCGGGGTGCTGGTTTAGACGCACAGCAAGCTCAGGGACTGCCCTCACGCTTGCCGGGGCATGTTCCATTCAGTGCGGGGCAATTATTCAACGTGGAGGGGCTAGTAGCTGTCATAACAGGCGGCGGAACAGGTGTGTATCATGCAGCATCCCAACCAACCGTGCTATCAGTACGAGCCAGAGCCTACTACCCTGAGGCTATCCAAGCTTGCGACTACTTCTAGTATAAACGCTAGAGCTAGACGATGCAATCTATCATCGATACTAGCTACCTAGCTACGAGGCTGCGAGGCTACCAAACTATTCGTAGTCTAACTAACTTCTGAGTAGCATGTGGTCCGCAGTGCTAACAAAGCCTTGCATCGTTCTAGGTATCGGGCTTATGATGGCGAAGACACTGGAGAGCAACGGGGCGACGGTATACATCATTGGGCGGAGGAAGGGCATGCTTGAGAAGGCGGCGAAGGACCACGCTGTACGTCTGTCGGATTGTCTTTCCTTTTCTACCCTTCCCTTTCCCCTTCCTCCCCGCGCTTCCCTTCCCTTCCCTGTCACCCCTGTCACACCCCTGCCATGTCATTCATTTCCGTGCCATGCTCGCGAAGCCAATCACTCGAAGCTCAACGAGCTAAGCTTCTTCGGCATCGTCTCGAAGCCCCCCATTTCCACGCGCCCAATAAGTCTATCCCCCTAACGCATTCGTACTCACCGAAGATCCGGCTGCCTATGTAGAGATTCGGCAACATCATTCCGCTCGAGGGCGACATAACCTCCCGCGACGCCCTCCTCTCCATCGTCGAAACAATACGCACCAGACACGGCTACATCGACCTGCTCGTGAACAACGCCGCCATAGCCACAAACCTCTACCCGCACCCTCTCCCCGGACCCCTCCCCTCGCCCGACACGACCCCACCCTCTATAAAACCATTCCAAACCGCACTCTGGGACTGCGGCTCGCCGCAGGACTTCGCAGACACTTTCTCCACAAACGTAACCGCGATATACTACACTACAGTGGCCTTCCTCGACCTCCTCCACCAAGGCAACGCACGTCGTCGAAAAGCAGAGCTCAATCCGCAGAGCCCGGCGGGAGGGCTCCCACTACCATACCAGACGTCGCAAGTTTTAACAGTATCCTCCTCGGGCGGCTTCCGAATAGACGCCAAAGTCCTGTCACCATCGTATACCCTCTCGAAGGCGGCGTGCACGCACCTGGGGAAGCTGCTGGCGAACCTGCTGGCGCCGTGGGCGATCCGGAGCAACGTGCTTGCGCCGGGCGTGTTTCCGACTGGTGTGTGCTGCGCCTCCATGTCTCGAGGCAGGGTGGAACTTACAATGCCATTGCGGCCGCAGAGATGACGATGGCGACTGCCCCTGGAGTGAAACTTGATCCTGCGGTTCTCGCAGCCAACGTCCCGGTCAAGCGAACTGGGACTGAGGAGGTGAGCGTGGTGGAGCTGTCATGGATGCCTCTGTCTAACGAGATAACTACGATAGGACATGGCGGGCACCATCTTGTTCCTCGCAAGTCGGGCAGGAGCTTATGTGAATGGAGCAGTCTGGCTCGTCGACGGGGGTCGAGTCAGCACTATCTCCACAACGCTCTAACCTCTGACCCATGGAAGGATCTAACGGGTTATCTACGAGCTTATCGAATACCACTTACCTTACGACGCTAGTCTACTCGCCACTGGCAATAATAGATACGTTTGGTGCTGTATAGATTGCTTGGAACAATGAGGAACGGGAGATCGTGGTGGTTCGCTTAGGAAAAGAGCGCCATCGTGTGCAACCCCCTGAGCAGGCAGGTCACGGTCGCGTCTTAGTCACTTTCTGAGTAAGGCAAGGCCTGCTGACTTCGATCATGGGCGCTAAAAACCTGGTTTTGGGCTGTCTGGATTGCGCCGCACCGAGGCTCCCGCCACACTTCTCGGTCCGTGCTCCCTTGTCGAGATAGCAGCGTGCCCGTGGGTGCCTGAAATTATGAATATGAATTTCAAAATCGCCGGGACTTGAGTCTTGAAGGAGTGAATTGGGCTGTCACGTGGGTGTGAGATCACGCGCCGGGAGAAATCATCAGCGAAAGCCGAGCGGGAATCTCTGTAAAGACCGTTTGTTAATCGCACACAACTCTTTTCCTCCTCATTCCCCTACCACCATCACGCTGCATCGTTTCTTCTTCTTCTCCTTCGCTTTCAGGGCAAGGAACTACTCATCCAGGACTTTGTATTCCACAGCATCCGTATTCACTGCTTCATCCCTTCACCACCCATCATCTGCAATGCCACCCACACCTACCCAGAGAGTTGAGCAAAGCAAGAAGATGCACTCGCAAGTCGTGCGTATAGTCCAGAGTGCTCAATGTGCAGTATACCGACAGGACATCTTCCAGGTCATCATCGGCTCCGGGCCCGCAGGCCACACGGCCGCTATCTACCTCGCACGAGCCAACCTCTCCCCAGTAATGTTCGAGGGCTTCATGGCCAACGGCTTCGCAGCCGGAGGTCAGCTCACAACCACCACCGATGGTGCGTACTACATCCTCTCCCCATTCATCCTACCTCTGACGGCATGCTCCCAGTCGAGAACTTCCCCGGCTTCCCCGCTGGCATCCTCGGCCCTGAGCTTATGGATAAGTTCAGGGAGCAATCCATCCGCTTTGGCACCAAGATCATCACCGAGACCGTATCCAAGATCGACCTCTCCGCACGCCCCTTCCGGTATTGGCGTGAGGGCCAGGAGGACGAGGAGGCAGAGACCGCCGACACCGTCATCATCGCTACCGGCGCCAGTGCAAAGCGTCTCGGACTTGCGGGCGAGCAGACCTACTGGCAGAGCGGCATCAGCGCTTGCGCCGTCTGCGACGGTGCAGTCCCCATCTTCCGGTGCTTCACCCACCTTTCTTGTAATGAATTACCCGTGGTTGGAAATCCCGGCGATTCGTTATAATGACGAGCGACTAGTGACTGACTAATCGCGCTTTACTGCAGTAACAAGCCCCTCGCTGTCATTGGAGGAGGCGATTCTGCCGCTGAAGAAGCTGCCTGTGCGCCACCGTCTCTTTCATACACCAGCTGACCTCCTTATTGACGTACGCCCCTCCCTATCTCTCCTCAGACCTGACGAAATACGGATCCCATGTCTACGTCCTCGTCCGACGAGGCGAACTCCGCGCCTCAAAGATCATGCAGAAGCGTCTCATGAACAACCCCAAAATCGTGCGTCCCTATCCCCCATCTATCCCTCACAACCGCATCCACTAACCACCCTCGATCTCCAGACCATCCTCTGGAACACCGTCGCCACCGAATGCCAGGGTGACGGCGACCTCCTCAACAACCTCCGCATAAAGAACCTCCAAACCGGCGAAGAGCGCGACCTCGCCGTGAACGGCCTCTTCTACGCCATCGGTCACGAGCCCGCGACCTCCCTTGTCCGCACCCAGCTCCAGACCGACCCCGACGGCTACATCATCACCGTCCCCGGCACCACCCAGACCAGCGTCAAGGGTGTTTTCGCCGCTGGCGATGTCCAGGATAAGCGGTATAGGCAGGCCATCACCAGTGCCGGCAGCGGCTGCATGGCCGCCCTCGAGGTGGAGAAACTCATCGCCGAGGAGGAGGAGTTGGGTGAGAATTAGATGCAAGATTTGATTAGAGAAGAGGGATATTCAAAATCACATCATGGTATCACACCGTCACGATACATAGAAGCTCTAATCTAATGTAATTTATCAAACGCTCAAAAGGGATCGCAGCAAGTATCGGTGCACAGGGCAGAATGTTTGAGGCGCTGGCGAGGAGGTTCGACAAACAACCCGAGCCAAGGTTCGTGGTTCGCGGTTCACTTGGCCAATAGTTTACTCGAATTCCCCTATTGTGCGCACCTCACTTTGGTACCGAACCGCGATTTTCGTCTCCCCCACTTTTGGTTTGTGGGTGGCGCCTCAGATGCAAGACTTACCTTAATCGTGTTCTCAGGAATTGTAGAATGGACGATATTCGGGGGTGGAGGCGTCAGTCTTGTTTCTGTAATCTGTAAAATATGAAAGCTGTCCTGGCTTATTGTACACATTTTTGCCTTGGAATGCTCGTGAGGCTTTATTCCCTCCCATTGGTCCAGTTCCAACCCAATAAACCATAGTGCGGAGGAGGGTACCTTTCTCTAACCATCGACGCATTAGTTTTCAAAATTCTTCAGTTCATCCCAAGGTGGCAGTCCGAAAAACGAAGGCAAGACGCGCCAAATACCCTCTCTTCCAACCTTGTACCACTGCTTTCCGTATTCCGTACACGGCCCACAGAGACCCGAAAGCTCCATATCAGCAGAAAACTCGGACCACCGATCCAACCCTCGGACAATGGGCTTCGGTCTCCAGAGATCATACTGCAGATTTGCACCAATCGCCTTGCAGCTTTGAGGAGTGACACAGCCAGCCATGGTGCCGCCCACGCAATCCACCCACTCCGCGTATGCTTCACCTTGTGCATCCAGCAGCTTTTCACGGCCCATGACGCTTAAGCGCTGGATATCGTGAGACAATGGCTTTGAACGTGTGCCATCGTCCAGTTCGTAACCGTACAGCAGGCCGTCCTGCCAAGGTAAATTCAGTTACGCTGGCAGATCGACGGAGGGGAACTTTTACCAGGTCATGGCAGCAATTATAGTATGCCGTTGGGAGAACCGTCTTGATATCACATTGGTGGGCGAGCTCGACGGTGCCAAAGAGAACACCATGATTACGAGGGGAAGAGTTGTCGGTGATGCGTGTATAGCTTTCATCTGCTTCTTGGATGTCCCAGCTTTCCAGGGTATTTGGGAATTCCCAGTTGAGACGCGCGAAACCTTCATCCCGTAGAGTAGGAACATCATACTTCTTCCCCATGCGAATCATGGCGGCAATGACAGCCAAGGGGATGGCGTCCTTTGTGTGAGAACACCTTGAAGGCAGTGAGCACCCATCGACTAGCAGAATGCCAATTGTTAGGCTGTATATACCTGTCGTAGAGAGCGAGGAGGAAGTTATTGATGTCTTCGGCAGAATCCTGGAGTTGCAGAACAGGACACCCCTCTATGGTCGGTTCACCCTCTGGATGAGGCATAGCAAAGACATCGGCGAAGACAGACGAGTGGCGCGTAAGAACCCCTTTGTGGACCTTGAACTGGGCGTTTTCTGCCTGTATAACAAGACTTCCATCGTCAAACCAGATGTCTGAGCGGGTTACTGCTATCTGGTCCCCGTCGGCGGTAGGGCCGTCAGAGTGGAGGCTGTCAGCCCCATCGACTCGACGCCGTTTCGGCATTCGTTCAGCTCAGAAGATCCTCAGTGTGGTTTCTCGGGATTGGCGATTCGAGTTTCTACTAGGTCTTCCCAGTGGTGGACAAGAGAGAGATTGTTGTTGCAGTGGCCAGTGGCATACCAGGGTCCTCGTTTGTCGCCATCTTGATGACAAAGCCACATCAGGCGCGCCAGCGGCCATGCTGAATACCATTTTTCAAAAAAAAAAAAAAAAAAAAAGAGCCCAGAGAGAGGATGGGCCTAGGGGAGTTAGCCATGGCCCGTACACTGGCACGAAAGGCAAGGCTTCCGACCGACATTGCATCCCGGGCGCTTATTACACTTCCACGGTCAGCAGACTGTTTGATGGGGCAGTGCTAGTCACTCTGAACCCAGAGGCGACTGCTGTGAAGCGTTCCTTTCCCTATCTTCCCTCCCTTGAAACATGGCTACGGCTCCTGACCAGATCGACTGGAGCAGCTACCCGGATACCGATCCGACACTCGTACAAGGTTCGCCATAACTCATCTACACTTTCGAACGCATCGATCTGACAACTGTTGCACCTCAGGTCCCCACGGCGATGCCAACTTTTTCCAAGGCGCAGAGAATTTCTCTGTCGGTACGATGACAACGACAATTGTCAGCGGGAACTACAATGTGACCATTGTCAACAACCACTCTCGTCCCGAGTCAACGAGTTGCGATCCAGCAGGTCAACCCTTCTAAACAAACAGTTCCATGAACCTGCCCACTGACGACCTGACTATAGTTCCATTTGAAGAAATTGCTGCATGGCTCAAGGCGCCGGACTTTCTGAGGATATACGAAGAGGCGTTGAACCAGCGCTTGTCTAAAACTGGTATATGGTTCATCGAATCCGAAGAGTTCCGCAAATTGGTCGAGGGAAGGGAAGTGGTGGTGTGGGGCACCGGCATGCGTAAGTCTGGCACCGTCTATCTATTTGAGTTTCCGGCGTTGAGTATCACTCGGAATAGCTGGTGCAGGCAAAACACTCTTATCGTACGCCATCGTTCCGATCTGCTCCAAAGTTACTCTGACCTTTCTTTCTTGTCTCCAGGTCGACATCGGTGGAGCATCTGAGAGAAATATTCGCGGGTGGCCATGGCCTCGCGGTTGTCTGCGCATTCATTCGGTACACGGAGCAGCCAACGGCCAGAGATATTACAGCTGGCCTGATCCGCCAGCTCATCGGCAGTCATCTATGCGCTCGCCGCCATATGGAGAACTTGTATATTCAGAATCAGAAGATGGAACTGAGCGAGCGGGAGTTGGTTAAAGCTCTACATCAAATCGTTGGACTGCTCTCCAAGGTGTTCATCATCATTGATGGCCTGGACGAAGCTGAAGACGCAGTCAAGGACGCATTGCTCCGCACCCTCCCTACTCTAGGCGCCAACGTCCTCATCATGTCTCGCCCGCTGGAGCTATATGCTCATTGTATACCCCACGCTCTTCACGTCTCGATCGAAGCCCGTACCGAAGATATTGACCGTTTCGTTGACGATCAGATTCAGCGCAACTCTAGACTCCAAGCAATCGTTCGTGGTGACCCTACACTGATTGAGAGGTTAAAGGCTCGCATTAGGGAAAGTTCCAATGGAATGTGGGTAGCCCCTGCGGTCTTCTCTTGCCTTCGTGTACTGAAATAGCATCATCAGGTTCCTCGTTGCGCGACTGCAGATGGAGGCTATTGTACGAAAGGCCCGCAGTGCGAATACCCTGCTGACAGGGTTGGAGCAGCTCCCCTCAGGCGTCGACGCCGTCTACGAACATACACTGGCCAGGATCAACGCACAGTCCGAAGAAGATGCCTCGATTGCGCACCGGGCCTTCATTTGGCTCCTATACGCGAAGGATAGCCTTACTCCTGATGATCTTCAACACGCTTTGGCAATCTCCTTCGAGGACAAGAGCTACGATGCCGGGGATGTTATCCCTTTGGAGCTGATCTTATCAATGTGTGGGGGGCTTGTGACGGTAGAGAAGGTAAATTTCTTGCCCTGGGACTGCGAATGGGGACCCGATGTCGTTCGCTTCATCCGTGAGTTTTGCTTGACACTTACAGCGTAACTACAATATTCCTCCCCAAGTTTTACTAACATAACCACCACGCAGACTACACTGCGCACGAGTACCTCAAGAAAGTACAATTTCCAGGACTGGCCCGCCCCCACACATACCTCGCCGTCTCGTGCCTGGTTTATCTGGAAAACAACAGCCTCCAAGCATGGGAAGAGGGCCAGTCCCTGAGTTATGACCATTTAAGTTATGCCGACCGATACTGGGGATACCATGCACGAGATTCTCAAGACGAGGATGCAGTGATCCACCCCTATATCTCTATGTTTCTTCGAACCTGCGGCACTCACTACTATCACTACTTCGAGGAAGGTCGACCTTGTTATCAGTCGACCGGCCTGCACCTCGCTGCTATGTATGGTCTGGACAAGGTTATCTCCACAAAATGCCTGCCTCTCCTGCCTGGTCGGCTTAGACGTCCGCGGTATATGGAGATCTGGGCTGATGGTCAAACCCCATTTCACTATGCCGTCAGATACGGCGAGACATCAGCTCTCAAAGCCCTCCTCGAATGCTACCCCGGCGTATGTTCTTTCATCGGAGGCAGAGATACTTCGCATGGAACTAACGATCATTCAATAGATAAATGCTCAGGACGCAAATGGGAAAACTGCGCTAATGCTTGCCTGTCAAACCACCGGTGGCTTTGGTATGGCCCGGGCAGTTGGTGAGACTAGCTACACCCCAGTGGCTAAGGAACAACAGGAAGCTGTGTTCAGGATTCTTGCTGAAAGAAGGGATGTTGAGGTGGACACCCAAGATATTTGCGGCCAAACCGCTTTTATGTTTGCCTGCATGGAGAGCAGGGACAACCCCATATTACCACTTGCTCTGCTCTCTATGCGCCCCGAGATCAACGTCAATATCAAGGACAACGATGGGATGACAGCTCTCATGCATGCCTCTAGTTTGGGGTTTCTGAAAACAGTGGCATCCCTGCTAGATCAGACCCATCAGAGGAGGGCCGTAGATATCGACGAGGTGGACAACAACGGGCAAACTGCTCTTATACATTTCTGTGCCTTGCCTCGTCGTCGTACGACTTGGCATGACCCGCACTCACTGTGGAACAAAGCCGAGATCACGGAGTTTCTCAATCTGCTTACCCGGCATGGGTGTAACCTCCACGTTCGGGATCAGCTGCATGGCCGCTCCGCTTTCCTGTGGGCGGCTGCATCGGCGGGTGGATTATATGACGGAAAAACCTACATTTTGGAATACCTTCTGAATATTCCTTCCCTTGACTGCAACGAGCAGGACAACGAGGGGGCAACCGCATTGATGCTTGCATCCTGTGGACAGGCTATATGTTCGCTTGAGGTCCTCCTTTCACACCCCAAAACAGACGTCAATGCGCAAGATGCAGAAGGCAGGACCGCACTCCATCGGTGTTCTAATTCCGGGACTCCCGAAGCCCTTGAGATGCTCATTTCGCACCCTGCGGTCAACTTGCGTCTAATCGATCAAAGGGGGTGGTCTGCACTTGATTGGGCATGCAGGAGCAGTACATGGTCCGGTTCCAAGGCCATTTCTATCCTCGCGAGGTCGGGGCACTGGGAAGATTCCGCCATCCGCAAGGCCGTCATACAATTTTTCGCGGGTCAGTACAAATGTGGAGAAGTTTCCCGCAAGGCCACCCTGGTTTTTCTCCAGCTTTCTCCGTCCACCTTCAGCGCCTTCAAATGGACTTCCGATGATCCTATGACCTGGGTCCTTTTGGGATATGCCCTGCGCGACGACTGCAAAGTGGCAGTGGTTTTGATCCTCATCAACTGTGGTATCTTACCACCTTGGGAAACTGCAGAGGAAGGGAATAAGGACTGTCGATGTTTCAAGTCTCAGGACCAGTGGTGCTTGGTATTCTAATACCCATGTCCTACATTACACTATTATTTCATCTTCCAACGCACCCCACGTTACGATATCTGTCCATTACGTTTACGCTCGTCCTCTAGACTCGGCCGATGAGGTCAACGACGGTCAGTGAGCGCTAATGATGTCGTGTGAATGATGAATTCGAATTCAAACCCTCTCATACATTACACCACCGCACCTACACATTCATTGACTTGATCACTGACCACCCACAGCTGACCATTTTTGAATCGAAGCTCCTCGAACCCCGCAGCCGCCACTGCCGCACCACATCGAGGAAGGTCGGAGGAGCTTCACCGGATTCTGGGGTCGGCGTTTCTTTTGTTTTAGATTTAGGGTGCTGTTGAGATCAGCACCTCGAAATTCTGCGGTGACAGCTGTTAATTGAGGGTTCTAGTGCCTTCGAGCTTTCTCTTACCTAGTGCGGTATAGGTCGCATCCCTGAGCCTCGAGAGCGCTGGAGAACGGAGGGTATCGCGGGCGCTGCGATGAGATCAAACATAAGCGCCGGCGGCGCGCCGCGTAGTATGAATCGATTCGAGATAAGGCGGAACATGGAACAATGGACGGCGGGAACGTGGACATGGAGTCGAGGTCTATCCCAAACGGCGGAATCACGCGAAGCTCTCTATCTCATCTGGTATAAAAATGCGCTGCAGGACATCCCAATCTACTTACCAAATCCCCTGACCCCCCGCGAGCGCCTGACCCCAGATCAATCTCGGCCAATCACATATCGCATCATCGCTGTCATCGCACTATCGCGTACTACGCTCCACCATTAGACCTCAACTCTTTCTATTCTTCTTCCACGACAGGGTTCAAACGAGCCTAAGATAACGATACACCGACGCGATACTACTAGAAACTCGAACAATCATGGCATACCGCAGCCGTAACTCGTCGCCCATGCGCCCCGGATTCGGGGGCACAGCGTCCTTCAAGGTCGACACGCTGTCGATTGACGACGATATGCACCCTGTTATACATGCGGGGCGCGTGGCGGTCGTGACGGGCGCTGCGAGTGGGATTGGGAGGGCTGCTGCGAGGGAGTTTGCAAAGTGCGTAGAACCCAGTTGCATGCCGAGGTCGAGGTATCGCCCTTCCGCACGCGCATCGTCATCATCATCGGGTGATAGCGCGTCGTGTGGGGGGATACTGGACGAAGCAGTATCATTTTTGTTCAGGAAAGCGAGCTGATGTACAGCATATCCTTAGGTTGGAGCTGAAAATCGCGATCGCGGATACGAACGAGGCTGAGCTGGAGAAGCTCGGGAAAGAGCTCATCAGTGTCGTCGGCGAGGCGAACGTGCTCGTCATCCCTACGGATGTGGCGGATCTGAAGCAGGTGGAGGCGTTGAAGGAGAAGGTTTACGATGCATGGGGCGAGGTGAGCTCTCTACTCTGTTACATCCTCCTCTACAGTGCCCAGCACGGTTATCTGCCCTCTATCTCGCGATAGCCCCTATCCGTATGGACGGACGCGTTGGATCGCGATACGTAGATAGCTGGCTATCTGTATCGCTTGGGATGCGCGTGGGGGAGGATCCCCCCTCAGAACTGTGCCATACTGATGTCACTTCTAGGTAGCCGTCCTCATGAACAACGCCGGAATCGGCGGTGCTGATCAGGGAAAGTCCTGGGAGGGCCTCGATAACTGGCACAAGATCTTCAACGTCAACCTCTTCGGGTGCGTCCCCTGTCTTTTCTCTACCCTGGACTCTGTATGGGAATGTCGATGCAATTATAGTGTGCTTAATGTGCAGCAAACGTTCGTCAGGGTGCGTGATTTCTGTGTGCTATTGCGATGCGACAGGGAAGTGCGCCTGCAGGTGCTGACACGGGACTCGTTTTTGCATTTATAGAGCATGGTACATCAAGAGAACCAAGCACTGGTGATCAATACCGGGTCGAAGCAGGGAATTACGAATCCTCCGTATGTGTTTTTAGCATGTTCACCCAACGCTATCCCACCCTTATTCCTTCTAACGCACCCACCTTTCTCCGTTGGCATGCGCCACTCCTCCTCCGGACTTTCATCGAGGCTTTTACCTTTTGCAGCCCCTCTTTTTCTTCTCCCTTTACCACACTCCCTGCGGCACATTCTCTTGCTTCCCTTCTGCCGACCCCATATTCCTGCTGTGCCGCCGCCACCAGCAACTCACTTCTTCTTCTTCCTCTCCCTATAATTATCGTCCACTGACATGGCTGCTTCTCACTCTTCTTTTTTGGGGATGATGACAGAGGCAACCCCGCGTACAATGCGAGCAAGGCGGCTGTGAAGAGCCTTACCGAGAGTCTCGCGCACGAACTGAGGGAGCAGACACATGGAAATGTCACAGCTCACCTGTTCATGTACGCCTTCCTATCTTCTCTTTCTCTGAACCCGGGCTAACCTGGGATATTTACCTCCTCCGTTTCCACCCTTTCCCCTTCCATATCGACGCGCCAAACGCCCTTCTCGACGCACCGACGCGCGCGTACCAATCCCCGCCCTCCACACCGCCCTTCGCGCTTCCGCTCACCTCGCTCTCAGCCCCGGCTGGACGTTCACGGGCATGACCAAGTCCGCGACGACGACCGAGAAGCCGCGCGGCGCGTGGACGCCCGAAGACACCGTGCTCTACATGCTCGACAAAGTGCGCGAGGGTGACTTCTACATCCTCGTCCCCGACAACGAGACGAAGAAGGAGGTCGACCAGCTGCGCATCATGTGGGGCGCCGCCGATATTGCGGAGAACCGCCCTGCGCTCAGCAGGTGGCATCCGAGCTATAAGCCGCTGTTTGAGGAGTATATGAGGGAGGGCATGGCGCAGCTCGAGTGAGAACGTTCACGTTCGTGAGGCAAGGAACGTGGGCAGACGGTGTTGATTGTTTTATACCAAAGGAATTGTTAAGGAATGTTGTACGATAGGTATCTTGTGGGGATTGGTGAAAGAAACGTTGGAGGGTGGGCTCTGGAACTGTGATCAACGTCATTGGAAGCCCTAAGCGCGCGTCTAGACGCGGGAGCGCGCAGCACACTGTGCGGTGCGCTCCATACCTCTCGCTTCAAATAAAGCCAGCGGCAAGGCCTAGAAACGCAGCTAGTCAGCCTCCGTGACAAGTCGAGCGATGTATCGCATCCCCAGGATGGGTGTAATGGAAATTGAGGACTGCTACAGTCATAACAAGTCTGGGGTAGCAGATCCGGTGTGCTTAGCATCCAAAAATTTTGGTCGACCAATAACGGATCCTGGATCCTCGGCGTATGAAGGTATGGGTAACGACATACGGGATGCTGTGTGCGTCGTTACCCCGGCTTTTGATGACATTGAGCAAGACCCGAGCGTCGTGCGCAAGCTCCGTCCCGCTGGGGAGGCTTGGAATACCGTTGGAGACCACCATTTGTTCAAAACATAGTAGTGATTGAGCTTCTTCACGTTCTTAAATCAATAGCACTGTCACTTTTTTCGTCATCTGGCCCTTAGAACGCGTTGATTTGGGGTAGAGAGGGTCATGAGGTGATATGTTGTCCATGAAACCTTGGAATACGCGGTGATGAGCTAGGATCCGAGATCCTTGCCGAGCTTTATTATTTTGTCCCTTATTTTTGGGTATTTATTGTCCATTTTAGAGTGCGTGTATATATAGGTTCGTGGCCTACCCCGCCTTTCTTCCTATTACCTTCCCCTCTCCCATTATCTTCAATCTCCCCTTCCCTACTACCCCTACCCGACGACGACGACCACGAACACACAGCGATGTCGACGCCAGAACCAACAAGCAAGGTGTTGTCGGCAGCGACGCACCTCCTACAGACCGGCGATGCGCACAAGGGGCGCGTCGAGAACATGCCCGGGTACACCACGCCCGTCTTCAAGGGCAAGGACGAGCAGCGAGCTCTCGTCGAGCAGGCCGTAGCCGGCAAGGTGCGCTTGCCACCCTCATATCGGCTCCTCTAACAAATCCTGACTGATCTGGCGCAATCGCAGGGCTTCATCCCGCGCGAACTCGTCAAGAACGAAGTGAACTGGTTCTACAATGGCCTCGGGATCGACGACACCTACTTCCAGACGGAGAGCCGCGAGGTCATTGCGGACCACATCATGGCGCTCTTCGGCGCGAAGATCCTCGCGTTCACGAAGCACGATCCCAGCTCTCTGGTTATCGATCTCGAGCGGATAGACGAGAAGGGCAACGGCGCGACCTTCATACACTCCAGTGTACCAGGGTTGACCACCACCGAGGGTCCCGGAGCCACCTGCGAGGCGAGGTAAGCTCCTGGTCCTCCTACTCTCCCCTCTGCCCTCTTCATTCTATCTATTCTTGTGGTGTCATATGGCGGGCGACCTTCGATCTATTCTTGCTCTGGCTTCGAAGCTTTTCATAGAGCGTGCGCGCTATGAATTGTCCGAGCATCCATCATGAAGCTCGGAGCTTAACGAGCGTGATGGTCCATGACGATGTCCTCGGGGCGATTGGGGATATCTTCCCCACATTGCTGATAGCTTCCGAATCTACCGTGCGAACTCGAGCTAACCGCCCCTTTTCCATTTCTTCGTAGGATTGACGAGCTGTTCCTCGACAAGTCGACTGCTGAAAATGCCTACCGCCTCGAGACTTTCCGTTCGACGGGCGCCATCTCTACAACCTCGTCCCAGCAGCTGCGATGCTACTTCGTGACGAAGTGCCAGTTCCCCCGACCCCGGCCGGTGGATGGGGGAAGAAGACTGACATCAAGTTGGTTTCTGACCATACGTTCCTGGATCGCGCGACGAAGAACACCCTCGAGATTTACCAGAATGTGGGTGGACGCCTCACCTTATGAAACCATGAAACTAACGCCTCAATAGGTTATGTGGAATGTTGAGGAGAGACACGGGCCCGTCATCGAAGTGTTCGAAGTCGAGGGATCTCGTGAACGCCGAATGGTTATTGGGTACCGCCAAGGCGGAACCTCCAAGTTCTTCAGCGCTCTCTCCAACCTCTACCACTTCTACTCCCTTTACTCTGCCCGCAAATACGTTGGTACGTTCATGTCCTCCCTTTTATTTACTTCACGTCTAACGCCTGTTCCACAGAGCAATTCGCCAACGGCATCACGATCATCTCCCTGTACTTGAACCCCCTTCCCAACACCAATGCCCCACCCATAGAGCACTCCGTCTGGCAGATCAAGAAGGAAGCCTCCCTCCTCTTCTGCTTGCCCGACAACCCCTTCTTCCTCGCGAAATCGCCCGACAGCCACGCCGTGCAAGAGGCTACCTATGCTTGTAAGTTCACTGATGCAACATCCTTTGGCTTCAATGAGGATCGCTAACGGTGTGGCGATGATAGACTGTGGTTGGATCTTCGCCCAGCACTTCTGTAACAGGCTTGGATCGGCCTATCTCCAGCTGAAGAACATCTTGAACGAGAATGACCCTACCCACGCGGAGGTGCTCAACGATATCAAGAGGAGGTTTAGGGAGGAGACGTTCACCCGCGAGAGTATCGAGCAGGTTATTCAGGCGTACCCCGAGCTTGTGAGTCTTGATCGTTTTCCCTTGGCTTCTTGGTCTTGATGAGTCTGTCCAGATTCGTCTGCTCTATGTCAACTTCGCCATGACGCATTACCCGGCGACCGACGACTTGAGGCAGCAAGGCCCAACGCTGTCGTATCAGCGTCTCCAGACTGTGCAGCCCCTTTCCGATGTGGAGCTGTACGATAGGCTCAGGAGATCTGTTCCCAACAAGTTTGACCTCCAGGTCCTCGAGAGCTTCCTTATCTTCAACAAGTGCGGCTTAATCTCTTGCGTCTAGTTCTTAAACTAATTCATCCCAATCTCTAGGAGCATCCTCAAGACCAACTTCTACCAGCCGACGAAGGTCGCCCTGTCTTTCCGTCTCGCACCCGAGTTCTTGCCCGAGGTCGAGTATCCCAAGAAGCCGTTCGGGATGTTCATCGTCATCGGCAACGACTTCCGTGGATTCCACATCAGGTTCAGGGACGTCGCCAGAGGTGGTATCCGTATCGTTAGGTCGAGGAACAGGGAGAACTACTCGATCAATCAGCGCATGCTGTTCGACGAGAACTACGGTCTCGCGTCTACTCAGAACTTGAAGAACAAGGATATCCCTGAGGGTGGTGCCAAGGGTACGATCTTGCCTTCGCTTGGAGCCAGCCCTCGACTGTGCTTCGAGAAATACGTTGATGTGGGTCCCAGCTTTTCCTTCTCCCCTTTCATTCCCTCATCTGACACGACTACAGGCTATGTGCGACCTCCTCATCCCCGGCCAGACGCCCGGAATCAAGGAACAAATCGTCGACCTTTACGCCAAGCCCGAGCTGCTCTTCTTCGGTCCTGACGAGGGTACCGCCGACATGATGGACTGGGCCGCGATGCACGCCCGGGATCGCGGCGCTGAGGCCTGGTGGAAGTCGTTCACCACCGGAAAGAGTGCTGCCACCCTCGGTGGTATCCCCCACGACACCTACGGGATGACTTCGCTGTCGATCCGCCAGTATATCCTGGGTATCTACAGGCAGTTCGGTCTCCGCGAGAAGGACGTGACGAAGGTGCAGACCGGTGGGCCTGATGGTGATCTTGGTTCCAGTGAGTATCTCATACTTCGAACGGTTTGGACGGCTGCTAATTGCGATGTTTAGACGAGATCCTGTTGTCGAACGACAAGACTGTCGCGGTCATCGATGGAAGTGGTGTGCTCGCTGATCCCCAGGGTATCAACCGTGAGGAGTTGGTGAGGTTGGCGAAGGCCCGTGTGCCGGTGGGCAACTTCAACACTGCCAAGCTCAGCAAGGACGGCTACCTCGTCAAGGTCGAGGACCAGGATGTCAAGCTTCCTTGTACGTCTTCCTTCCCTCCCGCCAAGTATTCGTATCGTTGACACCCTGACCTTTACAGCTGGTGAAGTCGTCATCGACGGAACCGACTTCCGCAACGGCGCCCATCTCCGCTTCAAGGCTGATCTATTCGTGCCTTGCGGTGGTCGTCCCGAGGCCGTCAACATTTCGAACGTCGCTGCGCTTGTCGACTCTGAGGGCAAGCCTCACTTCAAGTACGTCGTTGAGGGAGCGAACTTGTTCTTCTCGCAGCAGGCCCGTTTGTTCCTCGAGAAGAGGAAGGTCGTTCTGTTCAAGGACTCGAGCACCAACAAGGGTGGGTATCTCTTGTCTATTTCTGGGAGATAGCAAATGCTTATTTATGTTTAATAGGTGGTGTTACATCGTCGTCGCTTGAGGTTCTCGCCGGTCTCGCCCTGTCGACTCAAGAATACATCGACCTCATGACCTTCAAGGACGAGCCCTCGGCCTTCTACAAGTCCTACGTCAAGGACATCCAGGCCAAGATCTCCGAGAACGCCATGTCTGAGTTCTCCTGCCTCACGAAGGAGCACTCGCGCCTTGGAGGCTCGAAGCCCCGCACGACGATCTCGGACGAGCTTTCGACAACACTCAACAACCTCCAGGCCGAGCTCGAGAGCAGCGATCTGTTCGACGATCTGCCCAGCAGGAGGGGTGTCCTGGGACGCGCGATTCCGAAGACGCTCGTGGATAAGGTTGGCTTGGATGTGCTTATGCAGAGGCTGCCTGATCCGTACCAGAGGGCTCTGTTCTCAAGTTGGGTCGCGTCGCATTTCGTGAGTATTTCTGGTTTTCTTGGGGTGTTGGGTCCATGCTAATTGAGTTCGATAGATTTACAAGTATGGTGTGATGGGATCGAGCGTGGACTTCTTCCACTTCGCGAGGGACCTTGCTCAGCATTAAGCGCCCTGGAAGCGCCCTCCCATCGGCGTCGTCTCGTGGATTCAGTTGATAATTTAGTGGACTGCACATGTTCTGAATCGTATTCGTGTACCATAGTGATAGAGCTCTCTTAGATATATCCCTCGTAATTTGGTTTTGTTGTTGGATTTTCGTTTCGTATATCAAGTTGAATAGAAAGATGGTTGTCCAGTTGATTGGTTGGTGTGGGTGGGTTTCGGTTTGACGGGCAGTTAACGAGGCAAGTCCTGCTCCGCAGCCTTTCAGTGCTGAGTGGAGACTATGGCCGGTTTCACTAAGTTTGAAGGTATGCAGCCCCGTTTCCCGACGGCGTTGATTTCGTCCTTTTTGATGTTAGAACACGAACACAGCACACAGCCATAGAAAAGGACGCTAGCAGAGAGGAGTATAATCAAACAGCGACATAGAAAAGAACACTAACGACATAATAAGAGCGAGAGGGTATAAGTATTCCTAAGTAAGTACAGGTCGGGTCCACTTTAAGTACCAAGTCCTCTGTGCTACTACCGTCTGGATTATTTCTATCTCAGTGGTATAGGTAGGTTCGACAAGCTGTGTTCCGAGCCTCGACTTGCTGGACAGCGTGATCACCGGTCATCTTACCTCAAAATCATCGAAGGGTATCGAAAAGGTCAAGCTACCGTCCTCCGACTCGACGTAGGGAAAATCAAGATAGCCGAGAGACTTCCGGATTTGGCTACTGAAGAACTGCGCTGCGGCCTCCTGGTCCAGAGTTCTCATTTTACAGTGGAAGCCGCACTGGCAAGGTGTTTTACCTTCCTCCATGGACTTCATAGGGGGGAGAAGGGAACAATTGATGAGGATTGTGTAGGTGAAGACCTGGCAGTCGCATTGAAGGGCGTGCGCCAGGAGCATGACGGTGTCGCGGTCGTCCGTGGTCCATTCGAACGCGTTGAATGTAGCTAGGGACATCTGGGGATTCAATAGGTGCGCGATGCAATGCACTTCCCATCCCACTCGATGTTTTGCATGTTGTACAGTTTTGATGACTGCCAGGCGGATTGCAGAGACCTCGCAGCGCCTATCCCTCGCCAAGAGGGCGATGGTCTCGGAAGCCTTGACGTTTAAGTTCATTAAGCCGAATAACGCTTGTGGGCTGCAGGCCAAGTCAAGGGCTGACATGCCCTGGTAGTCCTGTATCGTTGTATCGATATCAGGGTGAGAAAGAAGAGCTTCCACAACGCTGGGTGCCAGTGGCGAACAAGTTGCAAACATGAGGGCCGTTTGGCCATTTGAGGCCCTGGCGTTTACATCGATCTGGGGTTTAGACAGAAGGCAGTGGATCATTGAGATGGTCCAGTTTGACTGTGGCCGTCCTGATGATGCCGCCACCATGAGGGGAGTGGCTGTGGATCCGTATCTGCTTCTCTGATTGATATCGATAGTCGGCCAACTGAGCAGTTGTTCCAAGACATGGAGGGGAAGTGGGCCTTGCTGCGATGCGACACAGTGGAGGACCGAAATCCCATGGATGGTATCTTGCAAGGATGGGTTGGCCCCATGCACACGCAAGGCCTCGAGAACATATGAATACCATGCGAAGTCTGAATCGGCGGCGGTGCTCGCGCCAAATGGCAAGTCTTTGCAAATCTTCATGAGAGCGCTTTCTCCGCTTTGGTCGACCTGTTCCGCGTACTTTGGGCCAATACCCCGAGCGCTGCGGTTTAAAAACCATTCCACTATTTCCAGTTGGCGACTGGAGCAAACCCCCATAAATGCCGTATTCCCGGTCCGGGAATGACGGGTGTCGACATCGATGCCTGGACGGGATGATAAGAGAAGGGCAGGTAGGCCAGAAGGGCCTTCGAGCGAGGAGGGCGCGTAACAGGCATGCCAGAAGGCGTTGCGCCCGCTATGATCCGTGAGGTCGACGTCGACATCAGGGTGTGCGAGCAGGCGCTTCACTCCCTCTTCAAAGCCTGACCTGCAAGCGTACATAAGAGGCGTTTTTCCTTTCTGATCTATGTCGTTTATCTAGGAAGCCTCGTCAGAAATTAGAAGCGGGATAAAAGAGATAAACACATTACCCGATTCCCGTAAAATGTAAGCAATATTTCGAGGGAAGAAGTGCAGCCATAATGTGCCGCGTAGTGCAAGGGGGTCTCGCGTCCACCACGATTAGTTTCACTTTCCGGGAGTGCTTCAAAGGCCAAGGCGTTGCACATAGGTACATCGACCAAATCGTACATCACGGCAAGATGTAACGGAGTGACCCTGTCACCTAGGGAGTACCCATTTCTAAATTGATGCTTGAAAAGGCCATACTTAGTGCACCCGATGATAAAGGAACGTATGAAGGGGTGCAGTGGGCCATTGTCCAAAGATGATCTAGCATGCTGGCCCCAAGTATGATCGGCGTAGGCTAGAAGGGGACGAGAATAAAAGTATGACCAGGCATCCTCTATTCTCAACTCTTGCATATTGTCGTTGTGTTGTGTGAGATAGACAAGGCAAGAGACCGCGAGAAGTGTTTGGGCTGGGGGTTGCGTATATAGCTTGCATCCTTTGAGGTACTCGTATGCGGTATAATCTGAGTATAGTCAGCAGTTTTTGAGGGGATAGTTGCTCTATGCACTCACGTATAAATCGGACGAAAGAGGACCTCCCTTCCCTGCTGTGACCGTGACCAATGGCAGGGTGCTCTTCTTCGAATATTACGAGGCCACCACATAGTGAGAGAATCATGGATGCTGGTATGATTTCACCCTCATCGTATGTTTCGTTGTCAAAGGAGACTGCGAGGGCGTGTTGCAGGCCTGCGATGGAAAAGGACTGTGCATAAACGTTGTCAAATCCTGGCACTGAATACATGAGCCAGATGAAGACGCGGTGGGCAATTGAGACGTCCTCTTCAGGCTGTGCGTTGATGCGCTCGAGAGTGTGCCTGTACATGTCATTGACACCGGAAGGGAGCTGCTCGAGTGCTTTTAGCAAGCTATTCACACTTCTAGCTTTATGTAGAACAGCTTCTATCTGAAGTCGTGCCACTAGAAACCTGTTCAGATGGTCAATGTAAGCAAGGAGTGAACTTGAAATAGGAAGGTAGCTCACATTCCCTTCGAGCTTTCCCTTACGCGAAGCTTGAGCTTCAGAGTCAGAGTAGGGTCGTCACGAATGATTGCCTGGAGCCTAGAGTTACGTTGGATTTGGTCGTCGATGAAGAGGTCAATGTCTTCAGTTCGGGCCACGATGGAAACATGAAGAGCGTGAGGTATGTGGTGTCTGTATAGTTCAAGCGGGCGGGACATGATTAAGACGTTAGCTCCAAGGGAAGGAAGGACGTGAAGTAATACATCCTTCGCTGCGTCCTCAGCTTCGTCCAAACCATCGATGAGGATGAACGCCTTCGAAAGAAGTCCTACGATTCCCCGCAAAGCCTTGACCAGCCCCTGTTCCCTCAGCTCCCTCCCCTTGTTTCGAACGTATATGTGTTCCATATGTCGATATGCACATGGATGATCGCTGACGAGTTGCCTGAGAAGCCCAGAGAGAATGTCTACCGTCGAGAGTCGTTCAGTGTAACGAATAAATGCACAGATGACAGCGACGCCTGTCTGATATTCAAAGACTTCTTTCAGATGTTCGGTGGAGGTGGACCTGTATGTATATATGGCCCAGTTAGAATGGGCCAAGGGGACTCGTCGAAGCAAGACTTACGACAGTATTGTTTTGCCTGCGCCGGCTGCCATAGATGAACTCAGTACGGAGCCAGAGAAAAGTGAAGACCATGGGTTGAGGACTTACGCATCCCGGTTCCCCATACCACTACATCCCGTCCCTCAACGAAGTTTCGGAATTCCTCAGATTCGATGAACCATATCCCAGTTTTCGACATCCGCTGGTTCAAAGCCTCCTCATATATCTTCAGAAAGTCCGGGCCCTTTATCCATGCGAGAATCTCGCAAATCGGAGCTGGATTGAAGTAAGTAGCTGCCACTGCCATCACAAAGTTTTCAGGGAAGACACCTACCGTTGGGTTCATCGCTCGAGGAAACCGGGCCGAAGTGGTTGTTGATGACAGTAACATTATAGTTGTAGTCGCCGCTAACGATCGTCGTAGTCATTGTTCCAACAGAACAATTCTCGGCGCCCTGCAGCAGGTTGACCTCACCAGACGGGGCTGATAATCAGAAACCGTCAGATCGATCTTGTCTGAAAGGATCGCCAATGCAACTGCTCACATTGCACGAAGGCTGGTATGACATCCAGAGGGCCGCCGTCAAGAACAGGAGCTAAAGCCATTGTCTACTGGGGTATGAGTGGAAGAGGGGTGAACAGGAAGATTCAGGGGAAGACCCAACCATTTATACTCACCTGGGCGTAACAGCATCTCAGAGGACCCACAAATGCACCGCCCCATCCTTTGATCTGGCAGCGTGGAGGCAAAGAAGGCCCTTGCAGAAGCGTTAGGCGCCAAAGAGTTAGGGATTGGACACGAAGTCCGGCTTGAAAAGAATATCAATTCGACTGGAGCAGGTGATGAAAAAAAGTCCGACCCGTGCAGAGTATAAGGTTCGTGTCATATGTAACACCCCTCAGAGAGCGCGGTATCGACTTAGACCAACTATTCCTTACCAACTCAAAGGATGAATGAGGCAGAGTCCTGGCTAATACTAGGTCTGAGAACGTCGTGTGGTACAGGACTTCTCGTTGCGGCAGGGGAGTACCGCGACCGCAAAAATAAGAGATCTCGTTCCACTGGGATTATCATGCAGAATCTCTTTCTATCCCTATGAGTTCAGTTACGAATCTGGGGGCAACGACAAAGTTGGGTGTTCGCGGTGCTTGGATTCAAGGACTCACAAACTCGAAATCGTCAAACTCCCTGTCCATTTTTATCCTTCTCCAATGTAAGCAGAGAGTCAACAGTCCGTCGTTAAAACTTGAAGCTGTATTTCCCTTGCTCGCCGTTCGAGTTGGGAGAAGAGAGAGAGCTCTACACCGCCACGCAAGTTCATATGTAGCCCTTCATGTGGGAACTTTTCTCGGCTTTTGCCGCAGGTGCGACTGTCACGTAGCTGAGGCTCACGTACGTTGGCCCCTCCAGTAACCGGTAACCTTCGACATCTTCCAAACGTCGCAGGCACCCCGTACCTTCTAGTGGGGGTTGCATCCGGGTGACCCATGAACTAAATGCACGGCTTCTAGAATGCTGTGGTGCCGCTTGGGTGCCGGACGGGTGCCGCATGTCTGTGACATGAAATGGGGCTGGGACAGCCTTTGCCCAGTCTTTTGCCCTCGAACTACATATTAAAGCCAGAGCTCACTTGAACTCAGCTTTTACTTTGCCCAGACCCGATTTCTCGAGCTGTAAGCTCCCTATCAAGACCACGGACACGTTCTTTCTGCCGTCGCCGCCTTGAACCCTTGGTGGATTATCGGGAGGTTTACCCACCATCTCTATCGCTCGTTCTGTCGCGAGTTTCCCTTCCCTGCTTAATACGCCCATTACTCAACTGCTCTACTACATTAGGAACCGTTGGCATATACTATATGATCCAGTTCGCACAGGGAGGCAGCTTGGCCGAGCTTGATGTTGCAGTATCTGCACATCAGGAGGTGGTGCGCATTACGCCCTTGGGCACCGCAGCCCTCCCAGTCGCTTTGAAGAACCTTAGAGACATCTTACAGCTGCGCTTCACACGAACAGGCCCCGACCTTTCTGACATTTCAGAGGCCATCTCAGCCTACCAACAAGCAGTGGATCTCACCCCCGAAGATCATTCAAACCTTCGCGCCTTCCTCAGGAATCTTGGAGTAGCTTATATGGCTTAGGCCTACCTCGCGCGGTCGCGAACTATGGAAGCGCACACCTCCAACGTTTTGGTCAAACTGGTGATGTTTCCGACCTTTCTGAGGCCATCTCGTCACTACGGAGGGCGGGACAACTAACGCCTGAGGGTCGTCAAGACCTGCCTACCTTTCTTGGCTCCGGCAGGCGAAAATACCACGTAACGGTCTTTGACACGACTTGCACTCGCATTTCTAAGCCGTTTTGAACGCATGAATGCATCGAAGGGCAGGAGGAGACGGGAGGGCAGAGGCAGGACGACCTGGATACAGCCATCTTACTCTTCGAACAGATAGCAGCCTGCGCCACGTTTCATCCGCGTGCGAGGGGGAATGCGGCTCGACGTTGGGCTACCTTGCTGCGTGACTACCATCCTCAGTCAAATGATATCATGCTCGCCTGGGAGACTGCCATCGAACTGATCGTGCTATCTGCAGGACTTGAGCAAACCCTTCAAAGTCGTTTCACTCACCTTCAGGCTTTTGCTGGTGTACCGATGACGGCCGCCTCCTCTGCGTGCTCATCTGGGCGACTGGACAAGGCCCTGTAGTGGCTTGAGCAGGGCCGCTGCCTCGTTTGGGCCCAGCTCAATAATCTTCGAACGCCGCTCGACGACCTCCGTGTCTACGATAGCGCACTCGCAGAGCGCATTACGGACATTTCGAAACAGCTGGAAGTTGCTCAAGGGGCATCTCGGGGAGGCGTTGTGGCATCCCGTTAGCGATCAAAATGGCAGAAGAGGACGGGGCGCGCAACCACCAGAAGCTGGCGAAAGATTGGGAGAATCTTCTGCGCACCGTGAGGGACCTTCCAGGCTTCGAGAACTTCCTCCGTCCTTCTCCATGCTCGACACTACTCCAACATTTACCAGAGTCGGGGTCAGCTGTACTGATCAACATTGACACCAATGGTCGATGTGACGCGCTCGCACTCTTGGCTGGACAAGAGCAGCCCATCCACATTCCCCTTCCTGAGTTCTCCTATGAAAAGGCGACCAAGTACCGGGATGATCTGGGCAACCTACTGAAATCAAACCACCTTCGTGATCGAGGAAGACAAGACTCAGAGATTACGGAGACAGGCGAGGACGACCCGGAGATCAGAGGAGTCAGGCTCGCCCGCAGGGAAAAGCGCGATGTTGGTATCCTTCACGGCATTCTTCGCAGCCTCTGGAGCGACTTGGTCAAGCCGATACTAGATAGTTTAGGAATAGTATCGGTGAGTTCCATTCTTTGGATTTCTACTTCAACCCACTTACATATTATCCATGGATTTATAGAAGGTAGACTCATCTGCCAAGTCGAGCCCTCCGAGGATCTGGTGGTGCCCCACTGGCCCGTTGACGTTCCTCCCTATCCACGCGGCTGGGATATACAGCGAGATGGTGTCTGAGAGTGTTATGGACTATGTTACATCTTCGTACACTCCCTTGGTCTCCGTGCTTACCGACCGGGTCAAGAACTCCCGCTCAGTCGACAAGGCGGTTTCTGGACTATTTCTAGCCAGTCAACCAAATGCACCTGAGGCATCTTCGATCCCGGGTACGACGAAGGAAGTTGAAGCAATATACGACATGGCGGTGGATGCTGGGACACAGGTGGTGAAGGCGGAAGGCAGCGAAGTCATTATCGAAACCTGTCTCGAGTACTTCGAGACTTTCAGCAGCATCCACCTTGCATGCCACGCGTCTCAGAATGCGGCAGACCCACTTCGAAGTCGATTTCTCCTTCACAGCGGCCCGCTGGATCTTTCCATCGTCATTCAGCGAAATCTCAAGAACGCTGATCTCGCTTTTCTCTCAGCCTGTCAGACGAGTACTGGTGAGGAGAAGCTCCCTGATGAGGCTGTCCATCTCGCCGCTGGGATGCTTGCTGCAGGATATCGGCGAGTGGTAGCTTCCATGTGGTCAATTGGGGACCAACATGCGCGGGAGGTTGCCGCAGACTTTTATAGCTATCTTTGGCGTGAAGGTCGGGATCCTGAGGATGAAGGTGGATTCGACGGGTCCAAGTCCGCATATGCTCTGCACCATGCAACGCGAGAATTAAAATCTCGACTCGATAATTCTGAGCAATCGTTGCTTGCTTGGATTCCCTATGTTCATTTCGGCTATTGATACACTAGGGATCCGATGAGGCCACCGAAGGACGTTCCATTGACTGCGTCAATTATTTTGAACACTCAACTATCTTTACTAGGTAAATATGCGACTCTGGAATCGTTTCATTTCTGAGGTGTGATGGGTTTTGGGAGAGGCCAGAATTCCAACTTCCCGCTCGTAGCGTGGAAGGGGCTGTTGGACTCTCCATTTCCCTAGAAAAAGAAGAGGTGATTCAGTTTATTAATGTTAATTCATGGGCAGAAAAGATAGGCGTACGAGCATAGAATGCGGGAAACCGGGATTGAAGGGTAAAGCATCATCGATGGCTTGGAGGTGGGCATCGGTAAGTGCGATATCCAGAGCCTCGAGGTTTGAGATCAAATGCTCAATCTTCCTCCCTCCGATGATGGGGAAGACATATTGAGCCTTGTGGAAGACGTACGCGATGGCAACTGAGGAGGGCAAATGTCATACTAGTGTTCATTATACGGGGAAGGCAGCAGCGTAGTCACGTACCAGAACGAATACTCTTTGCGCCGACTTCTTCGGCAATACTCTCGAGTACCTTGCACACTGCCTTCTCGTTGTCATTTCTTAACCAAGGGGTAAAGGTCGTCCTTCCCACTTCATCCTTCTTAATTCGGATTTCCTCTTCGGCGTCTGTGCGAATCTTGCCTTCCGCCAAAACGCTCCAGGGCGCCAAAGCCATCCCCTCATACCGAGCCATCGGGATGATATCCCGCTCGAAAGATCGTTCAGTCGCGTTCCACAGCCCTTGGTAGACCGAGAACGGGGTGAGGGCATTGTCCCTGGCGTATTGGTTTGCCGTAGAGACAACCCATGCTGGAGTGTCGGAAATCCCCTGCCCCAATTCAGTCAACTGGCTAAATCGTCGAGAGTGAAGGAGGCGGTTGGACATACGAGATAAATGACCTTGTGGGCCATGACAAATGAATGAAGAGCGTGCATTAACTCCGGGATGCTGGTGTCGAAGTCCCAGAAGTGCACGTAAAGAAGGTCGATGTAGCCGGTCCTGAGGTGCTTCAGGGAGTTTTCGATTGAAATGTGCAGAGATTTCGCATTTGTTCCGCCGTACATGACCTTTTGGACGACGGATTCATCGCGAGCCTTAGGGTTGCCGGAGTACTGGGTTCCATAGAACGTCAAAGTCGTCGTCGAGAGCTCGTTTCGGAGCACACATAGGGCCAAACCATACCTTCGTGGCAATGAAGAGCTGATCGCGAATACCCTTGGACTCGGCCCATTCGCCGATGAACTTCTCGGAAGACTCGTTTTGACTATTTCCCAGGTGACGTTAGTAATGAGCGCAGTGTTGGAGCAGCCACTTACTAGAGATTCGCAGTGTCGATGAAATTTCCTCCCAAATCGAAGTAAGCATCGAGCAGCTTAAAGCTAACTTCCTTGTTCATCGACCCCAGCCCATACTTGTCCCACTGATCACCGATACTCATACCTCCAAGAGCGATGGGAGACACATGGACTCCAGCAGTAGTACACAGCTTCCGATAGTGTCCCAATTTTGACTTTGGCGGTGGGGGTGACTCAAAAAGGTTGGGCATTTGGGATCTTGTACCGAAAGAACTGTGTGAGGATGGATGGGAATTTGGAGAGGGGATATTATAAGGATTAGCTCCAGTTCTGGCTGAGCTTTATATATGCCAGTATCCTTCGCTTTGGCTGAATAAGAAATATTCTGCTCACACGATCTCATACAAGGTCCAGTCCAGTCAACTTGGGCATTAGGTTTTCTTTAGCCGGCCGGTGAGAGAATGTTCTTGAATTACTGAATACACTCGCAGCGCATACCTGGCTTTGTAATTGGGATATTGAGGGGCCGGATAACTGGAAGCTATAACATCGCGCTCGGTTGAACGGATGGCATAGCGCTTCGGCGCTTATTGGGGTTGCTGAATGAGCGGTGCTCGGATAGTATCCGTAGTGGTGTCAAACATAGAAGGACCATGCCTCTCGCTTCGGTGGTCCTTCTTCAAGCATTAAGTTTCTAACGGGCGTAGCTCTTGACCCATAAAACCTTTGATTGGATGAATGCCTGATTGGCGGGTGTTTTCGTGATGGGCGCTTAAGTGTAAGCGTGAGGCACAGTGCGCCAGTACCATGACATTTGGCTAGAGCGTGCAGCAGATAAAGGCTTATAGCGGCGTCTTGAAGTCTGAGGTCGCAAACTGAGAACCAAATGGCCCATGGTGCCACCTGAACAATTCACCTCTCTTAAAAATGCCGGCGAGTCGTTGAGGGTGGAAGATCGCTCTCGAAAAGCCATCGTCTTTGGTGGGGAAGCACTAAGGTATAATATTCCATGTACTATCAATACATTTCCTGGCACTATCCTCGACTTATCTCGCGTTGCTCTATTTTGACCCTACGAATCTTTGTATGATTGGGATCAGCATTCAAGGCGGCTTTCCAGGCCACCCACTCCTCGCGCACTCTTCCAGGGCCTTCGATAGCTCAGTGGAGCGATCCTTGAGAAATGAATAATGTATTAATAAAAAAATGCGGACAATGCTGACTTTATCGCGCAATGAAAAACCGGACGTACCTTGATTAGATCCAAGAACACACGCCCGACATGTGTCTCCCAGAGGGCGACAAACTCATACCTAGGATTTCCATCTGAAATCCAAGGAGGGGTACTGATCCAGTGCACAAGTGGGTGCATCACCCAGGCGTGGAGCTTTTCAAGCCCTGATGTGGCAAATTGGACGAAGCTGGTGGCAGCAACATCATCGGATTCTGGCGTCCTCGTTCGCAAGACTGAGCACCATAGCAGTCCTGCACAGTCTAGCAAACCAAGGTCCAACTCTTTGTACCGAACTTTAAAGTCAGCATCAGAGAGGGTAGTGCCGCCGCGAATATCTGTGGGGCTGGTAAGAACAGCAGTAGCTTAGAAGTTACCGCGTATCATACCTTCTAATGAGTAAGAGTCAATTGAACGAAAACAACTCCTTGCTATATAGTCGATAGATCGAGGGATTGGAATGTGTAGAGATCCTGATCGCTCTGGAGCATTCAGGTAATCCAAAAAGGATTTATGGTAAACCTTGATCTGAATTCTAGAAATTCCACCTGGTCCGTGGCCACTGTTAGGCAGGGCTACGAGTAGAGACCGAAGATCGCACAGAATGCTCTCGTATGTGCCCTCCTCTAAGCCAAGTAGCTTGTCCTGGCGAGATATGCACAGGTTTAGATTGACGGCGTTGATGGCGAGGTAAACACGGAGAATGAGCAGGAAGTCGTGCCTGTTATCTATGGCCTCGTATCCTTCTTTCGCGGTGGTCAGAACGAGAGTGTAGAGCAAGTCCAGCAAAGCGAATGGCTTGGTCCCGTGGTCTGTGCCAGACTGACTGGCAAGTATTGTGCGAAGCCTTTCGACAGGTGAGCGGCGCGGTTCCGAAACGTATCGGATGACCGTTGCTGCATAGATGTACTGCCCGGATGCAGCAGCGACGATGGCCTCAACGTCTTCTTCTGTGAACCACGCATGCTCCCACCTCCTTCGTAGGCCAATCTCCGTAAAATTCCTGCGCACGGTGAGCCGGATGTCCGAAGTCGCGTCGTAGTCGTCACTGAGGCGGATGGGGTGTACAATTTCATGCAGGTGTCCGCCTGGCTCGAGAGCTTCAAAGATGGCGAGTTCGGGGCGACTGGCGAGGAATATGCGGAATATAGACCTCCGGTGAAGGAAGGTATCGTGGATTGCACGGAGAAGTGCCCGTTGATCGCGCTCCTTGGTGCACTCGTCAAGGCCATCGATGAGGATGGCGTATGGAAGGCTGGCCAGCTCGGATGGCGGCAGGCGAGAGACGGGGTCGAGTATCAGCTTTTCAATCTGCGTCTTGAGCGACTGGTCGAAGATAACGGCATCGTTCTCCACCGCGACGCCTATCATTTGACGAAGAGCGGCACTCTTTTGTCCCAGCTGGTAGGCAAGAGTGGGTATGATTGTCGAAACGTTGTTCCTGGTGTTGTCCGCGGTGTTGAAGAAGAACGAAGCGGCCAGAATGCCCTTCGCCACGCATCCTTCTGCCACGGTTTGCTGGAGCGCGGACTTGCCAGAGCCTGCAGCCCCTGTCATACACAGGAACTGTGTAGGGGCGTTCCGGTCCTCGATCCAGTTACTTATCTCGTGGATAAGTTCCACGCGTGTATTCGCGTCGCATTTTGGGGGGTCGAACCGGGCCATGGAATTGTGGAGTGCATTCGTTGACATTGCCTTCAGCAGGTATTCCCAGCCTGTGGGCAATGGAAGTCAGAGGGATAGCTGACCACGAATAGCACGAGGAGGTTAGCTCACCAGTGTTGCCCTGCTTCTGTGCAGCGTAATGATTACTTGTATAGTTCAAGTTTTCCAGATGGAAGTTACTGGCATTCGCCAAAAATGACGTGCCCTGGTTTTGCTCTGATGGGCTTCCAGGCGTTCTGGGTTGCGCATTGGTCGAAGGCACCGAAGCTGGGAGGGAGATGTCAGTGCCAGAATTTGTAGTCCAATTCACGGATAACGAACTGTTGGATGGCTGAGGTTGGATGGAGGGGGAATATGACGCTCTATCCTGGTCTCTGTGGATTTCTGAGATTACAGGAGCCTGAGAGTATATGGATCCGGATGCTCGCGTTCTGAGCGGCTGATGTGAAGGGGGGGGAGAGGGCACGGTTGGAGATGTTTTGGAGCTTGGAGGGGCATCGATTCCCCATTCCTCTACTTGGATCTTAGGATTCCTTCTCCAGAGATGAGAGAAGCACATCCGAGCAACGTGCGCGTAAAGAGTCAAGGAGCAGTGCCAGAACTGCCTCGTGCCCACCGCTACCGACTCTGTCCCTTGCGTGGGAAAGAAGTCTCGTGGTATTGAAACAAGCGCCCAAACCACGCCTCAACCTTGAGTGCCCACCATGCCGACCTCCCGTCCCCAAGAGCGGTCTCTCAAGTTGACGAAAGGCCAGTCCCAATTGAATGGGAGTAAAGACCTTTGTCAAGCAACAAATAGCGAGGATTTCTTTCACCGTGCAATTCCCGAGGCTTCATTCCTGTGGTCCGCATTCGTTGTATCTGTGTGCCATAAAGGAGGAGGGCATACATAATGGACAAATAAGTGTGAGGTTCACTGGAAGAAGTAGGAATAAGAGTGAAATATAAATGGAATATGGATCAGTTGGGGGAGGGACCAGTCCACGATAAGCGCTCATTTATAGTCCAAGCAACAGCCCGCAAGACTGACACATCGGCAGTACTTCTTGCCTTCCTCTGCAGTCTCCCAAGATGGAAAGATACCACAATTGATGAGGATTAGAACTGCTGCTACTCGGCAGTAATCGCGCAGGGCATATCCCAAAAGGACCCAGGTTATAGGATCATCCGTGGTCCATTTGAAGGCCTTGAAAGTGGACGGAGACAGCGGGAGGGAAACCAGGGTGGCCTTGAGGGATACTTGTCCACAATCATACTGACCCGCGAAAAATTGTATGACGGCCTTGCGGATGTCGGAATCTTCCCAGTGCCCCAACCTCGCGAGGATAGCAATGGCCTTGGCACCAAACTCTCCCCTTCTCCAGCATGCACAATCAAGTGCAGACCACCCCCTGTTATCGGGTAGACGCAGGTTGACCGCAGGGTGCGAAACGAGCATCTCAAGCGCTTCGGGGGTCCCAGAGCTACAACAGCGATGGAGTGCGGTCATGCCTTTTGCATCTTGCGCATTGACGTCTGTTTTAGGGTAAGAAAGGAGGATCTCAAGCGACTGTATTCGTCCACAAGATGCAAGCATTAATGCGGTCGTCCCCTCATTGTCCTGTTGGTTGCAGTCAAGGGAGTCGATTTCAAGGAGATATCGGAGAATGTGGGTTGGTGGGGCCTTCTTTATCATTCTAGTACGTTTGATCCCCGTCGGTGCAGCCGCCCATAGGAATGCCGAGCGACTACGGTTATCCCGGACGTGATGGTCAGCCCCATGTTGGGTGAGTAGAGTGAGGAACTCCAGTGTGTCGCCCTCGGCGCACTGCCGGCCAATGCGATTGTGCCGAGGATGGGTGCAGAAATGCATAAAAGCCGTTTTCCCGTCATTGTCCACCTCGTTAATATCTATAGCCGCCTGATTTAGCATGTATGCCACTGTTTTCCGGAGTCCAGGTTTGCAGGCATACATGAAAGCCGTCCTCCCAGCATTATCCTTGATATTGACATTGATCTTGGGGCGCAGGGAGAGTAAAAAGATCGGGATAGCGTCATCTGTGTCCACCCGGCAGGCAACCATGAGTGCAGTTTGGCCAAGATTGTCTTGCATATTCACCTTGACAGCGGTGTGTCCGGTGAGTATTCGAATTATCTCCTGTTGGCAGTCTTTGGCCCTCGGGGCGGCAAAGCCCTCTCCGATTATTTGGGCCGTTCCAGAGCTACTGGGATTCCTACAGGCAACAATGAGAGGAGTTTCCCCCTTTGCGTTTGGAATGTTTATCTAGTGAAGAATCATCAGTTAGTTGTAAATTGTTATTTCCAATGGTGAAGAGACATACGCCGGTATAGCTATTGAGAAGGGCTTTGAGAGCTGATGTCTCACCGTATTTGGCAGCGTAATGAAATGGGGTTTGGCCATCGACCCATTCCCCTCGATCCCACTGTCGAAGACGACCAGTCAAGAAAGGAAGGGTTTCTGTAGAGATTATCTTGACCAGGCCATACATGGCGGCAAGATGCAAGCCACCTAATTGGTACATAGGTGCGTTTCCCTCGAAATAGTGACAGTAACGAGCTCCGCAGCTTCGAAGGAACAGAGAGATATAAGGATGAATTTCTGCGTCCTCCTCTTGGGAATCTCGTGCATGATAGCCCCAGTTTCTGTCGGCGTAGCCCAGATGGTCATAGCTCCGGAAATCCCACTCTTCCCATCGTTGGAGGCTATTGCTTTCTAGATAGACTAGACATGAGACGGCGAGGTATGTATGAGGGCGTGCAAGCTCCGGGAATGGTACCTTCTTCAGGTACTCGTGGGCCGTGTAGTCTGAAATGGAGTCATGTTAGCAATATCTGTAATTTGAGCCATGCACTTTACTCACGGATGAAGCGAACGCTATCAACTTGGTTATACAGGCCCAACTTCTCCACAGTGACAAGCCCTCCACACATGGACAGAATCAGGTCCAAAGGAATGACATCCCCAGCATCGTAGCTCTTGTCCTCAAAGGAGATTGCCAAAGCGTGCTGAAGATCATCAGAAGTAAGGCTGTCCTTCGCATATAGGAGCCAAATGAAGGCGCGGTGTGCAATCGAGGCATCTTCTTCGGACTGTGCGTTGATCCTGGCCAGTGTATGTTCGTAGATGGCGTCGACGCCTGAGGGGAGCTGCTCCAACCCTGTCAGCAGGGTATTCGCACTGCGGGCCTTCCGTACAATAGCCTCCATCTGCAGTCGCGCAACAAGGAACCTAAGTGATGCTATTCAGTACATGAAGACATGAGAAGACCACAGGGGCTACCCACATTCCATTGGAACTTTCCCTAATGCGAGCCTTTAACCTCTCGATCAGTGTAGGGTCACCACGAACGATTGCTTGGAGTCTAGAGTTGCGCTCTATCTGATCATCAACGAAATAGTCGATATCTTCAGTACGGGCTGCGATCGAGACGTGAAGAGCGTGGGGTATACAGTGAGCGTATAACTCCAGCGGGCGAGACATGATGAGGACGTTGGCGCCGAGGGTAGGGAGGGTGCGGAGCAATGCGTCCTTGACTGCATCTTCAGCTTCGTCCAGGCCATCAATGATGATGAACACCTTCGAGAGCAGCCCAACGACTTCACGTAGAGCTTTAATTAGCCCCTGCTCCCGCAGTTCCATCTTCTGGTTCTGAATGTACAAGTTCCCCATATGGCGGCAGGCGCATAGATGACTGCCAATGAGCTGGCGGATCAGGCCAGCTAAAATATCCCTGGCCGATGGCTGCTCCGTGTACCGAATAAATGCGCAGACAACGGCGACGCCATTGGTACCCGCGAATATTTCTCTCAGATGCTCCATCGAGGTTGACCTGGAGATCCGAAAGAAAGGTTAGAGTAACTTGGGCGAAGATAGGAACGAAGGCGTACGATAAGAGTGTTTTGCCTGCACCAGCTATTCCGAGTGATACTCAACACCAGATACTCAACTAGATAGACGGTGCCAGACTTACGCATGCCGGTCCCCCACACCACCACTTCCCTTTCCTCGACCAACTTGCGGAACTCTTCGGATTCGATGAACCATATCCCAGTTTTCGACAAGCGCTGGCTCAATGCCTCTTCGTATATCCTCAGAAAGTCCGGCGCCTTGACCCATGTAGCAATCTCGTCAAATGGAACTATAGTCAGGTCGTCAGTGGGGAGGATGAGACTGCTTGTTTAGACGTGTTGGACCTGCTGGATCGCAACTCGATGGCTCAGGGCCAAAGTGATTGTTGACAATGGTAACATTGTAGTTCCCGCTGACAATCGTGGTTGTCATCGTACCGACAGAGACACACTCTGCGCCTTGGAGGATATTGAAATCGCTTTGCTGACCTGGATGTCATCAGCAATCGTCAGATCGATGGTTCGGGCGGTAAGAAACCCTACGACTTACCTTGTACGAAGGTCGGTATGACTTCTAAAGACTGCTTGCCTTCGATCAGGATAGGACCCAAGGACATCACACCACCGCAATGAGGATGTAAAGGGAATGTAGATGGAGAGGAAGGTAGGGCCCAAGTAGGGCCCCTGCAAGTACTAACCTGATCGAAGTACTCGAGTGTCGCCCACAACACTGCCTTATCTTGATCTGGTGACCACTTGACGCCAGCGCTTCGCGGTTTTTTGAGCCCAGGGCCACTTCAAATTGTTCTGAACAACCCAAGGGTAGCCACTAAGACCTTGCAGACAAGCCAATTGCATTGAGAGTCCCATATGAAGTATGAGTGGCGCCATAGGCGATATAACGGGCTAGGATATAGACGCGGAAGCTTCAAAGCTTCAGGAGGTTTCAAGAAGCATACAAATTCGTCAGCCGCAAAGCCAATCTGCAGAGATATGATGAGACTTGGATGAGACAGTTAGGCTAGCTTAGGATGGTCGTAGACACAGAAAGAGTCACCGTTGCGAGTTTTCCCTTTCTCCAGCTGGTCGTCGAATCCCCCGAATATCTAGGGATATGACGAGAACGTTGGCAATGGAAGGGCCAGTCCCAGCTGCCCTGCAGGTTCAAATTTCCCACGAGATTTTCTCAGCCTCCAACCGCTCCGTGATTTTGGTTCTACCCATAACCATCACTGATACAGAAGACTTTTGCACTTAAAGCCTGAAAACCAAAGGCCTGAGATCTCAGGTAGAAATCTTCAATCGAGGAATATCAGGACTGAGTATCTCTAAGCTGCCGAGCAACGAGCAACGTCCATCTTTTTCGGGGTCTGCTGCATCCGGGGATTCAACTTACACCGTCACTGACGGCCTGACTGCTACTTATACTCCAACGCTGACGATTATATCGCCCAGATTGCCCCACCACAGCGTTGAGCAGGAAAATCCCAAGATATCCGACCGATTCCGGCATCCTGAGCGAGAAGGAGGTCGAGTCTAGGCAGGGATGCATCGGCTTTCGTACCAGTGGGGTTTTCTTTCTTTCCACGCTGACTGACAAGCTTGCTGAACTATTTTCTATAGCGAAGAACATTCAGAAGACACGGAGGCCCTTCTCCATCCCCCAGACGTTCCCAAACCCCACAGGCACTCGCGACATGTCCGAAATCGCTCCCGTGTAAACCAAGCCATTGCCCTGCTGTGTTCCGGGAGCCGTCGCCGAGTGTTCCTTAAGATATTAACTGCCCTCACATCTCTCTTTTTCATCTTCGTCATCCTAGCAGCCATCTTCCGACCATGGGCGACAATCCTTCCAAGACAGACGCCCAACGATACCAACACATCCCTACCTCCGCGCTACACCGCCATCCGGAAGCACACCGCGTCCCTCCCCCAACATAACGTCTCCCTACCTCCCCCAGAAGGCCACAACGGTCGCTACATCAAGTTCACGTCGCAAATCAGTCAGCTAGGGTGGAACAACGTCCTCAACGAGGTCCTGCTAAACGCACACTTGGCGTATCGGGCGAAGCGGGCATATGTGTTTGGAGACTATGATTGGAAGAAAGAGTACTTCCCCTGGCCGGAGAACGTGAGGTTTGAGGACCCACCAAGGACACCGCTGGGGGCTTTACTGGGAGGACCTGTCGTGGGGGATCCTTGGGTGGGGTTGAACGAGAGCGAGGTGAGGGAGCACCCGCGGAGTGTAAACATCGACTTTTGGGAGGAGGTCTGCCCACCGAAGAGGAGGCGGGTCATCAAAACCAGCGACGTGAAGCCATGGCACAAGCTCAACACCTACGACAAAAGCGGGAGCGAGACACTTGAGCTCTGGTTAAAGCTCCTCACGGACCCCGCTTTCTTTCTCGCTACGTCCAGCGTTCCGAACCTGGAAGTTGACGAGGACGACTGGAGTTGCGTTGAGATCGTGCCTGCACCACAGGAGGAGGACAGCTTTCCGCAGGTGTTCGACTTGTGGCTATGGGGCTGCGAACGCATTCTGGATTTGTGGGACGAGTTCAAGGCGTCTCCGATGTCGAGTTTGGGGCTGAGAACTGGGAGTGTGGTGTTACGGGGTGTCGAGAGGAACATGGGCTTGTTTACGAGACATCGACAGACCCATGAGGTAAGAAGGGCGAGGGAGGAAGACCCAATGGAACGGACACTCGCGATTCATATCCGCCGCGGGGACTTTGTTCAAGCATGTCAAGACTTGGCCGACTGGAACAGCACCTATTACAGCTGGAACCAACTTCCATTTCTCCCTGACCACTTCGTTCCCCCGCCATACCCGCGTATGTTTCTCCTCTCTGACACTTAGTAGGCTCTTGCTCAGAGTGTTTAAAGCGGATAAGGAGAGAGGAACGAACAACAACTCTCCCGAAAACGTCGCCACATACTTGGGCCACTGTCTCCCCGATGACGATGCTATTGCACGGAAAGTTGAACAAGCAAGGCTAGACTGGGAGGCCGCCACGAACCGAACCCCGACGGCAGGCCACTTCCTCGACACCATCTTCCTGCTAACTAACGAACGCGACCCTGTTTGGCTCGGGAAACTCAAAGCCCACTTCATGGACGCAGGGGGCTGGAAGAACGTCGTTGTGAGCAGCCTGGAGGTGATGTATGGGGATGCGCAGGAGCTAGATGTGGGAATGGCAATTGATATGGAGTTGGCGAAGAGGGCGGCGGTGTTCGTGGGCAATGGGTTCAGCTCATTCACGTCAAATATTCTGCATCGGAGGTTGGTGGATGAGAAGATACCGATAAGTAATCGGTTCTTCTAGGGTGGCCTCTATATACCTGTGCACGCTCACTTGGACTCTTCCCTTCATCATGCATATGGACTTTTTTCGTTACTTGGACCTCAACATTACGCTAATCCCTCCCAATGATATCAGTTCACGTACACGATTACTCCTTCGACGACTATCCTCTAGACTTCTTCCGATATCATCAGATACTATATGTATTTACTGTACGCACTTATGGGCTCAAATTTTCTAATCGCGAACGGAGTCATGCAGTGTAATCAGGGGCTGATGACCGAAAGCGGTCGATGTATTCTTGGCGCTTATCACCTTGTTCCTGAACCTCCACCACCACCAATCCAAACCATGGAAGGGACACCAGGGAACACCTTCGGGAGCCTCCTCCCTGTAAGCCTTACCCAACAGGTCTATACGTCGCCTCAGAATCTAGCTGACACGCACATCGCTCTAATTTAATTAGGACCAATTCGACAAGATCGCGTCGTACTTCGAGACGCATCTCGAGCTGATAGGCGATGTACGTGGTCTGGCTGGTCTGGAACAGTCCGTGGAGGGATCAGAGACGCTGATGACTCCGTCCTGCAAGACAGATCCGCGAAATCTACGCTGCGCGCGTGGCGCTCGAACGGGAGTACGCAGGGAAGTTGCAGGCTTTAGCGCGCAAGGCGGCCGATAAGAAGGCGAAGATGGAGCATGCCATTGCAGTGGGGACGGATCCCAGCAAGTCGTGGGATGCAGGGACATTGAAGGCCTGGTGAGTTCAAGCCGTTGAGGTTGCATTTGCAGGGACGGCTGACCGATGGTATGCGGGCTAGCACGTTGAACGCGGCGTACGACGAGATTATCGCCTCGGTAACGGGTGCTGCAGAGGATCATGGGAGCATTGCAGACGCGGTTAATGCGCAGGTTGTGGAGGTTCTGAGGGTGGTGGAACGGAGGAGCGACGAGGTTAAGAAGAAGGTGTGTCTGAAATCATACAGTGGGACGTGTGGGCAGAGTGTTGAAGGGACTTCGTAGGAAATGGCGTTCTTCAACAAGTTACTGGCAGATAGGGATCAGACATATGCAAATCACCAGAAGGTGAGCCGGCTGGTGCTTCAATCTGGGTACATGCACTGACGGAATGCAATACCAGAGCAAGCAGAAGGTATGTTCGACCCTGACCTCGGGGTGCAGGACTATGATTGATTAGCGGCCAGTGCGACGACGATTGCATGGAAGTAGAGTCCTTCAGGCAGAAACAGGTGCGCTACCTTCCTTGTGTTACGCGGATTGTCAAGTTGATATGAAACCCAGAGTCGCGCACACGACGATAAACACGCGGAGCGAGCTGCGAAGCAAGCCGAGCAGCAGCGCACGGACATGCTCAACAGCAAGAAGTGCGCTCTCTACCTCTACTCTGAATCCGTGGCTTGAGCTAAACTCGCATCAGCGTCTACTTAATCTCCATCTCAGTCGCCAACCAAGCCAAAGCTCGGTTCTACTCCACAGATCTGCCTCGTTTGGAAGATGTCAGTCGCCTCCTCTGTTCTTCCCCTACTTTCTCTAAACTCAGGGTACACAGGAATACCGTACGCCTTGCTAAACGTCCCAATCTAACTAGCTGATACGCTACCAGAGGGCCTGCAAACACGCTTGGTGCAACGACTCGTCAAGATCCTTCTCCATTGCCAACGCCTCCAGCAAGGCCATTTAGACAAGCTCAAATCGCGCGTCGCAGGGGTTGAAGCACGCCTGGACGCAGTAGACACCATCAAGGACCAGGCCCTGTTCTCGGCGCATAATGCAAGGCCTTTTACTATGCCAGGGGACTGGAAGTTTGAGCCTTGTCCTGGGCATTATGATACGGTACGCTGTGACGACAAATTCTTCGGTGGCTGATCGGGCTGATGTTGGTCTAGGATGAGATGAGCGTTGACCCTGCTCCAAAGGTCTTCATCCAGAATAAATTGAGAAGGTGTAAGGAGAAGCTGGGCGAGCTTCAGCCTGTTGTATACTCAAAAAGTCTGTTGATGCTCCTCGGATCAGAAGCACGCCTGTTGATTCGCCTTATGCTACAGAGACTGAGGTTGCTGGAGCTGCAAGCAAGATCAAGACGTATCAAGCCGACCATACACTTGGACCTATAGACGACCAGACAGATGTACGTGACTGATCTCCTCCTGATCTAAGCTCAAGGCTTACGTGCTCTCCAGGCGTACATAGAAGCTGAGCATCAGCTTGCGCTGTACCAGATCTCAGAACACCAGCTCAATGCCGAAATCCAGACGATAACGGCTGCGATTGGAGGTTCGTAACAACGGTCAGGTACACATGATCGCCCTGCTTATTTTGTGCATGTGGCAGCGGACGTCGGTGGACAGAATCCACATAACTTCAAGAGCTCGTCGTTCTCGATCCCGACTACATGTGGGTACTGTAAGGTCAGTCAGTCCACTCCTTTTATTGGTCTCTATCTCATGGAAATAATCCTTAGGCCTCCATCTGGGGCCTCACCAAGCAAGGGAAGACCTGCAAGTCATGCGGTGTATCTGTGCACACCAAGTGTGAATTGAAGGTACCTACAATATCTCTTGATGTATGCTCAGTCACTGACGGACCTCGGTCAGTTCCCAGCCAACTGTGGTCAGAAAGACTCGGCCCCTCCCTCAACGCGCACTGTAGCACGCACAAACACCGTCTCCTCCACCTCCTCGCGAGCTTCGAGCGTGCTCGCATCCCCCGCGATGCCCGTGCCCTCAGTACCCACGGCCTCCTCCTTTGTCAAGGATACTCACTCCGATAACACGTCTATCGCTGAATCATACCCCACTGCGAGAGTCCTCTTCGACTTTAAAGCGAGCTCAGAATTCGAGCTCGCTGTGAGCGAGGACGAGGTCGTGCAGGTTGTCGAGGAGGACGATGGCACTGGGTGGATGAAGGTCTTGAACGAGTATGGGGAAACGGGGCTCGTGCCCGCCACATACCTTGAAGAAGAGGAAGCGCCCTCCGCGGCTGTGGCGATGCCCACCCCGACACCAGGAAGAGGCGGGGCGCCGCCGGTTAAGCAGAACGCGGTCCAGGGATCAGGAGAGCAGGTTAGGGCGGTATACGCGTATGCGGCGCAGGGCGCGGATGAGCTGGGGCTAGCGGAGGGAGAGGTGTTGGAGCTCTCGAGTGGGCCCAGGGGAGGGAAGTATTACGGTGAGGGGTGGTGGGAAGGTCGGTCGTTTTTTCTTGAGCCGAGGTGGCTTTGGTGCTACGATAGGTCGGCTAACACGGTGCGTCTAGGCTATAATTCGAGGGGGGAGAAAGGCATTTTCCCAAGTAACTATGTGAGTCTCTTCTCGCTGCAGTCATTTCCGTTGGTAAAAATCTGTCTTGGGGATTGGGGCTAATCCTTTTTCGGCTGGTAGGTGGAGGAGATCTAAGTCCGAGTCGGCGGCTATTTTTATTCTTGGTGCTGTAAATTTGGTATTGAATTTGAGAATCATTGGCCACACTCAGACAATAACAATACATTCGTGGCGTGCCAATGCCATGCTTCCTTACGGCCGGACCAGGCCATGCTCTGATACCCATCGAGGCTTCGAGCGCATCAGCGTTAATAACAAGGCGCTCGGTGCTGCCAAAGGCAGAGAACATTCCGTTTTTCGCTGCAAACCATGGAATAACTGCCAAGCTCTCCGCCGCCCGAGGTCATGCCTCGGTCATGCCTCCCAGAAGCTCCTTGAATGTCGAGGCGTTGTCTGGAATAAGCTTAAGAGAGGGTCACTTGAGCGGTATTCATCTGTCTGCCGACGCAGTTGTGGGACCCGGCCTTGGTGGCGCCAGTGATTTTCTTGCGCGTTCCAAGCTGGAGACTTTTGCACGAAAAGCCTGGCGCTGCTCCTCCTCAAACATGTAGAGTAGGTTTCCCTTTAGCGTATGCTATAGACCCAGGTCCCTCGACGAGGTATGTATGTATTGTTCATGACTTACTATGCTGTCTACGAAATCAACTAGGGATGCGGCCTCATGTTGGATGAATACGTCGCTGAATTCAAAAACGCTGATTATACGGCTATGGAGCGATTCTTACTCGCTTCATCTTTGACTCCACATGGGCAAAGTGCAAAGTTACACCATCGCCAAACTGGGAGGTATGCGGCGGGCCACGTTCTAGGACCTTTGGAAAGGTATAAAAGCCCTCAAATGCGACCCCAAACCTCAGGCTCAACCACCTCCAGTCGACCAAGTCACCAAGAGCAACCAACAAATTTCCCAATCAGCAATAATGAAGCTCAACCTCTTCCTCGCGCCTCTTCTCCTCGCCTTGACCACCGCCGTCACTGCGTCCCCCACCCCCGAGGCCGCTGCTGTTGCAGACGACAGCGCTATTAAGGGCAAGATCGCCGCCCTCCTTGGAGCTCGCGACGTCGCCACCGAGGGCTTCTCTGACTTGGAGAAACGCGCCTCTGTCACGGGCACGGTCAACACGGACGCTGTGAGATACAGGAGGTGTGCCCACACCTCGTGCGAGGCCGTCGGCCAGTACAACAAGGGCAAGGTCATCACTATTACCTGCAGGGTGCAGGGAGACAGCGTCAATGGATGGGCGTGAGTATTATTTTCTTTGGATTATTTTGGGGAAGAGTGTGAGTGCTGATGATGTCTCTTTGAATTTAGGTGGTGGGATAAGATGAGCAACGGCTACTATATCTCGGATTACTATGTTAGCTGGACTGGAGGAGTTCCCAGCGTTTGCTAAGTCTGGGCAGAATGGTTGATGTGGCGGTCGGAGTCGGGTGTACCTATATCGAGGATGAACAGATGACTTTTCCGAATGAAGTTGACGTTTTTTTCTGAATCATGTAGTATCCCAAGGGTGTATCCTCCGATCTCTGATGGTCTACGCTCAAAAAGCGCGTTAGGAGTGATCTTGTTTGCCCCGCGCCAATTTAAGCGCTCATGCGTCATGGTCAGATGATCGCGACACACTGGCGGGATCTATAATATTCCCTTATTCGCTTCCTCATCAGCATTATCGTATAGGCACACTGAAAGCAGAGCTTTAGCAGAACTCCTTTTTTTGAACTGAGCGGCATTCGCCTTATGACAGAGTAATGAAAATCCTGTGGTGCGACTCAGGCAGTGACTAGGGTTTAAAGCGCGGATCTGAGCACCGGTTCAGTCATCGAAGCTTCAATCGAGACGGCGACTCATCGGCGCGTCTATTGGTTCTGCACTAGTGAGATTCGACGCGTTTAACGTTTTATAAGCATTAACTATCGGTCGGAGAGATGGCAAATTAGTTCTTCGGTGACAAGCGCTAGATCTATGTTCCGCGAGCTCACCGGTCGTTTCTTTGTGTCCTGGCTACGGCGCAGCGTCGCAACTCTCTTAATCTAATATAGTCTACAATAGCTTCACCCAAAGCTGCTCTGGGACCCCTGAGATCGCATGTCTGGCGACAATTAGTATTCTCGGAGAGTGAGAGAGCTGGATAAATCGAAAAGAACCTTTCCAAGCGCACGTAGAGGTCCTTGGCGATAAAAGTGGCCCTTCTGGTAGTGTAATTTCTTTTAAACATTCTACTTGTACACCTACTTACACTAAATCGCATCCACAACTTCCCGTGAACACACTGGCATCTCCCCGACCCGTTACCCCGCTTGCTGCTTGGGGAATCGTGGGAACTTTCCCCGCACTATGCATCACTGGGCGAACTCGAGCAGAACTCTGACCTGAATAAGTTGTAGTGTCATTTTGGCTCCTTCACCACATTATACTCTTAGTGCGTGCCTACAGGCCGCCATTTCGAGTTATTTAAGCCTTTCTGGCGCTAATAGTAACCCGGTTCATACGGGCAGGAAATTCACGTGCGCTACATAGACGGTCCGGAAATAGAATAGCCGGGTTTAAAAGTGGTTGCGCCGAATATGAATCGGCAAGCCATGCTCAGACTCGCCTCCAAACGTGTTCTTTCCGTAAGTTCATACCAGCGTACTCAGAAGCCCATATTGACTTGTGAATAGCGTTCTGTAACAATGGCACGCAAATCATCCACCAACGCGCCCCAGGATCCTCCCCCAGGCTACGCAATCGACCCCAAAGCCGTCCCCATGCTCCGATACGAAGCCTCACTCCCCCACCTCCCCGTGCCAGCTCTCGAAGCTACTGCAGCAAAGTACCTGGACACCGTAAAGCCTCTCCTCACCCCTTCCGAGTTCGCCACCACGAAATCCGCCGTGCAAGAGTTCGTCGCCTCGCCCCATGCAGCGGAACTCCAGACCCTTCTCCAAAAGCGGGCTTCGGAAGAGGGTCGTGACAGCTGGCTGAGCGAGTGGTGGAACGACGTCGCGTACATGGCCTACCGGGACCCCGTTGTGGTCTTTGTGAGCTACTTCTTCATTCACTTGGACGACTCCGTGAAGCGGAGAGGAAAGGATCAGGCGAAGCGTGCTGCCAGCCTGATTAAGGCTATGCTTCCCTTCAGGGACCTTACAGAGAGGTGCGAACCAGAGCCCATATGTCGTCTCTCGGTTATCTAACCTGTCTACAGTGGCCGTCTTGAACCCGAAAAGGTGCGGGGTATCCCCCTTGCAATGTCTTCGTACAAATGGCTCTTCCATTCGTCCCGGTACCCCACCAAGCCCTCCGACACCGCCGAGAAGTTCGACTACAAGACGCACAACCACATCGTCGTCGTTCGCAAGAACAAATTCTACACCGTACCCCTCACCAATGCCCAAGGGAAGGAAGTGAGCTACGCAGAATTGGAAGCGTGAGTACCCGATACACTTTCCGGTATTAAGCCGGGCGAGTACTGATTATCCATCGCAGACAATTCAACAAAATCAAGGCTCTCGCAGGCTCAGAGCCTAGCCCGGTCGGTATTGGCGCGTTCACAGCCGACAACCGCGACCACTGGACGGAGAACCGTGTCAAACTCCTCTCCGCTTCACGTACGTCACGGCTCTCCTGACCCTCTAACCATTCACTTACCCATATGCAGCCAAAAATGCCGAGCTCCTCGAAAAGATCGAGAGCGCGATGATCGTAGTCGCACTGGACGACGCCTCCCCGGTCACCCGCGACCAGGTGAGCTGGGAGACCTGGACGGGCAACGCGCGCAACCGCTGGTTCGACAAGCACCAGATCATCGTCTTCGAGAATGGCAAATCCGGCTTCCTGGGCGAGCACTCGTGCATGGACGGCACCCCCACCCTCCGCCTGAACGAGTTCATCCTCGGTGCCATCGACAAGGGCAAGGTCGACCTCGCAGAGACCGACGTCGCGCCCTCCAGCCTCCCCGCCGTCGAGGAGCTCAAGTTCGAGGTGTCGTCGGAGGTTGAGGGCGCCCTGAAGCTGGCCGAGGGCCGCTACGCGGAGCTCCTCGGGGACCACCACATGAAGGTGCTGCACTACGAGGGCTACGGCAAGAACCTAATGAAGCAGTTCAAGACCTCGCCCGACGCGTGGGCGCAGATGGTCAAGCAGCTCGCGTTCCACAAACTCGAGGGCCGCCCCGGCGTGTGCTACGAGTCCGCGCAGACGCGCAAGTTCAAGCTCGGCCGCACGGAGGTCATCCGCAGCGTGAGCAACGAGAGCAAGGCGTGGGTCGACGCGATGGAGGGCGTCAGCGGGGACGCCAAGCCCGAGAAGCTGCGCGAGCTCTTCAGGAACGCGGTCAAGCGGCATACGACGTACGCTGCGTGGGCGGCTGATGGCCAGGGTGTCGACAGGCATCTGTTTGGTCTTAAGCAGCTGATCCCCAAGTCCTCGTCACCGGATAAGGTGCCCTCGATCTACACCGACAAGGCCTACGGCAAGTCGAACCACTGGGAGCTCTCGACCTCGCAGCTCAGCTCGCCCTACTTCGATGGATGGGGTTACGGTGAGGTCGTGCCCGATGGCTTTGGGCTCAGCTACAGCATCGGCGACGACTACGTGCGGTGGACGGTCTCGAGCAGTGAGAAGGGTGGCAGGGGCAAGGAAGCGAACGAGAAGCTCATCCACTACCTCGCGGAGGCCGCCGGGGAGGTGAGGAAGATGATGGAGGCTGCGGCGAAGGCAGACGCGGCTGCTGCTAAGCATGAGGCTTCTAGCAAATTGTAGATCATATACAGTGGTGCAGGCACCTTTACATAATGGCGCTAAGCGCCCGGAGTGCATTATTGGGGCTCGGATGACCGTTCCCAAGCGCGTTACTAAGTCCTATTCCTTTGTAGACACACATACCTACACCCCATACCTACTGAATAATGGAAAATTTGGTCCCCTCGTAGGTGCAGGGTCACCCCTGCCCGCGACATGGATAGACTTGAATGTTTGTCAGAGAGATGATATCGTGCAGAAAGTCATCCTTTTGGGTCAACAGGATCAACAGAAAAAAATCTACAGCAGATTGTTATCGTTTATCATCTGCGCCCTCATGCACACATAGCAACGGATAATTCAATTTGGGAACCCCCCTTCCCCGGGGAATCCCTGGGTTTCTCATTAGCTTATTGAGAAACCCTCTGCCGTCACCTCGGCGGGGTGCCGAACATATCATGATGAAGTCCCGAAGTCCTGTGAACGGCGGGGCGCTAATTTCCGAATGCGGAAAGGGCGCGCGGGAAGCCGCCTGCACGCAAAGCTAGGAGAGAAATGGCGCAGCAGTACTTGCCCTATCTGAGCCAAATTGTACATTTTACACTTTCTCCGCACCCCACACCCAAGTGCAAATTGTTTATTTCACCAATATACTGAGATTGTAGGAAATCCTATGCTGATTAGATTAGATTTTAGTACTTGGATCACAGTGCAGATTTGGCACTAATAATCGAGATATTTCTACCCAATGAGCTCAAGATGCATGTAGCTACATTTGAGAAGGCTAAGCACGCTCAAATCTACGGATTTCCTGGCTTTAAACACTGCTGAGGGAGGAATCCGTGACATGGCCGACTCCGCATCAAGAGCGCCTTCCCGCTCATCAGGCGCTGACCATCACCGTTCCGGACCATCCACGGCCGACTTCGTCAAGCTTTGCCAAACAAAAATCCATCAATTGTGCTAAAAGTCGCATCAAACGGAGGTTTTAGGGGGAAGGGGGGTTCCTCAATTGAATTATCCCATAGCAACCAACCACTCATCCAATGACATCCATAGACTTGAGCTCGCTCACGACCAATGCTCGTGTCGACAGGTCCGGACTATATACAGGCTCCTAGAACCAGCCGGGCTATCGTGAATCTCGCAATCCTATGGTCGCGCAGGACAATGTTTGGTCAATACAAATATTTGGAACGAACAAACAAAACTAACGGGCTCGAAACACGATAGACCGGCTGGCAAAAATGTCAGGCCGAGATCACCGAGCTCTGATCCTCGCGCGAATTCTCCTGCGTTATCAGTGAGCGATTATCTGTGCTCGAGGACTGATAGGACCGTAGCCCTACTATTTCGTACCGGAATTTGGACAGAAATGCATATTATATCATTCTATAGCCAACCAGCTTCATGAAATCTGTTGTGAAAGCATTGGACACCACCTCATACCTTAGAACAGAGCAGTACGGTATATGAACAGCAGTATTTGACACTTTTTAGAGGATATCGTGCAGAAGCTCTGACGTGGTAAGATTAGAACTACTGGAAAGACATGAAATGAGCATATCTTGACCCTGCACACACAGTAAGGCATATATTAATGTACAGGACGGGTGTAGGGAGCATCTATAGCTTTATCAGTCCTCGAGCACAGATAATCGCTCACTGATAACGCAGGAGAATTCGCGCGAGGATCAGAGCTCGGTGATCTCGGCCTGACATTTTTGCCAGCCGGTCTATCGTGTTTCGAGCCCGTTAGTTTTGTTTGTTCGTTCCAAATATTTGTATTGACCAAACATTGTCCTGCGCGACCATAGGATTGCGAGATTCACGATAGCCCGGCTGGTTCTAGGAGCCTGGACTATATACATCATGCTTCTCCTCTTCCGTCTCGGAAAGTGTGCCTCGGGACGTCGCAGTCTATACATACTCACTTCCTCTAGGCTCTATGGCTGGCACACTGCAGGAGTCTGGAGTCTGGACCCGGCACGTTCTTCTGTCAGATTACGACCGTGCAGAATCACACACATGTAGACCCTGCTGTCTCTATAAGTATCTCACGCATTCATCAATCCTGAGAGCTCTGTGCCTCCTCCTGGATCTAGAATGTAGCCCCGGAAACCTGAAGGTGGTCAGATCGAGGTTTACCCTATCAGGCAGGCGACGCCGATAGTTTGATGGAACGCGTCCAAGCAAACGCGTCGTTAAATGCATCACATGACTCGGTCATCAGGCGCCTGGGCGCTCAAATCAAGTTGAGGGCGCCTAGCAGGTCTTACCATGAGGCCCAACAGCGTAACTACGCTATTCGGCTGCGTGAATCTCGTACAAGGTGACGGGAAGAGTATTAACCAGTGGAGGGAAGTGGATTCCCAAAATCCTTTCATTTCCGTTTGATCTTCAGTTGCTACAAACTGCGGAAACAAGGCGAGGTGGAAAGGAAGCATGGGGTTTTCTCTGATAACCCCAAGACAGAACTCAGACGACGAGCAGTATCCTTCCCGTTACTATATTGAGATACATTACTCATCCATGGTCATACCGCGCGACCACTCCGACACCAGCGCCCAAGCTGCGCCCCGGCAGCAAAATGAATGAAAGTGCGATGGAAATGGGAAATATCCATCTCTCCTTTCCTTCTGCGATTCTGGGGATCCTATTTATCATACTCCCTAAGCTCGGGTACTCGTCACACATACCACTGGTAATTCAAAGGCCAATTGAATGTATACCAAGTTCATGATGCGAATACGACTACGTACTTGAGTATGCCAATAGCAATACTGTAACCTCCGAGTCAGATCATTGAGATAAGGGCACCTAAAGCAAGATCACAGTCGAAGGCTAAATATTAGTCTCCGTTGATAGGACCTTCTTGAAATGGGGATTTGGGCCCACCATCCGGCGTGAATAACGATGTCATGGATGCACAACCACGTTAGACATGTTCCATTCCCCTGGAAGAAGGTCCGTCTCCTTCTGTGACCCGGAAACCCGGGTAGGCCGACCGGGCATTCGACCCCTTGCGAGACGGACTTTGAGCACGTTTGCTCTGGCAACATTTAGTCGCCTAGCCCTCAAAACAGATCAGGTTTTGGTGCGTATCGTTCGGACAAGGGCTACATCGGTATGGAGAAGCGAGCGCCTATCAGCGCGGCTTCGCTTGACGATGACCAGGGCCGGACTGGGGATGGATGTCACTTTCCCTCAGCCTGACTGACGGTCCTAAGCCATTCCACCGACGAGATATCTGTCCACCACACCGATGAGAGCATGCTGTAAGAGAGAGGCTTCTTTGCTCTTTTGATACGGTTTTAAATGTTCGCAGCAAGTAGCATCCGACACCTCGGCCATGACGCCTGAGATCGAGAGGAAAAATGCGTTGGTGTGTAGTAAGCACGATACGTATAGGTCGTAGAGAGGACGAGCGCACGAACGATAGATGTGGATTGACGTACGGCATGCTGCGATATACCAGGGATGGCTAGTACACGGTAGTCAGTGGCCTGTAATCCCCTAGTTTTATCCTGGGTGAGCGAGACTCGGCGGTCGTAAGGCGGATGGATGGGGTGCTTTTTGTGGCGACCGGATACCCGCCTTCATCACAAGGTTTCTCCGATCTGTGGTAGTGTCACTTGACGGTCTCGATATGGCAACAGGAGTAAGCTTCATCGAGTCAAGGTTAGCCAATGAGTGCTGGGTGAGCTTCATGATCAAGTGCTGTGCCTGCCTCCCCATAGTACTTATCTGAATCAGAGCGTGTGATACGGAGTGACCAAGCTCCTCCTTGCGATATCACTGGCCAGAGTGGACATAGTTCGTTCCAGTGATGGTGGCAGAAGTGGAATTTGGCCGGTGGAGGCCCTGAAGGGAGATAGACTGCCTGATCGACTGGACATTAATGACCATCCGGGAAATAAGGTAGACACTGACAATGAAATAAATGAGATCCATTACGCGACCCTGTTGGCGACCGGGGGAGGGCTATCGCCCTGTATTTAGAGATAGAAGCTGGACAAGCCGAACGGAAGACAAGCGTCTGAGGGATGTCTGATGGTTTCGACAAACATCGCTTTGATATTTACTGGCTTCGCAGGCACTGAGTGCTGACGGGGGCATTGCAACTGTGCTTTTGTGTAGGCTGATGTCCATGCGGTGAGAGCGGATACATTCCAATTACGGTCGACGAAGCAAGCCTGAGCAAGATCATCACACTCGTAAGCACAGATCTTTGTGGGCTCCAGGATAACTGGGGCAAAAGCACGAGCCATTAGCGGGAATGTTTACAGGACAGAGAGCCAAAGAGACATGCCGGGTGTGTGATTGGTGACAAGTATCCACGCCGCAATCCGACAAGACTACCAGGAGGGAGGGGCCCGGCCTGAATGGGGAACGCCAAATGAATTCCAGTGCGCAAGAGGGCCATGAGAAAAGATCGATATCTCTGGTCTGAGAGCACAGCATGTCCGTTATATCTAGCTCGACCGACACATCAGACCGCGCAACTGCCAGCTAAGGTCCTCCTCCGAATCGCACGCAGGCTCCCCAGTCCATGGCGTCAATGCCTGCACCCGACGACCAGCGACCCTTGAAGAGGCAGCGGAATGCGCACGAGCTTCCACCGGCGGGGCAGGTGATAGACCACATTTTCATAGCGGACGGAGTAGCTTCTGGGAAGAAAGCGGGGGTAAAGAAGGTGCGTCGCCACAGGTTCTGCCTGGTTTTTAGCATTCTGACAGGTTCCCCAAGACACCTCTTTCTTGCTGCGAATGCCGTCGGTGAGCCCCATTTTTGACTTCTGCGGCTAGACTGGGTGTGCTGAAGGTCGCGGTACAGGTTAAAGCTCAAGGTTCGTTGATCTTGCTCCTGACCAATCCATGTGAAGCTGAAACGCACTTGAAAAGTGTGATCGCAATTTCCCTTGCGCGTCATGTAAAGTGAGCTCCCTTTTCTCCTCCCTTCGTCCCGGCAACGCTGAAGAGGCTTCATTAGAAACGAGGATGTGCAGAAATCTGTCCAGAAGGTAAACTTCATCAACCTTATCCCACCAACAATGTCGCTTATGCTCCCGCGGATAGGTGTGCTTGTGTCAGGGAAGGGAACGAGGTTCATCCTTGCAAACACCGAACAGCTGCACGGAAAGATCCATGAAATGAGCGAGCGGATTCGCGTTCTCGAAGATGCTCTGGGGAACGTTAACAGGAAGTATGAAAGTCACATCCGAAGGTGCTCGAGTCATAACGACCAGCTTTCAATGGAGGACGAGGAAGACGACGGCATTCCTGCTCATCCCTTGCTTCAGCCGGAACTGTTAAACGTCAAGAGCACGATGGGCCTCTACTCTGGCGGCGGGTCAGGCCCGACTGGTGGTAATGGCCACAAGCAATCCCCAGGGCCCTCGGGTCACAGACTGAACGGCCATCCGATGGATGTTGATCACCCTTCTTCTGAACGAGGGCGTGCTTCTAGCGAGGATACCGTCACGGTACCAGAAGCGCACCCAAGAGAGCAGGTATGTCCTCCCGAATAACTACACTTCCGAACCCCTTGGGTCCTGACAATCATTCCCCTTTCCATAGCGATT